>LR738711.1:502885653-502999731 GCA_902687465.1 Secale cereale | reverse complement strand
CCCCCCCCCCGGCGCGGCCAGGAGGGGGGCCACGCTACCAGGGTGCCTGGAGCCCTGGTGGCCCCCCTCCGGCCCTACTTTGACCGCAAGGAAGCTTCCGGAACGCTGATTTTTTATATAATTTTTCCGGGATTTTTCTGGCAGTTTACGTAATGGGAAAACCTGAAATACAAAAACAGCAGAAAACAAAAACTGGCACTGGGGTGCACTGAGTTAATAGGTTAGTCCAAATATGATCAAAAGTGTATGGAAGTGTATAAATATCATAGCAATATCACACAAAAGAGGCATGTAGCAAGCAGAAATTATAGATACGTTTTGGACGTATCAACATCCCCAAGCTTAATTCCTGCTCGTCCTCGAGTAGGTAAATGATAACAAGCATAATTTCTGTGGTGACATGCTATTAACCATATAAGAACTTTTTATAGTCACATGACAAGTGCTTACTGAGACAATGAATCTGTAGTAATTAAGTTGCCTCATGAGAAAATCACAAAGAACTGAAAGTTTTACAATATGATACTGAAATACTCAAAAGATTTGTAATGAGCATGGTGTGCAAATATGACAAAGTGATATCTCGCTTGCTCCCTTTAGTGAAGCAAAACATAAATGCAGGGGCACCTCCAAGGTTTAAGTGACGACTATATACAATGATTTCAGAATAAACGATATCACAATCATGCAAAAGACAATGCTACTTTGGGACAATGCACATTACACTTAGAATGACAATCATGCTCTCAGTAGTTGGTGCTTTAAAGAAGGTGGAGACTCTCGAACTGTGGCTTTTGATGGCAAGGTTGAAAACCCGTGGTCGGAAACAAAAAATTAAACATGTACCAGAGCTCTTGGTTTTAAAAACAGAGGTAATAATTATTTTTTTGAATATGCATGTTTTGTCAACGAATGCTAGCAGATAACTCAATCACTTCTTGAGCTGGACAAGTTTCGAGGAATGGCTCCCGAATGAGGACGATCACATCCTCTTAATCTCCTTTGTTTATCACTGCCAAAGTTTTCTGATTTCTCATGAACAAAGCGTGAAGGAGGGTTTGTTTGTTGTATAATTTTTTAATGAGCCAGGCGCACTCTATGCCAGTTCCTTCTCGTATTATGGGTTTGCACATTAGACATGCAATCCCGGGGTGAAGCTTGTCCAACTTAAAAAGATCATGAATTAACTACTACTTCCTCATGAACTAAAACAGAGGCACAAAAGAGAAATGCTTTTTTGAATAATTTCGAGATGGTACAGGAAAGTCTTTGTTAGGAATGGCAGGTAAATACCATGTATAGGAAGGTATGGTGGACTCATATGGCAAAACTGGTTTAAAAGATTTTGGATGCACAAGCAGTCAGTCCGCTTAGTACAGGCGAAGGTTAGCAAAAGACTGGGAGCGACCAACTAAAAGAGCAATGATGGTCATAATCATGCAGAGTGACAAAGCAACATTGAATCAGGCATGGAAGTTATATCGCTACTCAGAATTTAAAGATCATCAAGGCTTGATAGACTTTCTTTACAGTCTTAAATATGCGTGAGCATACGCCAAGTCAATCAAAATAAATTCTTGAAGGAAGATATCACTAAACCATACCACATCATAGGCAAACAAATCATGTTGGTACTCCAATAACACATTGAGAACCCCCCAGCTATTTGAGACTAACCATAAGAAAACATGAACTACTAAGCATCATTATGCACATAGCATTTTATCATAGACATATCAACCAATGCAACAGAAGCCAACTCTCTTAATAAGATAAGCATGATAACTAAAGAGAGTTCCAGCGACCAACTAAACAAAAGCTCTTTAAAAAGATAAGCATGAAAACTAAGAGCTGAACATGATAGTAGCTATTGAAAGACCAAGAACACACACAGCAAAGATAGACATGAAAATTCTATGTTATGTTCTAGGTTGAAGTGGAGCGTGTTTCTCTCCCACACAAAGAAAGCTGAGTTCCAACTCGTTATGAACAGCAAGCAAAGCTAAAGAAAACTAAAAAGGAAACTAAAAGCAAGACGCTCCAAGCATAGCACATAACACATGAAGTGATAAAAATATAGTGGAACGAAAGACGAACTGATGATTGTTGATGGAGAAGGGGATGCACGGGGGCATCCCCAAGCTTAGACGCTTGAGTCTTCTTGAATATTTTTTGGGGGTGCATGGGGGCATCCCCAAGCTTGAGCGTTTGACACTCCTGAATCTTTTTATCATCTTCCCTCGCACACTTGAAAACTCCCTTCATACATAACTCATCATAATCTGATTAGCGAGGTTAGTACCCATAATAAAATAATTGTTCCTTGCTGGAAATAAGGATATTCTTGAAGGTCTACTGTTTCTCAAGATTGCCAAAAGGTTTTTGCAAAGAAAAAGCAAGCTCAAGGTTTGCAAAATGAAGGAAAGGCAAAACAGGACAGAATCTGTAAAAAAACAGACCAGCAGGTAGTAAATGATTTTTTCGGGGCACTTCTGCAACTCAAATCAAAAAACTCAGAACAGATGCCCAAAAGACAATTGTATAGAGCACGCTGTCGAAAAAATTCTGACCAAAAAGATGATCTGGTGATTTTATACGAATTTTTCTATCCAAGGACAGAATCTGTTTCCTGGACAGCACGTCACAACTTTTGAACTTTCTTGCAATCAGAGGCTACACTTGGCACAAAGCTGAAAAGTAAAGATACAATGATGATTCTACTGTAGTAACAACATCAAGACACAACAAAAGAAAAATAAAATTTTATTCATTGTGGGCTGCCTCCCAAAAGCGCTTTCTTTTATGCCTTTAAGCTAGGCATAATGCAAGGAGATCAAGTTTTATCAAGAGTAAAAGAATAGCTAGCCCGTATAACGGACTCAAAAGGTAACTTAATCTTCTTTCTAGGGAAGTGTTCCGTCCCTTTCTTGAGAGGAAATTGGAGTTTTATATTCCCCTCTTTCATGTCAATGATGGCACCAACGGTGCAAAGAAAAGGACGTCCCAAAATAATTGGACAAGAAGGTTCACATTCAATATCCATAATAGTAAAATCAACGGGAACGTAGTTGTCATTGACAATGATAAGAACATCGTTGATCCTCCCCAAAGGTTTCTTTATGGAAGAATCAACAAGACGAACACCAAAAGAACAAGAATCAAAAGGTTTCAATTTAAGCATATCATATATTCTTTTGGGCATAACGGAGGTACTAGCTCCAACATCACATAAATCATAGCAAGAGAAGTTATTCAACTTAATTTTAATCACAGGATCCCAACCATCTTCTAGCTTTCTAGGTATGGAGGCTTCTACCCTATGTTTCTCCACCCTAGCTTTGATGAGAGCATTAGTGATATGCTCGGTGAAGGCAAGGTTAAGCGTGCTAGTGCGGGGATCTCTAGACATCTTGTGAAGGAAATCAATAACTTCGGTAAGGGTGCAATTACCAAAATCAAGGTCACTACTATCAAGTAAGGTGGTAGTGGTGTCCTTTAGGCTCACTTGTTTGGTAGTTTCTATAGTCATAGCATCACCATTAATAGGTCCAATGGGACCAGGAGTGCATTGGGTGCTAAGAGTTTGGATATCCTCAACAACTTGGATAGTAGCAACAGTGTGGTGGGTAGGAAGGTTCTTAATTCTATCTTCTTCCTCCTTTTCTCTAGCCCATCTCTCTTTAAGTTTAGCCAACATCCTAATGTTTTCATTAATTTGCACTTGAAAAGCATTCATAGGAGTGACCTTCCTCTCCTCGAGAGGAGAAGTTCTAATTTTAAGCAATTCTACCTCATGGGCTAAATTGTCTACCTTCGAAGAGAGATTATCTAGTTTGTTTAGTTTTTCTTCTACACTCTTATTAAAGGGTTTTTGGGTAGTGATGAAATCTGTAAGCATACTCTCTAGTTCAGAAGTGGAGTTCTTGGTGCTAGGATAAGCATTGTTGTTCCCATAGGAATTAGAGGGGAACGGTCTAGGATTGCTACCAAAATTACTCCTATAAGCATTGTTATTAAAATTGTTTCTAGAGATAAAGTTCACATCTACTTGTTCTTGAGAAATCAAAGAATTTAAAGGAACATCACGAGGATCAACAGAAGATTGCTTGGAAAGTAGAGACATGATCAAGTCAACTTTTTCATTTAGGGAGGAAATCTCCTCGACAGAGTTTACCTTCCTACCTGTTGGAGCGCGTTCGGTGTGCCATTGGGAATAATTGGTCATCATCTCATCGAGAAGCTTCGTGGCAGCACCAAGTGTAGTTGACATAAAGGTTCCTCCCGCGGCTGAATCTAACAAGTTCCGCGAGGTAAAGTTCAAGCCTGCATAAAAAGTTTGGATAACCATCCAAGTAGTCAAACCATGAGTAGGGCAGTTCTTGACAAGAGACTTTATGCGTTCCCAAGCTTGGGCAACGTGTTCATTATCCAACTGTTTAAAATTCATTATGTTACTTCTTAGTTGGATAATTTTCGCAGGTGGATAGTATTTTCCAATAAAAGCATCCTTGCACTTGTCCCAAGAATCTATGCTATTTCTAGGCAAAGATTGAAACCAAATTTTAGCTCCTCCTCTCAAGGAGAAAGGAAAAAGCTTAAGCTTAACAATATTACCATCTATTTCTTGGTACTTTTGCATATCACAGAGTTCAACAAAATTGTTCAAGTGTAAAGCAGCAGCATCTCCAGCATCGGAGAATTGATCTTTCATAACTAGGTTCAGTAAAGCAGGTTTAATTTCATAAGAAGGTGCTGAAGTGGCAGGTGTAGTGATAGGCATGCAAATAAAGTCATCGTTGTTATGACTAGTGAAGTCACACAACTTGGTGTTCTCGGTGGAACCCATAGCAGCAAGCAAGCAAGATAACTATTTTTGTGATTTTCGATAAAAGATACTAAAGCAAAACTGAAAGGTAAACTAACAAGACTAAAAAGCAAAGGTAAAAGATAGCGTGCAACTCCCCTATCTTGAAGAGTGGAGTCCCCGGCGACGGCGCCAGAAATCTTTGCTAGATGGCTTCTCGCCCCTCGTTGGTTACCCCAAGTGGAAGGTTTGAGATGCAGTGTAGCGGTAGTTTTCCCTTGGCAAAGATACCAAGGATAGAATTCCCCTGATAATCCAAGGTTCAACAAGAAGGTGTCAACTGCTAATGGCGCCAGATACTTAGCAATTAACTGGACCTGCACACAGATACAAATAACTTTGCTCCCAACGAGTACAGAGAGGTTGTCAATCCCTCCGGCCTTGTCGTTTACAAAGGATCAAACGCAAGAGATAATAGTGATAGGTATAATTGCAACTAGTAAGTAAAAGCAGAAAGTAAATAACGGATGTGATCAATGATGGTAATATGGACCAGGGTCCCATGATGTTCACTAGTGATGTCTCTCTCCCAAAAGACGATAAAACAGCTATGTGAGGTAAACGAATTACAGCTGGGCAATTGACAGAATTATGTGCGCAAACCAATGCTAACTATGCTGCAAGAAAGGTTGAGGCTCAAAAGCATGGGCGGTACGCCAAGGTAAGTAGACCGAAATCCATCTGCATCTACTACTAATCATCCACCTTGAGATATCTATCCAGAACATCTCGCTGGTATTAAGTTGCGAGTCCCACCCATAGTGTAAACTCAAAGCAACAGACAACTGCATTAAAAGAACTTTGCGTAAAGTAAACAATCCTTGCACCCGTGAGTACAAGCACCGTTGTTTTCCCCCTTGTGGCAACAGCACATCCCCTAGACTCATGTTTCTGTCACTCAAACTAGTCATCGAGGGGCATGAACCCATAATCAAGCATAACGTTCCCTCTTGGAGTTACTATCTACTACTTGGCCAAAGCAATAAACAGCAACGGAGAATATGCAAGAATTACTCAAGAACATAAATATAAAAGAGGTAGATCAAATATATTACTCACACACAATCTGAACATAATCTCACAATCCATCGGATCCCAGCAAACTCATCATAGCAACAGCATAAGGATTACATATGTGTCTCGATCATGTAGGGCAGCTCACGAGGTCTAATTAGTGAAGAACAAAGAGGGGAGGAGAACATCACATAGCTACTGGTCATGGACCCTTGGTCCAAGGGAGACTACTCACAACTTATCCGGGAGGCGTCCATGGTGGTGGAGAGGCTCCCGGTGGTGATCCTCCCCTCCGGCAGGGTGCCGGGAAGAGTTCTCCTGGTGCTCCCGATCTTGGAAGCGCGGCGGCGGCGGAACAGAGATGAGATCGCGAAAAAGGGTTCCGTCCTCGAGGGTTTCGGGACGCGGTGTAAATATATGCCAAAGGGGGCATCAGCGGAGACCTGGGGGGCCCAGGCGCCCCCCGGCGCGGCCAGGAGGGGGGCCGCGCCACCAGGGTGCCTGGAGCCCTGGTGGCCCCCCTCCGGCCCTACTTTGGCCGCAAGGAAGCTTCCGGAACGCTGATTTTTTATATAATTTTTCCGGGATTTTTCTGGCAGCTTACGTAATGGGAAAACCTGAAATACAAAAACAGCAGAAAACAGAAACTGGCACTGGGGTGCACTGAGTTAATAGGTTAGTCCAAATATGATCAAAAGTGTATGGAAGTGTATAAATATCATAGCAATATCACACAAAAGAGGCATGGAGCAAGCAGAAATTATAGATACGTTTTGGACGTATCAGATGGCGCGGGGTTGGGTCGGAGTATGGTGACCCCGACGCGCTCGTCCCCTTTTGGGGACCTGCCGCCTCGTGTTTCCGCTCCTCCCCTCCCTCCCCGACACCATCATCACCAGCCTCTTTGGGTGGTGGCCGAGGAGGGATGTTCTCTTGGCGCCTTTGCCTCCCCTCCATCAGTCTTCCGGCTGAGCTTTGGTAGATGACTCCACCGGCGCTCAAGACGGGGCTTCTTGCTAGCTCTGGAGGTGGTGACCGGAGGACGCCGCCCCATCCCCCGCACTCCTCCTTCGCACCCTCGCCACTCCCGGTCTTGTCAGGCCGCGCTCGATGGGCCCTGACGGGACTAGGAGTGGGTTCCTGCTTGGGTGCTCCTTTTCTCGTCTTTTCCTCCTTCCGTCGTAGTGCCCGAAGGAGAGAAAACGAAAAGAGGGGAACACGGGGCACTTATATTTTTTTAATCTTAAACTTGTAGGCAATTGCCAAATCCTAATTCAAATAATGTAATCCTTTCATCCATGTTTGTGTTCTATGATGCTTGTACCTGTATCTGCATGTCAATGAAAGAGATAAACCTTGCTGGGAACCTGTCCATGTATACGTCCATGCAGAGGTGGAATGCCTCTTTACTGTAATCAAACGATTTTTTCCTCGACAGGAAATCCTACCGTCACCCTTTTCATCTGCCGGAGAACCATGTCTGTCGGGGAACAGACTAAGGTGCCATCCCCGCGCCCACTCCATCTTACCTAGGGCCGCTGTGACTGCCCCAGGTCGGAGCAATGTTCGAGCCAAGGATGGGAGCACCCTAGTTCCAAGAGAGCGGCGAGGTTTATCTATGCACAAGTTATTGCTTACAGAACATTAATGGATAAAAAGGAGAGAACTTACCTGTTTTGGATTGCCGGGGATCATAGTGTCGGAGCATCTTCTCAACTCCTTATCGAATCCAACTTCACGGCAGGAACCTGCAACTCCATGTAGATGAGAATGAATGCAGGATGCGATCCTATCTATATGCATATGCAAATGCTCATGAAATGCTTATGTAGTGATCTTGGTTTGGGGCCCCCCACTCAGCACTTCTTTATTTTCTCGCACGGGGTCATCGCCTCGGCTTTGTACAAGGGGTTCCATGCAGTTGAGGCAAGGCATGTACAAAAGGGTGGCTGCTGGGCAGTACTCGACAGCCTCGCACCTTACGGGTAGTACTTACGGAGATGCTCCATATTCCATGAGTTTTGCAATTGAGTGCCATCTCCGGTCTCCAGACAGACTGTGCCGGGTCTGGTGACTCGTACCACCCGATAAGGGCCTTCCCACTTCGGTGACATCTTGTTTATACCCTTGGCGGACTGAACGCGCCTAAGGACAAGGTCACCTTCCTCAAAGCACCGTGCATGAACCATGCAGCTACGATAGAGATGCAGGGCTTACTGGTAGCGTGCAACACGTGTAGCAGCCCGAAGACGGTTTCCCTCGAGTAGCACAGCGTCGTTACACCGGTGCTGATCTTGCGCTACTTCATCGTAGGCAAGCACTCTAGGGGACCCGTAAATGTGTTCTGCGGGGATAACTGCTTCTGCCCCGTAGACCAGGGAGAAGGGAGTCTGCCCGTTAGCTCAGTTAGATGTCGTTCTGAGGGACCAGAGAACTACCGGCAGCTCCTCGATCCACCGCCTACCGTGCTTCTGCAGCGTATCAAAAGTTTGTGTCTTGAGTCCATGAAGCACTTCAGCGTTCACCCTCTCAGCTTGTCCATTGCTCCGGGGATGTGCCACAGAAGCGAATGAGACTTTGCATCCGAGGGTATGAACATATTGCATGAAGGCGTGGCTCGTGAACTGGGTGCCTTTGTCAGTGATGATCCTTGCCAGAACTCCGAAACGACACACCAATTCTTTCAAGAACTTGATAGCTGACAGAGCAGTCACCTTTCTCACGATAGTCACTTGATGGGCCTCGAACCCCTCGTTGGTTACCCTAAGTGGAAGGTGTAAGATGCATTAAGTAGAAGTGTTTTCCCCTAGCAAAGATGCCAAGGATCGAATCCCCAGAGACTCCTAGGTTCAACAAGAAGGTGTCACTTGCTAACGGCGCAATTAGCAATCAACGTGGACCTGCACACTGATACAAATAACTTTGCTCCCAACGAGTACAGAGAGGTTGTCAATCTCTCCGGCCTTGCAGTTCACAAAGGGTTAAAAGCAATATGATAGTAGTGATAGATAGTGTTTTGCAATAGTAAGTAAATAGCGAAAAGTAAATAGTGAATGTGATCAATGATGGTAATATGGACCGGAGTCTCATGATGTTCACTAGTGATGTCTCTCTCCCAAAAGACGATAAAACAGCTATGTGAGGTAAACAAATTACAGCTGGGCAATTGACAGGACCACGAACGCAAACCAATGCTGATTACATTGCAAGAAAGATTGAGGTTCAAAGCATGGGCGGTACGCCAAAGTAAGTAGACCAAAATCCATCAATATCTACTACTAATCATCCACCTTGAGATATCTATCCAGAACATCTCGCTGGTATTAAGTTGCGAGTCCCACCCATAGTGTAAACTCAATGCAACATACAACTGCATTAAAAGAACTTTGCGTAAAGTGAACAATCCTTGCACCCGCGGGCACAAGCACCGTTGTTTTCCCCTTGTGGCAATAGCACATCCCCTAGACTCATGTTTCTGTCACTCAAGCTAGTCATCGAGGGGCATGAACCCACAATCGAGCATAACGTTCCCTCTTGGAGTCACTACTTACTACTCGGCCAAAGCAATAAATAACAACGGAGAACATGCAAGAATTACTTATGAACTAAAATATAAAAGAGGTGAATCAAATATATTACTCAATATCAATCTGAACATAATCTCATAATCCATCGGATCCCAGCAAACTCAACATAGCAACAGCATAAGGATTACATAGGTGCCTCGATCATGTAGGGCAGCTCACGAGGACTAATTAGTGAAGCACAAGAACGGGAGGAGAACATCACATAGCTACTGGTCATGGACTCATGGTCCAAGGGAGACTACTCACGAGTCATCCGGTAGGCGTCCATGGTGGTGGAGAAGCTCCCGGTGGTGATCCTCCCCTCCGGCAGGGTGCCGGGAAGAGTTCTCCTGGTGCTCCCGATCTTGGAAGCGGCGGCGGCGGCGGAACAGAGATGGGATCGCGAAAAGAAGTCCTGTTCTGAGGGTTACGGAGGACCCTTTAAATATATGCCAAAGTAGGGCACCGGGGGAGCCTCGGGGGGCCCAGGCGCCCCCCCGGCGCGGCCCAGGGGGGGCGCCCACAGGGCGCCTGGAGCCCCTATGCCCCCCCCCCCCAGGCTGCCCTTCGGACGCAGTGTTGTTTCCGGTTCGCTGATTTTTTTATATAATTTTTCTGGATTTTTCTGGGCAGTTCTCAAAACGTGAAAACCTGAAATACAAAAACAACCGAAAACAGAAACTGGCACTGGGGTGCACTGGATTAGTAAGTTAGTCCAAATATGATCAAAAGTGTATGGAAGTGTATGAATATCATAGCAATATCACCCAAAAGTGGCATGGAGCAAGCAGAAATTATAGATACGTTTTGGACGTATCAACATCCCCAAGCTTAATTCCTGCTCATCCTCGAGTAGGTAAATGATAAAAAGAATAATTTCTGTGGTGACATGCTATTAACCATATAGGACTTTCTCATAGTCATATGACAAAAGCTTACTGAGACAATGATTCTATAGTAATTAAGTTGTCTCAAGAGAAAATCACAAATGACTGAAAGTTTTACAACATGAAACTGAAACATCAAAATGATTTGCAATGAACATGATGTGCAAATATGATAAAGTGATATCTAGCTTGCCCCCTTTAGTGATGCAAAACATAAATGCAAGGGCACCTTCAAGGTTTAAGTGATGACTAGATACAATCATTTCAGAGTAAACGATATCACAATCATGCAAAAGACAATGCTACTTTGGGACAGTGCACATTACACTCAGAATGACAATCATGCTCTCAGTAGTTGGTGCTTCAACATAAAGGTAAAAGAAAGGTTAAGTGCTAGAGCTTTTTATTTTGAAAACATGGAAGCAATTGTGTCAACGGTAGTAGTACTTCATATGTGTCATGTATAAAACATCCTATAAGTTGCAAGCCTCATGCATCGAATACCAATAGTGCTCGCTCCTTGTCCTAATTAGCTCGGATCCCCATGGGTTATCATTGCATTGCATATGTTTTAACCAAGTGTCACAAGGGGTACCTCTATGCCACCTGTACAAAGGTCCAAGGAGATAGATCGCATTTGATTTCTCGTTTTTGATAAATCTCAACTTGAGGACATCCATACCGGTACAACATAGAAAATAGATGATGGACTCCTCTTTAATGCATAAGCATATTCTCATGAGAGATTGAGGATTAAGGTCCAAGCTAAAACTTCCACCATGATGCATGGATTTGGTTGGCGGCCCAATGTTCTTCTCTAACAATATGCATATTAATTCAACCCACGGTAAATCACCCTTACTTCAGACAAGACGAACATGCATAGCAACTCACATGATATTCAACAAAAGTGTGACAGTTGATGGCGTCCCCAGAAACATGGTTACCGCTCAGCAAGCAACTTATAAGAAATAAGATACATAGGCAACATATTCTTTACCACAATAGTTTTTAGGCTACTTTCCCATGAGCTATGTATTGCATGGTTAGTTTGCTTAGTACAGGTGGAGGTTAGCAAAAGACTGGGAGCGACCAACTAAGAGAGCAATGACGGTCATAATCATGCAGGGTGACAAAGCAATATTGAATCAGGCATGGTAGTTATATCGCTACTTAGAAACAAAAGATCATCAAGGCTTGACAGACTTTCTTTACAGTCTTGAATATGCGTGAGCATACGCCAAGTCAATCAAAAAAAATTCTCGAAGGAAGATATTACTAAACCATACCACATCATAGGCAAACAAACCAAGTTGGTATTCCAATAACACATTGGGAACCCCCCAGCTATTTTAGATTAACCATAAGAAAACCTGAACTACTAAGCACCATCATGAAAGTAGCATCTTTATCATAGACACATTAACCCATGTAACGGAAGAAAACTCTCTTAATAAGGTGAGCATGGTAATTAAAGAGAGTTCAAGCAACCAATTAAATAAAAGCTCATGAAAAGATAAGCATGAATACTAAGAGCAGAGCACGATAGTAGCTATTAAAAGACAAAGAACACACACAGCATAGATAGACATGAAAATTCTATGTAATGTTCTAGGTAGAGGTGGAGCGTGTTTCTCTCCCACATAAAGGAATGCTGGGTTCCGACTCGTTATGAAAAACTAAAAAGAAAACTAAAAGCCAGACGCTCCAAGCATAGCACATAACATATGAAGTGATAAAAATATAGCGAAACGAAAGACGAACTGATAATGTTGATGGAGAAGGGGATGCACGGGGGCATCCCCAAGCTTAGACGCTTGAGTCTCCTTGAATATTTCTTGGGGGTGCACGGGGGCATCCCCAAGCTTGAGCGCTTGACACTCCTGAATCTTTTTATCATCTTCCCTCGCACACTTGAAAACTCCCTTCATACACAACTCATCATCATCTGATTAGCGAGGTTAGTACCCTTAATAAAATAATTATACCTTGCTGGAAATAAGGATATTCTTGAAGTTCTACTGTTTCTCAATATTGCCAAAAGGTTTTTGCAAAGAAAAAGCAAGTTGTTAATTTGCAAAGTGAAGGTAAGGCAAAACAGGACAGAATCTGTGAAAAACAGATCAGCAGGCAGTAATTGACCTGTTCGGGATACTTCTGCAACTCAAATGAAAAAACTCAGAACTGACGCACGAAAGAAAATTATATAGAGAACGCTGTTGATAAAATTCAGACCAAAAAGATGACCTGGTGATTTTATACGAATTTTTCTATCCAAGGACAGAATCTGTTTCCTGGACAGCACCTCACAACTTTTGAACTTTCTAGCAATCAGAGGCTATACTTGGCACAAATATGAAAAGCAAAGATACAATGATGATGCTACAGCAGTAAACAACATCAAGACACAACAAAAGCAAAAAATTTATTCATGTGGGCTGCCTCCCAAAAGCGCTTTCTTTTATGCCTTTAAGCTAGGCATAATGCATAGAGGAATCAATAATCATCATAATAATCGGAGTTATAAATGGGTTCAAATGATTCCTCAACAAGTTCATTCTTGTTCCTTCTAGGAAAGGGGTACACACCTTTTGCCTTCCAGCGTAAGCGGATTTGTCCCTTACCTATATCGATGAAGCCTTTAACTGCTCGGAGGAAGTCCCTTCCAAGCACTATATTTCCTTGGTTTGGCTCCACGATGAAGAAATCAATCATTGCAATCCCTTTAAGGAATTTAACTGGCACGTCTTTTATTTTTCCCTGGATTTCAGAAATATCTCCATTAGTATGTTCATGATAAGATGGTAGTATATCCATATTAAATTTTAAAGAATCATGAACAATTTTTGGCATAGTAGAAACCATAGATCCAATATCACAATAAGCAAGGAAGTCTTGATTAGAGATGCTAATCCTAACAAGAGGCTCCCAGACATTATCTATTTCCAAAATATCTCTCTTATTGGGTTTGGGTTTATCTACCTTTATTAAGTCTAGAGCATCATTCTCTTTTCAATAGTAGCAAGTCTATCTATGATAGTATCAAAATTATGATCATAAACAAAGTAACTAGATAGACCATGTATAATTTAAAGAGCTCTAGCTTCATCACACTCTAAGAAATCTCCCTCAGCTATAATGTCAAGGGAGTGTTTACACCATTTAAAAAGACCATGGTAAAAATTTCTAAGCACAATTTTTATAGGTATCCAAGGCATAATTCTCCTATGTGCATCAGAAATTCTGTCCCATGCCTTCTTCATATTTTCTCGATCCCTTTGATGGAAATCTAGAACTTCTGATTCCCTCAAAGCACCAAATCCTAACATGTTTGGCTAAACAGAAAGGACTACTAATAAAAAGGCAAAACAAATTTTTTTTGTGATTTTTGATTAAAAGGAACTATAGCAAAAAAAATGAAAGGTAAACTAACAAGACTAAAAAGCAAAGGTAAAAGATAGCATGCAACTCCCCTATCCTGAAGAGTGGAGTCCCCGGCAACGGCGCCAGAAAATACTCCTTGATGGGCCTCGAACCCCTCGTTGGTTACCCCAAGTGGAAGGTGTAAGATGCAGTAAGTAGAAGTGTTTTCCCCTAGCAAAGATGCCAAGGATCGAATCCCCAGAGACTTCTAGGTTCAACAAGAAGGTGTCAATTGCTAACGGCGCAATTAGCAATCAACGTGGACCTGCACACAGATACAAATAACTTTGCTCCCAACGAGTACAGAGAGGTTGTCAATCTCTGCGGCCTTGCAGTTCACAAAGGGTTAAAAGCAATATGATAGTAGTGATAGATAGTGTTTTGCAATAGTAAGTAAATAGTGAAAAGTAAATAGTGAATGTGATCAATGATGGTAATATGGACCAGAGTCTCATGATGTTCACTAGTGATGTCTCTCTCCCAAAAGTCGATAAAACAGCTATGTGAGGTAAACAAATTACAGCTGGGCAATTGACAGGACCACGAACGCAAACCAATGCTGATTACATTGCAAGAAAGGTTGAGGTTCAAAGCATGGGCGGTACGCCAAAGTAAGTAGACCGAAATCCATCAATATCTACTACTAATCATCCACCTTGAGATATCTATCCAGAACATCTCGCTGGTATTAAGTTGCGAGTCCCACCCGTAGTGTAAACTCAATGCAACAGACAACTGCATTAAAAGAACTTTGCGTAAAGTAAACAATCCTTGCACCCGCGGGCACAAGCACCGTTGTTTTCCCCCTTGTGGCAACAACACATCCCCTAGACTCATGTTTCTGTCACTCAAGCTAGTCATCGAGGGGCATGAACCCACAATCGAGCATAACGTTCCCTCTTGGAGTCACTACTTACTACTCGGCCAAAGCAATAAATAACAACGGAGAACATGCAAGAATTACTTATGAACTAAAATATAAAAGAGGTGAATCAAATATATTACTCAAGATAAATCTGAACATAATCTCATAATCCATCGGATCCCAGCAAACTCAACATAGCAACGACATAAGGATTACATAGGTGCCTCGATCATGTAGGGCAGCTCACGAGGACTAATTAGTGAAGCACAAGAACGGGAGGAGAACAGCACATAGCTACTGGTCATGGACTCATGGTCCAAGGGAGACTACTCACGAGTCATCCGGGAGGCGTCCATGGTGGTGGAGAAGCTCCCGGTGGTGATCCTCCCCTCCGGCAGGGTGCCGGGAAGAGTTCTCCTGGTGCTCCCGATCTTGGAGGCGGTGGCGGCGGCGGAACAGAGATGGGATCGCGAAAAGAAGTCCTGTTCTGAGGGTTACGGAGGACCCTTTAAATATATGCCAAAGTAGGGCACCGGGGGAGCCTCGGGGGGCCCAGGCGCCCCCCGGCGCGGCCCAGGGGGGGCGCGCCCACAGGGCGCCTGGAGCCCCTGTGGCCCCCCCAGGCTGCCCTTCGGACGCAGTGTTGTTTCCGGTTCGCTGATTTTTTATATAATTTTTCTGGATTTTTCTGGGCAGTTCTCGAAACGTGAAAACCTGAAATACAAAAACAGCCGAAAACAGAAACTGGCACTGGGGTGCACTGGATTAGTAAGTTAGTCCAAATATGATCAAAAGTGTATGGAAGTGTATGAATATCATAGCAATATTACCCAAAAGTGGCATGGAGCAAGCAGAAATTATAGATACGTTTTGGACGTATCATCACTTCCGGCCACTTTGTAAACTTGTCGATGGCAACGAGCAAGAATTCAAAACCCCTGATTGCTCGGCGGAAGGGGCCGAGGATATCGAGTCCCCAGACCGAAAATGGCCATGATAGAGGGATTTTTTGAAGAGCTTGCGTTGGCAGGTGTATTTTCTTTGAATGAAAATGGCAGGCTACACATTTCGTGACTAACTCAACCGCATCTTGGAGCGCTGTAGGCCAATAGAGTCCTTGCCGGAATGCTTTCCCAACTAACGCCCTTGATCCAATGTGGGAGCTACACATTCCTTTGTGAATCTCAGCCAGTAGTTCCTTTCCATCCTCCCGGCAAACACACTTCAATTTCACCCCGTTGAGACTTCTTCTGTATAGAGTCTCATCGACAAACTGATACACACTGGCCCTCCGGGGTACTATTTCAACTTCATCTTGATTGCCTGGGAGTTCTCCGGTTTGGAGGAAGTGGACAATGTGCCTTGCCCAAGTTGGAGCCTGGGGCTCGGCTACGAGGACTAGCGGCACTGATACATCTCGAACATATGTATAATTTTTTATTGTTCCATGCTATTATATTATCCTTCTAGGATTTTTGTGTGCTTTAATATACACTTTTATATGATTTTTGGACTAACCTATTAACCCAAAGCCCAGTGCCAGTTCCTCTTTTTCCCTTGTATTAGAGTATCGCAGAAAAGGAATATCAAACGGAGCCCAATTGACCTAAAACTCAACGGAGGTTATTTTTGTACCAGAAGAAGCCCAGGAAGTGCCGGAAGAGGACCAGAAGGTTCTCGGGCTGCCCACAAGTGTAGGGGGCGCGTGCCCCCCGGGCACGCCCCCCTGCCTCGTGGACAGCCCAGAGACCCCCTTTACTTGTCCCCGACTCCAACACCTCCTATATATACTGAAACCTCCGAAAAATAACCTAGATCGGGAGTTCCGCCGCCGCAAGCCTCTGTTGCCACCAAAAACCAATCTAGACCCGTTCCGGCACCCTACGGGAGGGGGGAATCCCTCTCCGCTGGCCATGTTCACCATCCCGGTGCTCTCCATGACGAGGATGGAGTAGTTCACCCTCGGGGCTAAGTGTAAGTACCAGTAGCTATGTGTTTGGTCTCTCTCTCTCTCTCTCTCTCTCTCTCTCTCTCTCTCTCTCTCTCTCTCTCTCTCTCTCTCTCTTTCTCTCTCTCGTGTTTTTGAGATGCATTATCTTGATGTATCGCGAGCTTTTCTATTATAGTTGGATCTTATGATGCTTCTCCCCCTCTACTCTCTTGTAATGAATTGAGTGTTCTCTTTGAAGTAATCTTATCGGATTGAGTCTTTAATGATTGGAGAACACTTGATGTATGTCTTGCATGTGCTTATCTGTGGTGACAATGGGATATCACGTGATCCACTATGTATGTTTTGGTGATCAACTTGCGGGTTCCATGACCTTGGGAATCTATGCATAGGGGTTGGCACAAGTTTTCGTCTTGACTCTCTGGTAGAAACTTTGGGGCACTCTTTGAAGTTCTTTGTGTTGGTTGAATAGATGAATCTGAGTTTGTGTGATGCATATCGTATAATCATGCCCACGGATACTTGAGGTGACAATGGAGTATCTAGGTGACAATAGGGTTTTGGTTGATTTGTGTCTTAAGGTGTTATTCTAGTACGAACTCTAGGATAGATTGAATAGAAAGAATAGCCTCATGTTATTTTACTACGGACTCTTAAATAGATCGATCAGAAAGAATAACTTTGTGGTGGTTTCGTACCCTACAATAATCTCTTCGTTTGTTCTCCGCTATTAGTGTCTTTGGAGTGACTCTTTGTTGCATGTTGAGGGATAGTTATATGATCCAGCTATGTTATTATTGTTGAGAGAACTTGCACTAGTGAAAGTATGAACCCCAGGCCTTGTTTCAAAGCATTGCAATATTGTTTATGCTCACTTTTATCATTAGTTACCTTACTGTTTTTATATTTTCATATTACAAAACCTATATCTACCATCCATATTGCACTTGTATCACCATCTCTCCGCCGAACTAGTGCACCTATACAATGTACCATTGTATTGGGTGTGTTGGGGACACAAGAGACTCTATGTTATTTGGTTGCGGGGTTGTTTGAGAGAGACCATCTTCATCCTAAGCCTCCCACGGATTGATAAACCTTAGGTCATCCACTTGAGGGAAATTTGCTACTGTCCTACAAATCTTTGCACATGGAGGCCCAACAAGGTCTACAAGAAGAAGGTTGCGTAGTAGACATCAAGCTCTTTTCTCCCGCCGTTGTCGGGGAGGTGAGTGCTTGAAGGTATATCTTTAGATCTTGCAATCGAATCTTTTAGTTTCTTGTTTTATCACTAGTTTAGTTTATAAAAGAAAACTAGAAAAAAAATGGAATTGAGGTTGCCTCATATGCTTCATCTTTTTAAAATCTTTCGTGAAAATGATGGGATGGAAAATTGTGCTCAAGTACTAGAAGAGGAATTACATAGAATGCTTGGCACTCAAAACTTGAATGATGAGCATGATTACAATGTTGTGAGTGTGAATTCTTCGAATATCCATAGTATTAATGATGTTTGCACTAGTCATGATGAAAATATCTCTTATAAGCATGTCGATTTTTGTGGAGTGCATAGAGTTTGCAAGTACGTACCAACTAGGGAAGATAGATTTCGCAAGAGACATGAGTATTTAGAAACTAAATGGTTGCAAGAAAGGCTAGATGATTGTGCTGAAAATTTAAAATTTCTTTGCCATCCTTGTGAACTTTGCAATGAACCTAATCATTTAAATATCCAATGCAAATTGTTTCATGATTGTATCTTGTCCAAAAATTGTGATGACTTGATTTCCCTGGCGCATCATAATGAACTCAGTATGCTTTTGGGTTATGAAGAAATGAAACGTTTAACTATGGATCTTCCAGAATTTGTCCTTGATAAAGTTCTTGAATTTGATCTAGAGGAAATTTATATGTATTGTGTGGTGAATTGCATTGAAAATTCTTATATTGGAAATTACCTAAAGACAAGAAAACAAATAGAAGATGAAGAGAATACTAATGAAAGGGAAGAGATTTCCCAATATTCTCCTATTCTTCCTTATGATGAATTAGGTAATGAGGAGGAGCCTTCTATCCAACCAATCTCATTAATAAATAGCTCCGAAAATAAGATTAAACACACACATAATGTAAAGAAGAAAAAGAAAAGACGAAGAAGCAAAGGTAAAGAGGTATCCCGTCCAAATGATGTTGCTCCTATTACTCATTATGATGATGATAATTGCTATACTATTGGTGATATCCATACTATTAATGATGAGAGTGATTATGCTTATGATATGGAAATTCCCAAGCTTGGGGACGATATGTTTGATGAGAATGACATGTTTTAGAATTTATTTCCTGCAATTAATATTTGTCCCAAGCTCGGGGATGCTACGTTTGATGAAGATGATATTTTTAGTTCCCCAAGTTTTGTTGAGCAAATTTATTACGATGAAAGCATGCCTCCTACTTATGATGATTATTGTGATGACACTTATGCCATAAAAAGCAATGATGATTATATTTATCAAACTTGTCATGGTTATGATTGCCCTTTTTTTGAACATTACTCTTTTAATGTGGAAACAATCTATTGTATTCAAGTCTCTTATGATACTCCCACTATTCCGAATGAGAAGAATTTTTCTTTTGTGGAGAGTAATAAAATTTATATGCTTGGGGATCATGACAATAATGCTTTATGTGATGGTTATATTGTTGAATTTATTCATGATGCTACTAAAAATTATTATGAGACTTGATCATATGCTTGTAGGAATTGCAATAATATCAAGTTTCCTCTCTATGTGCTTGATGTTTTGAAGCTATGCTTGTTTTGCTTTCCTATGCTAGTTGATTATTGTTCCCATAAGTTCTTTGCTCACAAAATCCCTATGCATAGGAAGTGGGTTAGGCTTAAATGTACTAGTCAAAATCTTCATGATTCTCCCGTTATGTTTCCATTCTTATCTTTTATGCGAGCATCATTGTCATCATCATGCCTAGCTAGAAAGGCATTAAAGAAAAGCGCTTGTTGAGAGGCAACCCAACTTTATTTTTGTTCTTTGTTTTTGCTTCTGTTTAGGAATAAATATTGCATCTAGCTTCTATTTAGATGTGTTTTTGTATTTTAATTAGTGTCTGTGCCAAGTAGAACCTTTGGGAAGACTTGTGTGAAGTTTATGCGATCATGCTGTAAAAAAATAGAAACTTTAGCGCTCATGAGATTAGCTACCATTTTTTACTGGAGAGTGCTTTTTAGTTGATTCTTTTCGCAGATGTTTAACAGACAAATTCCTCAGGTCCACAAATTTATTTCAGAATTTTTAGAGTTACAGAAGTATTCGAAAGTTACAGATTACTACAGATTGTTCTGTTTTTTACATATTATGTTTTCTATGTGTTGTTTGCTTATTTTGATTAATCTATGAGTAGTATGAGAGGGTATGAACCATAGAGAAGTTGGAATACAGTAGGTACAACACCAATATGAATTTAGAATGAGTTCACAACAGTACCTAAGTGGTGGTTTTATTTTCTTATACTAACTGAGCTTACGAGTTTTCTGTTGAGTTTTGTGTTGTGAAGTTTTCAAGTTTTGGGTAAAGATTCGATGGACTATGGAATAAGGAGTGGCAAGAGCCTAAGCTTGGGGATGCCCAAGGCACCCCAAGGTAATATACAAGGAAAAACAAAAGCCTAAGCTTGGGGATGACCCGGGAAGGCATCCACTCTTTCGTCTTCGTTCATCGGTAACTTTATTTGAGGCTATATTTTTATTCACCACATGATATGTGTTTTGCTTGGAGCATCAATTTATTTTATTTTGTTTTTCTTGCTGTTTGAATAATATCCCAAGATCTGAAATTCTTAAATGTTAGAGAGTCTTGACATAGTTACATAATTATTCAACTACTCATTGATCTTCACTTATATCTTTTGGAGTAGTTTGTCGTTTGCTCTAGTGCTTCACTTATATCTTTTTAGAGCATGGCAGTGGTTTTACTTTGAAGAAATTGATAAACTCTCATGCTTCACTTATATTATTTTGAGAGTCTTTTAGAACAGCATGGTAATTTTCTTAGGTTATGAATTTAGTGCTAGTATGATGGGCATCCAAGAGGGATATAATAAAAACATTCATATAAAGTGCATTGAATACTATGAGAAGTTTGATGCTTGATGATCGTTTTGAGATATGAGGATGGTGATATTAGAGTCATGCTAGTAGAGTAGTTGTGAATTTGAAAAATACTTGTGTTAAGGTTTGCAAGTCACGTAGCATGCACGTATGGTAACCGTTGTGTAACAAATTGGAAGCATGAGGTATTTCTTTGATTGTCATCCTTTGTGTGGAGGTCGGGATCGCGCGATGGTTAACTCCTACCAACCCTTCCCCTAGGATCATGCGTGTAGTACTTTGTTTTGATGACTTGTAGATTTTTGCAATAAGTATGTGAGTTCTTTATGACTAATGTTGAGTCCATGGATTATACGCACTCTCACCCTTCCACCATTACTAGCCTCTCTTGTACCGCGCAATCTTGCCGGTACCATACACCCACCATATACCTTCCTCAAAACAGCCACCATACCTACCTATCATGGCATTTCCATAGCCATTCTGAGATATATTGCCATGCAACTTTCCACCGTTCCGTTTACTATGACATGATTCATCATTGTTATATTGCCATGCATGATCATGTAGTTGACATCGTATTTGTGGCTAGGCCACCATGCATAATTTTTCATACATGTCACTCTTGATTCATTGCACATCCCGGTACACCGCCGGAGGCATTCATATAGAGTCATACTTTGTTCTAGTATCTAGTTGTAAATCAATATAAGTGTGATGATCATCATTATTAGAGCATTGTCCCAACTATAAAAATAAAAAAAGGAAGGAAAGGCTAAAAAAAGAAAGGCCCAAAAAAAGAAAAAAAAGAAAAAAGGGACAATGCTACTATCTTTTTCCACACTTGTGCTTCAAAGTAGCACCATGATCTTCATGATAGAGAGTCTCTTGTTTTGTCACTTTCATATGCTAGTGGGAATTTTCATTACAGAACTTGGCTTGTATATTCTAACGATGGGCTTCCTCAAATACCCTAGGTCTTCATGAGAAAGCAAGTTGGATGCACACCAACTTAGTTTCTTTTGTTGAGCTTTCATACATTTATAGCTCAAGTGCATCTGTTGCATGGCAATCCCTACTCACTCACATTGATATCTATCGATGAGCATCTCCATAGCCCATTGATATACCTAGTTGATGTGAGACCATCTTCCTCCTTTTTTCTTCTCCACAACCACCACTCTATTCCACCCATAGTGCTATGTCCATGGCTCACGCTCATGTATTCCGTGAAAGTTGAAAAAGTTTAAAAAATTGAAGTATGAAACGATTGCTTGGCTGAAACCGGGGTTGTGCATGATTTGAGTATTTTCTGTGACGAAGATGGAGCATAGCCAAACTATATGATTTTGTAGGGGTGAACTTTCTTTGGCCATGTTATTTTGAGAAGACATAATTGCTTTGTTAGTATGCTTGAAGTATTATTATTCTTATGTCAATATTAAACTTTTGTCTTGAATCTTCCAGATCTGAACATTCATGCAACAATACAGAAAATTACATTGAGAACTATGTTAGGTAGCATTCCACATCAAAAAAAATTGTTTTTATCATTTACCTACTCGAGGACAAGCAGAAATTAAGCTTGGGGATGCTGATACGTCTCCAACGTATCTATAATTTTTTATTGTTCCATGCTATTATATTATCATTCGAGGATGTTTTATGGGCTTTAATATACACTTTAATACGATTTTTCGGACTAACCTATTAACCCAAAGCCCAGTGCCAGTTCCTGTTTTTCCCTTGTTTTAGAGTATCACAGAAAAGGAATATCAAACGGAGCCCAATTGACCAGAAACTCAACGGAGGTTATTTTTGGACCAGAAGAACCCCAGGAAGTGCCGGAGGGGGACCAGAAGGTCCCCTGGCTGCCCCCAAGGGTAGGGCGCGCGTGTCCCCCTGGGCGCACCCCCCTGCCTCGTAGACAGCCCGGAGACCCCTTTACTTGTCCCCGACTCCAACACCTCCTATATATACTGAAACCTCCAGAAAATAACCTAGATCAGGAGTTCCACCGCCGCAAGCCTCTTTTGCCACCAAAAACCAATCTAGGCCTGTTCTGGCACCCTGCCGGAGGGGGGAACCCCTCTCCGCTAGCCATCTTCATCATCCCAGCACTCTCCATGACGAGGAGGGTGTAGTTCACCCTCGGGGCTGAGGGTATGTACCAGTAGCTATGTGTTTGATCTCTCTCTGTATCTCTCGTGTTCTTGAGATGGCATGATCTTGATGTATCGCGAGCTTTGCTATTATAGTTGGATCATATGATGCTTCGCCCCCTCTACTCTCTTGTAATGAATTGAGTTTTCCCTTTGAAGTTATCTTATCGGATTGAGTCTTTAAGGATTTGAGAACACTTGATGTATGTCTTGCATGTGCTTATCTGTGGTGACTATGGGATATCACGTGATCCACTTGATGTATGTTTTGGTGATCAACTTGCGGGTTCCGTGACCTTGGGAATCACTACTAGGAAAAGGGCTACTAATGGCGCACCGGTTTTGCCCATTAATGGCGCACTACTGGTGCGCCATTAGTAGCACGCCATTAGTATTATTTACTAATGGCGCACCTCTGGTGCGCTATTACTATCTGGTATACTAATGACGCACCACTGGTGCGCCATTAGTATGCCTCGCAGGGGGCCATCTATACCCAGGTGCTTTGGCATACTAATGGCGCACTACATAGAAGTGTGCCATTAGTAATTTTTTTCAAAAAAAAAATTCAAATTCTTTTTTTCTAATTTTTTTATTTTTTTTCTTAATCTCAGGTCATTATGGCTTAATATGGGGTCAATTTGCTTAATCTCAAGTCAAATCGCACTCTGTGGTCAAACTTCCCATAAGGGCACCCATCCTTACACTACTTCAGCCCGAGCACGCTTAATTTTATAGTTCTATCCAACCCCAGCACCAGCTCACTTCACACACACTTGTTGATATATCTACCATATCAATCCTATTAACCCTTCTTGATGTCTAGGAGTTTGTTAATGTTCATGAGTATGATGAAATTTTGAAAATATATTTCAAACTTCCCGGTCATATTACATATCATATTTTGGAAAAAAAAATTATAAATTTTTTTTTTCCGAAAATTTTATATTTTTTTTCTGTTACTAGTGGCGCACCTAGCAAACGGTGCGCCACTAGTAAGTTTGAATTTTTTTTGAATTTTTTTGCCTGTAGATCTTAAAAGCCCCGTAACTTTTTTTCTGTTAGGTTTTTGGGGATTTAGAAAATGTTTAACGGGGTTCCCCCCGTTAAATTCGGATGTAACTTTTCGAGTAGATGATTTTTCATATAAAAACTTTTTAATCCGAGTTCGTATGCAAAAGTTATACCCGTTTTACTAAATTCCAGAGATATTTTGCAAATAAAGTCAAAATTCATATTTGTAAATTTTCCCAACAATTAGACCACATATCACATGGGAAACTTATTTTCTTTTATTTTTTTGACATTTACATCATTTTCTTTTATTTATTTTTGAACTGGAAAAGGCGGTCCACGGGGGTGGGGGGGTGCAGTAATGGCCAAATTACTAATGGCGCACCGTGGGTGTGGTGCGCCATTAGTAGTTCTACTACTAATGGCGCACAGTGGTAGTGGTGCGACATTAGTAAGTTGAACTACTAATGGCGCACCACTCCCACGGTGCACCATTAGTATTTTTTGAAAATAAAATTTAAAAAAAATAAAAACAAAATTTGAAAAAAAATTACTAATGGCGCATCGTGGATGTGGTGCGCCATTAGTAGTTCAACTACTAATGGCGCACTATCCACTGGTGCGCCATTAGTAGTTTTGAGAAAAAAATGAAAATAAACATTTGTTACTAATGGCGCACCGCGTCAACGGTGTGCCATTAGTATTTTGATACTAATGGCGCACCAACACATGGTGCGCCATTAGTATATTCTAATGGCGCACCGCATGTCTGGTGTGCCATTAGTGTCAATTCCATCTATAGCCCTTTTCCTATTAGTGAATCTATGCATAGGGGTTGGCACATGTTTTCGACTTGACTCTCTGGTAGAAACTTAGGGCCACTCTTTGAAGTTCTTTATGTTGGTTGAATAGATGAAACTGAGATTGTGTGATGCATATCGAATAATCATGCCCACGGATACTTGAGGTGACAATGGAGTATCTAGGTGACATTAGGGTTTTGGTTGATTTGTGTCTTAAGGTGTTATTCTAGTACGAACTCTAGGATAGATTGAACTGAAAGAATAGCCTCGTGTTATTTTACTACGGACTCTCTAATAGATCGATCGGAAAGAATAACTTTGAGGTGGTTTTGTACCCTACAATGATCTCTTCGTTTGTTCTCCACTATTTGTGACTTTGGAGTGACTCTTTGTTGCATGTTGAGGGATAGTTATATGATCCAACTATGTTATTATTGTTGAGAGAACTTGCACTAGTGAATGTATGAACCCTAGGACTTGTTTCAAAGCATTGCAATATCGTTTATGCTCACTTTTGTCATTAGTTACCTTACTGTTTTTATATTTCCATATTACAAAACCTATATCTACCATCCATATTGCACTTGTATCACCATCTCTTTGCCGAACTAGTGCACCAATACAATTTACCATTGTATTAGGTGTGTTGGGGACACAAGAGACTCTTTGTTATTTGGTTGCAGGGTTGTTTGAGAGAGACCATCTTCATCCTATGCCTCCCACGGATTGATAAACCTTAGGTCATCCACTTGAGGGAAATTTGCTACTGTCCTACAAACCTCTGCACTTGGAGGCCCAACAACGTCTACAAGAAGAAGGTTGCGTAGTAGACATCAGGAACCTCCTCTGCTACGGGAGCACCAGCCTTGTTCGCGGGTTCCATAGGCCTAGTTGGAGGGGGTGGTCCTGCAGGCTGTGAGGAGTTGTTTCCGGCTGGGTCTCTGCCGGGAGCGGGTAGCTTAACTGGGGGAGGCTTACCATAGTCCAACTTTCTCCTTTTCAGGGCCATTGTGGCTGGTGATACGGAGGGTTGAGAGAGATGGAGAACAAAAGTTCCTAGTTCCACAGGAAGTTTCTGCGCAGCACACTTTGACAGGTGATCAGCTATGCTATTTTCCGCACGGGGTACGTGCTCTGTTTGCAACCCATCAAAGTGCTCTTCCAATCTCTTCACTTCCTCAACGTATGCTTTCATCAATGGGCTTTGATAATCCTTGTTGACTTGTCTCACCACAAGCTCTGAATCTCCTCGAATGATCAACTTCTTAATTCCCAATTCTACTGCGATCCTCAGTCTGGCAAGGAGCCCTTCATACTGAGCTGTATTGTTGGTGGCTTCTTCCCGGAAATGTAATGCCTAGTATGTGACTATGCCTCCCACGTGTCGAGGCACTACTTAAAGGCATAAGCACATACTAGATTGATCTCAAGTATGGTATCTTTGCACAACTCATGTAAAAGAGGGATGAAAAAGTAAAAGAGTAGTTGGCTTACAATCGCCACGTCATGCAATGAAATACAATAACATACATCATCCAAATAACATCAGGGTCCGACTACGGATGAAGATCCAAATGAAAGATACCATAATAAAGCAACACAAGGTCTGATCGCCCTTAGTAGAAGCCACTGCTGATCGTCGGGATAAGACACATAGTAACGTCCACGTTCTTCGTCGAACCCCCAATACAGCTCTGTCCCATCACCCGTGTAGTTCTCATCGGTACCTGCATCTGGTGTTGTGTAGAATCTATGAGCCACGGAGGACTCAGCAATCCCGAAATCCGGGTAACAATACTATCAAAGCCTTAGATGTGGAAACGGCTTAGAACAAGGTTGCAGCAGCACTAGCACTAGCTTACGTGTTTAGAGCGAGAAGAGAAAGTGCCAACGACCGGCAAAGTGATCACGAAGTGATCCTAACTAAGCACGGCAATCATAACCACACCGTGTTCACTTCCCGAACCCCTTCGGAAAGAGATTGTCACGGTTACTCATGCCGGTAGTGTATTATGAACATGGTGTCTATTTTTCTACAATCGAAATTAACAAATTCCCATCTGCCACATAACCACGGGCCCAGCTTTCGAAAGATCAAACCCTGCAGGGGTGTCCCAACTTAGCCCATCACAAGCTCACGATCTGCGGAGTCGCAACTCCAAGGTGGGAAGACCCGAGTATTCTCGGAATCCCGTGCTCAAGATTTTCCGAATAGGGTAAAACTAATCCATCAAGACCTCCCGGTGTGCCGACACCCTGATAGTAGCCACGCGTATCTCGTCTCACGCCATGACCGGATGGGACATCCTACAGGTTTTTATTAGCCCTTGAGTTTCCTCGAGGTGGCCTCGCAGGCTGCCCATTTTGGACCCACACTCATGTGGAGCACTGGCCCAGGGTTGTTAATTAAGAACTCGGGTTTGCAACGCCCTTGTGCAAGTTTTAGTTATTAGGCAAATGTAAAACCAATGTTGGGCCTTACTGGAAAAGCTTTAGCGCTAAGCGGGTTATCAAGGGGGGCCCATAAACCCCAACCGTGTTAGGGACGCAAAATCAAGGAACATAACACCGGTTCAAACGGTTCCTAGGGTGGCATGAGTGGAACAAAACACCAAGCAAGAGGCTTAGCCTTCCACCCTTTACCAATATATAGATGATTTAGTTTAAGAGTTTATATATTGTGATATCCAAACAATAACTTCATCATGAAGCAAGAATCTTCAAGTCTTCACCTGCATCTAACAACGCTATAAGAGGGGCTGAGCAATGCGTACCTAGCCAAACAATGGTGTGCTAGGAGGGTGGTTAAAGAGTTTCATGGCAACAATAGGGGGCTAACAAGCAGACATAGGCATCAAAGCAATAGCTAAAGAGCGAGACATCTAGCATAGGCAAATATAGTAATGATATCTGGGTAAGGTCATCTTGCCTGTTGATTCCACAGAGGGATCGTAACATTGCTCCTCAAACTCAACCTTGGTAGGGACCTCGAACTCGAACTCGGCTCCCGGCTCTACTCAACACAAAAACACAACACGGCACAATATCAAAGACGGTGCAATGCACAATCACCATGATGCAAGTATGATGTGCGTATGCATGTGGAAGCACTTGAGCCTAAGGAGAAGATGATGGAAAAGGCCTCATCTTGGAAAACCAAGCAAGACACTAGATATAGGGGAAGATTTCGGTTGAAATCGATATAAAGATCACCCAAAATGGATGCACGGTTTGCAAATGGCAAGCAAAACAATATTCACACAAAACTGCAGTTTACAACAACATGGCATCTTTGGAGCAAGAAATAATTATGCTACAACACTCAAACATGGAGGCAAAGATCATGGATGTTAAGTAGACATGATACTTAACAAGCATGAACTTAGAACACACCCAAAAACCTACTGGAACACAATTAACCAAGCATGGCAATTTGCAATAAATTTATCCAGACTTAGTCAAAATCTGGGAAGGCAAAAACATCATCACGATGCTGCCTTCGGAGGCACAAAACAACAAGAATATCAACTCCACTAAGTATATAAAGATCATGGACATGTAATAGACATAGCATACATCAAACAACTCCACTGGAGCAACTCCATAGGAGGCATGGATCAATAATAACAAGCTTCACCAAATTGATCATGCTGATAAAAATCTGACAGTTAAATTTATAGCAACTTGAGAGCAAGAAATAAATAAGCTACATCAGGCCATATATGCAAATAAGGGCATGGATGGATAGAGCATAACATGGACAACAAGACATGATCATTTGACATACTAAAACATTCATGGATTTGAGTGAGGCATCAAGCAAACATAGCATCAGGTTTAAAAGATCCCAGACTTAGCAGTTTTTTCACTAAGTATAAAACAACAACATCGGCATGGCATGTTTACAAGCTTGTTTAAGTCACCTCAAGACATATCATAGAAAGTGGATTGCACCACACCAAAGACCATATGAATGAGCTTCTAAAACATATTGACATGTGACATGAAGACAAACACATCACTAGCAATGAGCAAGTCAAAACAGCATCTCACAACAAGTTTCAGCACTTAACAGCCACATGCACTTTTGCAACAGAGATTAACATGGCAATATGACACCTAACATGAATGCTACAGCAACCATCATGTAGAGCACTTCACAATGAACATTTTGACATATCATATGCTCCATTTGGACCAACATGCACAAAGTTATCAACACCACAAGCATGCAACAAAATTACAGATAACAGCAGTTTTAAACATATAGCACTCTTGCAACAATGATTAGGTCATCAAGATGAACTCAAACAAGCATGTCATAGTGGAACAAAATGAAGAGCATATCATGACGAACATCTGGACATATCATTCACTCCATTCGGACCAACATGCACAAAGTTGTCACATCTCAAACATGGCAACAAATTTACACACACAACTAGTTACAACCACATGCACTCTTGTCATGAAGATTAAGTTAACAAGATGATCTCTAACATGCATGAAACTGGTACTAACATGTATAGCACGACGAGACGAACATTTCGACATATCATATGCGCAAAACGAAGCTACGAGCACGAAGTTATTGCATGGCAAAGGAGGCAAGAAAATTACAGATCCGGGGACTTAGGGAAAGATTATACCCTCCGAAAAAGTCAAACGAGGACGAGGATATCCGGGACGGAGCGGAGCGGATCGGCGGAGGCATTTGGTTGGTTGACTTGGTGGATCTGATCCAGATCTGAGGGACCTCGCCGGAGTCGAGGAAGAAGAAGGCGGAGGCGGCGACCGGCGACGGGGCGCGGTGGTCCGGTGACGGGATGGCGCGGTGGCCGGCCGGGCGGCGGCGGCGTGGCGGCCGTCGAGGGCGAGGTGCCGGCGGAGATGCCAGCTGCGGGGAGCGCAGCGGCGGGCGGTGGCGATGGCGGCGTTGCCGGCCGGCGGCGGCGAGGCGCGCCAGCGGCGGAGTAGTGGGCGGCGGAGCGCTGGCGCGCGGCGGCGGAGGCGCGTGGGCCGCGGGGGCCGCGGGCGGGCGGAGCTGGCAGAGGTGGGAGTTGGTGTCCGGCGGCAGGGAGGGCCACGTGGCGCGACCTGATTGGCCGGGCATGTCCGGGCGGACGTGTCCGGTCCGTTCCGGACGTGTCCGGCGGCGCGAGGAGGGAGGAGCTAGGGTTTTCGCTTGAAAATGGACGTGGGAGGCTGTTTATATAGATTTTGGGAGCTAGGAAGGTCCAAATGGGGTGCGCTTTTCGCCCACACGATCGTGATCCGACGTCCGAGAGGATGGGAGTGGTTGTGGTGGGTTAGTGGGCTGTTGTGGAGGTGGTCTTGGGCCAAAAGAAGAGGAGCTTTTAGCCCACTAGGTTAACCGTTGGAGTACCAAACGAACTCCAAACGCGACGAAACATGACACGCGGCCTACACGTACCAAAACAACAACGCACGACAAGTCTCACCTCATACCGAGAACGTTACACAGCCACACACGAAAGAAGGACTCGGGGGTGCCACGGCACGTGTGTGAGTGTCGGAACTCAAAACGGACAACGGGAGGAGGCGAGCGGGACCGGGTGCAAGTGACAACACGAATGCAATGCAATGCACATGATAACATGACATGGATCAAATGCACACACGCACGCGACAAAATGAAGAAACCCGAAAAGAAAGAAGAGCCCAGAATGGAATTGTTGAAGTCAACGTTTCATATATTGCCATAAATGGAAGGTATCACATATGGGGCATTACAGGAAAAGTGCATCTGGATGACATACTTCAAGTGCTCCCTGGAGGGGGCAACAAGAAGCATGCCCGCCCCTGCACCTTGTAGGGAAAAAGCACCATCAAAATACATGATCCATTCTTGGGGTGATTCCTTGCCGGGGTTGGATGTCTCTATCTTTTCCTCATCAGGGGTTGGCGTCCATTCTGCAATAAACTCTGCCAATGCCCTGCTCTGAATAGTTGATGTGCTCTCCAACTTCTAACCAAAGCTGGACAGCTCCAAAGCCCATTCCACTATTCTGCCACTTGCCTCAGGGTTTTGGAGTATCCTTTGCAACAGAAATGAATAACAACCGTGATCTCATGGGCTTGGAAGTAGTGGTGCAGTTTCCTTGAGGCCATAGTGAGATCAAAGAACAACCTTTGCACACCAGAGTACCTCGATCTAGCCCCCTATAACAAAGAGCTGACGAAGTACACTGGGCGCTGCACCATTTTCTTCCTTGCTGTCGAATCTGGGGTTCTGGCAAAACACTTAAGGTTCGAACTCTGGGGTGCGCATGAAGATCTCTCCTTCCGCCCTAGCTCGTCTACTCAACAACCCTAGGCCTAGTTCGTCAGATCCGAAGAACAAGAGACACAAGATTTATACTGGTTCGAGCCACCGTTGTGGTGTAATACCCTAATCCAGTGTGGTGTGGTGGATTGCCTTGGTGGCTGAGGAAGAACTAGTACATGGTTGAACTGCCTCCTGAGGAGAGGCGTTCTTGTGCTCGAGTGAGCTGGTGGTGTGTGGCCTTCTATCTGATCAACTCTAGATGAGATCGACTCCCTCTCCGATGAGATATTCCAATGGTGGTGGCTAGTCCTATTTATAGTGGCTCGGGTCCTCTTCCCAAATATTGAGCGGGAAGGGATCCCAGAATGGCCAAAATTGAAGGGGGACAGCTAGTACAAGCTATCCTGACAAAAGGTGGTCTTCGCCTGCCAAAGGCTCTGGTGGTGACGCCGCCGTGGGCTCTGCGATGACCTTCGTCCTGTTGTCCTGCTGGTCTTGGTCTTGTTGCACCGATATGGAAACCTTTGCATGATGCCTCGGGACTCTTCATCTGCACCTGCTCCTTTATGAAAGGACCAAGAAGAGTATGTGTCTAGAGGGGGGGTGAATAGACTCTAGCAAGAAAAGTGGCAGCTTTTAACATACTTAATGTTTGAATGGAGATTTAGCACATGTTTAACTTTCACAATACACAACAAGCATGTATAACAAGAGTATATAGGTATTGTGAAGTAAAGCATGCAACTTTGACCACTTGACCAAATTAAAATCTAGCCTTTTCCCAATTTTAGTTCTTGGTTGATTTTAGCAACTTAGCACAAGTCAAGCAATCAACCTACATATGCAATTCTAAGAGTGTAGCAGCAGAAAGTAAACAATTGCATATGAAGGTAAAGGGAGGAGTTTGGAGGGAGCAAACGCAAGTGAAGACAATGATGTTTTTTTACTTTGTTCCGATAGGTGGTGCTATCGTACATCCAAGTTAATAGAGACTTCAACCCATGAAGGGTAACGGTTGCGCGAGTCCACGGAGGGCTCCACCCACGAAGGGTCCACGAAGAAGCAACCTTGTCTATCCCACCATGGCAATCGCCCACGAAGGACTTGCCTCACTAGCGGTAGATCTTCACGATGTAGGCGATCTCCTTGCCGTTACAAACTCCTTGGTTCAACTCCACAATCTTGTCGGAGGCTCCCAAGTTACACCTAACCAATCTAGGAGACACCACTCTCCAAAAGGTAATAAACGGTGTGTTGATGATGAATTCCTTGCTCAAATGCTTCAAATGATAGTCTCCCCAACACTCAAACGGCTCCTCACAGATTTGGATATGGTGGACGAAGGATTTTAGTGGAAAGCAAGTAGGGGAAGGCTAGAGAACAAGATTCATATGGTAGGACTGGAATATCTTGATCTCAACACTTGAGTAGGTGGTTCTCTCTCAGACATGAATGATGGAAGTGTAGGTATGTTCTGATAGCTCTCTCCACGAGTGAAGAGTGGGTGGAGGGGTATCTATAGCCTCCACACAAAATCTAACCATTACACACAATTTACCAAACTCGTTGTGACCGATTTAAAGAACTCGGTCAAACCGATTTAGTTCATAATGTGACCGTTAGGTATTTCGGTGGGACCGATATGATCAACTCGGTAGGACCGATTTCATTAGGGTTAGGTCATAACGTAATCTCGGTGGGACCGATTACACAAACTCGGTGAGACCGATTTTGGTAATAAGCACATAGAGAGTTGGTCAGGCAAACTCGGTGGGACCGATTCTCTCATTTCGGTGAGACCAAAATGTTATGAAGAGGCAACAGAGAGTTTGCATTACAAACTCGGTGGGACCGATCGCTCATCTCGGTGAGACCGAAAATATTGCAACAGGCAACAGAGAGTTTGCAATCCCATCTCGGTGAGACCGAAATGATTAGGGTTTCTGGCAGTGGCTATGTCAAATGAACTCGGTGGCGCCGGATAGATATTTTCTGTGGGGACGAGTTTGACTTTTTAGTTTGGGACAAATGTGGTTGTGGGAAAGTGGATGAGGGTTTTGGAGCATATCACTAAGCATTTTCAGCAAGCAAGCCATTAAGAAACACCTCATCCCCTTTTAATAGTATTGGCTTTCCTATGGACTCAATATGATCTTTGATCACTAAAATAAAAAATGTAGAGTCCTTAGCTTTGAGCTTGAGCCAATCCTTTGTCCTTAACATCTTGAAAGGGTTCCACATCCTCTAGTCCATGCCACTCCATCTCTTGAACTTGTCTGAAATATACTAGATGGAAATATTAGTCCAACAAGAGATATGTTGACATTAATTACCAAAATCACCCAGGGAGCACTTGTGCTTTCACTTTAGCACCAAAGAGGAATCTGGCACTTCTGCGCCCGCTGGCGCCCGCCTGGCCTTGGTCGTGACTGTTCACGTCATGAGGACCTCGCGAGGTGTCCCTCACCTCGATATCTCCGATCCTCGTGAGCTGGCCTGGCGAGGCCGCCCCAGGGGATGCCTTATGTCATCCGCCTCACAAGGCTTGGCCCCTCGCGAGGGTCTCGAATGGTCGCTGAACATGTTGGGCCGTGCCAGGCCTCCTGATGAGCTGCGCCCTAGGCCGTAGGCAGGCAAGTCTGGGTACCCCCGTTCCCATAACACCGATAGTAGCCCTCGGTCCTAAGGTGCGCTTGGGCTTGGCTTTGTGGTGAAGCCAAGGGAAAGGGTGGACTGCCGTGGACCCCCAAAGCCTGCGGCCTTGTCTGACGCATGGCGATTGATAGGACGTGGGCGCCTGCGATCCCACGCTGCCTCGGCAACTGCATAGCTAACAAAAGGCAAGCGTGTGCTACTGTGCCTTCATTGTTAGCCCTTGCCTTGCTCCAGATCCCCTTTCTTGCTCCTCTCCTCCGCGAAGTTCCATATCTTCGCCGCCTCCCTTCCAAGCTTGCACCGATGGCGTCTGGCAAGCCGAAGGCCACCGCTTCGCCTGCCTAGTACGAGTCGGCTTTGAAGGCGCCAACCTTCTCGGAGGCGAACAACACCGCCTTGCTCCTGATGACGGCGGAGGACACCAACGAGAAGGGGAAGACCGTCGTCCGAGCCGCCTCTGCCGCGCCGGAGGACCCCAAGAGTACCTTCTATCCCTTCTTTTCGAGTAGTATTGTTGCGGGGCTCGTCCCTCCTTTCTCCGATTTCTTTTTCTCCGTCTTTTGCCACTACAAGTTGCAGGCCCTTCATCTTCATCCCAACTCAGTCCTTCTTCTATCCATCTTCGCCTTTTACTGCGAGGCATTCATGGGGGTGAGGACATCTGTGCTGCTACTTTGCCACTTCTTTTACCTCCGAATCAAGGATGGCCATTGCTCAGGGTGCGCCAATCTTGTTGCGGCCAACGGAACCAATGCAATTTCGAGGGCTGAGAAGAAGGCCGAGAACTTCGGGAACAAGAGGGGCTTCATGGACGCAAAGTGCTCTCACCCTCGGTTGGCGTTGCCGGTGGCTGCGCGCGAGTCGAGCGATAGATGGCTCAGCGCGAAGCTCACCGATCCTCGGGCAGAGAAGGTGTTGGAGAAGATGACCGCGGATCTGAAGCCGGATGATCCCGAGGCGGCGAAGCTGATGGGGGCCATGATCATCAAGGAATTCTTGACATGCCGCGTGGCTCCACTTCAGGCCCGCTCGCGCCCCTTGTGGACGCTTGGGGATGAGTCGGACAACCTCCGGCTGGGCCACGACGCCCTATCTGCCGAGCAGCTTGAGGCAGCTCTCCGTCTTCTGGTAGGGGCCGACCTGGGTTATCCGCCTGCTTCCCATATTCCCTTGTATCACCACCAGGACAGGGCAGCGGTGGCGGCCTGCATGCCCACCTTTGATGCATGTGGGCTTGTGCCTCAGGCGGCCCCTGAAGCTCAGGTGGCAGTCGCGCCGGTGGAGGTATCTTCAGGCGACTCCAGCGAGGAAGACGATTCAGAGGCAACCGTGGAGGGGGCTGGAGAGTCCTCCCCTCCTCACAAGGTCGACCTCCTTCGCGCCCTGCTTGACGACGACGGTGACAACGACCACCCGACGTAGGAGGTGCCGCCCTAGCCGGAGCTGTCACTAGGTCAAAGCACACCCCCTTGAAGAAGCCGCCAGCCGGCGTCCCGACGAAGAGCCGGTCGGTGCTGATCACCTGAGGTAGCGGCCCAGCCACGGCATCGCCAAGCGCCGCTGCTGTGCCGCCTATCTTGGGGGCCCGCGTTCCTGCGGCTTCGGCCGTGGGGCCCTTGGGCTCCATGGTCCTGAAGAGGTCTTGGGGTGTCATCGCAGTGGATCCGTAAGTACCATGGCATGTTTTTGTCTTCGTTCTTGATTCCGTTGTTGGTTCACAACATCTTGCCCCGCGTTGATAGGTCAGCGCCATCGACGAAGAAGACGAAGGGAGAGGCGACCACACCAGAGGTCCCGCGGCCTGGCTTGGCCCCGTCCCCTCCGGCGCAGGCAGGCGGTGGAGGAGCTTCTGCTTCTGTTGCACGGGTGCCGGCGCAAGGCCCAGGGGACCTGCCTTAGGCGGGGGTCATGGTCCCCGCCGAGCAGGCTTTGGGGAACCCCGTCTCCGCCTCCATCGTTGGAGTTTCCAGGGCTCAGGAGGTCTTGGTCGTGCCACAGTCCCCTACTGTGATCATGCCGCCAGCTTGCGGCCCTCTGGCTTCGCCTAGCGCCTTGACGGAGGCCTTCTCTGCACAGAAGCAGCTCCAGGATGACCTTCAGGGTACGATCGTTGTCTGACGGCTGGGCGCCTGGAGCTAGTTTCCAGCTGGCTGAGTTCCAACGCGTGTGTCCGAGATGTGCTCAGCCAAGTCGTGGCGGCCTCCGAGGAGTACAAGCGGGCCACTGACCAGGCCGCGGCAACTCGCGAGGCGGCTCTACAGGACGCTCGGACCGCCGAGGAGCACTGTTAGTTGGTAGAGACCAAGCTGAATGACCTGCGTGGGAAATGCGAGGCGGGCGAGAAGAGGATGAAGGCTCGAGAAGATGCCGTGGCCAGCAGTGACGCCGAGCTAGAGCAGCTGACGAGGGAGCTGTCTGCGGAGCATGGACGACTGGAGGAGCTGAAGCGGGCGACAGAAGCGAAGGAGGCCCTGCTGGAGGCCAAGGCGAAGGTCCTTACCGAGGACCGCGCGGCCTTCAAGTCCCTCGAGGCAAGGTCCCGCCAGGTGCTGGGGGCACTCTACGAGAAGGGCATGGATAAGCCGCTGGCGACGGACGATGAAGGCCCTACCCAGCTGCTTCCTTATGTTGTCCTGGCACTCGAGGATGTCGTCCGCGAGATCAATTCCCTGGCGGAGGAGGAAGCTCGCGTGCTTTCTTCTTCTGCCTTGACGCGCGTCCTTAGCCACCTGCACCTTCATGACCCCAACGTCGATCTCGGGGCACTGCTCGAGCCCGTGGAGGCGGAGCGTTACGAGGCCGCCGCTGAAGCTGTGAAGGACCATGTGGAGGCGTTGCTGAAGGAGTTCCTCATCATCAATTCTTCTCCTCCAGCCGATGGCGCCACCGATATTGCAGCCGAGATCGTTTCCCCAGGGCACGACTGTGCCACTCGGGAGGTGGTCCCTTCAGGAAGCAGCGCCTAGGGCTGCAGGAAGGGCCTGCTAGTGGGTGACGGCGCTCCCCTTTATCTTCATTCCCCTGCAACATGAGCGAGCCTTGTGAGGGCATTAAAACTTCTATTTGATGTTTCAAAGGACAACTTGGCTTGTAATAATTGCTTAGATATTCGCGCTTCCTTCCATATTTATCATTCTACGTTGGCAGGGCCCGACCTCGCGCATACCTCAGCCACCAGCTGGCTTGTCCAGGTCACTGGGTCAAAACCAGGGAGTGAGGCTCTACGTGGCTAGTTAGGCTCCTGAGTCATGATGCTCAGGAGTCCCCCTTAACATGCAAGCGATCCCTATGTAGGAAGCGCTAGACAGGGCTTTGATGTTCTGCGTCGGCATGGCCCGGCCCCGCACGTACCTCAATCGCCGCTGGCCTTTACGGGAAACCAGGACAAGGCCAGTGAGTGAGGGGCTACGGGACCAGTTAGGCCCTTGGGTCGCAATGCCCAAGGGTCCCCCTTGACGTACGAAAAGCCCTGAGGGAAGTGAGTGCTGGACTTAGGCCTTGATGTTCTGCGTCGGCAGGGCCCGGCCCCATGCGTGCCTCAGCCGCCGTTAACCCTGACTGGAAACCAGGACAAAACCAGGGAGTGAGGGGCTACGGGACCAGTTAGGCCCTTGGGTCGCGATGCCCACAGGCCCCCATGACGTACGAATAGACCCCATACATGTCCTCGCCGGGCTTGCGCTCGGGAGGTTTGCGCGTCGACCAGGCCCGAGGGACCTGGTGGGGCGCGCGCCAGGCGTGACCTGGACACAGCCCCCGTGCCCAGCCCCCTCGCACTACCCTCCCGAGGGGAGCGCAGCGCAGTGGGGCTGGTCACTTAGCCGAGGGGCTCCCTGAGGTTAATGCGGCCGTGAAACCACCCCCAGTTGTTTATCACCAACGCGGAGCATGGTGTTGTCGCTCCTCGATCGTGTCGTCAGCCAGCGCACAGTATGGTGCTTCCACTGGACCGTGAGAGGAGACTCCCTACTACAGAGAGCCCCCGGGCGTATACAGCCCTGCCCGGACACTTGGCTGGCACGATGGGGCTAGACAAGGTGTATCTGGGCACCCGTGAGCTAGCGCGGGACTCACGAGGCCCTACCTCAAGGCCGGTTGCGCCTGGTCTTGAATGTGAGCGCTTGAGGGGATCCTGCAAGGTGGTTAGGCAACCTGCGTCGGGTGAGTCCCTCGAGATCACCTTATGAGAAGGCCGGGCACCAACGACCCCTGGAGGTGACGTGAATGGGGCTGGCCCGCCAGACAGAGTTCAGCCGTTGGATTTATCGACACTGCAGGGATGGACCCGAGCACATAGGTCGTGCCTAGTCTTCTCATGCGGACGTCCTAAGGGAAGTCATCCAGCGCACGACTCCCGCAGCGATGGGACACGGTGCCGTGCGCCCAGACTTCACTGCTAGCATCCGGCTCGAGCGCGGGCGAGGCACCAAAGGCCACAGAAGGTGACATACACAGGACTGGCCCATGAGCCAGAGCTTAGCTGCTTGGATTTGGCGACGCTACAGGGATGAACCCGAGTACAGACGCTGTGCCAGCTCACGGTCATAAGACGGATGCAAACGAGCTTGTGGGGGTGCAAGATGTTCATGGCATAGGAGTGATGGTCAAACGAGTGATTCGAATGCAACATGACAGAGATGGCGGCACTAGCTTAGGTAAAATGTAAGGGAGATACATGCCACCAGGACGAACCTGCACGGCCTGGGGATAATGCAGCCCGAGGGGCGTCCCCCACAAGGTGATCTGAGATGCAAAAGGATACACGTCGCTGGGACAGGCTCGTGCGACTTGGGAATGATGCAGCCCGAGGGGCGCTCCCATTGGAACGAAAACCGAAAGATGACAACTCGCATAGTCATTGAAGTAGTGTTGGTGTAGTTGAGGACGTTCGACGCAGACGCCATTCCTTACGTGCCGCCTGGCTCCGGCCCCTCGCGAGGCTCCGGGGTTCCCCCGATCTCACGGAGGGCCAAGTCTAACACCGCCTGGATCTCCTTGTTCCTGGCCTTGCGAGCCGCCAGGACTTCCCGGATGTGGCGTTGGTGCAGGGCCGCCTGGTTCGGCAGCCGAAGGGCATTCGTACGTAACTGTGAGGGGGACCCTGGCACCGGCCCACATGGGAAGGCCAGTAGAGCTCCTGAGATGTGATCATGTTGAGTGCGGGGACGTTGACGCAAACACGTAGCCCGTCTCCTGAGCCTGGACCGACAGTTGTCCTCAGATGATGCGGGCGACTCTCGCCCCGCATGGCTCTCAGCTCCTGTAGGTCTTCAATGGTCTGGCTGATGAACTCCTGAGCACTTGGTGCCTCACGTCTTGAGGCCTCTGGAGGAAAGTGTGTGGCGAAGCACTCCTCCACATGGTGCCCGAGAACCTCCCTCGTGACATTGGCTAGGTCAGAGGCCCTCTAGAGGAGAGCCCCCGAGCCCAGCCCGAGGGGGGCGCTGGGCGCGCCTTCCTATGCAAGAGAGAGAGGAGGCCCCTCCCTAGGTGTAGGTCCCGAGGTGTCGACGCCCTACGCTGCATCCTCATGAGGCAACAAGGTGAGCAGCTGCTCCTTCTTCTTAGGGACGACCTCAGGTGGATAGATGATGATGTCGCTGCCTAGATCCTCGACGGTTGCCACCTGGTAAGCATGCTTGAGTGAGCACATTGCGTCCTTCTCTTCACAGGCGATGGTGATGACGCCACCACTGCCCGGCATCTTGAGAACATTTGTAGCCGTGGTGAGTCACTGCCATGAACTTGGCTGGGGCTAGGTACATGAGGATGGCATTGCAAGGGAGGTGGATATGGGCGGCATCAAAGTCGATGAGCTCAGTGTGGTAGTTATCGCGTTGGCCGAAGGTTATAGGTAGGCGGACCTGCACCACGGGGGTGGTGGTGCCGTCAGTCACTCCGAAGAAGGGCTTGGTACGCAACAGTTGATCATAGGGTACTTGGAGGCTGTTGAATGTCTCAATGGACAGGACGTTGAGCCCTGCGCCACCATCGATGAGGGTCTTCGTAACTAGGACATTGCTGATGACGGGTGAACAAAGCATCGGGAGGCGCCAGCCTTAGCTGCGGACTTGAGCTGGCTGCTGAACTGAACGTGATGGGGCATCTTGACCACCTGAGTGGGCGAGTAGCCTCAAGCTTGGGGAGAGCCACGTTCACTTCACAGGCGAATTTCTTGAAGAGGCGCCGAGAAGCCGAGGCCTGTGCTCCGCCCAAGATGCAAGCGATGGCACACGGCTCCTTGAAGCCCCCAGCCCCATCGTCATTGTCATCGTTTCTCCTTGGCGGTGGCAGAGACGGTAGGTTGGCCCTGCCGTGAGGATGGTCCTCCCGGGGCTGGTCCCTCCAGGCGTCCTCGCAAGGCTGGCCGCGTTAATGGTCCTCCCGAGGCTGATCATGTCACTCCTGGTGGGGGCCACGGTCGTCTCAGCGTCCCCCAGTCCGACTTCCCCCGCGGTCGTATCCACGGTTGCCGCGCTCGGGGCGTTGGATGACGCGTCCTTTCCGGAGGGCCCTGAGCTCTAGACAGTCATGAGAGTTGTGGCTATGCACATTGTGGAAGGTGCAAAATGCTCGGCCATTCTTGGGTGGCTATGGGTAGTCGTCATCGTGCTTCATTTTTGGTTCGGCCGCAAGCACTGCCGCTCCCTTGCGCTTTACGCCCTTGCTTTTGGCCTTCTTATCTTTGGGTTCAGCTGCGGGGAGCTCGACAAGTGAGATGTAATGCCCCAGATGCACTTTCCAAATATGGCAATATATGAAACTTTGATTTCATCAATTCCATTCTGGGCTCTTCTTCATTTCGGGTTTCTTCGTTTTGTCGTGTGCATGTGTGCATTTCATCCATGTCATGTTGCCATGTGCATTGCATTGCATTTGTGTTGTCACTTGCACCCTGTTCCACTCGCCTCTTCCCGTTGTCCGTTTCGAGTTCCGACGCTCACACACGTGCCCGTGGCATCCCCGATTCCTTCTTTCGTGTGTGGCCGTGTAACGTTTTCGGAATGACGTGAGACTTGTCGTGCGATGTTGTTTTGGTACGTGTAGGCCGCCTGTCAAGTTTCGTTGCGTTTGGAGTTCGTTTGGTACTCCAACGGTTAACCTAGTGGGCTAAAAGAACCTATTTTTAAGGCCCAAGACCGCCTCCACAACAGCCCACAAACCCAGCACAACCCTTCCCATCATCTCGGTCGTCGAATCATGATCGCGTGGCCGAAAACCGCTCCCCATTTGGAGTCTCCTATCTCCCTATGCCTATAAAAACGTCCACACCCCTCCATTTTCGGGCGAAACCCTAGCCATCTCCTTTTTTTCCGTTTTCCCTGCACCCGGTAGCTCCCGCCGCCGACGGACACGTCCGGACGGACCGGACGCGTCCGCCGCCGCCCCCTCGACCAACCAGGGGGAGACACGTCGCCCAGCTTTCCCGCCTCCCACCGCGGCCCGCCGCCCTGACCGCGGCCCTCTTGGCCCGTCCCGCCGACGCACCGTCCCGTGAGCCTCCGCGCCCCACGCGTCGGGCCCCGCGGCCCCCGCCGACTCCGCCGCCTAGCATCGGCCCCGTCCCCGCCGCCACGGTTGCCGGTCGCCGCCGGCTGCGCGCATCACCGCGGCCGCCCTACGAAGCCGCCCCGGCCACCCTCTGTCGGCGCCTCCCCGGCCGCCTTCGCCACCGTCCTCGGCCGGCCCCGCCGCCGTCGTCGCCGGCCGGCACCGCCGCCGCCGCGGTCGTCTTCTCCGGCGAACTCCCCATCTCCGGCGAGGTCCGATCCAATCTGGTCCAAGCGGGACCAGATCCACCAACACACCCATCCAAACGTCCCTCCGCAGCCCGGGTCCACTCCGTTCCGGGTTTGTCCCGTCCCGCGTTGACTTTTCGCGGAGGTGATTTTTCACTAAGTCCCAGATCTGTATCATTTTGTTGCCTCCTTTGCATGGTCGTAACTTTGTGCTCGTAGATCTATTTTGGGCGTGTCATATATCAAAATGATCGTGGTGATGTGCTCTACGTTTTGTTCCATTGTGGCATGCTTGTTTGAGTTCATCTAGATGTCCTAATCTTCGTCACAAGAGTACTACTTGTTATAAACTGCTGCAACTTGTTATTTTCATGCCATGTTTGAGATGTGATAACTTGGTGCATGTTTATCCAAATGAAGCAAATGATATGTAAAAATATTCCTTGTGAAATGCTCTACATGATGGTTGCTTTAGAATTCTTGTTAGGTTTCATATTGCCATGTTAAACTTGGTTGAAAAACTGCATGTGGCAGTTAAGTTATGAAACATGTTATGAGATGCTAATTTGAAGTGCTAATTGCTATTGATGTGTTTGTCCCCATGTCACATGCCTATATGTTCTAGAATCTCCATCATATGGTATTTGCTGTGGTGCAAACCACTTTCCATGATATGCCTTGAGGTGACTTAAACATGCTTGCAAAACATAACTGTTTTATACTTGATGAAATTTCTGCCAAGTCTGGAATTTGTCATAACCTGATGCTATGTTCGCTTGATGCCCTAGTCAAATCCATGCTTGTTTTGGAGTGGCCAATGATAATTCCTTGTTCTACATGTTATTATCTATCCATCCATGCCCTCACTTGCTCATTTGGTTTGCTGTAGCTTATTTAATTCTTGCTCCCAAGTTGCTATAAATTATATCTGTCAGGTTTTTAACAGCATGATCAATTTGGCGTAGCTTGTTGCTATTGATCCATGCCTCCTATGGAGTTGCTACAATGGAGTTGTTTGCCGTAGGATATGTATACTTCATGTCCATGCTTATTGTCATCATGTTTGGGTGCTGTAGAGTATATATTTTTTGCTCCAAAGTTGCTATGTGGCTGTTAATTTCAGCTTTGCATTGTTTCTTGTTTCGAGTGTATGTTTTGATCCGTTGCTCCGTTTTGAGCGTGCCCTACATGAAACTTGTGTAATTTTGCATGTAGAATCATAATATCATCTTGTTAACATGTTTGGAGTATGTTTGCTTGATGTTTGGGTGCATCTTGCACCGTTGCCATGCTTAACTTGTTTTGCTCATATCTTCTAGACCGTAGCTCCGAATTAAACAAACTTTATATGTAACTTGACTAGAATTTCGTGTAGATCATCATGGTGCATGTTAAATTGCTGTTTAACAACTTTAACTTAAGGTTTGTTCAGATCTGGACCAATTTCAACATATGCATATGAGGACTTACCGGATTTGCTTTATGTGGATTCCGGCCTCATTTAAACTTGTTGTCTTGTGTTGTTCTTGTGTGCTTCATCCCTTGTCATGTATTGCATCATAAGTGCATCATACTTGCATCATGTTGATTGTGCATTGCACCTTGTTTGATTTTGCGCCACGTTGTGTTCTTGTGTTGAGTAGAGCCGGGAACCGAGACCGAGAATGAGAACGAGGTTACTACCGAGGTTGAGTACGAGGAGCCATCTTACAATCCCATCGACGACTCGACAAGCAAGATGACCTGACCCAGATATCATTACTATCTTTTCCTATTGCGAGATGTCTCGCTCTTTAGCTCATTGACTCGATGTCCATGTTTGTTTGTCAGCCTCCTATTATAACCATGAATCTGTCTAACCACCCATCCTAGCAAACCTTTGTTTGGCTACGTAAGCTTCGCTCAACCCCTCTTATAGCATTGCCAGTTGCAGGAGAAGATTTGAAGATTCGTGCTTCATGTTGAAGTTATTGTTGGGATATCACACTACATAAACTCTCAAACTAAATCATCTATATATTGGTAATGGGTGGAAGGCTAAGCCTCTTGCTTGGTGATTTGTTCCACTCATGCCACCCTAGGAACCGTATAAAATGGTGTTATGTTCTTGACTTTGTGTTCCTCACACGGTTGGGGTTATGGGCCCCCATCGATAACCCGCTTAGCGCTAAACCTTTTCCAGCAAGGCCCAACATTGGTACTCCATTTTCCTAATAACTAAAAACTTGCATAGGAACTAGCTATCCCGTGATCTTAATTAGCAATCCCCGGGCCAGTGCTCCACATGAGTGTTGGTCCGAACTGGGTGGACTGCAGGGCCGCCACGGGGAAACCCGAGGTATCTGGTATTACCTGTAGGATGTGCCATCCGGTCGTGGCCTGAGACTAGATACGCGCAGCTACTATCAGGGTGTCAGCACGCTAGGAGGTCTTGCTGGATTAGTTTTACCTTAGTCGGAATATCTTGAGCACGGGATTCCGAGAATACTCGGGCCTTCCCACCTTGGATTTGCGACTCTGCAGATCGTGAGCTTGTAATGGGCTAAGTTGGGATACCGCTGCAGGGTTTTGAACTTTCGAAAGCTGTGCCCGCGGTTATGTGGCAGATGGGAATTTGTTAATATCCGGTTGTAGAAAACTTGACACCATGTTCAGAACACACTACCAGCGTGAGTAACCGTGACGGTCATTTTCCGAAAGGGGTTCGTGAAGTGAACACGGTGGGGTTATGATTGACATGCTTAGATAGGATCACTTCGTGATCACTTTGACGCTCGTGGCACTTATCTTCTCGCTCTAAACACATAAGCTAGTGTTGGTGCAGCTGCAACCTTTTTTTTTTCTTCAGCCTTGTTCCACACCCAAGGCTTAGATAGTTTTGCTACCCGGGAACGGGATTGCTGAGTCCTCCGTGGCTCACAGATTCTACACAACACCAGATGCAGGTACTATGGGGGACTACACAGGTGACGGCACCGAGCTGTACTGGGAGTTTGATGAAGAACGTAGTCGATACTATGTGCACTATCCCAATGATCAGTAGTGGCTTCTACTAGGGGCGATTTGGACCTTGTGGCTTTATTTATTTGGTATCGTTCTTTTGGATCTTCGTCCGTAGTCGGACTGTGATGTTATTTGGATGATGATTTGCTTATGTAATGTATTGTGTGACGTGGCGAGTGTAAGCCAACTATCCTTTTGCATTTTCATCCCTATTTTTACATGAGTCGTGCAAAGATACCATACTTGAGATCATTCTAGTATGAGCTTATACCTTTAAGTCGTGCCTCGACACATAGGAGGTATAATCTCATATTGGGCATTACAAGTTGGTATCAAAGCCTTCTCCGACCTAGAAGCCCCCACTAATTGATCGAATCATTGACGGTTGAGTCTAGGCACACACTTGAAAATGTTTTGAGTCCTATATATATATCAGAGAGTAGGATTAATTTTTACTCCTCATCCCTTTTCACTTTGGTGAGGACTCCTGACAATTGCTTATCTCGTCTACTCTCAAAAATTTCACAATTTTTTTTAGGATCACGCGAGTATTGTTTGGATTGTTCTGATGTCTTTGTGACGAGAATATTGTTCTCAATGCCTCCTGTCAATTAGGGGTTGTGGCAGTGTCCCGGGGAGTTGAGCTCCGAGGTGTTGTCGTCACAAATATATCACAGCAGTTCTGGAATACTTAAGACGGCCGACATCGAAAACTCTCCTATGCGGTTAGTGGCAAGATAACCCCGACATCACCCAGTACTGGGGAGGTAGTTAGGGAGTATTGTCATAGCTTGTATAGTAGATGTGTTTCGAAGGTCCGAGGTAAACGGTTTCTGGAAATAACTGGTTATGTGTTGAAGGATGGATACAGCTGGATGTAGGATTAGAGTTGAGTGCGCGATGCTTCCCCTGTTTCCCCAACAATTGATTGCATAACTGGAAACTTTCGGAAGTTAATAGGTGGGTTCATCTAGTAGCTCGTAGGCATTCTTCCAACGAATGCATGATATGGAGTTCGGGGTTCTACATTGAGTGAAGTAGTTTTATGGGTGTTGTTCCGATCGGGAGTTGCATCTTAAAGGGTCCTTGGCTATGCTGATCCGGGGATTGCAAAACCCTTTTGTAACATGTTCCATAAGCTTTCAACACGAATATGTCGAACGAAGCTTCTATCTTGTATTTGTTCTATCTGCTCCTTGTTGTTTTTTATTTACCTTTTGTTCTCCCTAGTGGCTTCTCAAGAAGATTGTTGTACCATTAAACTGTGGATTACATTCGTTCATCTTATTCGAATGTTCTTATGAAGACTAATGTTGTAATTTCTAGCCGTTGATTCAGCTTATATATTTTCTCAATCAATGGCTAATAGTTGTCATCTCATTCAAGATGGCTCCTAAAAGGGTTCCCAACGCTAACCCAGAGGGTGAAGAAGTTCCTGATCGTCCTCCGTCCCCTCCTCCTCCGTCTGAGGCCTGGAGAGCAATTATGCAAGCGACGAACCAGAACACCCAGATGCTTATGCAAATGATGCAGAACATTCAAGCAAATCAAGGTGGTCATGGGAACCAAGGCCAAGGCAATTTGTTCAACCAACCTCACTTTGCTACACTCAACCAGTTCCTGGCAAACCAACCAAAGGCATTCAGTTACTGTGTGGACCCTCTAGATGCTGAAGACTGGATAACAGATATCAAGAAGCATTTCGAGTGCAGTAACGTGAGACCTGAGGACTATGTGAAGTTTGCCGCCTTCCAACTCAAGGACCAAGCCGCTGATTGGTGGCAGCAGTACAAATATTCCAAAGAGGGACGTGAAATCTCGTGGGCTGACTTCTGCAAGGATTTTCGCTCTCACCACATTCCAACAAGTGTCATCAAAGGTATGCGTGAGCAATTCCGCAACCTGAAGCAAGGCTCAATGTCTGTTTATCAATACAATGTCAAGTTCCAGAACCTTGACCGCTATGCCAAGCAAGACATCCCAGATGCCAAGAGCAAGATTTATCAGTTCCTTGGTGGTCTGAAGGATGAACTCCAACTAGCTCTCACCTTGTTTGAGCCGGAAGAATTTGATCAATTCTATAACATGGCACTTAAGCAAGAGGCAGCCCATCTCAAGATGGAAGCTTCCAAAAAGAGGATCAGAGATGTTGTTCACTTCTCCTCTTCTTCTCAAGTGGTCGCAAAGCAACAGAAGTTTTGGCTTCCACCTCCTCCAGTGATCCGACCTCCCAACAACAACAACAAGCATTCTGGTGGCCGTGGTTTCTCCCACCCACCCAATCCAAGCAATCAGTCAAAGAATCATTTTCAAGCTTCGAAGTCAAGTGCTACTTATTACCATCCTCTCTCAGAAGTGGTTTGCAACAAGTGTGGCAAGAAGGGTCACTATGCCAACAAGTGTACTCAAAGGCGCCTTCAGCCTCCTCCACCTGTCAGCACAGCTATTGTCAAGCATGATCCGAAGACATCAAGAGTGAATCTGATGAATGCAGCTCAAGCAGAGAATCCTTCAGATGTGATACTTGGTAATCTTCCAGTCAACCTCAAACCTGCTAAAGTGTTGTTTGATTCTGGTGCATCACATTACTTCATGTCATTTCCATTTGCATCTAAGCACAATGTGGGCACAGTGGCCTTGCCAAGGGAGTTACAAATTATTTCTCCGGGCAAATGCATGACTTCTAGATTGTATGCTCCGGATGTATCTATTCATATGGGTGATTACCGCTTTCTGGCTTCTCCGGTTGTTCTCGGCAACTCCGACATTGATCTTATTCTAGGGATGGATTGGCTTTCACAGCATGATGCTCACATTGATTGTGCAAATAAGGAAGTCAAGCTTACTCATCCTGACGAAGACGTGGTTATCTTCGCCTCTCGAGATAACACAATCAGGCTATTCTCTCTCAATGACAAGGGCGAGATTAATGCCATATCTCAAATTCCGGTGGTCAATGAATACGAAGGTGTTTTCCCTGAAGAGCTTCCAGGCATGCCTCCACATCGTCAAGTTGAATTCGTCATTGAACTCGAGCCTGGTACTGAGCCAGCATGTTGGCGTCCGTACAAGCTTTCCCCTGAAGAGTTGAAGGAGCTAAAGAGACAACTCGATGAGCAAGAGCGTATGGGTCTAATCAGGCCTAGCACTTCTCCTTGGGGCTGTGATGTTCTTTTTGTCAAGAAGAAGGATGGCACGGAGCGCCTTTGCGTTGATTACCGGCCATTGAACAAGAAGACAATAAAGAACAAGTATCCGCTCCCCTACATCAATGAATTGTTCGAGCAGCTCAAAGGAGCAAAAGTGTTCTCAAAGCTCGATCTCCGGATGGGTTATCACCAGATCCGTATCCGTGAAGAAGATATTCACAAGACTGCATTCAGAACAAGCTATGGCTCCTACGAATACACAGTCATGTCTTCTGGCCTCGCAAATGCTCCACCCACCTTCTCGAGGATGATGCACTACATATTCAACCCCTACACCAACGAATTTGTGCTCGCCTATCTGGATGACATCTTGGTGTTCTCCAAGAATGAAGAGGATCATGCCAAGCACCTCCGGTTGGTTCTCGACAGACTCCGTGAACACAAGTTCTATGCCAAGTTCTCCAAGTGTGAATTCTGGCTCGATAAGGTCTTATATCTTGTCCATATCATCTCTGCTGAGAGTATTGCTGTCAACCCCGAGAAAGTTGAAGCGATTGTCAACTGGAAACCCCCTCAGAACGTCAAGCAACTCCGAAGCTTTCTTGGTCTTGCTAGCTATTGCAGAAGGTTCGTTGAGAACTTCTCCAAGATTGCCAAGCCTCTCTCAAACTTGCTGGAGAAGAATGTCAAGTACAACTAGTCTCCGAATTGTGATGTGGCATTCAAAACTCTCAAAGAAAAGCCCATCTCTGCTCCGGTCCTTACTCCTTCGGATGAGTCCAAGCCCTACGAAGTATTCTGTGATGCTTCTCTTCAAGGACTTGGTGGTGTTCTCATGCAGGACAAGAAAATTTTGGCATACACTTCTCGTCAATTGAAGCCAAATGAGAAGAACTACCCCACACATGATCTCCAGCTAGCAGCAGTGGTACATGCCTTGATCACGTGGAGACACCTTCTGTTGGGCAGAAAAGTGGACATCTTCACCGATCACAAGAGCTTGAACTACATCTTCACACAGCCGAACCTGAACCTTCGCCAGACTCGTTGGGTTGAAATGATCCAAGAGTATGATCCAAGCATCGAATACACACCTCGCAAGACCAATGTCATTGCAGATGCCTTGAGCAGAAAGGCATATTGCAACAGTCTCCTTATCAAGCCGTTCCAGCCCGAGCTTTGTGAAGCATTCAGGAAGCTCAACCTCCAAGTTATTCCGCAAGGCTTTCTTGCAAATCTTAAAGTTGCTCCTACCTTGGAAGATCAGATTCGTGAGGCCCAGCTCAGTGATGCTATGGTGCAGAAAGTGAAACATGGTATTGCAAAGGGTACTCCCAAATACAAGTGCTATCGCGTTGATGAGAAAGACACCTTGTTCTTTGAGGACAGACTTATGGTTCCCAAGGGTGATCTCAGGAAGCTCATAATGAACGAAGCACATGACTCCCTCCTCTCGATTCATCCCGGAAGTTCCAAGATGTACCAAGACCTCAAGCAATCTTACTGGTGGACTCGCATAAAAAGGGAGATTGCCCAATTCGTGAATGAATGTGATGTCTGCAGAAGAGTGAAGGCAGAGCATCAACGCCCAGCCGGTCTCCTCCAACCAATTCCTATTCCCGAGTGGAAATTCGACCACACTAAAATGGATTTCGTCACTGGGTTTCCCAAGTCGAAGAAGGGGAATGATGCTATCTTTGTTGTGATTGACAAGCTAACCAAAGTAGCTCACTTCCTTCCAGTCAAAGAATCCATCAATGCAGCTCAGCTGACAGAGTTCTACACTTCCAGAATTGTGTCGTTACATGGCATTCCTCAAGTTATCTCCTCAGACCGTGGAAGTTTGTTCACATCCAAGTTCTGGGACTCCTTTCAGTCAGCCATGGGCACTAAGATCCGCTTCAGCACTGCATTTCACCCTCAGACTAGTGGTCAAGTCGAAAGAGTGAACCAGATCCTCGAAGACATGCTCAGAGCTTGTGTCATATCTTTTGGCATGAAGTGGGAAGATTGTCTTCCGTTTGCCGAGTTCTGTTACAACAACAGTTTCCAAGCAAGTGCCGGCAAAGCTCCTTTTGAAATCCTCTATGGCAGAAAGTGCCGTACCCCCCTCAACTGGTCCGAGACGGTGAACGTCAACTCCTTGGCAATGACTTGATCTCAGAAGCCGAAGAAATGTGCAAGGTCATACGTGAGAATCTCGCGGCCGCTCAGTCGTGTCGAAAGAGCTACTATGACGGCAAGCATCGTGATTTGTCCTTCGACATTGGAGATCATGTCTATCTCCGTGTTTCTCCTATGAAAGGAACCCAAAGATTCGGTACCAAAGGCAAGCTTGCTCCTAGATACGTGGGCCCTTTCAAGATTCTTGGCAAAAGAGGCGATCTAGCCTATCAACTCGAGCTTCCATCCAACTTTGCAAATGTTCATGATGTGTTTCACGTGTCTCAACTCCGCGAGTGCTTCAAGACACCTGAACGCACCATTCCGTTCGAGGAGATTGATCTTTAACAGGACTTTTCTTACCGTGAGCACCCCGTTGCTATTCTTGAAGAAACCAAGCGCAAGACCCACAATAAGCCAATCAAGTTCTTGAAAGTTAAGTGGTCACACCATACCGACCGAGAAGCTACGTGGGAACGAGAAGATCACCTTCGTTCCGAGTACCCTTCCTTCTTCCAGTCCTAGATCTCGGGACGAGATCTTTTCGTAGTAGAGGAGAGTTTGTAATGCCCCAGATGTAACACTTTCCAAATATGGCAATATATGAAACTTTGACTTCATCTATTCCATTGTGGGCTCTTCTTCATTTCGGGTTTCCCCGCTTTGTCGTGTGCGTGTGTGCATTTCATCCATGTCATGTTGCCATGTGCATTGCATTGCATTTGTGTTGTCATTTGCACCCGGATCCACTCGCCTCTTCCCGTTGTCCGTTTCGAGTTCCGACGCTCACACACGTGCCCGTGGCATCCCCGATTCCTTCTTTCGTGTGTGGCCGTGTAACGTTTCCGGAATGACGTGAGACTTGTCGTGCGATATTGTTTTGGTACGTGTAGGCCGCCTGTCAAGTTTCGTCGCGTTTGGAGTTCGTTTGGTACTCCAACGGTTAACCTAGTGGGCTAAACGAACCTCTTGTTTAAGGCCCAAGACCCCCTCCTCAACAGCCCACAAACCCAGCACAACCCTACCCATCATCTCGGTCATCGAATCATAATCGCGTGGCCGAAAACCGCTCCCCATTTGGAGTCTCCTAGCTCCCTATGCCTATAAAAACGTCCACACCCCTCCATTTTCGGGCGAAACCCTAGCCATCTCCTTTTTTCGTTTGCCCCGCACCCCGCAGCTCCCGCCGCCGCCGGACACATCCGGACGGACCGGACGTGTCTGCCGCCGCCCCCTCGACCAACCAGGGGGCGACACATCGCCCGGCTTCCCCGCCTCCCACCGCGGCCCACCGGCCCGACCGCGGCCCTCCTGGCCCGTCCCCCTGACGCGCCATCCCGCGAGCCTCCGCGCCCCGCGCGTCGGGCCCCGCCGACTCCCGCCGACTCCGCCGCCCGGCGCCGGCCCTGTCCCCGCTGCCGCGGTTGCCGGTCGCCGCCGGCTGCGCGCATCACCGCCGCCGCCCTACAAAGCCGCCCCGGCCGCCCTCCGCCGGCGCCTCCCCAGCCGCCTCCGCCACCGTCCTCGGCCGGCCCCGCCGCCGCCACGGTCGTCTTCTCCGGCGAACTCCCCATCTCCGGCGAGGTCCGATCCGATCTGGTCCAGGCGGGAACAGATCCACCAACACACCCATCCAAACGTCCCTCCGCAGCCCGGATCCACTCCGTCCCGGGTCCGTCCCGTCCCGCGTTGACTTTTCGCGGAGGTGATTTTTAACTAAGTCCCAGATTTGTAACATTTTGTTGCCTCCTTTGCATGGTCGTAACTTTGTGCTCATAGATCCGTTTTGGGAGTGTGATATATCAAAATGATCATGGAGATGTGCTCTACGTTTTGTTCCATTGTGGCATACTTGTTTGAGTTCATCTAGATGTTCTAATCTTCGTGACAAGAGTGCTACTTGTTATAAACTGTTGCAACTTGTTATTTTCATGCCATGTTTGAGATGTGATAACTTGGTGCACGTTTATCCAAATGAAGCAAATGATATGTCAAAATGTTCCTTGTGAAATGCTCTACATGATGGTTGTTGTAGCATTCTTGTTAGGTTTCATATTGCCATGTTAAACTTGGTTGCAAAAGTGCATGTGGCTGTTAAGTTATGAAACATGTTATGAGATGCTGATTTGAAGTGCTCGTTACTATTGATGTGTTTGTCCCCATGTCACATGTCTATATGTTCTAGAATCTCCATCATATGGTCTTTGCTGTGGTGCAAACCACTTTCCATGATATGCCTTGAGGTGACTTAAACATGCTTGCAAACATGCCATGCCAACATATCTGTTTTATACTTAGTGAATTTTTTGCTAAGTCTGGACTCTGTCATAACCTGATGCTATGTTCCCTTGATGCCGTAGTCAAATCCATGCTTGTTTTGGAGTGGCCAATGATCATTCATTGTTGTACATGTTATTATCTATCCATCCATGCCCTCACTTGCTCATTTGGGTTGCTGTAGCTTATTTAATTCTTGCTCCCAAGTTGCTATAAATTATATCTGTCAGGTTTTTAACAGCATGATCAATTTGGCGTAGCTTGTTGCTATTGATCCATGCCTCCAATGGAGTTGCTCCAATGGAGTTGTTCGCTGTAGGATATGTCTAATTCATGTACATGCTTATTGTCATCATGTTTGGGTGCTGTAGAGTATATATTTCTTGCTCCAAAGTTGCTATGTGGCTGTTAATTTCAGCTTTGCATTGTTTCTTGTTTCGTGTGTATGTGTTGAACCGTTGCTCCGTTTTGAGCGTGCACTATATGAAACTTGTGTGTTTTTGCATGTATAATCATAATATCATGTTGTTAATAAGTTTGGAGTGTGTTTACTTGATGTTTGGGTGCATCTTGCACCGTTGCCATTCTTGTCCTGTTTTGCTCATATCTTCTAGACCGTAGCTCCGAATTAAACAAACTTTATATGTAACTTGACTAGAATTTCATGTAGATCATCATGGTGCATGTTAACTTGCTGTTTAAAAACTTTAACTTAAGGTTTGTTCAGATCTGTACCAATTTCAACATATGCATATGAGGACTTACCGGATTTGCTTTATGTGGATTCCGGCCTCATTTAAACATGTTGTCTTGTGTTGTTCTTGTGTGCTTCATCCCTTGTCATGTATTGCATCATAAGTGCATCATACTTGCATCATGTTGATAATGCATTGCACCTTGTTTGATTTTGTGCCACGTTGTGTTCTTGTGTTGAGTAGAGCCGGGAGCCGACACCGAGAACGAGAACGAGGTTACTACCGAGGTTGAGTACGAAGAGCCGTCTTACGATCCCATCGACGACTCGACGGGCAAGATGTCCTGACCCATATATCATTACTATCTTTGCCTATTGCGAGATGTCTCGCTCTTTAGCTCATTGTCTCGATGCCTGTGGGGACCCCGACTCATAAGTCGTGATCACCGAATGCACGTGTACAGTCATCCCAGAGATCAATGCTCACTGAATACACAGAAGCTGAATAACAAGAGTCTTACATCCATACATACCGTATTACACAAATAGGACCATTATGGTCAAGTCTTGCGTATATCGTTCCAGCGGAAATCTTCAATAACAACTTGGACCCATGCCATCTGCCTTAACCCTACATGCATTCTGACTGGGAAGCGTCCTAGCTCGCGTGCTCGTCACCAAGAAATCTTCATCGTATCCTGTTCTCTCCTGCCTGGCCAATAAAATAACCAGTGGCAAGCCAATGAGTACTTTGAATGTACTCGCAAGCAACCCAAGGGTGATAACAGAATTAATTATGCAAGGCTCTACTGCTAAATTGGCAGTTTTGCGGAAAGCTAGTTTTTCATATGCAAGCATGATCAACATATAACATGGACATGCATGTGTCTGCAACAAGTATCAGGAGGTTTCAGACATCAACATCGAGAAAGAGTCATGAACAACTCTTGCTCATGCTCATCGTGACTTTCTCACAATCACATCAACAGATTTACCAGACCGTGTTGTTTTCCAAAAACTTATGGATGTAGTCTAAGCAGCACCACCCAACTGACCTTGACCGTGGACACGGATATTCGAATAGTTTTACACTCTGCAGAGGTTGCACACTTTACCCACAAGATCCGGGGAACTTCCGTGTCATCCACGACCCGCGGTACCTCAAGTACCCGGGGTAAGCACCCGATCATTATTTTTCCCTAGGAGACACTAACATAGAGTCCACTTGATTGGTAGTAACCCCCCGTGCCCACATTTCACATCTTAATAATTGTGGAGACTCGCTCCCATATTCATCACATACCACTGACACGAGGTACCAACGGTGTGTTCGGTGCCCTGTGAAAACAGTCATGGCCGCCTATCCACGCACGGCCCCGTCCCGGGAGTGACCTCACGTCACCCCCGTCACTAGTAATGCGGGCACCATGCTAGTATCGACCTAGGTAATCAATAATGCCCTTTCCCATATAAGGGTAGAGTGGTTGCGCATGTTTGGTTGGGACGGTAATCACACATAAATCTAATCCATCTCTGTAAAAAACACTGCATCAAGCCTCGGTACACTACTTCTCCACCAAGTAATGCCCTAGTTTCTCATCAACTCCCAGGGGCATTAGTGGCACCCACTGGGTTATCTGCAGTATGTCTTACCACACTTCTTTCTCTCAATGCATAACCCTGACCCACTTGCGTAGCCAACTACTATAACATACATCTATCTACTCCCATCGGCATAAACTTCTTAAGAAGGTAGGGTCATGCACAATGCAAGTATCAACGAGGAGGTGCAGTGGCAAACCATCAAAGTGGTTCCACCTCATCATGATTCCATAGCAACAACATTATGGTACTATATGACATGCATAAAAAGGTTTCTCAAACATGGTCAAAGGGCTGCTTGCCTTGTCCTTCCGAGTCTTCAAACCTTCTGGTCCATCTCCGAGTACTCCGTTTATTTCGTCAACTAACGATGGAAACAATCATAATAAGCAACACAACAAGGCAAAAATAAAAGTGCTCTAAAAATAGGAGTTGGACTTTTCTAGGATACCTCTGGTCATATGAGAAATGACCAAGGTGTTTTCATAGGTATTGGATCAATGGATAGTTTGGAACATTTCAATATGATGGAATCAAGGGGTTTATGGATTTGAAAGAAGTGTACAGAAATATATTTTTGAAAAAATGAGCAAGGGCACCCTTTTAACAAATCATGATTTTATAAGTAACTAGGAGTTGGTTTCACTAGATTTGGAGTTCAAATGAATTTCCTAAGTTACGCTACTCTATTAATCATGATCCCACCAACATGAAAACCTCACAATCCATCAAGGTCTCAGATAATTCCTCGAAGTCACTGATATAAAGTCACCCAGTCATCTGTCCTATATCCCCAAATTGCTCTATCTATGGCATCATCAGTTTTTGTGCTCTATTAGGATGAGAATGTGCTCACTCACTATGTCCACTAGTTCCATTACGAACCCAGTGTTGTGCAAGGTTACAAAGGCTTAACTGGTTCTGTTGTAATTCTATGGGTTAGGCACATGGTTAAGGGTTCATGCTGGAGTATCTCGTGAAGTCTCAAAGGGTCTAGGAATGGGTTACTAGTCAGGAGGGTTAAACATAATTCCACGGGGTTGCACTTGGTCGTGGAGGTCATAGCAGAGGTCTTTATTGTTAGTTGGTTGCCGAGTTGGAATCCTTGGTACTTCTTGTCTTGCGGGTCTTCAGTTGAGGAGAGAGAAGAGAGGGAAAAAGTAGCATAGAGGAGGGGAATGCCTAAAGGGGGTTCTATAGTGAAAGTGCAAACAAACAGGTGCAAAAAGGCCGAAACAAAAGAAACAAGGCAAGGAAGATGATATAGCCATGCACTTGTTGCCTAGGGCAAAAGTGCAATTTATATCAAAACACAAACAAATAAAAGCAAGCAACACACAATCATGGTTCTATTCGAACCATCATACGAACTCGACTGCGCATAGGGGGTACACGACTCATCCTACCATAGGGGTTCCCAGACTCAGCAGTCGTGACTTGTGCCTCGTGCAGCCTTTTGAGTTTTCCTCAGGTGTTGCTATGTCCCTCGTAGTTGTTTGATGAACGATCCGGGTTGAGCTTGAAGAATCTTCAACGACTTCTCGCCTAATGAGGTTATGTGGTGAAGGTGTCTCCTTGTAGCTGGCGTTGACTTGGTCTTCTCTTGTCTCTTTAATCATGACGATCCCTTGTGCCTTCTGGGGCGTCGAGGGTACCAGGTAGGCAATCCTTTATGCAATAATATTAACAAGGCATAGTAGAGGTTCAACATGTCGGTTATGTTGATGACAACATCGACACCAAGAGCGGGAGACGAAGAGAACCGTTTTTCCTGCTCACTATAGTGAGGCGGACCAAATGGTGAGGTTCTCATCCATCGGTGGTTGCCGACACAACAACGGTAGTGACAAGGTTACTCTATTAGCGAGGTATATCATGATCTTGCATAACCTATACCCTGGTCATCGTAGGCCAATGTTGCATCATCTTGGGTCACTGTCAAGGGTGTCACCATCTTCTGGGTCTTCATGTCCTCATTCCTCGAGGATGTATTTCCTGTTGGTATCGTCTTGTCGTGGTGGGTGAGTGTTTGGCAAGGTGTACTCCTTCTAGATTATCCACGAGGATTGCAAGGAAATCCTATGGTCTGGGGCATAAGGGTTCTAGCGACCAAAGTTTTGAAGGGGAAGAGATCAAGTATAGCCTAGTTTTTGAAAAACTGACAGGGGAAGAGAAGTATAGATAGTTTTGAAAACTAGTAATAGTTTTGGAGATAGTTTTACCCTAACTAACGACCATGCTAACTAAGGCTTCCTACAGTTAGGATGGCTCTGATACCAGCTCTGTGGGGAAACCGACTCATAAGTCGTGATCACCGAATGCGTGTGTACAGTGATCCCAGAGATCAATGCTCACTGAACACACAGAATCTGAATAACAAGAGTCTTACATCCATACATGCCGTATTACACAAATAGGACCATTATGGTCAAGTCTTGAGTATATCGTTGTAGCGGAAATCTTCAATAACAACTTGGACCCATGCCATCTGCCTTAACCCTACAGGCATTCTGACTGGGAAGCGTCCTAGCTCGCATGCTCGTCAGCAAGAAATCTTCATCATATCCTATTCTCTCTTGCCTGGCCAATAAAATAACCAGTGGCAAGCCAATGAGTACTTTGAATGTACTCGTAAGCAACCCAAGGGTGATAACAGAATTAATTATGCAAGGCTCTACTGCTAAATTGGCAGTTTTGCGGAAAGCTAGTTTTTCATATGCAAGTATGATCAACATATAACATGGACATGCATGTGTCTGCAACAAGTATCAGGAGCTTTCAGACATCAACATCAAGAAAGAGTCATGAACAACTCTTGCTCACGCTCATCGTGACTTTCTCACAATCACATCAACAGATTTACTAAACCGTGTTGTTTTCCAGAAACTTATGGACGTAGTCTAAGCAGCACCACCCAACTGACCTTGATCGTGGACACGGCAATTCGAATAGTTTTACACTCTGCAGAGGTTGCACACTTTACCCACAAGATCCGGGGAACTTCCGTGTCATCCACAACCCGCGGTACCTCAAGTACCCGGGGTAAGCACCCGATCACTATTTTTCCCTAGACGACACTAACATAGAGTCCACTCGATTGGTAGTTCACATCTTAATAATTGTGGAGACTCGCTCCCATATTCATCACATACCACTGACACGGGGTACCAACGGTGTGTTCGGTGCCCTGTGAAAACAGTCATGGCCGCCTATCCAAGCACGGCCCCGTCCCGGGAGTGACCTCACGTCACCCCCGTCACTAGTAATGCGGGCACCATGCTAGTATCGACCTAGGTAATCAATAATGCCCTTTCCCATATAAGGGTAGAGTGGTTGCGCATGTTTGGTTGGGACGGTAATCACACATAAATCTAATCCATCTCTGTAAACAACACTGCATCAAGACTCGGTACACTACTTCTCCACCAAGTAGTGCCCTAGTTTCTCATCAACTCCCAGGGGCATTAGTGGCACCCACTGGGTTATATGCAGTATGTGTTACCACACTTGTTTCTCTCAATGCATAACCCTGACCCACTTGCATAGCCAAATACTATAGCATACATCTATCTACTCCCACCGGCATAACCCTCATAAGAAGGTATGGTCATGCATAATGCAAGTATCAACGAGGAGGTGCATTGGCAAACCATCAAAGTGGTTCCACCTCATCATGATTCCATAGCAACAACATTATGGTACAATATGACATGCATAAAAAGGTTTCTCAAACATGGTCAAAGGGCTGCTTGCCTTGTCCTTCCGAGTCATCAAACCTTCTGGTCCATCTCCGAGTACTCCGTTTATTTCGTCAACTAACGATGGAAACAATCATAATAAGCAACACAACAAGGCAAAAATAAAAGTGCTCTAAAAATAAGAGTTGGACTTTTCTAGGATACCTCTGGTCATATGAGAAATGACCAAGGTGTTTTCATAGGTATTGGATCAATGGATAGTTTGGAACATTTCAATTTGATGGAATCAAGGGGTTTATAGATTTGAAAGAAGTGTACAGAAATATATTTTTGAATAAATGAGCAAGAGCACCCTTTTAACAAATCATGATTTTAGAAGCATCTAGGAGTTGGTTTCACTGGATTTGGAGTTCAAATGAATTTCCTAGGATTTTGCAAAGTTGACAAATATGAAGAAATTGGCCATTATTTGGTGGGGTACAGAAAGTATTAATAAAAATGTTCATAAACTAAGTTATGAACTTAGAAGCATCTAGGAATTTGAACCATTGCATTTGGATCAAATTTGAGCTCTCTGTGATTTTCTAAAGTTTATCACAGGAATAGAAAATTGACATTTTGATAATATTTGTGAAGGAAAGTTCTATGGAAAAATGTGCATGTTGCACCAACAGGTAGATTAGGATTTTAGAAACTACTACAAATTTGAATCATCAAATTTGGAATCCATTTGATTTATTTATGGGTTTTTGAAGTTTACAGAAAAAGAAAAAGGGAAAAGGGTAGGGGGTTTTATCCTTTACTGTGCACAGGGCGCAGTATTGTGCCTTAGCGCACTGGGCCGGCCCAGCTGCACAGCCGCGCGCAGAGGACCAGGCCACGTCGAAGGCGTCTTCCAAGTAAGGCGTCTTCGCGCAGGGGAGACGGTCAAAGCCAGAGCCGTCTCCACTTAAACGGAGGGGCCCGCCCACTGGGTCGCTGACGCGCGGGCCACAGCGACAGGTCGCCTTCTACCTCCCGCGCGGCACTATGGGAAACAGAGGAGGCGCAGCCAAGCGGCGCCGGGGCTCTCCCCGGCGGCACCGGCCACCTCCGTCGACGCCCAGCACACCGGCGTGCTCAGGATAGAGTGTCGCATCCGTAGACGTGCGCCACGACTGCTGGGGTGGTCAGACGCGAGCAGCGCATCGGTCGCGGCGGACGGCGGCGATGGCGGTGTTCGGCACGGCGAGGAAAGCACGAGGAGGAGGGGATGGAGCACGGGGTGAGTTGGCGGTGGTGATGAGAGGGTGCAGGAGTGTTCATGGGGAAGAGAGAGAGGTCGAGGCCCAAGAATTTAAGCGGCGGCCGCGGCACTACTCCGGCCATAGAGGTGGCTGGAGGACACGGGGAGAGGGGGAGTTGGTCTGGTGGGGCGTACGGGAGAGAGATGGAGCCAAAGGAGCAGCGAGGGGCTCGGGGGTGGCCTTTAAATAGGCGGGCGACGGTCCACCGAGGTCTCGTGCGCCAGCGAGCATGTTGTCGTTGCCACGGGTCACGGGGCCGCTGTCAGGGAAACTGACCGCCCGTGAACACCTATGGGACCGGAGCCCCTTCTATGTTGTGGTAAGAGAGCGGAGGGAGAACGGAGAGCAGATCGAGGAGCACACGCGGGCAGTTTACCCAGGTTCGGGCCGCGCGGATGCGTAAAACCCTACTCCCGCCTTTAGTTATATTGAGTTCTTGAGCTCGGGAGCTTGAAGATCTACAGTGCTGGCTGCACCAAGCGTAGGAGTGATCGAGTTTCTGGGATCGAACCCCCTCTACGTTGTGCATGGGCCTCCTTTTATAGCTCAAAGGGGTCACCGACAGGTGCCAACGTAGAGGAGGGTAAAAGTGTAAAATCGGTGGTAGTTGTAACAGTGCATGAACAGTATATGAACAGTGGTCTTCACCTAATTCTGACGGTGGTGGACAAGGGCATTGAATGCCCGTCGCCGTCGCCCCACAAGAGTCCGTCCATGCATCTCCGTCCGCCACGACGACGTCCTTGTCACCGTGGCTCGCCACCGTGTACCTCAGGCTGCACAGCCATCTGCCACGTGCCCCTGGAAGGGCTCCAGGGCGACGCGTGGCCAGATGAGCTGGAGCGCAGGCACACAGTGTAAGCCACCCCCGGCAAGCACCTTGCCGGGGCTATTATCTTGCCGGGCCCGGAAGCTTGTCGCTCTCCGGGTCCTGCCGGGGCGCGCGATGTGCCACGATATATCTGTTGGAGTGTTATTCTGTGGTCTTCCTGGAAAGCTCCTCTTGCCAGGGTCTTGTGAGAATAAAGTGGTCCTGTGCTTAGACCAGCCTTCCCGGCAAGCTCCTCTTGCCGTGGCCTTGATCTCCTGACATGTATACTTTGTTCTTGAATGGCTTCAAAGGGGACTAGAGTGGGCTTCGGCGGGCGCGTGGTGAGCCAGGCCATGGGACGCTGCTGCTGCCCGTGCACAAGTCGGGATACTAAGGTACCCCTACTTTAGTACACCGACAGGATCCCCCGGGCCTGGGCCACACACGGTGCCGAGCGCTGTTGGGCCAGGCCCAGAATAGTGCACGGGCACACGCGGCCCACGGCGCGCCGTTTCCCACTCCAGATTCGCCGCATCCCTCCCTAACGGCACGCGTCGATTGCAGCGTCGTGGGAGAGATAGTGGCCTGCTTCTTTAATGAAAAATGCGAAACGTCCCCCACTTCCCCCTTAAAAGCAGAGGAAGCAGGGGCAGTTTCCCTCCATTGCCTTCATTGCGCCTTGAATCTCCAGAAACCCCCACCGCTCTCTGCCTCCACAAGGGTCGACAGAGAGCTGAGTTCCACCCTCTCCTCCGCCGTCTCCAACATCCGCAGCGCCGTCGACCTCCCCGCCGTCCCTGCCAGGGCCCCGAAGAGCGACAAGGCGAAGAGCGACCAGGCGAAGAAGGAGAAATTCGAGAAGGCGGCAAAGCTGGCGTCCATGCGGAGAAGGATGGTGGTCTTCCCGCCGAGGCTCGACGCGAGGGAGCTGCGGGACAAGTATTACTTGTTCTGGGCGAGGGAGACGAAAGCTCATCCCCGCACCAGAGTCCTCCCCGCCGTAGCCGTCGACATGTTCCCGGGAGGTTACCACTACTTCGCTTCATTCTTCGATTGCGGTCTATGTCCTCCGTATTCAGAATTTTTCTGCGATGTGATGAACACATATGGACTCCACCTTTTAGATTTTACCCCGAATGCCGTCCTCACTTTGGCCGTTTTCGCACATCTGTGCGAAAACTATGTCGGGGTCCACCCAAACGTAGCTCTCTTCCGCCACTTCTTCACGCCTAGAGTAGAATCTGGATCCCCACTCTCCGGCGGTATCTCCTGGATCTTCAGGCTCGGCAAGAAGGAGGCATACTTGATTGGAGAGCTACGCGGCAAGTGGGAAGAGTGGAGAGCTGATTGGTGCTGGGTTCTGGAAGATGCACCCGAGCAGTTTACCTCGCCGTGCCAGACTACAATAGTGCGCGGCAAGGATTGGAGCGACTTGGCCCCGGAGGATGACAAGCTGCAGATTGCTCTTACTAGGATCCTTCGCCTCCGGGCTGCCAACCTGACTATGGGTGAAGTTGGGGCCGATTTCCTCCGCCGCCGCATTGCCCCTCTGCAGGAAAGAAAGAGACCTGCTTGGGAGTTCGGCAACGCGGCAGACCGCATGAGGCTGCGCCCCGGGTTGAACTATAACTTCACTGTCTTGGAACTGAAGGGGATGGTCTGGGAGCTGTTCAAGCACGACCCCAGGCACAAGGAGTGGTTCACCCCGTCCCGGGGAGTAGTTCCGTTGTGCAACAACACTGCCCTTAGTGCCATCCGCGCGGTGATGCCTGAGTGTGATTCCCATGGGGTTGTCCCCACCTGGCTGGTGCCTTCAGCGGAGACCGTGCAGGCCTTCTTCGACAACCTGGTTGAAAAGCCACGCAACGCCGAGGAGAAGAAGGGGCTCACCCGGGAGACCACCGAGCGGGATGTGGCGTACATTGCCTCCAGAATGGAGGAGGCCGCTGCAGCTGCGGCTGCAGGTGAATTTGGGTACACTGTGGACGAAGCAGAGGCAGCGGATGCAGTGAGCCAAGCCGAGGAGGCGGAAATCCTCAAGCTGCTGAAGATTGCGCCCGAGGAGTTCGCCGGGGAGCCTGCCGGGACGAGCGAGGCTGCCGGGCAGGGCACTGAGTCCAGTGAGCCCGCCGAGGAAGACGCTGAATCGGGGGATTCTGACGAAGACTCCGGCGGGTCTCTGAACCTTGACGACGACGCCTCCTCATCCTCGGAGAACTCTCCGCCACCACCAAGTCCTCCGCCACAATAGAAGAAGCGCCTCCGCAAGGCCGCTGAGACGGTGAGGCCACAGGCGCCCCGTCAGCAGCCGAAGCGCCGGGCGACGCGCGCCACCACGACGAGCAAGGTCGTCAAGGAGGTGCCCCGTGCCCGAGCGACAAGCGGAGGGGGATCTTCCCGGAGTGGCTCTGGGGTTCCTTCCGCCCCTCGGTCTTCAGCGACGACCGGCGCGGGGTCTTCACAACCCCCAGCTCCGGAGCCTGCCAAGCGCCCGAGGGAGACTTCTCCTCCAGCTCCTCGCACTGGAGCACGCCAGGCAGAGTTTGACTTCTCCGCCCTCAGCTCCGACGAAGAGGAGGAAGAGTACGTACTTGCAACTTCAATTTCCTTCGATTTTCGTTGCTTTTGTCTTGGTTTCTTTTCCGTCTAACTCTGATCTTGTTTGGCTTCCAGGACCTTGACCCAGCGGATGGCGAAGAGGGCCAAGATCCCTGTGGTTGACCTCGAGGACGACGAGCCTGCCGCAGCGACGGGAAACGCGCCAGCGACAAACTTGCCGGACCAGCCTGCTGTTCCGCAGAGCAGCCCCCAGCGCAGCCCCCAGCATAAGTCCCTTGTTCACTTTTCTTTTTGTCGGGCGCGCTTGAGGTAGCTATCCTTATTAATGTTCTGTTGTCTTGTGCAGAAGTGGATCCGCAGCCGCAGGAGCACCAAGAGGTCGCCCCCGACGAACCGCTTGTTCCACCCTCCCCGCCAAGGATGAGCTCCCCGACAAGGGATGGTGCTCTGCCAAGGATGGGTACTCTGCCAAGGGCGAGCACCCCGCCAAGGGCGAGCACCCCGACAAGGGTGGACTCCCCGCCAAGGGAAGGCGCCAGCGGCCCTCCGCCGGCGGGGGCTTCTTCTACGCCGCCAAGGGAGAACTCCCCGGCGAGGGACCCCGTTGTTGAAGAGGCCCGCGAAGGTAACCCTTGTAATTTCTTCTTCTTGGATTCATCTTTTTTGGATATTTGCTTGACGATTCTTCCTTTTCTTTTTCTTCTGTTGTTAGACCTGCCCGCCCCGGAGCCAATGGAGACGGAAACCATCACCGAGGAGGAGGTGCGCGGCGATGCTGGCGACGGCACCGCTGCGGAAGGAATGGCCGGTGCTGACGAGCCAGCCGCCGAGGAGACTGCCCCGACCGCTGACGCGGCAGTTGGGGAAGGGTCCGGCGACCGTACTGCTGGCCCTGATGCTGCAGGAGCACCGGATGCTGCGCCGGCCGCCGACCCTTCCGCCCCTGCAGCTGGGTCGAGGGTCTATCTGGAGGCCGCCAACGGGGTTTTTATCCAAGTCCCGTGGACGTCCTCATCAAGGGCACCTGCGGAGGGGGAGACCTTCGACGGAGAAGTTCTCGCCTCCGCCGGGTTGAAGGTCGTCGACGCGCCCAGCAGCAGCGACGAGCCCGAAGAGGAGCAACTCCTGCGTCGACTCCTGGGTTTGTACCGGGCCAGGCAAGCCAAGCTGGAGTCCCGAGAGGCTCTGGTTGTCAAGGCCGGCGTTGATCTAGAGAAGCGTGCCGCGGAGCTCCGTGCCGCCAACCAGGCGGCCCACCGAAACTTGGCGGAGGAGCGCGAAGAGCTTGCCGGAGCACACCAAGCGTTCCTCCTCGAGAAGGCCGAGGTGGAAGAGCAGCAACGACTGGCCGCCGAGGAACTGTCTCGGCGGGAGAGAGCGCTCAACCAGCGGAATGTCGACCTCGACAGCCACGAGGACGACCTCACCGCTCGTGAGCAGGCCATTGGCGGGGCTCTGCAGGAGGCGAGGGACGCCGCTGCTGCCGCAGAGACCGCCAAGAGGGATCTGGAGGCCCGGGTGGCGCAGATGGAGACAAACTTGAAGGCGAGCGAGGATAGGGTCGCCGCGCTCAACGTGGCGCGGGAGAAGGACGCCCATACCAACTCAGAGCTGCAAGTCCGCCTCTCCGAGAAGGGTAAAGAGCTCACTGACGCCAGGGACTCTATTGCTGACTTGGAGCTGAAGGTTTCCACCCTCACCGACTCGCTTGACGCCGCCCGGGACCGCGAGACGAAGCTGAAGGACGATCTCCGTACCGAGAGGGCCTTGCTGGAAAGCGCCGCCGTCTCGCAAAACCACTTCTAGTGGACGGTGGAGCAGTGGACCAAGGAGCTCGTCGCCTCCGCCGCCAACATCGACAGGGAGATGGTGGCGCTGAAGGCGGAGCACCTCGTGTACTCCCCCGACGAGAGCCTCCCCCACAGCGCCAAGCTGAGCCTGTTCTTCAGGGGGGTGGCGCCGGCCCTCGCGCGGCTACGGGAGAGGATCCCCACGCAGCTGGCTGACGAGGCACGCCGGCTTTGCACGGGTACAATGGAGCGGGTGTTGTCGAAGATCGTCTACCGCAACCCTGGGATCAACCTTGTCAACGTCCTACGGACCCTGCCGCCCGAAGCTGACCAGGAGGCGTTGAAGGCCCAAGTCGCCCACATCGTAGCCAAGGCGGGCAAGATCAAGAGGGTCGACGGAGACCGAAGAGACTAGGCTTCCTTCTTTCTGCTTCCTTTGTCGCTGTCGATTAAGTCATAGGTAGTAGTTGGTTAGAACAGCGGCAAGCCATCTTGTAATATAACTTTTATTTTGGATGATCAACGCAGTGTTATCTCCCTTGTTTAGTCCCTTCACTTTGTATGCTTACCACCCTACGCTTTTAGGGAACTTGCCGGCAAAGGGACCCTCGCTGCGAGCGCTGAGTGCGGGACTCTTAGCAGCCTGCTAGCAATGCCCTTGCCGGCAAGAAACCTTGCCGCAGCTAGTCGCAGCACACTTAGCTTGCTGAGCGAACTCGAAAACGAGGTAAGGGCGCGACACTTGTCGTAGCTCACTTAAGCCGCTGAGCGTGCTCGAAACAAAGTAAGGGCGCGGCTAGCCACGTGCAGGTTCCTCCGTGCACAGGTTTTCCATACAAAGTGTGGTTGTTCAAGGAAGACAACTAAATTTTTTTAAAAAAATTTGAATTGCTCAAACTCTGGTAACTTAGCTTTTATGGATCGTCCCGGCAAGGTTTCCCTTTCTTGAATAGCACGGTCCATACCTCCATCTCCTTCTCCCCCGGCAAACTTGTGCGCGAGGAATTCTTCTTCTGTTTTAAGAGAGAAAGGAAAAGGGGAGGAAACACTAGTATAGGGCCTTGCGGCTTGTCATTGCTTACCGGGGATGTGTGCTGCACAAGGTGTCAGATGATGCATGCAAGTAAAAGGAAAAGCATGAAATGACAAACAGTGTGAAGCACAAAAGTTTTACTGATGCACGGGGTCTGCGCCCGGCTTTGTACAAAGGTTTACATGCAACAGCGGCAAGACTTGTACAAAAGGTGGTTGCCGGAGCGGATTACGGCAACCGCGCCTTATGGGTGAAACTTGCGAAGATGCTCTATGTTCCAGGAGTTGCTCACCGGTAAGCCATCTTCGGTCTCAAGGCGGACAGCGCCGGGCCTTGTGACTTGTCTCACCCGATAAGGGCCTTCCCACTTCGGCGTCAGCTTGTTGGAGTTCTTGGCGGACTGAACGCGCCGAAGAACAAGGTCGCCTTCCTCGAGACTCCTGGCCTTGACCTTGCGGCTATGATAGCGACGTAAGGCTTGCTGGTATCGAGCAGCTCGTACAGCAGCCTGGAGACGTTCCTCCTCGAGGAGCAATGCATCATCTTGCCGCAGTTGCTCTTGCTCGAGCTCATCATAAGCGAGCACTCGAGGAGACCCGTATACGAGTTCCGTGGGGAGAACTGCCTCTGCTCCATAGACAAGAGCAAAGGGTGTCTGTCCGGTGGCTCGATTTGGTGTCGTCCTGATTGACCAAAGAGCCGCCGGCAACTCCTCTATCCAGTTTCTTCCGCACTTGTGCAGCCTGTCGAAGGTTCTTGTCTTGAGTCCGCGCAGCACTTCAGCATTGGCCCTCTCCGCTTGGCCATTGCTCCTCGGGTGAGCAACAGAAGCGAAGCAGACCTTGGCACCAAGGTCTTGGACGTACTGCATGAAGGTGCGACTTGTGAACTGCGTGCCGTTATTGGTGATGATCCAGTTAGGGATCCCGAAACGGCAAACTATTGACCTGAAGAACCTGACTGCTGACTGTGCTGTCACCTTTCTCACTTGTTCCACTTCTGGCCACTTTGTGAACTTGTCGATTGCTACGTACAAGTACTCAAAGCCCCCGACGGCGCGGGGAAAAGGGCCGAGGATGTCGAGCCCCCAGACCGAGAAGGGCCAGGAAAAAGGGATCATCTGGAGAGCTTGAGCTGGCTGGTGAATTTGCTTGGCATGGAACTGGCACGCTTCACACTTGGTTACTTGTGCATTTGCATCTTGGAGGGCTTCTGGCCAAAAGAAACCTTGCCGGAACGCCTTCCCGGCAAGCGCTCTTGCGCCAATGTGGTGGCCACATATGCCTCCGTGTATCTCTGCCAACAGTTTCTGTCCGTCTTCCCGGGAAATGCACTTCAACCTGACATCGTTGACTCTTCTTCTGTACAGTTCGTTGCCAACGAACTGGTACATACTTGACTGCCTGGTTATCCTCTCTATCTCTTCTGGTTCATCGGGAAGTTCTCCAGTTTGGAGAAAACGGATGATTTGCTGCGCCCATGCTGGAGCCTGAGGCTCGACAGCAAGGACTAAAGGCATCAGTGCTGTTGCGGGAACCTCAGCTTCCACGGCAAGAACCTGTGGTTCTGCCGGAGCTGAGTGTTTTCCGGCAAGCCTGCCGGGGCAAGACTTGTCGGGAATACCTGCTTCAACTGTACAGACCCTTGGGTCTGCAGGAGCAGATTGTTCCTCAGCATCTTGGTTGCTGATCTTCGTGATCTTGGTGGCGGCTTCGGGAAGATCTGCCGGCAAGTAGTCGTCGGAGACCAACTTTCTCTTCTTGCTTTGCCCAACTGACGGTGTAACGGATGCCTGAGTTAGCTTGAGCATGAAGATCCCTGGTTCCACAGGTAACTTCATTGCAGCACACTTTGAGAGGCCATCTGCGATGTCGTTCTAAGCTCTTGGAACGTGCTCCATCTGCAGGCCTTCAAAGTGCTCTTCAAGCTTCCTCACTTCATCAACATAAGCTTCCATCAAGGGACTCTGGTAACTCTTGTTTACTTGTCGGACCACCAATTGTGAATCTCCCCGCACAATCAACTTCTTGATCCCAAGTTCGGCCGCAATTCTGAGACCGGCGAGCAAACCTTCATACTCAGCAGTATTGTTCGTCGCTTGCTCCTTGGGAAAGTGCATCTGAATAACGTACTTGAGGTGCTCTCCGGTGGGCGCTATGAGTAACACGCCAGCGCCGGCGCCTTGCAGCGAGAAGGCACCATCGAAGTACATTATCCACTCTTTGCTTGCTTCTTGGACGGGGATGCTTGTCTCTGGAACTTCTTCATCCGGTGTTGGTGTCCATTCTGCTATGAATTCTGCCAAAGCTCTGCTCTGTATAGTTGAAGTACTCTCGAACTTGAGACCAAAGCTTGACAGCTCCAGTGCCCACTCGACGATCCTGCCTGTTGCTTCTGGGTTCTGCAATATCCTCTTCAACGGAAAGCGAGTGACCACCGTTATCTCATGCGCTTGGAAGTAGTGGCGCAGCTTTCTTGAGGCCATGAGGAGGCCAAAAAGCAATTTCTGCACCCCAGAATGTCTTGATCTAGCCCCCTGCAAGAGGGAACTTACGAAATAAACTGGGCGCTGTACCATCTTCTTTTGCACTTCTCCTTGTTCCTGCGCAGACTTGTCCTTGTCGGGGCCAGAGCTTGTCGGGGAAGCCCCCTGCTTGTCGCTGGATGCGCTTGCCGGGGATGTGGGTTCCTCATTTGCCTCCCTCTCCGCTACTAACGCAGCACTAACCACTTGATTGGTTGCCGCTAAGTACAACAACAACTTCTCTTGTGGCTTAGGTGCGACAAGTATTGGAGTGGAGGACAGGTATCCTTTCAAGTCTTGCAGCGCTGCCTCCGCTTCCGGAGTCCATTTCATAGGACTTGCCTTTTTCAAGATTTTGAAGAAAGGCAGGGCGCGTTCTGCAGACTTTGAAATGAACCTGCTAAGGGCAGCCACACAACCAGCAAGTCTCCTTACGTCCTTGACGCGCCTCGGGGCTTCAATCTGCTCGATGGCTTTTATCTTGTCGGGGTTGGCTTCAATCCCCCTCTGGGACACAAAGAACCCGAGAAGCTTGCCGGAGGGGACTCCGAAGACGCACTTCTCGGGGTTCAGCTTGAGTTGTATCTTGCGCAGATTCTCAAAGGTTTCTTCTAAGTCTTGGATCAGGGTATCCTTGCTCTTGCTCTTGACCACTATATCATCCATGTAGGCTTCCACATTCCTGTGTATCTGTGGCTCAAAAGCAGTGTGGACCACCCTTGCAAATGTTGAGCCCGCATTCTTCAATCCAAAGGGCATGCGTATGAAGCAATATGTGCCACATGGAGTAATGAATGCAGTCTTCTCTTCATCTTCCTCAGCCATGAATATCTAGTGGTAACCTGAGTATGCATCGAGAAATGAAAGCAACTCACATCCAGCCGTGGAGTCGACAATTTGGTCGATGCGCGGCAAGGGGAAAGGATCCTTGGGACAAGCTTTATTCACATCAGTGAAGTCTATACAAAGTGTCCATTTCCCATTAGCCTTTCGCACGACAACTGGATTGGCCAACCATGTAGGATGGAGTACGCCTCTAACTAGGCCTGCTGCTTCCAACTTCTTTATCTCCTCGGCAATGAACTCTTGGCGCTCCACAGCTTGCTTCCTGCCCTTCTGCTTGACGGGCCGCACGTAAGGACAAACAGCAAGCTTGTGCTCAATTACCTTCCTGGGAACGCCGGGGATGTCAGACGGTTGCCATGCGAACACGTCGACATTCGCCCGCAGGAAGGCAACGAGCGCGCTTTCCTATTTGGGGTCGAGTGTAGCACTGATGGTGAAGGTACCACCAGTGCCGTCCTCCCTGGCGGACACCTTCTTGGTTGCCGGCGGAGCTGCCATTCCTTTCTTGCACTTGCCGGTGGAGCTCGATGGTGCGTCCTCGACGGCAGCGCAGCACTCCGAGGAGGTGCGTTTGCCGGAGTGGGCCCCAGAGCTCTTGCCGGACTTGGTCTTGGTCTCCCCCCCGGGAGCTTCAGCGGCAAGTGTGTTGATGTCTGCCGCGGCTGCTGCATCCCGGTAGATCTTGTCGGCGCAGATAAGTGCATCCTTCTTGTCGCCGGGGACAGAGATGACGCTTATCGGCCCCGGCATCTTGAGCATGTTGTACGCGTAGTGGGAAGCTGCCATGAACTTGGCGAGCGCAGGACGGCCAAGTATCCCATTGTATGGCAATGGGATATCGGCAACGTCGAACGTGACCCTCTCCGTCCTGAAGTTGAGCTCTCCGCCAAAGGTCACCGGCAGCGTGATCTTCCCCTTCGGCTTGCTCCTCCCCGGGTTGATTCCTTGGAATGTCCCGGTTTCCTCGAGCTCGCTGTCGGGGATCTGCAGCTTCTTGATCACAGCGGAGGAGATCAAGTTGAGGCCGGCCCCGCCGTCAACCAACATCTTGGTGGCCTTGAGGTTGCGGATAGTTGGCGAAACCAACATCGGCAAGCACCCGACCGCGGTCGTGCGGTCAGGGTGGTCCTCAAGGTCGAAGATGATGGGCGTGCTGGACCATTTCAGCAGCCTGCGCGATTCGACGGGTGGCTCAGCTGCGTTCACTTCCCGCACCCATTGCTTGAGTTGGCGGTGGGAAGTGTGCAGAGAGGCACCTCCATCGACGCACAGAACTTCTGTGGCCTTCTGGAACTCCTGCTCGCTGTTGTCTCCTTCATCCATGTCCTCGTCATCGTCTTCGTCTTCATCCTTGTCGCGGCCCCGGGGAGGTCTGTCTCCTTGCCGCTGCTTGGCCTTGCCGCGGCGTCCTCCCCGGCCATTGAACGGCCGCTTCTTGCTGGGCTCTCCTCCGCCTCCTTGGGCCTTCTCTTTGTCGCGACGCTTGTACTCAGCCTTCTGCTGCTCTACGAGGTATTCTACCCTTTTGCAGTTCTGGAGGTCATGGCCCTTGGTGCGGTGGATCTTGCAGTACTGCTTGTCGGAGCCATCCTGCTTGTCGGCTGCCACTACAGGGCGGACTCCTTGCCGGAGCCACCAGCCTGTGTCTTCTTGGCGGGAGCCTCCTTGCCGGACTGCTCGACAACCAGTACCTCCTTGTTCTTCTTCTTTCTATTGTTCCGCCGCCGGTTTTTCCTTGCCGGGGCGGCATCCTCGCTGTCCGTTCCTCCTGCTCTAGTATCTTCTCCGGGGAGTCTCCTCCCCTCCTCAGCGCGTGCACACTTGTCAGCCAGAGTGTAAAGCTCGCTAACGTCTCGGATCTTGGTCATCGCCATCTCCTCCCTCATCCGGCGGTTACGCACGTTCTGGTGGAACGCGCTGATAACCGCCGCAGGGTGGACATCGGGGATATTGTGCTGAACGCGGCTGAACCTCTGGATATATTTGCGCAGGGACTCTCCTTCCTTCTGGGCAAGAATGTGGAGATCGCTCTCCTGGCCGTGGGGTTTGTGGCCGCCCGTGAAGGCGCCGACAAACTGGTGGCACAAATCTGCCCAAGAAGAGATGGAGTTCTCCGGCAAGTGCATAAGCCAAGGCCTGACGTTTGGCTTAAGCACGAGCGGGAAGTAGTTGGCTAGAATCTTCTCGTCGCGTCCCCCGGCAGCCTGCACTGCAATGGTGTAGATGCTGAGGAACTCGGAGGGGTGTGTCTTGCCGTCGTACTTCTCGGGTACGTCGGGCTTTAAGTTCTTCATGCTGGGCCACTGGACTTGCCGCCGCTCTCGGGTGAACGCAGGACAGCCTGCCGCGTACGGCAAGTCGCCTGGTTCACCGGGCGCGTGCATGTCGACAGCAGCCCCAGCGCGCTGGTCAGACTGTCTTCGGGCTTCTCTTCGACGCTCGATACGAGTTCGAGCGTCCTCTTGTCGCCTGTCGTCAAGGACTTGATGCTGATCGCGGCGAGCCCGTGGATCCGACGACGCTGTGGAGTCGTCGTCGACGTTGATCCGGCGGGGTGGCGATTTCTGCTTCCGCGGCGGGGAGTGCACGGTAGTTGCACCCCCGGCGGTCTTGTCTCCATCGGCCTTCGTTTGGTCGACTTGCCGCGGCCGGGATGTTGCCGGCTGCTATGGCGTGTCGTTGTTGGCGAACGCGATGAGGCTCTGGATCGTCGCCCTCCAGTCTTCGGCCTTGTCCGCCGCCGGAGGGAAGTCGAGAAGTAGTTGAGCCCTAGCCAGGGCTTCTGCTGGAGAGGAGGGAAGCGGCGGCAAGCGGTGCGAGGAGCGAGATATGCTCGGACTTCTAACAGGGTTAGAAGGAGCAGGGTCTCACCCCGGCGACCGCGCCTTGCTCGTGCCAGGATGCTGGCCTTGAGCGTCCCGCGACCCGCCGGTTTGGCCACGTCCCAGCAAGTGTATGGTACCTCCGGTACCACGTCGCTGCTGGTCTGGCGCCTCTTGAGAGGGGCGTGGTGCGTGTACGGACGCCGAGGTCTTGGAGTTCGCCCGGTCATCCATCTTGTCCTTGGACTTGGTGGCGCCGTGAGTTTCCCCACTGGCGTCCACCCTTCCGCCAGCGTCTCCTCCACCAACCGTCGGTTCTGGTGGTGGTGGGATCGACGCCGACGGGCCTCCGACCTCCGAAGCCTTCTTCTTCGGAGGCATGTTGATGTAGTCGATGAGGTTGATGAAGCTGGAAAAGTTGCTGAAGATTGCGCCCGCGTGAGCGCCGGATCAGGTTCGCACAACATCGACGCCCCCTACCTGGCGCGCCAAAGATGTCGGGGAAACTGACCGCCCGCGAACACCTATGGGACCGGAGCCCCTTCTACGTTGCGGTAAGAGAGCGGAGGGAGCACGGAGAGCAGATCGAGGAGCACACGCGGGCAGTTTACCCAGGTTCGGGCCGCGCGGACGCGTAAAACCCTACTCCTGCCTTTAGTTATATTGAGTTCTTGAGCTCGGGAGCTTGAAGATCTACAGTGCTGGCTGCACCGAGCGTAGGAGTGATCGAGTTTCTGGGATCGAACCCCCTCTACGTTGTGCATGGGCCTCCTTTTATAGCTCAAAGGGGTCACCGACAGGTGCCAACGTAGAGGAGGGTAAAAGAGTAAAATCGGTGGTAGTTGTAACAGTGCATGAACAGTATATGAACAGTGGTCTTCACCTAATTCTGACGGTGGGGGATAAGGGCATTGAATGCCCGTCGCCGTCGCCCCAAAAGCGTCCGTCCATGCATCTCCGTCCGCCACGACGACGTCCTCGTCACCGTGGCTCGCCACCGTGTACCTCAGGCTGCACAACCATCTGCCACGTGCCCCTGGAAGGGCTCCAGGGCGACGCGTGGCCAGATGAGCTGGAGCGGAGGCACACAGTGTAAGCCACCCCCGGCAAGCACCTTGCCGGGGCTGTTATCTTGCCGGGCCCGGAAGCTTGTCGCTCTCCGGGTCCTGCCGGGGCGCGCGATGTGCCACGATATATCTGTTGGAGTGTTATTCTGTGGTCTTCCTGGCAAGCTCCTCTTGCCAGGGTCTTGTGAGAATAAAGTGGTCTTGTGCTTAGAGCAGCCTTCCCGGCAAGCTCCTCTTGCCGAGGCCTTGATCTCCTGACAAGTATACTTTGTTCTTGAATGGCTTCAAAGGGGACTAGAGTGGGCTTCGGCGGGCGCGTGGTGAGCCAGGCCATGGGACGCTGCTGCTGCCCGTGCACAAGTCGGGATACTAAGGTACCCCTACTTTAGTACACCGACAGCCACGCGTGGGCGTGTATGGGGCGTTCACACGGGTGGTCTACGCCTAGAGAAAGAGAGAGAAGGAGCGGGGATGCGCTAGGGTAGCGCGCGTGTGAGGGTGCTCATTGGAGCTCTCGGTGACCACCATGCGCGTGCGAGCAGGGGCCGGAGAGAGAGAGGAAGAAGGGGGCCGACCAACTGCCGTGTCCCGGACATCGAGGTGGCCTCGGGGGACACGATCCCAATGCCCTAGGCTGTCGGGTGCCTCGGGAAGGACGCGACTACAGTGCGGGAGCACACTATAGCGCGCTCCAGAGCGCCCGTATGGCCGGCATGGCCGTGTCCGCACCGCTCTGGACGCGTCCACTTTGCCCAATGGTGTCTAGGGGGTCAGGGGAAGAGTAAAGAAGTGGGTTGTGGCGTTGGATGCCATGGAGGGCCACTTGAGTGAGGAGGGAGGTGAGAAAGGAGGAGATTGCTGCTGTCTAGAAGAGTAAATGGGATTTTACCCCCCCCCCCCTCAATCATTGATCTGAGGAGGGGAAAGGGTTCCTGGAGGTAGAGGGTGACTAGGAGCAGTTGTGGTAAAAACTTGAGGCAAGGGGGAGTGGTGGAAGTGGATCAAAAGGTGATTTTGGCAAAGTGCCAGAAGGTGTTTGATGATGTTTTGGGCAAGCAAATGGAGTCCAAATGACATGAGACTTAACAGGATGAAATGGCACTTACATTTAGGCCCTTCCACCAAATTTGAGCTCATTTGGGCAAAGTTGCCAATGCAACTTTTGTAAACCCTAGAAATCAACAGAAATGGATTTTCCAAGATTAGGCTAAGAAAATCATCTTTCCTTGATGCACCACTTGGTGTAGTGTCATCATTTGGGTTTGTGAGCATGTCCACAAAATTTGAGGCCCCAAGTAAAAAGTTGGTAATGTAGAGTTGTTCAAATTTGGATCTGGTCAGAAATGGTTTTGGGGCACTTAGATCAAGTTATGCTTCTCCAATACTTGTGCCATTTGGTCTAGTTGCATAATTAGACCATTCTAGCATGTGCACCAAGTTTAAGAACATTTGGACAAGTTTGGCAATGTAAAGTTGCTCAAACTTCAAAATGGACAGAAGTGGTTTTGAGGGGATTAGATGATGTTTTCTTGATCTTCAAGGCATGAGGCTTTGTAATATCATCAAATATGTCATATATGACATGATAGAATTTCCCTGGAATTTTTAGGGAATATTTCCTTTGTAAATACTTCAAAAGCTTGAAATATCCAGAAAGGGTTTTGGAAGGATTTGTCCAATATTTTGAACATGACCATGTGTTGAAACTCTTATATATGGACAATACATGTCCTATGAGTTTCGCTGAATTTTGGCAAATATTTTTGAAATAGCAAATAATTTTTACCTATTAAAGACCATTTCTGGGCTAAAGAAAATGCATTTAAATAAAATATAAAAATAACTTTTAAAATTATAATTTTGTGGTTTATGGGAGTCCTATACCTAATAGGGTTCAAATATACTTTTTGAAAGATTTTTCACACCCCAAATAAGGTACTTGCAGTACAAACCTCAATTCAGGTGTTTTTGGAAAAACTAATTTTAGAAAATACTATTTGGCCAAAATATTTTATAAGAAAATACTATACTGGTCTATACACATGGCATGATCATTGGGAAAAAGGTTTTGGATCAAGGAGATGAAGTATAAGAGTTGGAGGATTTATTTGATTGTTAGAGCACTAGCAAACAGCAAACAGAAAACCAATCAAGCAAGGTCAAAAACACTCAAAAGTTTTTGTTAAACCATATTTTAGCATGATTATCAGCTTAAGCAAATGTGGCATGAAAATCAGGGTGTGACAATGCCCATGTTTGTTGGTCAGCCTCCTATTGTAACCATGAATCTGTCAAACCACCCATCCTAGCAAACCTTTGTTTGGCTACGTAAGCTTCGCTCAGCCCCTCTTATAGCATTGCTAGTTGCAGGAGAAGATTTGAAGATTCGTGCTTAATGTTGAAGTTATTATTGGGATATCACACTATATAAACTCTCAAACTAAATCATCTATATATTGGTAATGGGTGGAAGGCTAAGCCTCTTGCTTGGTGATTTGTTCCACTCATGCCACCCTAGGAACCGTATAAACCGGTGTTATGTTCCTTGACTTTGCATTCCTCACACTGTTGGGGTTACGGGACCCCCTCGATAACCCGCTTAGCGCTAAACCTTTTCCAGCAAGGCCCAACATTGGTACTCCATTTGCCTAATAACTAAAAACTTGCATAGGGACTAGCTATCCCGTGATCTTAATTAACAACCCCGGGCCAGTGCTCCACATGAGTGTTGGTCCGAACTGGGTGGACTGCAGGGCCGCCTCGGGGAAACCTGAGGTATCTGGTATTACCTGTAGGATGTCCCATCCGGTCGTGGCCTGAGACTAGATACACGCGGCTACTCTCAGGGTTTCGGCACGCCGGGAGGTCTTGCCGTTTTAGTTTTACCTTAGTCGGAATATCTTGAGCACGGGATTCCGAGAATACTCGGGCCTTCCCACCTTGGAGTTGCGACTCCGGAGATCGTGAGCTTGTAATGGGCTAAGTGGGACACCCCTGCAGGGTTTTGAACTTTCGAAAGCCGTGCCCGCGGTTATGTGGCAGATGGGAATTTGTTAATATCCGGTTGTAGAAAACTTGACACCATGTTGTCAGCACCCAGATCCTATGTCACACCGATCTAGCTTGTAACACGTCATATCACTTTGCGGCCTCACGCACGGTATCCACACGGGTGCCACCTTACCTGGCCCGGGACCGTTTGCGCATTTTGGCACACGTATATGACAGTGTCGCTAGCATCCACATGACAGAGAACCCGGGCCGACATGGCTAGTTATAAACCAAAAGTGGCACTAAATTACAGAGACATGCATCCATGACCCAGCAACGAACGTGTCGGTCATCAACGTATGAACCCAAGTCGTTGCAAGCTACATGGACTTAAAGGAACAACGCGTGACATTTCCCCTAAGGGACAGACACAGGAACGATGAAGGACACATGCTGGCCAGCCTATGTGTTCCGAGCAGTAGCAAGCTACCAAGTCTCATTGGAAGCACTAGGAGGCATTTCCCTGTAAGATAGGCTACCAAAGGAAAACAACTAGGTGTCGGATCCCACACATACCAAGCATTTCAATCATACAGACAATATGCTCAATATGTGCAAATACAACATTGCATCACAACAGAACTCTATGACTCAAAGTACTTTATTTAAGAGGCTCCAAGAGCCATACATAACATATCCATACAGGTAGGGGTCACATGACCGAACACTCAAGCCATACAGTCATACAAGCACAAGCGGAAGCTAACATGTCTGAGTACAGACAACTTAGAAAATAAAACAGGCTTGGTGTAGCCTGACTATCTACAAGGCCCTTCACAAGCTCAGGATCTCCGTCTGGGTAGCAAGCTACTCGTCGACGTCAACGTCTATGTAGAACCAATTAGAAGGGGCAGGGTTCTCCTCTGCAACAGTTATTAAGCAAACATGAGTACAAAGGTACTCAACAAGTCTTACAACAGAACCTATCATACATGCAACATTATCAACAAGGGTAGTGGAGTTCATAGTAGAAAGCCAGCTTTGACTCTTGGCTAACCTATACTACGACCCTCGACAGATTGCAAGATAATACTACGTACACGAGTCCTCTACTCACCACAACAATACACCACCGTGGATCCTCTTCCGTCATCCTACGGAAGGACCATTCACGACACTCACACTTGTCTTGAGGCTTTTAGTAGTATCCATCAACTTGTCTATGAAATGTAAGAGTAACCAAGTAGTCTGTACCGCGAACAACGGCTATTCGAATAGATTGATAACCCTGCAGGGGTGTACTTCTTCACACACGCTTCCACCACTTATCGCCGTTTACTCGACATGTACTCGCCAACCTTCAAGCGGAAGCCCAGCGAGGGTGTTGGCCACGACCTGACTAACTACACAAGTCTCTCGTCCAGGTTTATCGCCTATTTGGGTTCCATCCGTGGGGAGATCCGGCTGGGGTGTCGCTCATGGCCCCAAATGATGAGTACAGGGTTCCCGAGTCACCAAACGGGCAACCGGTACACCGTGCCACGTACCTTTCGCATCACAGCCCACCCCGAGGGTCAGCGCTGTGCACGACCACCAGTAAACTACAAACACCAGAAACTAGTTGCAACTCCTGGACAGAGTACAAGGGCAGTTAATAAACCGAGAGGGTCCATTGGTTTCGGGCCCAATGCATGGTAGTACCTGAAACTTGAACCACACATACAGATCTCGGGTCCTATGGACGATTCCAATGAAACAACCCACAACGTACTCCTACATGGCCTTTCATAGATACCTTTACCAAACGTGTTCCACACTTCCCTCTCTTTACCGATAGGATCATTTCACTCTGATCCATCACCCAGATGAACCAGACCTGACACAACTCTAAGCATAGCAGGCAACATAAACAAATAGCATGGTGGATCACACATCACATGGCTCAAACAACTCCTACACATGCTAGTGGGTTTCAACTATTTACTGTGGCAATGACAGGTCATGCAAGGGAATAGGGTTCAACTACCGCAGCAAGTAGCAGTTCACACGCTGTTGCCTCAATGCAGTAAAAGAGAGCAGGAGCGAGAAGATGGGTTTGTATCGGAATGATCAATGATTGCTTGCCTGACAAAGTGGTTTTCGGGTACTGCTCTTCAGTTGGATACGCACAAGTATCCTCGGGAGCAGGACCAAACACGGAGAATACCGTCGATACAATCAATAAGCAAACAAATGCAACAATATGATGCATGCTCATGATATGGCAAGATGCATGTGTCTTGGGCTAATGCATCTATAACAGAAGGGTTTGAGCCCATTTGAATCAAAGATTCAAATTGAAACCCAAACTATTATTTATTTAAGTGCATTATCATGTTTTAATGTATACAACAAGGTTAACTTGCTCAAACATGCATGAAACTAGTGCCATTGGAAAGATTGGATTTTTCTAATAAATTTTCATATATAAATCTTTTTCATCTGAGCTACTTTTGAATTTATATGATTTTTTGAAGTTTAAAGCATTTTCTGGAATTTTCTGAATTATTTTTAAATCAAATAATCCCAGAAAATCCTTTACTGCATCAGCATGACATCATGCTGACGTCAGCAAGTCAACAGACCTGATCCAGGTCAAACCTGACTGGTGGGTCCCTCATGTCAGTGTCTCTAGGCTAATCCTGGTCAAAACTGGAGTTGACAGAGTTTGACTAAGCGATGGGGCCCACTGTCAGTGGTTGTGGTGGTTAAGCTAATCACCATTAGCTCCTAATTAACAGGCCACGTCAGCCCGCCGGAGTTTGGCCGTCGGCGACCAGTTCGCACGGCGGTGACTCGCTGGAAACTCTGTTTCGGCGACCATTTGTCGCGTGGATGGGTTCTATGTGCTCCTGGGGATGCACCGCATCCAATGGTGCCACTGGTTGGTCGATTGGTCGCCGGAGTTGACGACGACGAGCTCGTCCGCGGCGCCGCTCGCACGGATTTGGCCGAGACGGCGTTGTGGTGCACGGGAGGAGGAGTTAGGGGTGGCGTTAGCTTGCTAGTGAGCTACTGGTACTAGTGGCGTGCTCGGCTGCGAGGCACAGCGCCTATGGCCATGGCGGGAGTTGGCCGGCGGCGGTGAGCTTCGGTCAGCAACGGGGCGGCGGCTACAAGGCGTAATCGAGCCCGGGGAGAGGGGGGTTCGAAGCGTGAGCTCACAGCGGTCGCAGAGGGCATCGAAGCGAGCTTGGGGGAGGTCGAACGGCGATGTACAGGCGGCGGCGTTCTCCGATGCCGAAGGTTGAAAACGACGGCGGGGATGACGTTGCAGGGCTTCTGGCGTCGTGTGCGTCGGTTGGGGAGCTCCAGGACGATGCGGCGGAGCTAACGGTGCGTCGGGGAGGCGAGGGGGTGGCGTAGGGCGCGGTGGCAGCGATCGGCGGCGACAAGCTCGCTCGGTGGAGCTCGGCGGAGGGGAGAGAGGAGGGGAATGACACGGGGGAGAGTGAGAGAGGCGCCAGGGGGTGCGTGGCGTTGCCTATGGGCTTCCAGGGCATCGGGGGAGTAGACAGGCGGGCAGGAGGTTGCCGACGTGTCGGCGGCACTCGCCACCGAGCTGCTTCGTGCGCTGGCACGGTGAAGAAGACGGGCGTGCCCCTGGTGGGCTTGGCCGTGCTGGGCCAGGCAGGTAGGTGGGCTCAGGTAATTCTCTGCTTTATCCTTTTTTTCTATTTTCTTTCTGTTTCAATTCTTTTGCAACTTTGTTGAACTAAAAAAAATGCCAGAACATTTTTATAACTCATAAAACTAGTCATGCCCACTCTATATATAATATGAACAGTATGGAACATTTTAGTTTATGATTATTTGGGCACATAAAATATTTTATAGCATTTAAATGCCCAAATGCAAATACCATATGAATTAATCCAGAGACCTTGGATGTCCTAGAAAATTGTGCACCATTTTTGGCAGAGGTTTAAGACCAAGGCGGAAATGATGAACATTTTTGAAGGGCATTTTGGGTACATTGGAAAAGATTTTATCAAACCCTAGTTGTTAGAAGAGGGGTGCTGGGGTTTATGTCATTCCCATTTCAAGTTTCTGTGGAAAGTAAACGTGATGCACAGTCTAACTAGTCCTAATGCAAGCACTGACTAGGGATGTGACAACTCACCCCCACTCAAAAGAATTGCGTCCCGAGATTCGAGTTCCTCCGGAAAGAGGGTGGGGTACTCAAGTCGAAGACGATCCTCCCTTTCCCAAGTAGCTTCACTCTCGGAATGATGTGACCATTGAACCTTGAGAAACTTGATATTGTGACGTCGAGTGGTACGCTCGGTTTAATCAAGAATACGGACGGGGTATTCTCGATATGTGAGATTGTCCTGGAAATCAAGCGTTTCGTGGTCCACTCCGCGGATAGGATCCGAGAAGCAACGCCTAAGTTGAGAAACGTGGAAGACATCATGAACTCTGGAAATGTGCGGGGGTAGTTCCAATTGGTAGGCAAATTCTCCTTGTTTGGCAAGAATGCGAAATGGACCGATGTTACGAGGAGCCAATTTTCCTTTGATACCGATACGATGGGTTCCCTTAAGAGGAGTAACCCGAAGGTAAGCCTTATCGCCGACTTCAAAAGTCATAGCCTTATGATGAATATCATATTGGCTCTTCTGGTTAGACTGGGCTGTTTTCAATTTCTCACGAACGATGTGAACTTGCTCTTCGGCTTCCTGGATCATATCCGGACCAAAGAATTGTATTTCCCCGGTTTCTGACCAGTTAAGAGGTGTTCGACATCTTCGTCCATATAGAACTTCGAAGGGAGCCTTGCCCAAGTTGGCTTGATAACTATTGTTATAAGCGAATTCGGCAAATGGAAGACACTTCTCCCAATCCATACCGAAAGAGATGACAGAGGCTCGAAGCATAGCCTCCAGAATTTGATTGACTCGTACTACTTGACCACTTGACTGAGGATGAAAGGCGGTGCTGAAAGAGAGATGAGTCCCCATAGCATTCTGGAAACTTTCCCAAAATCGTGAAGTGAAAAGACTTCCACGGTCTGAGTTAATCTCCAACGGCACACCATGAAGTGATACTATCCAAGAGATATACAAGTATGCTAGCTGGCTAGTGGTTATACTCTCTCGAACATGCAGGAAGTGGGCTACTTTGGAGAGGCGGTCAATAACAACGAAGATAGCATTATTCCCTTTCCTGGTCCTGGGAAACCCGGTAATGAAGTCCATACCGATCTTGTCCCATTTCCATTCAGGAATAGCTAAAGGTTGAAGGGTGCCAGTAGGCCGTTGATGCTATGCTTTGACTCGACGACAAACGTCGTAGTTAGCAATAAATTGAGCGATTTCTCTTTTCATCCTAGTCCACCAGAACCTCTGGCGTAGGTCCTGATACATTTTGGTACTACCGGGATGAATCGTGAGAGGAGATTCATGAGCCTCCTTAAGGATCAGCCGTCTCAGGTTCCATACCTTAGGAACCACTAAGCGGTTACTAAAGAGCGCGACTCCTTGATCATCAATTGAGAAACATCCAGCGACTCCTTTCTTGACATTCCTCTTGATACGGGAGATACCCGGATCAACCTTCTGTGCTTTGATGACCTGATCCGGAAGGGTAGGTTTCGCCACAAAGGTGGAAAGGAATCCTCGAGGAACAATGTGAAGGTTAAGCTTTTGAAATTCCTCGTGGAGAAGTGGTTGCCCTTGGTGTAACATCAAGTTGTTGCAATAAGACTTTTGACTTAGTGCGTCAGCCATGACATTGGCCTTCCCAGGGGTGTAAGTGATTCCTAAGTCGTAATCTGTGAGCAACTCAACCCAACGTCTTTGCCTGAGATTTAGATCCGGTTGGGTGAAGATGTATTTCAGACTTTGGTGATCAGTGAAGATTTCACAGCGATTACCAAGAAGGTAATGTTGCCATGTTTTGAGTGCGTGGACTACAGCTGCAAGCTCTAGATCATGTGTAGGATAGTTATCCTCATGTGGACGCAACTGCCGGGATGCGTATGCGATAACTTGACGATCTTGCATGAGTATGCAACCTAGTCCCTGTAAGATAGGCTACCAAAGGAAAACAACTAGGTGTCGGATCCCACACATACCAAGCATTTCAATCATACACACAATATGCTCAATATGTGCAAATACAACATTGCATCACAATAGAACTCTATGACTCAAAGTACTTTATTTAAGAGGCTCCAAGAGCCATACATAACATATCCATACAGGTAGGGGTCACATGACCCAACACTCAAGCCATACAGTCATACAAGCACAAGCGGAAGCTAACATGTCTGAGTACAGTCAACTTAGAAAATAAAACAGGCTTGGTGTAGCCTGACTATCTACAAGGCGCTTCACAAGCTCAGGATCTCCGTCTGGGTAGCAAGCTGCTCGTCGACGTCAACGTCTATGTAGAACCCATCAGAAGGGGCAGGGTTCTCCTATGCAACAGTTATTAAGCAAACATGAGTACAAAGGTACTCAGCAAGTCTTACAACAGAACCTATCATACATGCAACATTATCAACAAGGGTAGTGGAGTTCATAGCAGAAAGCCAGCTTTGACTCTTGGCTAACCTATACTACGACCCTCGACAGATTGCAAGATAATACTACGTACACGAGTCCTCTACTCACCACAACAATACACCACCGTGGATCCTCTTCCGTCATCCTACGGAAGGGCCATTCACGACACTCACACTTGTCTTGAGGCTTTTAGTAGTATCCATCGACTTGTCTATGAACTGTAAGAGTAACCAAGTAGTCCGTACCGTGAACAACGGCTATTCGAATAGATTGATAACCCTACAGAGGTGTACTTCTTCACACACGCTTCCACCACTTATCGCCGTTTACTCGACATGTACTCGGCAACCTTCAAGCGGAAGCCCAGCGAGGGTGTTGGCCACGACCTGACTAACTATACAAGTCTCTCATCCAGGTTTATCGCCTATTTGGGTACCAACCGTGGGGACATCCGGCCGGGGTGTCGCTCACGGCCCCAAACGATGTGTACAGGGTTCCCGAGTCACCAAACGGGCAACCGGTACACCGTGCCACGTACATGTCGCATCACAGCCCATCCCGAGGGTCAGCGTTGTGCACGACCACCAGTAAACTACAAACACCAGAAACTAGTTGCAACTCCTGGACAGAGTACAAGGGTAGTTAATAAGCCGAGAGGGTCGATTGGTATCGGGCCCAATGCATGGTAGTAGCTGAAACTTGAACCACACATACAGATCTCGGGTCCTATGGACGGTTCCAATGAAACAACCCACCATGTACTCCTACATGGCCTTTCATCGATACCTTTACCAAACGTGTTCCACACTTCCCTCTCTTTACCGATAGGATCATTTCACTCTGATCCATCACCCAGATGAACCAGACCTGACACAACTCTAAGCACAGCAGGCAACATAAATAAATAGCATGGTGGATCACACATCACATGGCTCAAACAACTCATCACATGCTAGTGGGTTTCAACTATTTACTGTGGCAATGACAGGTCATGCAAGGGAATAGGGTTCAACTACCGCAACAAGTAGCAGTTCACACGTTGTTGCCTTAATGCAGTAAAAGAGAGCAGGAGCGAGAAGATGAGTTTGTATCGAAATGATCAATGATTGCTTGCCTGACAGAGTGGTTGTCGGGTACTGCTCTTCAGTTGGATACACAGAAGTATCTTCGGGAGCAGGACCTAACACGGAGAATACCGTCGATACAATTAATAAGAAAACAAATGCAACAATATGATGCATGCTCATGATATGGCAAGATGCATGTGTCTTGGGATAATGCATCTATAACAGAAGGGTTTGAGCCCATTTGAATCAAAGATTCAAATTGAAACCCAAACTATTATTTATTTAAGTGCATTATCATGTTTTAATGTATACAGCAAGGTTAACTTGCTCAAACATGCATGAAACCAGTGCCATTGGAAAGATCGGATTTTTCTAATCAATTTTCATATATAAATCTTTTCCATCTGAGCTACTGTTGAATTTATATGATTTTTTGAAGTTTAAAGCATTTTCTGGAATTTCCTAAATTATTTTTAAATCAAATAATCTCAGAAAATCCTTTACTGCGTCAGCATGACATCATGCTGACGTCAGCAAGTCAACAGACCTGATCCAGGTCAAATCTGACTAGTGGGTCCCTCATGTCAGTGTCTCTGGGCTAATCCCGGTCAAAACTGGAGTTGACTGAGTTTGACTAAGCGATGGGGCCCACTGTCAGTGGCTGTGGTGGTTAAGCTAATCACCATTAGCTCCTAATTAACAGGCCACGTCAGCCCGCCGGAGTTTGGCCGGCGGCGACCACTTCGCACGGCGGTGACTCGCCGGAAACTCTGTTCCGGCGACCATTTGTCGCGCGGATGGGTTCTATGTGCTCCTGGGGATGCACCGCATCCAACGGTGCCACTGGTTGGTCGATTGGTCGCCGGAGTTGACGACGACGAGCTCGTCCACGGCGGCGCTCACACGGAGTTGGCCGGGACTGTGTTGTGGTGCACGGGAGGAGGAGTTAGGGGTGGCGTTAGTTTGCTAGTGAGCTACTGGTCCTAGTGGCGTGCTCGGCTGCGAGGCACAGCGCCTATGGCCACGGCGGCGAGTTGGCCGGCGGCGGTGAGCTTCGGTCAGCAAGGGGGCGGCGGCTACAAGGCGTAATCAGGCCCGGGAAGAGGGGGGTTCGAAGCGTGAGCTCACAGCAGTCGCAGAGGGCATCGAAGCGAGCTCGGGGCAGGTCGGACGGCGACGTACGGGCGGCGGCGATCTCCGGTGCCGAAGGTTGAAGACGACGGCGGGGATGGCGTTGCAGGGCTTCTGGCGTCGTGTGCGTCGGTTGGGGAGCTCCAGGATGATGCGGCGGAGCTAACGGTGCATCGGGGAGGCGAGGGGGTGGCGTAGGGCGCGGTGGCAGCGATCGGTGGCGACGAGCTCGCTCGGTGGAGCTCGGCGGAGGGGAGAGAGGAGGGGAAAGACATGGGGGAGAGTGAGAGACGTGCCAGGGGGGTGCGTGGCATTGCCTATGGGCGTCCAGGGCGTCGGGGGAGTAGCCAGGCAGGCAGGAGGTGGCCGGCGCGTCGGCGGCGCTCGCCACCGAGCTGCTTCATGCGCTGGCATGGTGAAGAAGACGGGCGTGCCCCTGTTGGGCTGGGCAGTGCTGGGCCAGGCAGGTAGGTGGGCTTAGGTAAGTCTCTGCTTTCTCCTTTTTTCTATTTTCTTTCTGTTTCAATTCTTTTGCAACTTTGTTGAATTAACAAAAAATGCCAGAACATTTTTATAACTCATAAAACTAGTCATGCCCACTGTATATAATATGAACAGTATGGAACATTTTAGTTTATGATTATTTGGGCACATAAAATATTTTATAGCATTTAAATGCCCAAATGCAAATACCATATGAATTAATCCAGAGACCTTGGATGTCCTAGAAAATTGTGCACCATTTTTGGCAGAGGTTTAAGACCAAGGCAGAAATGATGAACATTTTGAAGGGCATTTTGGGTACATTGGAAAAGATTTTATCAAACCCTAGTTGTTAGAAGAGGGGTGCTGGGGTTTCTGTCATTCCCATTTCAAGTTTCTGTGGAAAGTAAACATGATGCACACTCTAGCTAGTCCTAATGCAAGCACTGACTAGGGATGTGACAACTCACCCCCACTCAAAAGAATCGCGTCCCGAGATTCGAGTTCCTCCGGAAAGAGGGTGGGGTACTCAAGTCGAAGACGATCCTCCCTTTCCCAAGTAGCTTCACTCTCAGAATGATGTGACCATTGAACCTTGAGAAACTTGATATTGTGACGTCGAGTGGTACGCTCGGTTTGATCAAGAATACGGACGGGGTATTCTTGATATGTGAGATTGTCCTGGAGATCAAGTGTTTCGTGTTCCACTCTGCGGATAGGATCCGAGAAGCAACGCCTGAGTTGAGAAACGTGGAAGACATCATGAACTCTGGAAAGGTGTGGGGGTAGTTCCAATTGGTAGGCAACTTCCCCTCATTTGGCAACAATGCGAAATGGACCAATGTAACGAGGAGCCAATTTGCCTTTGATACCGAAACGATGGATTCCCTTAAGAGGAGTAACCCGAAGGTAAGCCTTATCGCCGACTTCAAAAGTAACAGCCTTATGATGACTATCATATTGGCTCTTCTGGCGAGACTGGGCTGTTTTCAATTTCTCGCGAACGATGCGAACTTGCTCTTCGGCTTCCTGGATCATATCCGGACCAAAGAATTGTCTTCCCCGGTTTCTGACCAGTTAAGAGGTGTTCGACATCTTCGTCCATATAGAACTTCGAAGGGAGCCTTGCCCAAGCTCGCTTGATAACTATTGTTATAAGCGAATTCGGCAAATGGAAGACACTTCTCCCAATCCATACGGAAAGAGATGACAGAGGCTTGAAGCATATCCTCCAGAATTTGATCGACTCATTCTACTTGACCACTTGACTGAGGATGAAAGGCGGTGCTGAAAGAGAGATGAGTCCCCATAGCATTCTTGAAACTTTCCCAAAATCGTGAAGTGAAAAGACTTCCACGGTCTGAGTTAATCTCCAACGGCACACCATGAAGTGATACTATCCGAGAGATATACAAGTCTGCTAGCTAGCTAGCGGTTATACTCTCTCGAACATGCAGGAAGTGGGCTACTTTGGAGAGGCGGTCGATAACGACGAAGATAGCATTATTCCCTTTCCTGGTCCTGGGAAACCCGGTAATGAAGTCCATACCGATCTTGTCCCATTTCCATTCAGGAATAGCTAAAGGTTGAAGGGTGCCAGCAGGCCGTTGATGCTCTGCTTTGACTCGACGACAAATGTCGCAGTTAGCAATAAACTGAGCGATTTCTCTTTTCATCCTAGTCCACCAGAACCTCTAGCGTAGGTCCTGATACATTTTGGTACTACCGGGATGAATCGTGAGAGGAGATTCATGAGCCTCCTTAAGGATCAGCCGTCTCAGGTTTCGTACCTTAGGAACCACTAAGCGGTTACTAAAGAGCACGACTCCTTGATCATCAATTGAGAAACATCAAGCGACTCCTTTCTTGATGTTCCTCTTGATACGGGAAATTCTCGGATCAACCTTCTGTGCTTTGATGACCTGATCCGTAAGGGTAGGTTTCGCCACCAAGGTGGAAAGGAATCCTCGAGGTACAATGTGAAGGTTAAGCTTTCGAAATTCCTCGTGGAGAAGTGGTTGCCCTTGTTGTAACATCAAGTTGTTACAATAAGACTTTCGACTTAGTGCGTCAGCCATGACATTGGCCTTCCCAGGGGTGTAAGTGATTCCTAAGTCATAATCTGTGAGCAACTCAACCCAATGTCCTTGCCTGAGATTTAGATCCTGCTGGGAGAAGATGTATTTCAGACTTTGGTGATCAGTGAAGATTTCACAGCGATTACCAAGAAGGTAATGTCGCCATGTTTTGAGTGCGTGGACTACAGCTGCAAGCTCTAGATCATGTGTAGGATAGTTATCCTCATGTGGACGCAACTGCCGGGATGCGTATGCGATAACTTGACGATCTTGCATGAGTATGCAACCTAGTCCATGTCGCGAGGCGTTGCAGTAGATAATAAAGTCCTTAGAAAAGTCTGGTGGTACCAGTACGGGCGCAGATGCCAGGCGTCTTTTCAGTTCCTGAAAGCTGGACTCGCACAGTGGGGTCCACTCAAACTTTTTATCTTTCTTGAGGAGTTCTGTTAGAGGTTTAGCAACCTTGGAGAAATTGTCGACAAAGTGTCGGTAATAGCTCGCTAAGCCAAGGAAACTCCTAACTTGCTTGACCGATTCAGGGGGAGTCCAATCAAGGACGGCTTGAACTCGCTCGGGATTGACGGCAATACCCTTGCCAGAGATCACATGGCCTAGATAGGTCACTTCCGGTAACCAGAATTCACATTTAGAGAATTTGGCATAAATGCGGTGCTCTCGAAGTTTTGTCAATACCAGCCTTAGATGCTCGGCATGATCTTTCTTGTTCTTGGAGTAGATGAGTATATCATCGAGGTATACTACGACGAATTTATCCAAGTACTCCATGAATATAGAATTCATTAGCCGGGAGAAAGTTGCTGGGGCATTGGTTAACCCGAAGGACATGACGGTGTACTCGTATTGGCCATATCGAGTAACAAAAGCCATCTTGGGAATGTCCCCATTCTTGATTTTGATTTGATGGTAGCCCAACCTCAAATCCATTTTGGAAAAGACTGAGGATCCAGCGAGCTGATCATACAGGTCGTTGATCCTGGGGAGCGGATACTTGTTCTTTATGGTGACCAGATTGACAGGTCGGTAATCTACAACCATCCGTTCCGTTCCATCCTTCTTCTTGACGAAGAGGACGGGACAAGCCCAAGGGGAAGAACTAGGACGGATTCAAGGACTCATCGAGTTGTTTCTTAAGCTCAGCTAATTCTAGGGGTGCCATCTTATAAGGTCTCCTAGAGATCGGGACAGTTCCTGGAATAAGATCTATCACGAACTCGACATCTCTGTCAGGTGGAACACCTGGCAGTTCTTCTGGAAAAACATCCGGAAATTCACGGACTACCGAAATATCTTCGAGTTCTGGTAGAGGGTTGGCATTAAGGGAGTAGAGCTGACGCTAGTGATGCAAGTTGAACGGTCCTAGTGTAGCAATCAATCTTGGCGTAATGAGTTGTCATCCAGTCCATACCCAAGATGATGTTTATGTCCGAGGACTTGAGAGCCACTAGTGATGCAAGGAAAACAAGTCTATCGACAAGAATTTCATTTCCATGGCTTACCCTAGAGGTTTGCCACTTTGAACCAGGAGTTTGAATAACCATGGAAGTAGGCATGTCACAAAAAGTCATGTTGTGCATTCGAGCATAGCTCTTATATATGAACGATTGGGATGCTCCAGTATCGAAAAGAACAGATGCCGGATGGCAGTTAATGAGAAGCGTACCAAGGACGACGTTAGGATCCTCATAAGCTTCCTCAGCGGATACATAGTTGACATGACCACGTGCAGTGGCGATTGGCTTGACATAGTTCACCTTGCCGGTTGGCTTACCACAGCCAACGGGTTTTCCTGGCTGGTTCTGGGGACACTAACGCATGTAGTGCCCCGGTTCTCCACACTTGAAGCATGTCACAGTGCCAGTGCGTGGAGCAAAGTTGGTAGGTGGTCCTCCATAAGTCTTGGCAGGGGCATATTGTTGAGTTGGGTGAGGCGCCTCATAGGATGGCCTCGTTGTGTACATGGGAGGCAGAGCAGTGTTAGGAACCCACACACGGCGCTTGTGAGAGCCAGAGCCGGATGAGGAACCAAAGTCACGAGGATGCTTGCGTGTGGCTTCGAAATAAGTCTGGCCCGTCTCGGCACTGATAACTTTGTTTACCAACTTCTGGAAGGAAGTGCACTCGTGCAGACATAGATCTCGGCGGAGTTCAGGGCTGAGTCCCTTACGGAACCTCGCCTGCTTCTTGGCATCGGTGGATACTTCCTCAGGCGCATAGCGTGCCAAGTTGCCAAACTCGCGACTATAGCCATCCACGGTTAACCGGCCCTGGGTGAAATGCAGAATTCCTCCCGCTTGCGATCCATGAGACCTTCCGGAATGTGATGTTCACGGAATGCCTCACTGAACTCAGCCCAAGTAGTGATTTGGCCAGCAGGACGCATAGCCTCAAAGTTCCTCCACCAGAGACTGGCAGGGCCCTCAAGATGGTAGGCGGCGTAGATAACCTTGTCAGCTTCGGCCACACGGGTAGAGTGTAGCTTGTGGGTGATACTACGAAGCCAGTCATCCACATCCAGAGGTTAGGTGGAGTGATGGAACTTTGGTGGGCACATCTTGATAAAGTCATTGATTGACACCACGTCATTCTTTTGACGAAACCCAGTGTTCTGCTCTGTGCGTTCCAGCAGACGGTTGGTCTCTCTCTTGTTCCGTTCTGCCTCAAGCATAACTTCAGCCAAGGAGGGTGGCTGGGGCAGATTCTCATCTCTAGCCCCACTAGCCTAACCCTGCCCCTGAGCAGCAGGAGTGCTGCGAGTGTTGACCATCCAAGGAAAACAAAACAACGGTTTAGACAAGGATGGCAAAAACTTGACATAGGAGTGCAGAATGTAATGGATGACACGAAATGCAGAGATGTTCATCCGTACGACATGGTAATATAGAAACTTCCATATATACACCAGTGGTCATACACACCATACATAGTTTAGTACAAGCCAAGGCTAAAGCACAACTACGGTGAAAGACGATACATCTCATCGGAGGCATTCCAAGCTCCTATACATTATTTAACTACACCTCCGGAACTTAGTACTAGCTAAGTCATATTCCACAAGACGCGCAGGACTGTGGAAATACAACTACTACGATACTACTACTGCCACGGCCTAGCTCAGACATTCCCGTAGTAATCTTCGTAAAGATTACCATCGTAGCCTGGGAGTGGAACAGATGGATCTTGAAACTCTCCAGCACTCGAAGGTTGTGGACCATAGGGACATGGATGTGGCCTCGGGCCTGATGCTGGTGGTAACCGACGCCCACGTGGAGGTGTAATACCCCCAACGTCAAGCCAATCCATACGATCAGGCAGACGAGTCCGCACAGGGTACCAATCCCGCATATCCAGATATCCGGCGTGCACAGCAGGTGCAAGCCGTTTCAAAGTAGTCCAGTGGGCGGCTCGAGTGTTATACAGCTCCATTCGGAGGGCACGGACCTCACGGTCCCTATCCTCCAGCATCTGAACAGTTGTCTGAAGCAGTGGCTCCTCATGAGCAGCATCAGTATACAGACCAGTGTAGTAGCCTTCCTCTCCGGGAAGTGAGGCTGGCATGTAACAGAACTCAGTGTTCAGCAACAGGGCATGCCTAGCCCGGATGATGGTCATCATCGAATAAGCGGCATCCTGCACTGCCATCTCGATAGTAACCCCGAGTCCATAAGACCAATGGATGGGGTCGTTAGCTCCGGGATATGAGGGGTATATTCGGACTGTGCAGAAATACTGACTCTGATTGAAATCCCAGGTACTATTCATCCACGGTGTACTCAGGATACCAATGGTAACCGGTCTCAGTCAACACACGGACTAGCATGGCCGTGTGACCGGGCACATTGATGCACCGAGTCAAACGAACCACTTGGTGAGGTGTGCGGCCAGACATCTGAAACACGAAGTAATGCAAAGGTATTAGTATTTTTGGAAGAAATCGGGCAGCATAACAAATGTAAATGCTCAAAAAAAATTGAGACATCATAAATGATAGCATAGCCACTCAACAATATCATATCAAGGTTCCCGGTCCAGCTAATCGTCATACTAAAAAGGTAGAAACTGAACTGAGGCTTGAAACCAACAATCCTAAGAGTCTACGGATTAGAAACACGTGAACCTAGTAAGGATGAGAGGCCTAGTCCTAAACCCCATAGAAAGAATAGGCTGACTCAGATCAGAAGGGCATAAGGTAAAGAAGTAAAAAGAGCCTTACGTTCCCTTCCACAATCAATTCCCCTACATATAACTAAGAATTTTTCTAGACTCAACATCGACCAGTTTGGCTTGAGAAACCTACAGGCAGTCTGGCTCTGATGCCAACGCTGTCAGGACCCCGATCCTAAGTCACACCGATCTAGCTTGTAACACGTCATATCACTTTGCGGCCTCACACACGGTATCCCCACGGGTGCCACCTTACCTGGCCCGGGACCATTTGCGCACTTTGGCACACATATATGACAGTGTCGCTAGCATCCAACTGTCAGAGAACCCGGGCCGACATGGCTAGTTATAAACCAAAAGTGGCACTAAATTATAGAGACAGGCATCCATGACCCAGCAACGAACGTGTCGGGCATCAACGTATGAACCCAAGTCGTAGCAAGCTACATGGACTTAAAGGAACAACGCGTGACATTTCCCCTAAGGGACAGACACAGGAACGAAGAAGGACACATGCCGGCCAGCCTACGTGTTCCGAGGAGTAGCAAGCTACCAAGGCTCATTGGAAGCACTAGGAGGCATTTCCCTGTAAGATAGGCTACCAAAGGAAAACAACTAGGTGTCGGATCCCACACATACCAAGCATTTCAATCATACACACAATATGCTCAATATGTGCAAATAAAACATTGCATCACAACAGAACTCTATGACTCAAAGTACTTTATTTAAGAGGCTCCGAGAGCCATACATAACATATCCATACAGGTAGGGCTCACATGACCCAACACTCAAGTCATACAGTCATACAAGCACAAGCGGAAGCTAACATGTCTGAGTACATATAACTTAGAAAATAAAACAGGTTTGGTGTAGCCTGACTATCTACAAGGCCCTTCACAAGCTCAGGATCTCCGTCTGGGTAGCAAGCTACTCGTTGACGTCAACGTCTATGTAGAACCCATCAGAAGGGGCAGGGTTCTCCTCTGCAACAGTTATTAAGCAAACATGAGTACAAAGGTACTCAGCAAGTCTTACAACAGAACCTATCATACATGCAACATTATCAACAAGGGTAGTGGAGTTCATAGCAGAAAGCCAGCTTTGACTCTTGGCTAACCTATACTACGACTCTCGACAGATTGCAAGATAATACTACGTACATGAGTCCTCTACTCACCACAACAATACACCACCGTGGATCCTCTTCCGTCATCCTACGGAAGGGCCATTCACGGCACTCACACTTGTCTTGAGGCTTTTAGTAGTATCCATCAACTTGTCTATGAACTATAAGAGTAACCAAGTAGTCCGTACCGCGAACAACGGCTATTCGAATAGATTGATGACCCTGTAGGGGTGTACTTCTTCACACACGCTTCCACCACTTATCGCCGTTTACTCGACATGTACTCGGCAACCTTCAAGCGGAAGCCCAGCGAGGGTGTTGGCCACGACCTGACTAACTACACAAGTCTCTCGTCCAGGTTTATCGCCTATTTGGGTTCCATCCATGGGGAGATCCGGCCGGGGTGTCGCTCACGGCCCCAAACGATGTGTACAGGGTTCCCGAGTCACCAGACGGGCAACCGGTACACCGTGCCACGTACCTGTCGCATCACATCCCACCCCGAGGGTCAGCACTGTGCACGACCACCAATAAACTACAAACACCAGAAACTAGTTGCAACTCCTGGACAGAGTACAAGGGCAGTTAATAAGCCGAGAGGGTCCATTGGTTTCGGGCCCAATGCATGGTAGTAGCTGAAACTTGAACCACACATACAGATCTCGGGTCCTATGGACGGTTCCAATGAAACAACCCACCACGTACTCCTACATGGCCTTTCATCGATACCTTTACCAAACATGTTCCACACTTCCCTCTCTTTACCGATAGGATCATTTCACTCTGATCCATCACCCAGATGAACCAGACCTGACACAACTCTAAGCATAGCAGGCAACATAAACAAATAGCATGGTGGATCACACATCACATGGCTCAAACAACTCCTACACATGCTAGTGGGTTTCAACTATTTACTATGGCAATGACAGGTCATGCAAGGGAATAGGGTTCAACTACCACAGCAAGTAGCAGTTCGTACGCTGTTGCCTTAATGCAGTAAAAGAGAGCAGGAGCGAGAAGATGGGTTTGTATCGGAATGATCAATGATTGCTTGCCTGACAGAGTGGTTGTCGGGTACTGCTCTTTAGTTGGATACGCGGAAGTATCCTCGGGAGCAGGACCTAACACGGAGAATACCGTCGATACAATCAATAAGCAAACAAATGCAACAATATGATGCATGCTCATGATATGGCAAGATGCATGTGTCTTGGGCTAATGCATCTATAACAGAAGGGTTTGAGCCCATTTGAATCAAAGATTCAAATTGAAACCCAAACTATTATTTATTTAAGTGCATTATCATGTTTTAATATATACAGCATGGTTAACTTGCTCAAACATGCATGAAACCAGTGCCATTGGAAAGATTGGATTTTTTGATCAATTTTCATATATAAATCTTTTCCATCTTAGCTACTGTTGAATTTATATGTTTTTTTGAAGTTTAAAGCATTTTCTGGAATTTCCTGAATTGTTTATAAATCAAATAATCCCAGAAAATCCTTTACTGCGTCAGCATGACATCATGCTAACGTCAGCAAGTCAACAGACCTGATCCAGGTCAAACCTGACTGGTGGGTCCCTCATGTCAGTGTCTCTGGGCTAATCCCGGTCAAAACTGGAGTTGACTGAGTTTGACTAAGCGATGGGGCCCACTGTGAGTGGCTGTGGTGGTTAAGCTAATCACCATTGGCTCCTAATTAACAGGCCACGTCAGCCCGCCGGAGTTTGGCCGGCGGCGACCACTTCGCACGGCGGTGACTCGCCGGAAACTCTGTTTCGGTGACCATTTGTCGCGCGGATGGGTTCTATGTTCTCCTGGGGATGCACCGCATCCAACGGTGCCACTGGTTGGTCGATTGGTCACCGGAGTTGACGGCGACGAGCTCGTCCGCGGCGGCGCTCGCACGGAGTTGGCCGGGACGGCGTTGTGGTGCACGGGAGGAGGAGTTAGGAGTGGCGTTAGCTTGCTGGTGGGCTACTGGTCCTAGTGGCGTGCTCGGCTGCGAGGCACAGCGCCTATGGCCACGGCGGCGAGTTGGCCGGCGGCGGTGAGCTTAGGTCAGCAAGGGGGCGGCGGCTACAAGGCGTAATCGAGCCCGGGGAGAGGGGGGTTCGAAGCGTGAGCTCACAGCGGTCGCAGAGGGCGTCGAAGCGAGCTCGGGGGAGGTCGGACGGCAACGTACGGGCGGCGGCGATCTCCGATGCCGAAGGTTGAAGACGATGGCGGGGAAGACGTTGCAGGGCTTCTGGCGTCGTGTGCGTCGGTTGGGGAGCTCCAGGATGATGCGGTGGAGCTAACGGTGCGTCGGGGAAGCGAGGGGGTGGCGTAGGGCGTGGTGGCAGCGATCGGCGGCGACGAGCTCGCTCGGTGGAGCTCGGCGGAGGGGAGAGAGGAGGGGAAAGACACGGGGGAGAGTGAGAGAGGCGCCAGGGGGGTGCGTGGCGTTGCCTAGGGGCGTCCAGGGCATCGGGGGAGTAGCCAGGCAGGCAGGAGGTGGCCGGCGCGTCGGCGACGCTCGCCACCGAGCTGCTTCGTGCGCTGGCACGGTGAAGAAGACGGGCGTGCCCCTGGTGGGTTGGGCCGTGCTGGGCCAGGCAGGTAGGTGGGCTCAGGTAAGTCTCTGCTTTCTCATTTTTTTCTATTTTCTTTCTGTTTCAATTATTTTGCAACTTTGTTGAATTAACAAAAAATGCCAGAACATTTTTATAACTCATAAAACTAGTCATGCCCACTATATATAATATGAACAGTATGGAACATTTCAGTTTATGATTATTTGGGCACATAAAATATTTTATAGCATTTAAATGCCCAAATGCAAATACCATATGAATTAATCCAGAGACCTTGAATGTCCTAGAAAATTGTGCACCATTTTTGGCAGAGGTTTAAGACCAAGGCAGAGATGATGAACGTTTTTAAAGGGCATTTTGGGTACATTGGAAAAGATTTTATCAAACCCTAGTTGTTAGAAGAGGGTGCTGGGGTTTCTGTCATTCCCATTTCAAGTTTCTGTGGAAAGTAAACATGATGCACACTCTAGCTAGTCCTAATGCAAGCACTGACTAGGGATGTGACACATGTTCAGAACACACTACCAGCGTGAGTAACCGTGACGGTCATTTTCCGAAAGGGGTTCGGGAAGTGAACACGGTGGGGTTATGATTGACGTGCTTAGATAGGATCACTTCGTGATCACTTTGACGCTCGTGGCACTTCTCTTCTCGCTCTAAACACATAAGCTAGTGCTAGTGCAACTGCAACCTTTTATTTTTCTTCAGCCTTGTCCACACCCAAGGCTTAGATAGTTTTGCTACCCCGGAACGGGATTGCTGAGTCCTCCGTGGCTCATAGATTCTACACAACACCAGATGCAGGTACTATGGGGGACTACACAGGTGACGGCACCGAGCTGTACTGGGAGTTCGATGAAGAACGTAGTCGATACTATGTGCACTATCCCGATGATCAGTAGTGGCTTCTACTAGGGGCGATTCGGACCTTGTGGCTTTATTTATTTGGTATCTTTCTTTTGGATCTTCGTCCGTAGTCGGACTGTGATGTTATTTGGATGATGATTTGCTTATGTAATGTATTTTGTGACGTGGCGAGTGTAAGCCAACTATCCTTTTGCAATTTCATTCCTATTTTTACATGAGTCGTGCAAAGATACCATACTTGAGATCATTCTAGTATGAGCTTATACCTTTAAGTCGTGCCTCGACACGTAGGAGGTATAATCTCATACTGGGCATTACATGAGAGGTGCCCCTCCTCGGCCCTGGCGCACTTGGACGCGAGGTTGAACAACTCCAAGGACGTGCACAAATCTTCGTGGATGGCGAGCTCCTCTTTCATCTTGACGTTGCAGACGACATCAGAGGACGCCGAAATGATGGCCTCGTCCGTGACATTGGGGATCTTGACGCGGACGTTGTTGAAGCATTGGCTGAACTTCTGTAGGGTTTCTCCTAGTTGTTGCCTGATATTCCGCAGGTCACCTGTGGCCGGGGGACCGTCTCTGGTGCTCTGGAAGTTGGCGATGAACCGCTCGCGCATCTCACTCCAGGTGGAGATCGATCCTGCGGGCAGGTTCAAGAGCCATGAGCGCGCGCCATCCTTGAGGGCCATGGGGAACCAGTTTGCCATGATCTTCTCGGTGCCGCCGGACACTTCGATGCTCAACTCGTAGAGCTGCAGGAACTCCGTAGGGTCGGGGGTGCCGTCGTAGCATGGAGGCAGGTCGGGCTTGAACTTTCCAGGCCAGTTGACGTTGCGCAGCTCGGGGGCGAGGGCCTTCCAGCCTGTTGTCGACACCGGAGCTTGTTGGGGAGGTGGAACTTGATCTCGGTCCTCGCGCGCTACCACGGCGGGGGGGCGCGCGGTCTCTGCGCAGCGGTGGCGGGAGTGCGAGCGCTCCTCCGCGGGGCCGCTGGATCTCGTGGCAGCTTCCTTCTTCGTGCACTGGCGCCACGCGTGGGCGGTCACGCCATGGGGCCACTTGCCTTGGTTCTTGGACGACGCCTTGACGTGGGGGTAGCAGTGGAGCTTCATGGGCCTCGTCATCCTCATGGGGAGGCGGACGAGGTAGGGAGAGGGACGGCGCTGGAGATCCCCCATCGGCGCTGACGAGCTCGGTGATGCGGTCAAGCCATTCTTCATAGAAGTTATCGACGGGGTGGTAGCGCAGGAGCTCGCGTGCCATAAGCAACGCAGCCTGCGCGTCAGCGGGTCCGCGGCGAGCATGGGATGAAGAGACCACTGGAGTCAGTGACGTATTAGCGGTGCGTCCATCACGTCGCACGGAGGAGTGTAGGGACGATGCCTGCTGCTCATGCCGCACCGGGCGGGTGCGGCGTTGGCACCAGGCGATGGAGAACGACGGGGTGGTCTGCCGGCAGGAGCAGTCTGAGCGACATGGCCAGCAAGGGCAGCCCGCCGCTCAGCACGGGCTCTGCGAGCGTCGGCCATGGAGCAGCTGGAACGATGGAGCGTTGGTCGACAGAAGGGAAGTTTCGGCACACCCCCTACCCAGCGCGCCAAATGTTGGATCCGGGGTTCCGGCCAAACCCTTAAGGTTCGAACTCTGGGGTGCGCACGAAGATCTCTCCTTCCACCCTAGCTCATCTACTCGACAACCCTAGGCCTAGCTCGTCAGATTCGAAGAACAAGAGACACAAGATTTATACTGGTTTGGGCCACCGTTGTGGTGTAATACCCTAATCCAGTGTGGTGTGGTGGATTGCCTTGGTGGCTGAGGAAGAACTAGTACATGGATGAACTACCTCCCGAGGAGAGGGGTTCTGGTGCTCGAGTGAGCTGGTGGTATGTGGCCTTCTATCTGATCAACTCTATATGAGATCGACTCCCTCTCCGATGAGATATCCCAATGGTGTCGGCTAGTCCTATTTATAGTGGCTTGGGTCCTCTTCCCAAATATTGAGCAGGAAGGGATCCCACAACAGCCAAATTTGAAGGGGGGCAGCCAGTACAAGCTATCCTCACAAAAGGTGGTCTTCGCCTGCCAAAGGCTCTGGTGTTGATGCCGTCGTTGGCTGCGCGATGACTTCCGTCCTGCTGTCCTGCTGGTCTTGGTCTTGTTGCACCGATATGGAAACCTTTGCCTGATGCCTCGGGACTCTTTGTCTGCACCTGCTCCTTTAGCACCAAAGAGGAAACTGGCACTTATGCGCCCGCTGGCGCCCGCCTGGCCTTGGTCGTCACTGCTCACGTCACGAGGACCTCGCGAGGTGTCCCTCGCCTTGATATCTCTGATCCTCACGAGCTGGCTTGGCGAGGCCGCCCCAGGGGATGCCTTGTGTCGTCCGCCTTGTGATGCTCGGCCCCTCGCGAGGGTCTCGAATGGTCGCTGAAGATGTTGGGCCGTGCCAGGCCTCCTGATGAGCCGCACCCTGGGCCGGAGGCAGGAAAATCGCCTCCCTGGGGTTGTTTTCGTTGTCGTGCTCATTGTTGTCCTGGTTCTTTTCTGACTGTTGTTCTCTGTTCAGTCTCTGCCTCATCCACCTCTCGCTGTGCTACCAAGGCTGCACTGACCACCTGGTTGGTTGCCGCCAAGTATAGTAACAATGGCTCTTGGGGTTTGGGAAAAACCAAGGTGGGTACGGATGATAGGTAGGCTTTTAACTCCTACAGAGCTGCATCTGCTTCCGGGGTCCCCTTCATAGGCCCTGATTTCTTCAAAACTTTGAAGAACGGCAGGGCATGCTCGACAGACTTCGAGATGAATCTGCTTAGCGCGGCAATTCATCCCGTTAAGCGCCTCAAACCATTAAATGTCCTTGGCGCTTGGATCCGCTCAGTGGCCTTAATCTCGTCGACGTTGGCTTTGATCCCCAGACGGGACACGAAGAATCCAAGTAGCTTGCCGGAGGGAACACCGAATACAGACTTCTTCGGATTAAGCTTCAGATTGATCTTGCGCAGATTAGCAAATGTCTCTTCCAAATCCTGTATAAGGGTGGCCTTATCCTTGGTTTTGACCATGATATCTTCCATATAAGCTTCTATATTTGTATGCAACGGTGGTTCAAAACCGATCTGGATTGCCCTTGCAAAAGCGGACCCGGCACTCTTTAATCCAAATGGCATGCGGACAAAGTAGTACGTACCACACGGAGTGATGAATGATTTCTTCTCTTCATCTTCTTTGGACATGAAGATCTGTTGATACCAGGAGTATGCGTCCAGGAAGGATAGCAAATCACATACTGAGGTAGGATCCATGATCTGGTCGATGCGCGACAAGGGAAATGGGTCCTTTGGACAAGCCTTGTCATGGTCTGTGAAATCAATTCAAATCTTCCACTTCCCATTAGCCTTCCGGACCAATACTGGATTTGCCAACCACGTAGGATGCAGTACTCCTCTGACTAAACCAGCTGCCTCCAATTTCTTGACCTCTTCGGCAAGGAACTGCTGCCTCTCCAAGGCCTGCTTCCGTACTATCAGCTTGACAGGTCGGGAATGTGGGCAGACAACAAGGTGGTGCTCAATTACCTCCCAGGGAGCACCGGGGATATCGGATGGTTGCCAAGCAAACACATCGATATTCGCCCGTAGGAAGGCAACGAGCATGCTTTACTATTTGTCATCAAGCGTGGTGCTGATAGTGAAAGTACCATCAATGCCAGCCAGCCCTGCAAGGACCTTCTTCACTTGGGGTGTAACCTTGGATCTCTTGCTGTTGGAACACTCTGGCACGTCATCAATGGGTGCCGTGCACTCGGAGGGGGCATGCTTCCATGACTCCTTGTCGGAGGTCCTACAATCCCTCTTCTTTCCTCTGCTTTCCTTGGCGGGAACTGCTGTTGCCACTGCTTTTGCTGCAACTGCATCCCGATACATCTTGTCCACACAAATAATTGCATTCTTCTCATTCGATGGGATAGTAAGGACTCCCAATGGCCCAAGCATTTTCAATGTGTTGTAAGCATAGTGGGATCTTGCCATGAACTTGGCCAAGGCTGGTCGTCCAAGAATACCATTGTACGGCAGGGGGAGATCAACCACATCAAACACAATCTTCTCAGTTTGATAGAGCAGTTCTACCCCAAACGTCACCGATAACGTAATCTTTCCCGTAGGATGGCTCATACCGTGGTTAACTCCTTGAAACGTGCCGGTGACCTCTAGCTCTTCTTCTCCTATCTGAAGCTTGCTGATAACTGCCGGGGAAATCAGAATCAACCCGGCCCCGCTATCCACTAGCATCTTTGTAACCTTGAGGTTGAGAATTGTCGGGGAAACCAACAACGACAAGCACCCTACCACAGTGGTGCGACTAGGGTGATGCTCTTCCTCAAAGATGATGGGCGTGCGGGACCATTTGAGTGGTTTCCGGGCCTCTAGCGCTGGTTCCACAACATTGACCTCTCGTGCCCATCGCTTGAGTTGGCGATGAGAGGTGTGCAAAGATGCACCCCCATCAATGCATAGGGCGTCAGTGGCCTTCAAGAATTCCTGCTCACTAGTTTCCTCTTCATCCCCTACATTACTGGCATCATCATGAATCTCGTCCTCTTGGCCCCTGGCGCATTTTCCTTGGTTCTAAAAGGGTCTACCGGGACAGTTTGCTTCACCACCCCGGCCCTTACCGTCAGCAACATTCTGAGCTTTTTCCTTATCACGCTTATCATACTCTGCCGTCTGTTTATTGACGAGTTGCTTAACCTGATAACACTCCTGAAGGTCATAGCCTTTGGTCCGATGGATCTTGTAGTATGGCCCATCGCCTTTCACAACTTTTTCGGCAGCAGTGGCTTCCCGGTAGGCATCGCATGCGGCAGCTTCCTTGCCGGGGCCCTCAGCCTTGGCCTTCTTGCCAGTACTAGGCGTGCTCGATCCTTCCACAGTCATCACTGCCTTGTCCCTCGGCTTCTTATTGCGCTTCTTGCCCTTTCTATGGCTAGTTGATTCATCCTCATCCTATGAATCAACATTAATGTAATCTTCTTCTCTGGGCAACTTCCTTCCTGCCTCCATCCGAGCACATTTATCCACCAGTGTATATAATTCCTTCACAGTCTTTGGCAACCGCACGCTCATTTTGGAACGAATGCGGCGGTTTCGCACATTGGACTGGAAAGCTTCTATAACGGCTAACGGATGGATATTCAGAATGTTTCTATGAACTTTACTGAATCTCTGCAAATACTTACGGAGGGTTTCTCCTTCCTTCTGTTGGATAAGCTGCAGGTCGCTCGGCCTGTTGGGCTGTTGGTGGCTATAGGTAAAGGCACCGATGAACTCATGGCACAGGTCCGCTCATGACGAAATGGAGTTCCCCGGCAAGTGCATCGGCCAAGACCTCACATTGGATTTGAGAGCCAAAGGGAAGTAGTTGGCAAACACCTTCTCATCTCTTCCCCCGGCAGCCTGAACAACGATGGTGTAGATGCTCAGGAACTCTGTCGGGTTCAGCCTCCCATCGTATTTCTCAGGTATCTCTGGCTTGAACGTGCGAACGGACGGTCAATGGACTTGCCGCAGCTCTCGTGTAAAGGCAGGGCAGCCAACCTTGAAAGGCAGGCACCCGCCAACACCGAGCGTAGGATCATCGACGTTGAGGCATCTCACCCGTCGGCCTGGTGGGGGTTGTTGCGGCGCCGTTCGGTGACGACGTGCGCATCCCCTCGCCACCTATCTTCCGGGGTTCACCATTGGCCTGGACGTTCTCGAGGGTCAGAAGAGGCCATCGAGACGTTGTCGGGGTACTGATTCTGCTGCCCCTCGCCGACTGCCGTGGTGGGGACAACACCGTGGCGACGGCCCCTCCGTACAGACAGCAGTGCGGGCGGTGGCTGTCACTTCGGGAGGTTGCGGTGGGCAAGCTCGTCATGAGCCCCCAGCTTCGGTGAGACCGAGCAGGCTTTGGATGGTGGCACACCATTCAACCATCTGGTTGGCTGCTGGCGGGAACCTCAGTAGTACCTGGGCTCGCGCGATGGCTTCTATGGCTCTGCTTAGCATAGATGTGATGTCGACCACACCGTCGCCTGGCTCCTGACGATGCCAGCGGCGGCGGCAGTGGCGGTGCCGCGCCCACGCTACTGTGGGATGACCACCTGTGCAGCGGGGTCGCGCGGCGGTGGTGCTTGAAGATCAGTGGTGATACGTCTCCAACGTATCTATAATTTTTTATTGTTCCATGCTATTATTTATGAAGTTTTGGATGTTTAATGCGCTTTATCTTGCACTTTCATATCATTTTTGGGAGTAACCTACTAACCTAAAGGCCCAGTCCAGATTGCTGCTTTTTGCCTGTTTCAGGGTTTTACAGAAAAAGAATATCAAACGGAGTCCAAACGAAATGAAACCTTCGCAAGAGATATTTTTGGAGAAAATCACGCACGGAGAACTTGAGAACCACGTCAGAAGAGCCACGAGTGGCCCGCGAGGGTGGGGAGCGCGCCCCCCTTCCTAGGGCACGCCCCCTTCCTCGTGGGGCCCCCGTGACTCCCACGGTGTCCTCCTTCCTCCTATATAAGTCTACGTACCCCGAAACCATCAGCAACAGAGAGAAAACCCTAATTCCACCACCGTAACGTTCTGTTCCCGTGAGATCTCATCCTGGAGCCTGTTCCGGAGCTCCACTGGAGGGGGATCCATCATGGAGTTCTTCTTCATCATCATCATCGCCCTCACCATGAGTAGGGAGTAGTTTACCACAGACCTTCGGGTCCATAGCTAGTATCTAGATGGCTTCTTCTCTCTCTCTGGATCTCAATACAAAGTTCTCCTCGGTCTTCGAGGAGATCTATTCGATGTAATCTCTTTTTGCGGTGTGTTTGTCGAGATCCGATGAATTATGGGTTTATGATCAAGATTATCTATGAGAAATATTTGGTTCTTCTCTGAACTCTTTATGTGTGCTCATAATATCCTTGCAAGTCTCTTCGAATTATTGGTTTGGTTTGGCCTACTAGATCTCTAATTCTTGCAATGGGAGAAGTGCTTGGCTTTGGGTTCAATCTTGTAGTGTCCTTTCCCAGTGATAGTAGGGGCAGCAAGGCACGTATTGTATTGTTGCCATCGAGGATAAAAAGATGGGGTTTATATCATATTGCTTGAGTTTATCCCTCTACATCATGTCATCTTGCTTACGGCGTTACTCTGTTCTTATGAACTCAATACACTAGATGCAAGCTAGATAGTGGTCGATGTGTAGAGTAATAGTAGTAGATGCAGAATCGTTTCGGTCTACTTGTCTCGGACGTGATGCCTATATACAATGATCATGCCTAGATAGCCTCATAATTATTCGCTTTTCTATCAATTGCTCGACAGTAATTTGTTTACCCGCCGTAGAATATCGCTATCATGAGAGAAGCCACTAGAGAACACTATGGCCCCCGGGTCTATTCTCAACATATCAATCTACATCTATTTTACTTTTACCGATTTTATTTTCTGTTCTTATAAACAAAAATACCAAAAATATAAACTATCATCTCTATCAGATCTCACTTTCGTAAGTGACCGTAAAGGGATTGACAACCCCTTATCGGGTTGGCTGTGAAGTTCTTATTTATTTGTGAAGGTGCGAGGGACTCGCGCGTGGTCTCCTACTGGACTGATACCTTGGTTCTCAAAAAATGAGGGAAATACTTACGCTACTGTGCTGCATCTCCCTTTCCTCTTAGAGGGAATATAATGCAAGCTCGAGAAGTAGCAAGAAGAATTTCTGTCGCCGTTGCCGGGGAGGCTTACGCAAAAGTGATATACCAAGTACCTATCACAAACCCTTATCCTTCGCATTACATTTTTTTGCGTCTTGTTTTCCTCTCCCCCACTTCACCCTTGCCGTTTTATTTGCCCTTCTTCCGCCGTGTGTTTATCGTTCGCTTGCTTCTTGTTTGCTTGTGTGTGTTGGATTGCTTTCCTGTCACTATGGCTCATAACAATACCAAATTGTGTGACTTCTCCAATACCAACAGCATTGATTTTATTAGCACTCTGATTGCTCCTATTACCGATGTTGAATCTTGTGAGATCAATGCTTCTTTGTTGAATCTTGTCATGAAAGATCAATTCTCCGGCCTTCCTAGTGAAGATGCCGCTACCCATCTAAACAACTTTGTTGATTTGTGTGATATGCAAAAGAAAAGGGATATAGATAACGATATTGTTAAATTGAAGTTATTTCCGTTTTCACTTAGAGATCGTGCTAAAACTTGGTTTTCCTCTTTGCCTAGAAATAGTATTGATTCGTGGAATAAGTGCAAAGATGCTTTTATCTCTAAGTACTTCCCTCCTGCTAAGATCATCTCTCTTAGAAACAATATTATGAATTTTAAGCAACTAGATCATGAGCATGTCGTACAGGCTTGGGAGAGAATGAAATTAATGATACGTAATTGCCCTACACATGGTTTGAATCTATGGATGATTATTCAGAAATTTTATGCTGGCTTGAATTTTGCTTCTAGAAATCTTTTAGATTCGGCCGCGGGAGGCACTTTCATGGAGACTACCTTAGGAGAAGCTACCAAACTCCTAGATAATATTATGGTTAATTTTTCTCAGTGGCACACCGAAAGATCTACTAGTAAAAAAGTGCATGCTATCGAAGTAATTAGTGTTTTGAGTGGAAAGATGGATGAACTTATGAAATTATTTGCTGCTAAGAGTGCTTCTTCTGATCCTAATGATACGCCTTTGTCCACTTTGATTGAAAATAACAATGAATCTTTGGATGTGAATTTTGTTGGTAGGAATAATTTCGGTAACAATGATTATAGAGGAAATTTTAATCCTAGGCCTTTTCCTAGTAATTCCTCTAATAATTATGGTAATTCCTACAACAACTCTTATGGAAAGATGCCTTCTAAATTTGAAACTAGTGTTAAGGAGTTTATGATCTCGCAAAAGAATTTCAATGCTATGCTTGAAGAGAAATTGCTTAAGGTTGATGAATTGGCTAGAAGTGTGGATAGTATTACACTTGATGTTGATTCTTTGAAACTTAGATCTATCCCACCTAAGCATGATATCAATGAGTCTCTCAAAGCCATGATAATTTCCATTGATGAATGCAAAGAAAGAACCGCTAGGATGCGTGCTAAAAGAGAGGATTATATTAAAGCGTGTTCTTCAAGTTATCATGAAAATAAAGATGAAGATCTAAAAGTTATTGATGTCTCTCCTATTAGATCCTTGTTTTCTAGTATAAATTTTGATGAAGATAGGATTGGAGATGATTCTGCTTTAAGGTATCCCAATGATTCGGAGCTTTTAGATCTTGATGCTAAAATTGCTAAAAGTGGGAGTGAAGAGATTAAAACTTTGCATAGTGATGAACCCACTACTTTGGATTTCAAGGGATTCAATTGTGATAATTGCTCTTTGATTGATTGTATTTCCTTGTTGCAATCCGTACTAAATTCTCTGCATGCTTATAGTCAAAATAAAGCTTTCACCAAACACATAGTTGATGCTTTGATGCAATCTTATGATGAAAACTTGAGTTAGATGTTTCTATCCCTAGAAAGCTTTATGATGAGTGGGAACCTACTATAAAAATAAAAATAAAAGGTCATGAATGCTATGCTTTGTGTGATTTGGGTGCAAGTGTCTCCACTATCCCAAAAACTTTGTGTGATTTGCTAGGGTTCCATGAACTTGATGATTGTTCTTTAAATTTGCATCTTGCGGATTCCACTATTAAGAAACCTATGGGAAGGATTAATGATGTTCTTATTGTTGCCAATAGGAATTATGTGCCCGTAGATTTCATTGTTCTTGATATAGATTGTAATCCTTCATGTCCTATTATTTTTGGTAGACCTTTCCTTAGAACGATAGGTGCAATTATTGATATGAAGGAAGGAAATATTAGATTCCAATTTCCGTTAAGGAAAGGCATGGAACACTTTCCTAGAAAGAAAATCAAATTACCATACGAATCTATCATGACAGCCACTTATGGATTGCCTTCCAAAGATCGCAATACCTAGATTTATCTTGTATCATGCGTAGCTAGGGGCGTAAAACGGTAGCGCTTGTTGGGAGGCAACCCAATTTTATATTTTTTGTTTTTGTTGTTGTTAGGGAATAAATATTGCATCTAGCCTCTGTTTAGATGTGGTTTCATGTTTTGTTTAGTGTTTGTGCCAAGTAGAACCTTTGGGAAGATGTGTGTGAAGTTTATATGATCTTGCTGTGAAAAACAGAATCATTAGCGCTCACTAGAATGGTCGTCAGATTTTTCTGGAGCGTGCTATTTAGTTGATTCTTTTTGCAGATGATTAATAGACAAATTCCTCACATTTACCAATTTAGTTTGAATTTTTTGGAGTTACATGAGTATGCGAAACATGCAGATTACTACAAACGGTTCTGCTTTTGACAGATTCTGTTCGTGTGTTGTTTGACTATTTCAATGTAGCTATGAGTAATATTTGGTGGTATGAACCATAGAGAAGTTGTAATACAGTAGGTTTAACACCAATATAAACAAAGAATGAATTCATTGCAGTACCTTTGAGTAGTGGTTTGCTTTCTTATACTAACGGATCTCACGAGAATTTTTGTCTAAGTTTTGTGTTGTGAAGTTTTCAAGTTTTGAGTATTGCTTTGATGGACTATGGAACAAAGAGTAGCAAAGGCCTAAGCTTGGGGATGCCCATGGCACCCCAAGTAAAATTCAAGGATAATCAAAAGACTAAGTGTAACACCCCATATGTGATACTTTCCAATTATGATAATAAATCATTCATCATTTTGATCCTTGTCCTTATCCTTGGGGGGTCTTGTCATTTAAGCTTTATTTTTGTTTTGCATTGTCATTTCATTTTCTTATGCATCCATGCATTGCTTCATCATCAACATGGCATCATAGTCATCTTAGCTTCTTTTACTTGTCTTTGGTTGTGATGTGAGTCACCTTGATGTTGATGTGTGTTGGTGGTAACAGGCCATGCCTTGCTAAACCCTAAACCCCCCTCCTTCTTCTTCACCTCTTCCCCTTCCTCCTTTTTCTTCCTTTCTTTAATTATTTTTGAAAGTGACTTAGCCTATTCCATTAATGTTCATCTCCTCCCCACTTCCAACTTACACCGTCATGAGTCACCTTGCAAAGCTACACATCTGTTGGAATTATTTTGGTTGGGTTTTAAAATGGCTCAAGTTTGAATTTTTTCAAACTTGAATTATTTTACTTCCTCTAAAAATAACCAGGATAATTTTATAAAATAGTGTGTAATTCCAGGAGCTTGAGGATATTTTTATATTCTCCAAACTCCTCACCTAGCCCCCTGTACTTTTCCTTTGGTGCAGGTGTTTATTTATTAAGCAGAAATTGGATAAAATGGAAAAGACAGCAGCAGCAGTAGCTGGGCCTCCTCCCCTCCTGCACCAGGCCCAACAGCCCGCCAGCAGCCCAGCTCCAGCCCCTCCGCAGCAGGCCGCGGCCCAACCAGCGCCCACGCGAGCAGCCGTCGCACGCAGTCGCGCCGTCCCTTTCTCCCGCACGGACCCGCATGTCAGCCTCTCTCCCCCTCTGCTCCGTCTTCCTCCGTCACTCGTGTCCTGAGACAGAGCACGGGCACGCCGACGTGCCGTGATCTCACGGACATCGAGGCCTCGCGATCGCCGCTCCTTTTAAACCCGAGCAGCAGCCATAGGGTTCCTCCTCCTCCCTATTTTCCCCTCACGCCGCCGTCTCAAGTAAGCAGACACACACACCCGCAACCGCACGCCATGGCCGGCCCGAACGAGAGCTCATCACCGGCGTAGGAGCGTCGCCGGCCTTCTCTCCGTCGTTCACGAGCACCGCAGCGCCTCCCCGAGTCCGTTCTGAAGCAGATCCGAGCCCCAGGTCGCCAAGTCCGGCGGCCACTTCGTCATCTTCTTCTTCCTCTATTCCCGGACAGCGTCCTCGCCAAGTTCAGAGCTCGACTGTGTCCTCTCCGGCGTGTCTCCGTCGTCCTCTCCATGTCCTAGGGTAAGGAGGTTCTCGCTACTCCTTCTTGCATTTTCCTCGCCGCCTGTGGATCTCTGTACGCGTCGCCAGAGCAGTGTCTTCTCCGTGCTCTTGGTGCGCCGATGTTGTCTGAATTTTGTTGCTGTCGCGCGCTGTCAGTAGGTGTCATAGGCCTCGCTTTCGCTGCTCTGGTTCTGCTAGTTCGCGCACGTCGCCAGCGCCCGAGCGCAAGCTCGTGGAGCACCTGCGCTGGCCTCCCTCTCCACTTGCGCGTCTGCGCTCTTCCAGCCACTGCCTCGGCATGGCCGAGCCGAGCTCAAGCTCATGCTCGAGTATCTGCCTGCGCAAACACCGCAGCAACCTCCTCCGCTCGAACCCGCACGCCCGCAACCAGTCGCCGCACCGCCTCGCCCTGTCCTGCTCCTGCCGACGTGACCGCAGTCGTCGCCGTCTCTATGCTCGCAGAGAATCCAGATCCTGTCCGGGTCAGCTCATAAGGAGCCATGCCCCCTCTCTGTCAGAATCGCTCGCTTAGCTCAGTGTCTTGGTTCTCCGTCAGTTATGCAGAGGGTCGTGGGTTCGAAACCCATCGGGGGCAGTGGGATTTTTCCCCCAATTTTTGATTCCTGTGAGGCTGACACGCAGGCCCCACCTGCAAGCCTCACCCCCACCCTCACGCGCACACAGCCGCCACCACCTCAGCGCCCCTGACCCCACAAGTCAGTGGCTGCGGCTAGGTTAGCCTGGGTCATTTTGACCTTTTGCGCCTGTTTTTCTTTTTCTATTTTCTTTTTCTTTTTCTTTTTCTGCATTAACTTTGCATAATTAATATCTTTTAAATTATGCATCTGCTGCGAATGAGTTATTAATGAAAACTGCTTAGTTTTTCATGTAGAATATTTATATTCTGTTTGTTTCCATCTTTAAAACATTTAAAATGCTGTTTGAATTATTTTGTGTTTAAAATGTGCTTAAACTTGTAAAAATCATAACTAAATATCTACAACTCCAAATTTAACTAACTTTATAGGCATTTGGGGTGGAGAAATGTGTAGAATAATGTGGTGATGTTATTTTGCATGTTTAACAACTTTAAAAGATGAGTTTCTCAGATCTGTCCCAAATGCATTTAAATGAATATGGGAGTTTCCGGAAATTGTTTTTTGTTCTTTCCGGCCCATTTAAATATGATAGCATGTTGCTGTGGTCCTAGTTGCACCCTTGCCATGTTAACCAACTCTTTTAAACTTGTTGGGTGCTTGTTTAAATAATCTACATAACCTTGTGGACAAGTTAGTTTTGTTCTTTTGCTTGTTTTCATGCATGTGTTGTGATCTTGTTTGCTATGATGCTTGTGCAGTCTAGTGTCCCTAGGAGATGCATCATGTCCAACCATGTCCATATGCATCACATTCATGCATCATGTGTTTGAGCATTGCATGATGATTGATTCTGTTCCGGTGTTGCATTGTTGTGTTGGCTAGAGCCCGGTGACGATTCGGAGTTCGAGGTTCCTACCGAGGCTGAGTTTGAGGAGCAAGGTTACGATCCCTCCGTGGAATCAACAGGCAAGATGACCATTCCCAGATATCACTTCTATCTTTCCCTATGCTAGATGTCTCGCTCTTTAGATATTGCCTCAATGCCTATTCCTGTTTGTCAGCCCTCCTATTGTTGCCATGAAACTCTCTAACCACCTTCCTAGCAAACCGTTGTTTGGCTAAGTACGCATCGCTTAGCCCCTCTTATAGCGTTGTTAGTTGCAGGTGAAGTTTTGAAGATTACCCCGTGATGAAGTTGTTGTTGGGATATCACAATATATTATCTGTTAAACTAATTCACCTATATATTGGTAATGGGTGGAAGGCTAAGCCTCTTGCTTGGTGTTTTGTTCCACTCATGCCACCCTAGGAACCGATAAATCGGTGTTATGGTCCTTGATTTTGCGTTCCTAACACGGTTGGGGTTTATGGGCCCCCCTTGATAATTCGCTCTGTGCTAAAGCTTTTCCAGCAAGGCCCAACATTGGTTTTACATTTGCCAAATAACTAAAACTTGCATAGGGCGTTGCAAACCCGAGTTCTTAATTAACAACCCGGGGCAGTGCTCCCCATGAGTGTTGGTCCAAACTGGGCGGACTGCAGAGCCACCTTGGGGAAAACTGAGGTCTGGTATTTTCCTGTAGGCTGACCTATCCGGTTGTGGCCTGAGACGAGATATGGGCGGCTACTATCAGGGTGTCAGCACGCTGGGAGGTCTTGCTGGATTAGTTTTACCTTTGTCGAAATATCTTGAGCACGGGATTCCGAGAATACTCGGGTCTTCCCACTTTGGAGTTGCGACTCCGCGTATCGTGAGCCTGTGATGGGCTAAGTTGGGACACCCCTGCAGAGTTTGATCTTTCGAAAGCCGTGCCCACGGTTATGTGGCAGATGGGAATTTGTTAATATCCGGTTGTAGATAACTTGACACCTTAATCATGAATACACTACCTGCATGAGTAACCGTGATGGTCTCTTTCCAAAGGGCTCCGGGAAGTGAACACGGTGGGGTTATGTTTGATCGAGAGTAGTTAGGATCACTTCTTGATCAACTTGGCGATTGTTGGCACTTGTTCTCTTCTCGCTCTAAAACTCGTAAGCTAGTGCTTAGTGCTTGCTGCAACCTTTGTTTACAGCGTTCCCACACCCAAGGCTTTGGTAGTTTTTATACCCGGGGACGGGATTGCTAAGTCCTCTGTGGCTCACAAATTCAACACACACCAGATGCAGGTACCGTTGAGAACTATGCAGGAGATGGTTCAGAGCTGTACTGGGAGTTCGATGAAGAGTGTGGACGTTACTATGTGTCTTATCACGGTGACCAGTAGTGGTTCTTACTAGGAGGATCCGGGCTTGTGTTATTTATGGTATCTTTTCGTTTGGATTTCGTCCGTAGTCGAAACCTGATGTTATGTGGATGATGTATGTTATTGTATTTCATTGTGTGACGTGGCGAGTGTAAGTCAACTATCATTTTACACTTTCATCCCTGAATTTTACATGAGTTGTGCAAAGATACCATACTTGAGATCATTCTAGTATGCGTTTATGTCCTTAAGTCGTGCCTCGACACGTGGGGGACATAGCCACATACTGGGCATTGCAAATTGGTATTCAAAGCCTTCTCCGACCTAGGAGCCCCCTGATTGATCGAATCGTTGACGGTTGAGTCTAGGCACACACAAAAAAATGTTTTGAGTCCTATATATATCGGAGAGTAGGATTTCTTTTACTCCTCATCCCTTCATCGCTCTGGTGAGGACTCTTGACGTTGTTCTATCTTCTCTACACTCAAAAATTCACTAAATTTTTTTAGGATCACACGAGTATTGTTTGGATTGTTCCGATATCTTTGTGACGAGAACATTGTTCTCGATGCCTCTTGTCATTTAGGGGTTGTGGCAGTGTCCTGGGGAGTTGAGCTCCGAGGTGTTGTCGTCACAAATGTATCGCAGCGGTTCTAGAATACTTAAGACGGCCGACATCGAAAACTCTTCTATGCTGTTAGTGGTGAGATAACACTGACGTCACCTAGTAATGGTGGGATAGTTCGGGAGTATTGCCATAGCTAGTATAGCGGATGCGTTTCGAAGGTCCGAGGTCAACAGTTTCCGAGGATGACTGGTTATGTGTTGACGGATGGATACAGTTGGATGTAGGTTTAGAGTTGAGTGCGCGGTGCTTCCCCTGTATCCCCAACACCAGATTGCATAACCGGAAACCTTCGGTAATTAAATAGGTGGGTTCATCAAGTAGCTCGGAGGCATTCTTCCAACGAGTGCATGGTATGAGGTTTGGGGTTCAACATCGAGTGAAGAGGTTTCATGGGCGCTGTTCCAATTGGGAGTTGCATCTTAAAGGGTCCTTGGCTATGCTGATCCGGGGATTGCAACACCCTTTGTAACACGTTCCATGGGGCATTCAGCACGAACATGTGGGACAAAGCTTCTATCATGTAATTGTTCCATCTGCACCTTGTTGTTTTATTTACCTTTTGTTCTCCCAAGTAGCTTCTCGAGAAGATTATTGTACCATTAAACTGTGGAATTCATTCGTTCATTGTTGTTCGAATGGTTATTGTGAAGACTTATGTTGCAAATATCTAGCTGTTGATTCAGCTTATCTATTTTGCATCAATGGCTAACGGTTGTCATCATATTCAGGATGGCTCCTAAGATGGTTCCCAACCCTACCCAAGAGGGCGGAGAAGCGCGTCCTCCTGAACGTCCTCCTTCCCCTTCTCCTCCGTCTGAGGCATGGAGAGAAATTATGCAAGTGACCAACCAGAACACTCAGATGCTCATCAAATGATGCAGAACTTTCAAGCCAACCAAGCAAATCAAGGCAATCATGGGAACCAAGGCCAAGGCAATCTGTTCAATCAACCTCACTTTGCGACACTGAACCAATTCCTGGCAAACCAACCAAAGTCGTTCAGTTACTGTGTGGACCCGCTAGATGCTGAAGATTGGATCACATACATCAAAAAGCACTTTGAATGCAGTAACATGAGGCCTGAGGATTATGTCAAGTTTGCCACTTTCCAACTCAAAGATCAAGCTGCTGATTGGTGGCAACAGTACAAAGATTCTAGACGTGATCGTGGGATCTCGTGGACTGACTTCTGCAAAGATTTCCGCTCTCACCACATTCCAACCAGTGTCCGTCTATGCGTGAGCAATTCTGTAACCTGAAGAAAGGCACCATGTCCGTCTATCAATACAATGTCAAGTTCCAGAATCTTGCTTGTTATGCGAATCAAGACATCCCCGATGCCAAGAGCAAGATTTATCAGTTCCGAGGTGGTCTGAAAGATGAACTCCAACTTGCTCTTACCTTGTTCGAGCTGGATGAATTTGATCAATTCTACAATATGGCTCTCAAGCAAGAGGCAGCTCAGCTCAAGACTGAAGCTTCCAAAAAGAGGATCAGAGATGCTGTTCACTCCTCCTCTTCCTCTCAAGTGGTTGCCAAGCAGCAGAAGTTCTGGCTACCGCCTCCTCCAGTGCTCCATCCTCCAAACAACAACAAGCACTCAGGTGGTCGTGGTTTCTCCCACCCACCCAACCCAAGCAATCAGTCCAAGCCTCAATTTCAAGCTTCAAGATCAAGTGGTCCTTATCACCGGCCTCTCTCAAAAGTTACTTGCAACAAGTGTTCTCAGAAAGGTCACTATGCCAACAAGTGTCCCTACCCAAGGCGCCTTCCGCCTCCTCCACCTGTCAGCACTGCTATTGTCAAGCACAATCCCAAGCATGCAAGAGTGAACCTGATGAATGCAGCTCAAGCAGAGAATTCTTTCGATGTGATATTGGGTAACCTCTTAGTTAACTCTATTCCTACAAAAGTCTTGTTTGATTCTGGTGCATCACTTTGCTTCATGTCAAGACCATTCTTTGCCAAGCATGATTTCATTTCGGCACCCCTGGATAAGGAGTTATCAATTATTTCTCCGGGCAAACACATGAATTCTAGCTTGTATGCTCTGGATATATCTATTCACATGGGTGATTACAGTTTTCTGGTTTCCCCGGTTATTCTCGGCAACTCCGACATTGATCTTATTCTTGGGATGGATTGGCTCTCCAAACATGATGCAAACATTGATTGTGCAGATAAGGAGGTCAAGCTAAATCACCCTGACGAAGACGTGATTATCTTCGCCTCTCGAGATAACGCAATCAGGCTATTCTCTCTCAGTGACAAGGGCGAGATTAATGTCATATCTCAGATTCCGGTGGTTCGTGAATATGAGGATGTATTCCCTGAAGAGCTTCCAGGCATGCCTCCCCATCGTCAAGTTGAATTCGTCATTGAACTCGAGCCCGGTACCGAGCCAGCATGTCGGCGTCCGTACAAGCTTTCTCCTGATGAGTTGAAGGAGCTGAAGAAACAACTCGATGAGCAAGAACGTATGGGTATAATCAGGCATAGTACTTCTCCTTGGGGCTGTGGTGTTCTATTTATCAAGAAGAAGGATGGCATGGAATGCCTTTGCGTTGATTACCGGCCATTGAACATGTCGGTGTACAAAAAGAGGGGTACACTTTTTGTACCCCTATGACTGTGCACGGGCAGTCTGAGCCACGGAGCCGTCGCACCAAGCATGGCAAGGGAGGCAAGCCGGGGCAAGACTGAAGCTCGATGAAGACTGGAGCGACACCAAGAACAAGACCACGAAAAACAAGGGGGACGAAGCGGTTTTCCCCGGCAAGATCCTTGCCCGGGCCGGCTCTGGCAGCCCCGGCAAGGCCCTTGCAGTGGCAGCTCGCCCCCCCCCCCCCCCCCCGG
>LR738711.1:502821472-502885551 GCA_902687465.1 Secale cereale | reverse complement strand
GCCCCCCCCCCCCCCTCCCGGGTACGGAGCGAATCGCCCTTGAGTCCGCCACCCCCATGGGGGGAGGATTCGGGAGATGTCCCCGTGGTGGCACGCAGATCTTTGTGAAGACCTTCAAGATCAGATAGAAGGTAAGAAGACGACGACCCTTGGCGGGATCTCAGCCAAGGGGATCCACAAGGCCCCCGGCAAGCACCTTGCCGGGGATGACAGCAGGCGCCGCGGCAAGACCCTTGCGGGGGCCCCGACAAGGTCCTTGCCGAGGACACCCACGGGGCCACCATCAGACCCACGCCAACTGGGTCTCCACCGACCCACGCAGCTGCCGACCCAACCAGCTGGACAGGCTCCTGCGTGGCAACCCACAGGTCTTCGTGGACGCCCGCCGTTGCGCCACATCAACTGCCTGTCTGCCTACATGGCACCTCAGGCACCGCTGGCCAGGGCGCGTGTCGACACGAGGAGGAGCGGCGACGGACAAGACGGGCGTCTCCCCTCGTCCCCGATAAAGCAAGGACACCTAAGCAGGGCGCATTAAATGCACCTTGTCCTGTAAAGCGAGGGATAACCTCGCATCACTGTACCCTTTCCACCTCCTGTGTGCCACTATGGCGACCCCTTTTCTCTATAAAAGGAGGCCCGAGGCGACTAGGAGAAGGATTCGGCTTTTCGGAACCCCTCACGACTCTTTTGGAGCTCCTGGTTAGCTGAAGAACACCAACATATAATCCACCAAAGCAGGAGTAGGGTTTTACACATCTTTGCGGCCCGAACTTGGGTAAAGGAACCGTGTCCCGATCGTTAGATCCGCTCTTCTAGCAACCCCGCGCCCCGCAACCGTAGTAGGGATTCTTGTGATCCCATAGGTGTCGATCCAAATACACCGACATCTTTAGCGCGCCAGGTAGGGGGCGTAGTTGTGAGAATCGGCTCTGGTGATCGGCCCGGCCGTCTCTCGTCTCCATGGCTCTTTGAGGAAGCCAGAAGACTAGTTTTTGAGCGGCTGCAAATAAAAGCTAAGTTACATCTGGATATTTCCATCCTATCATTTAAAGTTATTATCCTCGGAACTGTCATTCCTTGTGCAAAAAGAAACCTGCATGCGGATGGGGCCCTTCCTGATCGGCAACGCCTTGTTCTGTTTTGAGTCAACTCAACAGTTCCAACGGCTGCGTTGAAACGATAGGGTAACCTTCCGCGACTGACAAAGCTCTCGACTCTGACTCGAGTCAAACTCGACAGTTCGAGCGGCTGCGTTGGGAGCGGCAAGGTGGTAGACCCTTCCGCAATTGGCAAAGTTCTCGACTCTCACTCGAGTCAAACTCGACAGTTCGAGCGGCTGCGTTAAGAGCGGCAAGGTGACAAACCCGGTAGCACGCTCACCCGGCAGGCCAATGGGGACCCGTCCCCAAGAAGCCGCTTGGGTATTTCTTTAGCCATAGTATTTTGAGAAGACATGATTGCTTTGTTAGTATGCCTGAAGTATTATTATTTCTTATGTCAATATAGACTTTTATCTTGAATCTTTCAGATCTGAACATTCAAGCCACAATTAAGAGAATTACATTGAGATACTATGTTGGTTAGCATTCCACATCAAAAATTCTTTCTTTATCACTTACCTACTCGAGGACGAGCAGGAATTAAGCTTGGGGATGCTTGATACGTCTCCAATGTATCTATAATTTTTTATTGTTACATGCTATTATTTATGAAGTCTTGGATTTTTAATGGGCTTTATCTTACACTTTTATATCATTTTTGGGACTAACCTACTAACCCAAAGGCCCAGTCCAGATTGCTGTTTTTGCCTGTTTCAGGGTTTTACAGAAAAAGAATATCAAACGGAGTCCAAACGGAATGAAACCTTAGCAAGAGATATTTTTTGGAGAAAATCACGCACGGAGAACTTGAGAACCACGTCAGAAGAGCCATTAGGGGCCCATGAGGGTGGGGGGCGCGCCCCCCTTCCCAGGGCGCGCCCCTGCCTCGTGGGGCCCCGTGACCCCCCTAGTGTCCTCCTTCCTCCTATATAAGTCTATGTACCTCGAAACCATCAGCAACAGAGAGAAAATCCTAATTCCACCGATGTAACCTTCTGTTCCCGTGAGATCTCTTCTTGGAGCCTGTTCCGGAGTTCCACCAGAGGGGGATCCATCACGGAGTTCATCACCATCATCATCATCGCCCTCACCATGAGTTGTGAGTAGTTTACCACGGACCTTCGGGTCCATAGCTAGTATCTAGATGGCTTCTTCTCTCTCTCTGGATCTCAATACAAAGTTCTCCTCGGTCTTCGAGGAGATCTATACGATGTAATCTCTTTTTACGGTGTGTTTGTCGAGATCCGGTGAATTGTGGGTTTATGATCAAGATTATCTATGAGAAATATTTGGTTCTTCTCTGAACTCTTTATGTGTGCTCATAATATCCTTGCAAGTCTCTTTGAATTATTGGTTTGGTTTGGCCTACTAGATCTATAGTTCTTGCAATGGGAGAAGTGCTTGGCTTTGGGTTCAATCTTGTGGTGTCCTTTCCCAATGACAGTAGGGGCAACAAGGCACGTATGGTATTTTTGCCATCGAGGATAAAAAGATGGGGTTTATATCATATTGCTTGAGTTTATCCCTCTACATCATGTCATCTTGCTTAAGGCGTTACTCTGTTCTTATGAACTCAATACACTAGATGCATGCTAGATAGCTGCCGATGTGTGGAGTAATAGTAGTAGATGTAGAATCGTTTCGGTCTACTTATCTCGGACGTGATGTCTATATACAATGATCATGCCTAGATAGTCTCATAATTATTCGCTTTTCTATGAATTGCTCGACAGTAATTTGTTTACCCGCCGTAGAATATCGCTATCATGAGAGAAGCCACTAGAGAAGACTATGGCCCCCGGGTCTATTCTCAACATATCAATCTACATCTATTTTACTTTTACCGCTTTTATTTTATGTTCTTATAAACAAAAATACCAAAAATATAAACTCTCATCTCTATCAGATCTCACTTTCGTAAGTGACCGTAAAGGGATTGACAACCCCTTATCGTGTTGGCTGCGAAGTTCTTATTTGTTTCTGCAGGTGCGAGGGACTCGTGCATGGTCTCCTACTGGATTGATACCTTGGTTCTCAAAAACTAAGGGAAATACTTACGCTACTGTGCTGCATCTCCCTTTCCTGTTCGAGGGAGTATAATGCAAGCTTGATAAGTAGCAAGCGGCTCCATTGGGTGCTGCGATCTGGTTGGCTCGTCCAGGAGGAGGCGCGTACAGCACGGTTGCTCCCATGGTGGGGGCGACCGGTGGGTGATGGATCATCTTGAACCGAGCGTCGTTGCCACGGCTGTGCCTGTCGGTGAGAGGAGGGGGCACGGACAGAGTGACCCCCTCGCCCGCACCTTGTATGGCATGACCGTCGAGGCGTTGCTGATGTTGTTTTGGTCCGGTAGCTCCAGCCCCCTTGTCGGCCGCGGTGATGTGGCGATGGCGCCACCTACTCCAACCATGTCCCCAGCAGCGTCCATGTCCTCGTACACCCCCGCATCACCCACGGCGTTGGAAGCTACGGGAGGTGGAGCCTTCGAGGTGGATGGATGTGCCGAGGCACCAGATTTCTTCTTGGGCGCCATGGTTGATGGCGCTATGGAAGACAAAGATGGTGATGAAGATGATGCGCTGCGCACACTTTCAAGTTCGCGCAAGCGATCCCCCTACCTGGCGCACCAAAGATATCGCGGGATATTCGCGGCCACCTATGGGACCGGGTAGCCCCTTTCTGGTTCGGCAGGGGGGCGTCGCATTGCACAAAGAGCAGATCGGCATACGGCAGCACGACAGAGAGCACACAAGCAATTTACCCAGGTTCGGGCCGCCATGAGGCGTAAGACCCTACTCCTGCTTTGGTGGATTGATGGTGGAATGAGCGAGGTGGTGCATGGTACACTTTCCCGGCAGGGTTTGCCTCAGGGCCGCAGCGGCTACGTGCGTATGGTGGAGTGGGTTCGTCAACTTTCCAACCCATTCTACGGTTGCCATGGGCCTCCTTTTATAGAATAAGGGGTTACCATAGTGGCAAAGTAGTCATTATGCATTGATATGATAGCGCATAGTGCTATCATACCTAACTCTTCGGGCTGACAGGGCGCATTAAATGCGCCGCTAAACGTCACATCGCTGGTTGCCCGACAAGCCTTGCCGGGCTATCCCGCCAGCTCCATGTCCTCCTGCTTGGCATGTCGCAGGACGGATGTCATCTGCGGGTTCTTCTTGTAGGAATTGGCTGCCATGTGGCTAATGGCTGCCACTAAATCATCTTGCAGCTTGACACCGCATCGATTGATGATGTGGGTCGTGCTTGAGTGTTCGGTAAGGAGGTTTGGCCTCCGCGAACCCTCGGCAGGCCCATGTCGGGATGTTTCTGCTATCTGCTTTGGGGGTGGCCTCGCCCCTTGCCGGGCTCGCCTGCTCGGCGAGGGAGGCCCTTCTCTTGGTGATGTCTTGCTTCTCTAGCTTGGCTTTGGTCTTTCTGCTCTGAGCTAGCTCTTCGTTCCCCTTGATTCCTTGTACTTTGGCTGGGGCTGGTGCTACAATCTTGGTCTTGCGCCTGTGCACAGCCTGGGCAACGGACCCAGGGTTTGTTGCACCAACAAAATGACATCTCTTTTCCAATCCCTCCTCATAGGAATTGAGATACAGCTCATCTCTAGATTCAATTGAAAAGTTCCTATGATGTGAACCAAATGACATCTCTTTTCCAATCCTTACTAATTAATAGGAATTGAGATACCAAGTAGTAGATGTCATCTTAATGTTCCGTGCAATGCACGGGTGTTCGCACACAAACACGTCACCGTGTACCTCCAACGCCGAGGGTGATGCACCGCAGCTCACGTCGAAGGAGACCCGTCCAGAAGCGTGGTACGCAAACAATCCCGCGGGCACTTTTGTAGACCCGAAACCCCACGCGCCCGGGAGGGACCCCGTTTGAACACGGATGTCTACTACACAACCTTCTTCTTGTAGACGTTGTTGGGCCTCCAAGTGCAGAGGTTTGTAGGACAGTAGAAAATTTCCCTCAAGTGGATGACCTAAGGTTTATCAATCCGTGGGAGGCATAGGATGAAGATGGTCTCTCTCAAACAACCCTCAACCAAATAACAAAGAGTCTCTTGTGTCCCAACACACCAAATACAATGGTAAATTGTATAGGTGCACTAGTTCGGCGAAGAGATGGTGATACAAGTGCAATATGGATGGTAGATATAGGTTTTTGTAATGTGAAAAAAATAAAAACAGCAAGGTAACAAATGATAAAAGTGAGTGTAAACGGTATTAAAATACTTTGAAACAAGGCCTATGGTTCATACTTTTACTAGTACAAGTTCTCTCAACAATAATAACATAACTGGATCACATAACTATCCCTCAACATGCCACAAAGAGTCACTCCAAAGTCACTAATAGCGGAGAACAAAGGAAGAGATTATTGTAGGGTACGAAACAAGCTCAAAGTTATTCTTTCTGATCGAGCTATTCAAGAGACTGTTGTAAAATAACACAAAGCTATTCTATCCGTTCAATCTATCCTAGAGTTTGTACTAGAATAACACCTTAAGACACATATCAACAAAAACCCTAATGTCACCTAGATACTCCATTGTCACCTCAAGTATTTGTGGGCATGATTATATGATATGCATCACACAATCTCAGATTCATCTAGTCAACCAACACAAAGAACTTCAAAGAGTGCCCCAAAGTTTCTACTTGAGAGTCAAGACGAAAACGTGTGCCAACCCCTATGCATAAGTTCACAAGAACCCGCAAGTTGATCACCAAAACATACATCAAGTAGATCACATGATATCCCATTGTCACCACAGATAAGCACATGCAAGACATACATCAAGTGTTCTCAAATCCTTAAAGACTAAATCTGATAAGATAACTTCAAAGGGAAAACTCAATCCATTACAAGAGAGTAGAGGGGGAGAAGCATCGTAAGATCCAACTATAATAGCAAAGCTCGCGATACATCAAGATCGCACCATCTCAAGAACACGAGAGAGAGAGAGAGAGAGAGAGAGAGAGAGAGAGAGAGAGAGATCAAACACATAGCTACTGGTACATACCCTCAACCCCGAGGGTGAACTACTCCCTCCTCGTCATGGAGAGCGCCAGGATGATGAAGATGGCCACTAGGATTCCCTCCTCCGGTAGGGTGCCGGAGCGGGTCTAGATTGGTTTTAGGTGCCAACAGAGGCTTTCGGCGGCGGAACTCCCGATCTAGCTTATTTTCTCGACGTTTCTGTATATATAGGAGGTTTTCGAGTCGGGGACAAGTAAAGGGGACCTCCGAGGTGTCCACGAGGCAGGGGGCGCGCCTAGGGGGGCGTTGCCTACCCTTTGTGGGCAACCCGTGGACCTTCTGGTCCTCCTCCGGTACTCTCTGGTCTTCTTCTGGTCCAAAAACGTCCCCCGTTGAGTTTCGGGTCAATTGGGCTCTGTTTGATATTCCTTTTCTGCGATACTCTAAAACAAGGGAAAACAGAAATTGGCACTGGTCTCTGGGTTAATAGGTTAGTCCCAAAAATCATATAAAAGTGTATATAAGAGCCCATAAAATATCCTAGAAGGATAATATAATAGCATGGAACAATCAAAAATTAGAGATACGTTGTAGACGTATCAAGCATCCCCAAGCTTAATTGCTGCTCGTCCTCGAGTAGGTAAATGATAAAAATAGAATTTTTGATGTGGAATGCTACCTAACATAATTATGAATGTAATTCTTTATTGTGGCATGAGTGTTCAGATCTGAAAGATTCAAGACAAAAGTTTAATATGGAAATAAAAACAATAATACTTCAAGCATACTAACAAAGTAATCATGTCTTCTCAAAATAACATGGCCAAAGAAAGTTATCCCTACAAAATCATATAGTCTGGCTATGCTCCCTCTTCATTACAGAAAATATTCATATCATGCACAACCCCGGTTTCAGCCAAGCAATTATCTCATACTCAAAGTTTTTCAAACTTCTCAACTATCACGCAATAGATGAGCGTGAGAAATGGATATAGCACTATATGTGGAATGGAGTGGTGGTTGTGGAGAAGACAAAAGATAAAGATAGTATCACATCAACTAGGCATATCAATGGGCTATGGAGATACCCATGAATAGATATCAATGTGAGTGGGTAGGGTTTGCCATGCAACGGATGCACTAGAGCTATAAATGTATGAAAGCTCAACAAAAGAAACTAAGTGGGTGTGCATCCAACTTGCTTGCTCATGAAGACCTAGGATGTTTTGAGGAAGCCCATCGTTGGAATATACAAGCCAAGTTCTATAATGAAAATTCCCACTAGTATATTAAAGTGATAAAACAATATACTCTCTATCTTGAAGATTATGGGGCTACTTTGAAGCACAAGTGTGGAAAAGGATAGTAGCATTGTCCCTTCTCTATTTTTTTGGAGGGGCTTTTTTGTCTTTTAGCCCCTCTCTTTTTTTGGGCCTTCTCTTTTTTATTTTATTTTTTTATTTGGCCTTTCTCTCTTTTTTTGTTTCCTCACATGGGACAATGCTCTAATAATGAAGATCCTCACACTTTTATTTACTCACAACTCAAAGATTATAACTCGAAGCTAAAACAAAATATGACTCTAAGTGAATGCCTCCGACGGTGTACCGGGATGTGCAATGAATAAAGAGAAACATGTATGAATGAATTGTGAATGGTGGCTTTGCCACAGATACAATGTCAACTACATGATCATGCAGGGCAATATGACAATATGAAGCGTGTCATAATGAAGGAACGGTGGAAAGTTGCATGGAAATATATCTCGGAATGGCTATGGAAATGCCATGATAGGTAGGTATGGTGGCTGTTTTGAGGAAGGTGTATGGTGGGTGTATGGTACCGGCGAAAGTTGCGCGGTACAAGAGAGGCTAGCAATGGTGGAAGGGTGAGAGTGCGTATAATCCATGGACTCAACATTAGTCATAAAGAACTAATATACTTATTGCAAAAATCTACGAGTCATCAAAAAAAGTATTCAACGCATGCTCCTAGGGGAAGGGTTGGTAGGAGTTAACCATCACGCGATCCCGACCTCCACACAAAGGATGACAATCAATGAATAAATCATGCTCCAACTTCATCACATAACGGTTCACAATACGCTACGGGAATCACAAACTTGAACACAAGTGTTTCTCAAATTCACAATTCCTCCACTAGCATGACTCTAATATCACCATCCTCATATCTCAAAACAATCATCAAGTGTCAAACTTCTCCTATCATTTAATGCACTTTATGAAAGTTTTTACTATACCCATCTTGGATGTCTATCATATTAGGACTAGTTTTATAACCAAAGCACATTACCATGCTGTTCTAAAGGACTCTAAAAATAATATAAGTGAAGTATGAGAGTTCATCTATTTCTTCAAAATAAAACCACCGCCGTGCTCTAAAATATATAAGTGAAGCACTAGAGCAAACGACAAACTACTCTGAAAGATATAAGTGAAGATCAATGAGTAGTTGAATAATTATGTAAATATGTGAAGACTCTCTAAAATTTAAGAATTTAAGATCTTTGGATATTATTCAAACAGCAAGCAAAACAAAATAAAACAAAATGACGCTCCAAGCAAAACACATATCATGTGGTGAATAAAAATATAGCATTGTGTAAAGTTACCGATAGACGAAGACGAAAGATGGGATGCCTTCCCAGGGCATCCCCAAGCTTAGGCTTTTGGTTGTCCTTGAATTTTACCTTGGGGTGCCTTGGGCATCCCCAAGCTTACGATGTTGCCACTCCTTATTCCATAGTCCATCGAATCTTTACCCAAAAATTGAAAACTTCACAACACAAAAGTCAACAGAAAACTCGTAAGCTCCGTTAGTATAAGAAAATAAAACCAACACTTAGGTACTGTTATGAACTCATTCTAAATTCATATTGGTGTAATATCTACTGTATTCCAACTTCTCTATGGTTCATACCCTCCGATACTACTCATAGATTCATCAAAATAAGCAAACAATACATAGAAAACAGAATCTGTCAAAAACAGAACAGTCTCTAGCAATCTGTAAGTTTCGAATACTTCTGTAACTCTAAAAATTATGAAATAAATTGATGGACTTGTGCAATTTATCTACTGATCATCTGCAAAAAGAATCAACTAAAAAACGCTCTCCAGTAAAAAATGGTAGCCAATCTCGTGAGCGCTAAAGTTTCTATTTTTTACAGCATGATCGCATAAACTTCACACAAGTCTTCCCAAAGGTTGTACTTGGCACAAACACAAATTAAAACACAAAACAACATCTAAACAGAAGCTAGGTGTAATGTTTATTGCTAAACAGAAGCAAAATCAAATAAAATAAAATTGGGTTGCCTCCCAACAAGCGCTTTCGTTTAAGGCCCCTAGCTAGGCACAATGATTTCAATGATGCTCGCATAAAAGATAAGAATTGAAATATAAAGGGAGCATCATGAAGAATATGACTAGCAAATTTAAGTCTAACCCACTTCCTATGCATAGGGATTTTGTGAGCAAACAACTTATGGGAACAATAATCAACTAGCATAGGAAAGCAAAACAAGCATAGCTTCAAAACTTCAAGTATATAGAGAGGAAACTTGATATTATTGCAATTCCTACAAGCATATGATCCTCTCTCATAATAATTTTCAGTAGCATCATGAATGAATTCAACAATATAACTATCATATAAAACATTATTGTCATGATCCCTAAGCATATAAATTTTATTACTCTCCACATAAGCAAAATTCTTCTCATTCGGAATAGTGGGAGTATCATAAGAGACTTGAATACCATAGATTGTTTCCACATTAAAAGAGTAATGTTCAGAAAAAGGGTAATAATAATCATGACAAGTTCGATAAATATAATCATCACTACTTTTTATGGCAGAAGTGTCATCACAATAATCATCATAAGTAGGAGGCATGCTTTCATCATAATAAATTTGATCACCAAAACTTGGGGGACTAAAAATATAATCCTCATCAAACGTAGCATCCCCAAGCTTGGGACGAACATTAATTGCAGCAAATAAATTCTCAAACATGTCATTCTCATCAAATATAACATCCCCAATCTTGGGCCTTTTCATATCATAAGCATAATCACTCTCATCATTAATAGTATGGATAGCACCGATAGTATAGCAATTATTATCATTACAATGAGTAATAGGAGCAACATCATTTGGAAGGGACACCTCTTTACCATTGCTTCTTCATATTTTATTTTTCTTCTTCAAATTATGTGTGGGCTTAATCTTCTTTACGGAGCTCTTTATTAATGAGATTGGTTGAATAGAAGGCTCCTCCTCGTTACCTGATTCATCATAAGAAAGAATAGGAGGATATTGGGAAATCACTTCCCTTTCATTAGTATTCTCTCCATCTTCTATTTGTTTTCTTGTCTTTAGGTAATTGGCAATATAACAATTTTCAATGCAATTCACCGCACAATACATATAAATTTCCTCTAGATCAAAATCAAGAAGTTTATCAAGGGAAAATCCTAGAAGATGCTTAGTTCTACGTCTGATTTCTTCATAACCCAAAAGCAAGCAAATTTCATTATGATGTGCAAGGGAAATCAAGTCATCACAATTTTTGGACACAATTTGATCATGAAACATTTTGCGTTGGAGTTTTAAATGACCACGTTCATTGCAAAGTTCACAAGTACGGCTAAGAAAATTTAAATTTTCAGCACAATCATCTAGCCTTTCTTGCAACCATTTAGTTTCTAAATACTTATGTCTCTTGCAAAATCTATCTTCCCTATTTGGTACATACTTGCAAACTCTATGCACTCCACAAAAATCGACATGCTTATAAGAGATATTTTCATCATGACTAGTGCAATCATCATTAGTACTATGGAAATTTGAAGAATTCACACTAACAACATTCCAATCATGATCATCATTCAAGTTTTTAGTGCCAAGCATTCTATGTAATTCCTCTTCTAGTACTTGAGCACAATTTTTCTTCCCATCAGTTTCACGAAAGATATTAAGAAGATGAAGCATATGAGGCAACCTCAATTCCATTTTTTGTAGTTTTCTTTTATAAACTAAACTAGTGATAAAACAAGAAACTAAAAGATCCGATTGCAAGATCCAAAGATATACCTTCAAGCACTCACCTCCTCGGCAATGGCGCCAGAAAAGAGCTTGATGTCTACTATGCAACCTTCTTCTTGTAGACATTGTTGGGCCTCCAAGCGCAGAGGTTTGTAGGACAGTAGCAAATTTCCCTCAAGTGGATGACCTAAGGTTTATCAATCCATGGGAGGCGTAGGATGAAGATGGTCTCTCTCAAACAACCCTGCAACCAAATAACAAAGAGTCTCTTGTGTCCCGAACACAATACAATGGTAAATTGTATAGGTGCACTAGTTCGGCAAAGAGATGGTGATACAAGTGCAATATGGATGGTAGATATAGGTTTTTGTAATCTAAAAATATAAAATCAGCAAGGTAACTAATGATAAAAGTGAGCATAAACGGTATTGCAATACTTTGAAACAAGGCCTGGGGTCCATACTTTCACTAGTGCAAGTTCTCTCAACAATAATAACATAACTGGATCACATAACTATCCCTCAACATGCAACAAAGAGTCGCTCCAAAGTCACTAATAGCGGAGAACAAACGAAGAGATTATTATAGGGTACGAAACCACCTCAAAGTTATTCTTTTTGACCGATCTATTCAAGAGTCTGTAGTAAAATAACACAAAGCTATTATTTCTGTTCAATCTATCCTAGAGTTGTACTAGAATAACACCTTAAGACACATATAACCCAAAACCCTAATGTCACCTAGATACTCCATCATCACCGCAAGTATCCGTGGGCATGATTATACGATATGCATCACACAATCTCAGAAACATATATTCAACCAACACAAAGTACTTCAAATAGTGCCCCGAAGTTTCTACCGGAGAGTCAAGACGAAAACGTGTGCCAACCCCTATGCATAGATTCCCAAGTTCATGGAACCCGCAAGTTGATCACCAAAACATACATCAAGTGGATCACGTGATATCCCATTGTCACCACAGATAAGCACATGCAAGACATACATCAAGTGTTCTCAAATCCTTAAAGACTCAATCCTATAAGATGACTTCAAAGGGAAAACTCAATCCATTACAAGACAGTAGAGGGGGAGAAGCATCATAAGATCCAACTATAATAGCAAAGCTCGCGATACATCAAGATCGTGCAATCTCAAGAACACGAGAGAGAGAGAGAGAGAGAGAGAGAGAGAGAGAGAGAGAGAGATCAAACACATAGCTACTAGTACATACCCTCAGCCCCGAGGGTGAACTACTCCCTCCTCGTCATGGAGAGCATCGGGAAGACGAAGACGGCCACCGGAGAGGGATTATCCCCTCCGGCAGGGTGTCGGAACGGGTCTAGATTGGTTTTCGGTGGCAACAGAGGCTTTCAGCGGCGGAACTCCTGATCTAGGTTATTTTCTGGAGGTTTCTTTATATATAGGAGGTGTTGGAGTTGGGGACAAGTAAAGGGGACCTCGTGGCTGTCCACGAGGCAGGGGGCGCGCCCAGGGGGGCGCCCCCTACCCTCGTGGGCAGCCCGTGGACCTTCTGGTCCTCCTCCGGTACTCTCTGGTCTTCTTCTCGTCCAAAAACGTCCCCCATCGAGTTTCGGGTCAATTGGGCTCCGTTTGATATTCCTTTTCTGCGATACTCTAAAACAAGGGAAAACAGAAACTGGCACTAGGCTCTGGGTTAATAGGTTAGTCCCAAAAATCATATAAAAGTGTATATAAAAGCCCATAAAACATCCTAGTGGATAATATAATAGCATGGAAAAATCAACAATTATAGATACGTTGGACACGTATCAGACGCACGGTGGCTATGGGCTGCCCTAGGTTGGCCATGACCGCCCCTAGGGCCTCGAGGTTCGCCGCCCTGCAAACGAAGAACGAGCGAAGTACGAGAAAGAAGTAGAACTAGGGTTAAGGAGAAAAGATAAAAGATAAAAAGTGGTAGATGATTTGTTTGATTGTGTGTTGTTTTTCAATCGGCCGTCACCCCTTAGGTATATAAGCTTGCATTCACGTCCAAAACCATAGTCAAATTCGGATTGGTTTTGTCCGAACTTTCCAAAACTGTTCGGTTCAAACTGGCTGCACTTTGTGGGTAATTTTTGAGGTGGTAAACGACCTCAGATGGAAACGAGCCCAAAAGCAATCTGGACCGTTTCGACGGGACAAACAACTTTCATGTTGAACATTTTTCGATTGGAAGCCATCTTCTGTGCCAAAATGGTTGTTGGCATCCTGGGAACCAGGGTACCCAGACTTGCCTGTCTGCGGGCCGCAGCGCGCTCCTGCCACGGCCTGGTACGGCCCAGCTGATCGACCAGCTGCTCAAGACCCTCGCGAGGGGGCTGGAAATGGCGAGGAGAACGATGTCAAGACCTCCTCAGAAGCGACCTCGACTAGGTTTCTCCGGAGGGGCGGAGAATCCAAGGCCAAGCCTGCCTCAGGAGGAGGGAGTGACGCAAGCAGTGACGCACCACGCAGGCGGGTGCCAGCGCGTGCCAGCGGCGCAGTTGCCGTTTTGGTGCAAGGGAGAAAACACAGGCGCAGGTTCCCGAGGAGCAGGACAAAGGTTTCCCCATTGGTGCAACAAGACCGAAGACCGCAAGGACGACAGGGAGGATGTCACCACTGAGCCCACCAACGCGTCATCGTCGAATCCCTTTGCAGGCGAAGACTGCTTTTGTCAGGGCAGGAACGTCCTTGTGTTCCCGCTCTAAATGGCCGTTGTGGGATCCCTTCCCATCTAAACATTTTGGGGGAAGAGGACCCTGGCCACCTATATAAGTAGCTTGGATCCCCACTATGGGGGGGGGACGAAAGGGGATCAGATCAAGAAACTCTACCCTCACACAAAGGAGGAAGAACTCTTGCCTCCTGACCCTCCTGAGCTCTCCTCCAGAGCTCAAGAACCACTGTACTCATCCATATTCAAGCCCTCCCGAGGCCAATCCACCAAAGCAGGAAGTAGGGTTTTACACCGCAAGGTGGCCTGAACCTGGGTAAATTCTTGTGTGCTTTACTTGTTGTTCGCTTGAATCTCTTCACTGGACGGGGGCGAGGCGCTAGGTAGACGTGAGTGGGAGGGATCTTCGTTAACGCCCCTGTGTTCGAACTTCTTGGGTTTGCGGAGCCCGTAATCCGACATTTGGCGCGCCAGGTAGGGGGCATGTCGAGATCTCGCCTCTCCGACGACCTCGTCCTGCTCTCGTCGTCGACTTTGCTCCACCGCCATGGTGGACACACACCGAGCACGCGCCGCCCGCCACACCGCGAATGTTGCTCAGACGGCGCCCACAGGACACGGTGCGCCCCTCCGCCCAAACTCGCCGGTTGCCAACGCCGCCACCGACCCGGTCGTCCACGAGTAGCAGGACTCATCGCTGCCGCTGTCCGGGCGGCGCGATGGCCGCATGGCGACGCCGTCACCCTCACCGACCGCGGCGACATCCTCACTAGTCCGCCGCAGACCGGTCTACCAGCAGCCTGCGTTATTGATGGTGCGAGAGCTCCTGCGCTACCGCCCGGCGGATGACCTCTACGACGAGTGGCTCCACCGCATCACCGAGCTAGTCAGCGCCGCCGGGGAGGCACCTGCACAAACTCACTCCTCTCGTCCCCCGTCGCCCATGGCGGCGAACGGGGGCCACGGCGTCCCGGCTCCACCTCCACTCTACGGCGCCGTCCAGGAGGCCAGGCGGGAGGCTCCGCGGCGTGAGCCAACCCGCAGAGCCCATGCGCGCGACGAGGAGAGCTGCCAGGTGATCTTGCATCCCCAGGCAGGAGCTCGCGGGCCTCCTGTCCCGCAGCACCAAGACCGCACACCATAGGAGGTGGTGGCGCCTGCGCCCGAAGAACCCGCGCCGCAGGCGCAGGGGGGCCTGCAATCATGAGCGTGGCTGGATGTCGTGCCTTAGCTCCCGAGCTACGGCGCCTCGTCTGGCCCGGCAAGTTCAAGCCGGATCCGCCTCCGCGCTACGATGGCACCACCGACCCCATGGAGTTCCTCCAACTCTACGAGCTGAGCATCGAGGCATCCAACGGCACCGAGCAGGTCGTGGCGAACTGGTTCCCCATGGCCCTCAAAGATGGCGCCCGCTCCTGGCTCCTGAACCGCCCCTTGGGATCCATCTCCTTGTGGAGGGAGCTTCCTAAGTGTTTCGTCACCAACTTCCAGGGCGCCCGCGACCAAGCCCCGGACCAATGGGTAGTGTACTTCGGCGGCGCCTTCTCGCACCTTGGTGCGGGGGCTGGCACCATGTTATTATCTCCCACTTAGGACAAGTTGTACTACGCCATGCAGCTTTGCTTCCAGCAAGGCGAGAAGGTCTCAAACAACATCGCAGAGTACGAGGGCCTAATAGCCGGGCTCAAGGCCGTCGCTGCATTGGGGGTCAAGCGTCTCACCCTCAGAGGTGATTCGCAGCTCCTCGTCAACTGCTCCAACAAGAAATACAAGCCCAAGGACGAGCACATGGAGGCGTACTTGGAGGAGGTGCGCAAGATGGAGAAGCGATTCCGAGGACTGGAGGTGCAACACGTACCAAGAGGCACCAACAAGGAAGCATATGACATCGCCAAACGAGCCTCTAGGCGGGAGCCTCAGAGGCCGAGCATCTTCGAGGAGCGACTGCTCAAGCCATTGGCAACACCGCCCGTTTCTGAGCCGGCGTCCCCTCAGCAGGGGCTACCTACGGCGCCTGCTGATGGAGCCCCGTCCTATCGACCAGCCTCCGGAGCCTGCCTGCTACTCGTCGTGGATCCCGAGGATGGTTGCTGGACCCAAGAGCTCAAGATGTACCAGCAACATGACACCCTGCCATACAACGAGGAAGACGCAGAGCGCATGGTCCGACAGGTCTCGACTTACTGCATCCAAGACGACGAACTCTACAGGAGGCGCCCCAACGACGTCTCACTAAAATGCATCTCAAGGAAACAAGGGCGTGAGTTGTTGGCTGACATCCACGGTGGGGATTGCAGTCACCACTCGTCGTCCCGCACCCTCTTGGGCAAGGCCTTCCGCAGCGGCTTCTACTAGCCCACGGCGCTCAACGACGCCACGGAGCTTGTGCAGGCTTATGAGGCGTGCCAGCTTCACGCCAAGGAGATCCACCAGCCAGCGTAGGGCCTCCAGACGATCCCGCTCTCCTAGACCTTCGTGGTCTGGGGATTGGACATCCTGGGTCCATTTCCCCGGACAGCGGGGGCTACCGCTTCCTGTACGTTGCCATCGATAAGTTCACCAAGTGGGCAGAGGTGGAGCCTGTTCGCGCGATCCCAGCCGGGTCGGCCGTCAAGTTCATCCAGGGCCTCGTGAGGCGATTCGGAGTCCCCAGCCGCATCATCATGGATAACGGTTTGCAGTTCACAAGCAATCTCTTCAGGTCAAATTGTGCTAACCTTGGAACACAAATCAACTACGCCTCGGTGGCTCACCCCAGGAGCAACGGTCAGGCCAGACGCGCCAACGCGGAAGTCTTGTGCGGCCTCAAGACGCGCAGCTTTAAGAAGAAGCTCGAGGCTTGCGGCAGGGGCTGGATCGACGAGCTCCAGTCCATGTTGTGGTCAATCCGAACCACTGCTACTAAACCCATGGGAGAAACTACTTTCTTTCTCGTCTATGGGGCGGAGGCGGTCCTCCCTCACGAGGTCAAGCATCGCTCCCCACGGGTCTTGGCTTTCAATGAGGAATGCCAGGACACCGCCTGGCGGATGGACCTCATGCTCGGCGAGGAGAGCCGCCGTCGAGCTGCCCTCAGGGCGGCGCAGTATCAGCATGCGTTGCGGCAGTACCACTGCCGCAGCGTCCGCGCAAGAACACTTGAAGTAGGTGACTTGGTCCTGAGGCGGGTCCTCTCCAAGGAGGGGGTACACAAGCTCTCGCCCATGTGGGAGGGCCCGTTCAGAATCGCCCATGTCTCTAGGCCTGGTGCTGTGCGCCTGGAGACGCAGGATGGGATACCTATCCAGAATTCCTGGAACATTGAGCACCTCAGGAGGTTCTATCTGTAATCAAGGATCTGTGCCCGTGAAGGTCTCCGCTCGTGACACTCTCACGTAATAATGAGTTGGGGATGTACACGCCTCGGAGTCTCCTGTGCGTTGCCTACGGACCCTCAGACGGGGCTCCCACCCACGTCCCAGTGGCAGTCCTTAGCTCCGCGCTGGGAAGAAGACGTAGTGTAGGGGTCAGACGCGACCTTTTTCCTTTTTTGGCTTGGTGTTTGGCTATCAGCCTTTTCTACTTCCTTGGCTATCAGCCCTTCCTCACATAATAATGAGTTGGGGATGTACACGCCTCGTGCTTCTTGCATTTGGTTGGAAGTCTTGCTTGGGATTTTTCTCGCCGGTTTTTAGTTCAGCTTGTTAAGCAGGGGCTGCGCCACTCGCTCTCCTTCGCTTGCCTCGCGCGTGGTGGATGGGACACGGTCGGTCACCGGCCTTTGTCTGCCACGGTCCCATGACCTCGCCTGGCCAAGCCTGGTCAGGCTCCGGCTCAGGCCTTGGCGCCTTAATCCATGCTCGGCGCTCTCAGCAGCTCACCCATACTGGGGGGCTGCGCGAGTTCTCCGAATTCAGCTGTCCTCATGACCCTATGGGGGCTCATGACGCCAATGAGTCAGGAGCACTCCGCCTCAAGACGTCACCACGCATAAGCTAAGTAACCTCACCAAGACAAAAAACATGATAGCAAGTTCTCGCTTCATACATATGTCACAATCCATTCCACGCCTTCTCGAGGCAACTTAAAGTCTTGACACAGGAAGGACATGAAGAAAAAAAGAAGAAGAGGCGGAGGTCGCTCCCACTCAGTCGGAGTCGCCCAACTCCTCCCGCTTCACCGAGCCACGGCGGTACGGAGGCTCGTTGTAGCCGCCGCTATTGGAGGAGCTGCTGCTGCCACAGAGGGGGGGACCCGCGGTGCCCCCCAGGACAAAGATCGTCTCCGGAGGAGGAGCTACTCCTCCAAACGCCGTCCCCTTCGTCCTCTTTCTCATCAGCTTCAGGAAGGCACCCAAGGCGCCTCCCTTCCTCCGAGAAGACCCTGACGAGTAGCGTTGAGGCGCCATCGTACTTAAAGTGGAGCGTACACCTCCCCTGCAGCCGGCGCGCACGTTCAAACGACTGCCAGCCGCACTCCAAGAACACGCCGCCCGAGGGAGCCACATCAACCTCCACCCGGGACGCGCCACTGTAGCAACCGTCGGTCTGCAGCCAGACTCCGTCGGCACCTCCGGCTGGTAGCACGTTGCCGAACGAGCGGGGAAGCCGTAGCCACGAGCCGCCAGGCTTCTCCGCCCACACCACGAACTCCGACGACATGTCGAAGGAGTGGAGCTGCGGGCGCGTAGGACGCACGGTCGCCAAACACCGTCTCGCACCTCCTCTCCCACCACGGCCGCGACCACCTTCACCGTGGGAAGAATCACCATGCCTCTCACCGGCGACCGCGACGGGACCCGAACCGTCGCGCCCGCTCCCTTGAGGAGTCGCTACGGGCGCAACGGCATGCTTGCGGGGACGCTCGTGGCCCCTCTTCAACGGCGGCGAGACCAAATCCTTCTGGGCCTTCCCCTTCTCTGCGGCGGACAGCTTCCTGGACGGAGCCATGGAGACCTCGCGGCAAGAAGGAGAGCGGAGAGCAAACAAGGAGGCAGACGGCGCTTGCTAGAAGATGATTTGGGGCCTCCCCCCTAGTCCCATTTATAGGGCGGAAGATCCCAACCGCCAGTCACTGGCATCGCAGCCATAACAGCCCCGTCGTCTGCGCCAGGGAGTTGTCAAGTCACACGGTTACAAAGACTGCATGGGGGGCGGAGTCGCCACGTCCCATCCAACCGTCACATGCCAGCCTGGCCTGCAGCCTTTTGGGGCCCACGACGCTTCGTCCTCGACTAAGGCTTCGCCTCAAAGCCAACTCCGCGCGCACCTTGGGCCCGGGGGCTACTGTCGGCTTCCTAGGAACCAGGGTACCCAGACTTGCCTATCTGCGGGCCGCAGCGCGCTCCTTCCACGGCCTGGTACGGCCCAGCTGATCGACCAGCTGCTCAAGACCCTCGCGAGGGGGCTGGACCTCACGAGGAGAACAACGTCAAGACCTCCTCAGGAGGTACCTCGGCTTGGTTGCTCCGGAGGGGCGGAGAATCCATGGCCAAGCCTGCCTCAGGAGGAGGTAGTGACGCAAGCAGTGACGCACCACGCAGGCGGGTGCGAGCGCGTGCCAGCGGCGCAGTTGCCATTTTCGTGCAAGGGAGACAGCGCAGGCGCAGGTTCCCAAGGAGCAGGACAAAGGTTTCCCCATTGGTGCAACAAGACCAAAGACCGCAAGGACGACAGGGAGGATGTCACCACCGAGCCCACCACCACGTCATCGCCGGATCCCTTTGCAGGCGAAGACTGCTTTTGCCAGGGCAGGAACATCCTTGTGTTCCCGCTCAAAATGGCCGCTGTGGGATCCCTTCCCGCCTAAACATTTCGGGGGAAGAGGACCCTGGCAGCCTATATAAGTAGCTAGGATCCCCACTATGGGGGAACGAAAGGGGATCAGATCCAGAAACTCTGCCCTCGCACAAAGGAGCAAGAACCCTTGTCTCCTGAACCTCCTGAGATCTCCTCCAGAGCTCAAGAACCACTGTACTCATCCATATTCAAGCCCTCTTGAGGCCAATCCACCAAAGCAGGAAGTAGGGTTTTACACCGCAAGGTGGCCTGAACCTGGGTAAATTCGTGTGTGCTTTACTTGTTGTTCGCTTGAATCTCTTCACTGGACGAGGGCGAGGCACTAGGTTGACGTGAGTGGGAGAGATCTTCGTTCACGCCCCTGTGTTCGAACTTCTTGGGTTTGCGGAGCCCGTAATCCAACAACGGTCACACAAAACACCTATTTTCTCACGCTACCCATCACACATAGGTCTGGTGGGGCGCGCCACATCTCGCCTCATCTCGCCTCATGACAGGGTTGCACTCCGATAGCTCAAACTTTTGCATACGAACTTGGATTGGGACCGTTTGTATATTAAAATCGATCGTTTCGACGAGACGAAGACAATCAGTGCAGATCATTTTTCCATACGTGGAAGTCTTGGGGGCTTAATGAGCCGAATAGTGTTTTGAATACAAAATCTCAGTATTTGGAACACAACTTCGGCCTTCGAGATGAGATTGGATGGCGATGGCTCAAACTTCAAAGATGTTCATATCGACAATAGAATACTTTTTTATGTAGTTCACTTCTACATTTAAGGCCATATTAATTAAGTTCTTGACCGTGCCAAAATCCGGTGTCAACACATGCCCCCCTGTTTTTTGGGAAAACTTGAATGTCGAAAAATAATTTGCCAGTGTTTGTTCTAAGGACGATGTCAACACTCCATCGTCCATTTATATGTTCTTATGGTGATAATTATATATCTTCCATGATTTATGCTAAGGGCGATAGTCATATATCGGCCATGTCTTTGCTTAGGGCGATAGTTATATATCGGTCGTTGCCTATCAAGGCTTCTTGCCACACACTTGGGTGATACTTCTTTAAATACTTGCCATTGAGAGCTCGAGGTAACAATGTGCCTTGTACAGATTCCAGCAAATATGAGTTTCCGGCAACTACTCTTGTAATCTTAAAAGGACCTTCCCAACTAGGAGACCACTTCCCGAATTTTCTATCTTTTGAACTAATTGGTAGAATCACCTTCCACACGAGATCGCCAACTTGGAAATTCTTCAACTTGACCTTCTTATTGTAAGCTTTTGTGTAGCGACCCGACCCGAATGGATCAAGTCTCTGTGCTTAAGTGTCATCTCTGGATCGGTTTGTTGACACACACAGTACTCGAGGATTTATAACAGAGGTAAATCACATGTAAAAAGTAACATAAATACTATTACCTCAATCCATATAGGGGAAGTAACAACAAAGTTGTGGATTCTCATCAACACCAACGGCAAAGTTGAGTGTAGACAGCGCAACCCTAACGTAACTCTTACTCGTCGAATAATTCCTGCAACTTGAGACGTTGCAGCCATGTAGGTCAATACATTGAATGTACTGGCAAATTCACATTGTAGCAGTAATGATGAACAATGCCTACATCTACATGCATATTTGGCTGGTGGAGGTTGTAAGGTTGTTTTTGCATAAAGCTGATTTTTCCCAACCATAAAGGAATAAATTTTATTTTTACTACTCAGATGAATTAAGCAATATTGAGAATGGTTCCTCCATCTCAATCCCCAAGTTACCACAATTATTAATAACCCAACAAATTAATTATATAGAGTGTTGAGATCAACAAATAATTCACTTCTAGATACTCAAAGATGTCCATAACCGGGGATACGACTACTCATGAATAGTTTGTACACTCCGCAGAGGTTTGTGTACTTTTCCCCACAAGACTCGATCGCCTCCGTTCAATTCCTCGCATTGCATGGTGTTTGAGAACCGGATGATCGAGACACAGTCTTTCAGAAGCATATACTCTTTACCCTGGGTGGACCCGTACACCTACTTTCCCCTACATAAGCTAGTCCACCACTGAAAGAGCTCACACAACATACTCAACTATGCCAGAGCTCATAATGGCTTGTGGCTGCACATGGAAGTTTTTAGGCATGAAAATATCATATGATCTCTTTGAGCCTGGGTGGCATTCCAATAGGGTGATCACACGGGTCCTCCGGGATCCCCTAGGACAATACTGCACCCTCCAGGTGCCCGGGAAAACCACTGGGTGCTCCAGGGTGCCCCAATCAATCCACCCGGATGTGTATTAAAGTTTCCACCTTAAGTTTCCCTTAGTTAAATATCACTCTCGCAACTTTCATGAATCTCACATACCAATCCACGTCTACAAGCATGGCTAAGCAATAAGTAACAAAGCGTATATTCCCTTGGGTTGATCACAGGTCATTGGGTTCCTACCTCATGAACTACAGAGCAGTATCACATGTGACCAGTCCTACTCATGCAAGTATTTGAGGATATAACTAATGCAATGAAAACTGGGTATTGGAAAGTATGATCAAAGTATGAACTTGCCTTGTACTCTTGATGTAGATTCTTCGCACTCATAACTCGTGTTCGATCTGCTCGTCTCACTACGATCAATCTATCGTAAGCAATCAATAGTAACCACACATAAGCAATCACTCAGAAGATCGGAGGGAACAAAGAAAACACTTCTAAAAACTTCAAAACCGAACAAATAACTCTTGCAACAGAAAACAATTTCTAACAGTACCAAAATTAAGTGAATTTGGCCTTATCATAAAGTTTAGGTCAAGAGCTTCGATTTGCAAAAGAATCAACTCAAACGGAGTTACAGTTAAAAAGATAGGATCAAAAGAAGTTTGAATATGAATTTGAACAAATTTCAAAATTTGAAAGTTGCAAAAAGTTTATTTGATAGATTCACTCGATAGGTGGTGAAAAAGAGAGACATGCCCTTCGTTTCTCTTTCCCGTGAATAATTTTTAGGAGAATATATAAACATTCACAATGCGGAATAGATAGTATTGGATGCACCATGCAATTAACTTTCGTTTATAACTTTCTTCTATTGTATAAGCTTATTTTCTTAGTGGCCGATTGTGTGTCGGGTGTGGTGGGCACATCATTTCTAGTTGTGGTGGATTGACGTGAGGACTCATGGGTCGGTTTCCATCCTGCGCCACATAGGTTGTAGCGAGACGCGTTACACGAAGCCCACGGAGGACTCAACGTACAAGACAAAGCTACCAGAGTCATGGAGGACTCTATCCCAATTGATGATAAGCCGACTATATATGATTTCTAACCCTAGCTAGGCCTCGAGTATGTTATATAAGCCCGGGGGCTAATTCTTCGATAGTATACGCACACACAATGTGTGGTATTCACGTGTACTTTGTACACACCCCTATCACAAATATATAGTACCAGGAGTAGGCTTTTTCCTCAATTGCAAGGGTCCATACCTGGGTAATAATTTTCCTCTTATTACCATTGAGCCTGGCAGTTAGGGATATCTTACCGAATGATCTGATGGAATCATATCCGCCAGCTAGTAAGAGAGAGGGAGGGGGCAATGTGTGCGAGAGAGGCCTAAAGATAATGTGTGTGTCAGAGACACGTAGGCACATGTATGTGCATATAGAGGGCCAACAGAGATCGTACGTGTGTATATATGCATGTGAGAGAAATAGTGTTTTCCAACTGAGATTAGTGAAAGGAATGGTACTGAAGGAAATATGCCCTAGAGGCAATAATAAAGTTATTTATATTTCCTTATGTCATGATAAACGTTTATTATTCATGCTAGAATTGTATTAACCGGAAACTTAGTAGATGTGTGGATACATAGACAAAACAGAATGTCCCTAGTATGCCTCTGCTAGACTAGCTCATTAATCAAAGATGGTTGAGTTTCCTAACCATATACACGTGTTGTCATTTGATGAACGGGATCACATCATTAGAAGAATGATGTGATGGACAATACCCATCCGTTCGCTTAGCATAATGATCGTCTAGTTTTATTGCTATTGCTTTCTTCATCACTTATACATATTCCTCTAACTATGAGATTATGAAACTCCCGAATATCGGAGGAACACCTTGTTTGCTATCAAACGTCACAACGTAATTGGGTGATTATAAAGATGATCTACAGGTGTCCCCGAAGGTGTTTGTTGAGTTGGCATAGATCGAGAATAGTATTTGTCACTCCGAGTGTGGGAGAGGTATCTCTAGGCCCTCTCGATAATGCACATCATAATAAGCCTTGCAAGAAAATGACTAATGAGTTATTCACAAGATACTGTATTACGGAATGAGCCAAGAGACTTGCCGGTAACGAGATTGAACTAGGTATGATGATACCGACGATCGAATATCGGGCAAGTAACATATCGATGACAAAGGGAACAACGTATGTTCTTATGCGGTTTGATCGATAAAGATCTTCGTAGAATATGTAGAAGCAAATATGAGCATCTAGGTTTTGCTATTGGTTGTTGACAAAAGTTGTGTCTCGGTCATGTCTACATAGTTCTCGACCCCATAGGGTCCGCACGCTTAATGTTCGATGATGATTTGTATTATGAGTTATGTGTTTTGGTGACCGAAGTTTGTTCGGAGTCCTGGATGAGTTCACGGACATGACGAGAAGTCTGGAAATGGTCGAGAGGTAAATATTCATATATTGGAAAGTTATATACGGACACCGGAATAGTTCCGAAGAAGATCGGGGATTTTTCAGAGTACCGGGAGGTCACCGGAACCCCTCGGGAAAGTTAATGGGCCTATTGGGACATAGTGGAGAGAGGGAGGCTTCCATAGGAAGTGGGGCGCCCCTCCCCCAAGCTCAACCCGAATTGGACTAGGGGTGGGGGTGCAACCCTCCGTTCCTTCTCCCTTTCCCCTCTCCACAAGGTGGAAGGAGGGGACGGAATCCTACTTGGACTAGGAGTCCAAGTAGGACTCCCCCCTTAGCGCTCACTCTCCCTAGGCTGGCCTCCTTCTCCCCCTCCTTTATATACATCGGCAGGGGCACCCCAAAGGCACACCAAGATTTTTCGTAGCCGTGTGCGGTGCCCCCCTCCACAGTTTGCTCCTCAGGTCATCGCATCGTAGTGCTTAGGCGAAGCCTATGCGGATCACATCACCAACACTGTCGCCATGCCATCATGCTGACGGAACTCTCCCTCGACCCTCTAATGGATCAATAACTCGAGGGACATCATTCACCTCAACGTGTGATGAACACGGAGGTGCCGTACGTTCGGTACTTGGATCGGTTGGATCGTGAAAACGTTCGACTACATTAACTTTGTTAACATAACGCTTCCGCTTTCGGTCTACGAGGGTACGTGGACACACTCTCCCTGTCTCGTTGCTATGCATCTCCTAGATAGATCTTGCGTGAGCCTAGGATTTTTTTTTTTGAATTGCATGCTACGTTCCCCAACAGGTACGTAGTAGTAAGAGAGAGATAGAGGGAGATATATAGAGAGTGTGTGCGTAAGACACCCCGGGAGAGAGTGTGAGCATGTGAGAGAGAAATACCGATGTATATAAAGTGTGTGCCCTTATGCGTCAAATAGAGAGATATACAGCATGCGTGTGAGGACGGGCAGAGGCATAGTGCATCTACACGTAAAAGAATACGCATTAAACTAAAATATAAATTGCATTTTTTGGATGAGATCATGAATTTTGCAATTTGCGTATGTACGAACATTGGTCTATCAGACACCCATACTCTATTGAGTTCGAGCATGTGTATGTGTTTATATCATATTATCGATCCATAGAGAGAGAGAGAGAGAGGTTTGAAATCCATACAATGCATGGCTTTTGCAATTCATATATAAACATTAATTAGTGCACTCTGTGTTGTTAGTGTTAGGAACTTTATACATTTGTCACATGCATGGATATATTCCAGATAGCTAGCTACGATAGAATACATGTTCAATTCAACATAAAGGTGTGGTATCAAAGATTCGGATTCATAGGAAGTGCATTCATCTATTTGAATTCAAGATAATGACATTTGTAAGTTAGATCTAAAAGCGGGCATCAATCTTTGTAGTGTGTTTGAACATGCTATATATTCATACACATGTCTAACTAAATTTTTTTTTTGCAACCAGGGAGATTATATCTCGAACCATGCATGAATTGAGCTAAGCTGCATATTTTTTGATATGTACTCGTGTACAATGTATATTCAAATGTACCCCCTCCGTTCCAAAATAATTGTAATTTTATAATTTTCAAGAGTCAATATTTTTGAAGTTTGACAAATCCTGAAAGTTCAATTCAATAGAACAGTAAACGTTAATGCTTCTGCTCCCAAATATTGAACGAAGCGCCAAATAAGCCTCTGGTCGCCCGAAACCGTGAGAGACTAATGTTTTCTTAGTAGGAAATTAATGTCCCGACTCTGACCCGTGTAGCCTATCGGCCCGATGTCCAAAGGTCTAAACCGGGGTATGTTTGTAACTTCACCAAGACGCCAGTCTCAACCGCCTTTGAGAAGCATTCATACTCCGTGGGCGCGTAAACACCTCTGTGCGCTCGGCCGAAATTTATCCCGCCCACTATTTGGGACACCTGAGATTACTGTCCTACCCTGACCCACAATATGTCCGAAATTTTATATGGGGGGCAAATTTGTAACTTTCCCCAAATTTCAAACAAGCGCGTCCCAAACCGAAACATTGACCCCCCCCCCCTTAGTTCCCCCTTCCTCCGTTTCCCCGTTCATACTCCATGGGCGCCAAAACGCCGTCTCCACCAGCCGTAAAACCCCAGCCTCCTCTGTCCTCCACCCCGTCGCACCCAATCCACCGCCGCCCTCCTCCATCACGCCGGAGCCGGTACCCCGACGTCGTCGTCCAACGCAACCGCAATCGCAACGCCCTCAAGGAATTATTAGCTAAAGTCGAGGCAAAGCTGCCTCCACGACGCCGACGCTTACGTGCACCATACCAAAACCACTTTGATCGCGCCGTCCTACGCCTCACCGCTGCCAGTACAACCGTCTACCGGACCAGAGTTGTCCCTGCTACGCCGTCATTCGCCGCCTCGAATCTGGTTCCTCGCCGCCGATAGATGGCCATCGCACCACACTCAACAGCTTGGCCATGGGTTCGTCCAAGGCTCCACCGTTCTCCACAACTTCTCGTTTCTAGCGAACCACAAGAAGATCGTTGGAAAATAGAAGGAGGACATAGCACTGCAAGCAGAAAGAGGTACTCCTCTTCCCATATTCGTGCAGATCTTACATCTCTGCTCACACATCGTATTCATCCCATGAAAGAAACTAGTTGAGCCCTTCTTACTTCACCTTCTTAGTTATACTAAATGCACAAGGTTTCCTCCCATTTACTATTTCACCTTAGCCAGTGGTCAGTCGCCCGCCTGGATTTCAATTCAGGGTCATTTGATTTGCAATTAAAAGAAGCAGCACCTGCTTAGGCGCGCGGAGCACCTAGTCCGCTTGTTCGCCGGGGAACCGGCACATCGGTGTCAATCATAGGGGTGTGGGGCGCAGGAGCTGCTTGCGCCTCATCTGGAGGTCGGCGGGGCTTGAGGGGATGGCCGAGGGCGGTGCCAATCACAGCGGTGCGGTGAGGTCGAGGGGAGGGCGGAGGCCGGGGACAGGGCCGGTGGTCACTGGCATTTCGAGGAAGATAGTCAACACTGACTGGCTGGAGGTCGATGAAGGCCATATGCCCGTTCTTTGTACATCGGACGGTGCAGAAAAAATGGATTGACCTATTTGTTTTTAGTTAACTGTTATTTACATAGTACCAAATCTTGTGGTGTGCTAGAGGAGTACCTGCCCTATGCTCATATTTCAAAATCCTATAATATAATTTTGTGTCCCATACATGTTATAGAGCTATAATATGTCTCCCGTCATTTATTTCTCACACACTTGCTATCTACTACTTTAAAGTATACTACTTGTGCACACACTTCAGCCATACTCTCACTATTGTTTTTTATGCATTGGTATTTCAGACTGTGACGCTCTGTTGATAGATGCACAAAAGAAAAGACAGAAGTCACTCCAGTCTAATCTGAGGATAAGCAATAAGCGTTTCAGCATTCTAAAGGGTGTAGTGTCAGCAGATGTAGACACTAAACGTAGATCTGCAGATGATGATCTCATTCGCCATGAACCAACATACCAGGTGCTTGCTTTAACTTCGTGTTGTCATATGTGGTTGAATGTTACATATGGTGTCTAGCTTGTATTGCTTGCAATTTGGTTAAATTGCATCTGCTTACTTTACAAAATATACCTTTGATAATGACATGCCTTCCTGTTTTTGATACATACTACATCTGTCTAGTAACCATGTTCTTACATCAAACTAATGCTCTTGGGTATCCCTCATCAATCACTTATGACGAGATAGTCAGGCTAGTGGGTTATTTTGAGACGTGCTACTCCTTTAAAGAGTGCAGTGTCGTCCTCCCCGCATGATTCTCAAGAAACATCAAGGCTAGATGAAGATAGACAATGTAGCTCTGTAGTTGTTAACCGCATTTCCCCTACACCACCATTGCGGGTGCTTTCTCTTACTTGGCGGTGTGATATGTGGTTGCATGTCGCATATGGTTTCTACCTTGTATTGCTTCTAATTAGTGTAAATTGCATCTGCTTAGCTAACAAATTATACCTGTGAATATGACATGCCTTCCTGTTTTTGGTACATACTACGTCTTTCTATTAACAATGTTCTTACATCAAACTACTTCTCTTGTGTACCCTGCATCAATCATCTTCATATTGACAGTGTAATATTTGTTGCATCTTGCATATCATTTCAAGCAAGTACTGCCTCTAATTAGTTCAAATGCCAGTTATGATGAGACACTTTTTACTTGGTACAGTGATTTTGGTTTGATCTTTAATATGGCGTCTAGCTTGCATTGCTTCTAATTTGTTGAAATGCCTTCTGCTTAGTGTTTTTCGTACATATTCCATCCTCCTACAAAGCGGTTGCCTTACATAAAAATTTTGTCCATTAGTATCATGTATGAACGAATTTGGAAGAGCGAATTTCATTCCTTTTTCTTATGGGTTTGACTTGACAAGGCAAAATCTAAAAGGGAGAACACATGGGATGATTGTGGCCGTCTGGAGAAACCAAAACAGATGATCTCTGCAGATTCTCCTGCTACTCCTACCACAGCGCAAGTTCTAAATCTCATCTCCCCTACTCCACAACCCCAGGTGCTTGCTCTAACATGGCAGTGTGATATGTGGTTGCATGTTGCATATGGTGCCTAGCTTGTATTGCTTCTAATTTGTTAAACTGCATCTCCTTAGCTTACACATTATACATGTGAATATAACACACCTTCCTATTTTTGGTACATACTACATCTACCTATCACACCATGTTCTTACATCAAACTACTGTTCTTGTGTGTCCTGCATCTATCACTTATGATGAGACAGTCACGCCCGTGGGTTAATATGAGACGCGCTGCTCTTACAAAGAGTGCACTTTCATCATTCCCACATGATTCTCAAGAAACAACAAGTCTAAATGAAGATATTCAATATAGCTCTCTAGTTGAAGACCCTATTTGCCCTACACCACCATCACAGGTGCTAGCTCTCACTTCGCAGTGTGATACATGGTTGCATGTTGCATATGGTGTCTAGCTTGTATTGCTTCTAATTAGGGTAAATTGCATCTGCTTAGTTTACACATTATACCTGTGAATATAACATGCCTTACTGTTTTTGGTACATACTTACATCTATCCATTAACCATGTTCTAACATGAAACTACCGCTCTTGGTTATCTTGCATCAATCACTTACGATGAGACACCTTTATTCGTAGCATATTGCATATTATTTCTAGCATGTTGCGGTGTTGACATGCATTGCTTCTAATTTGTTGAAATACCCTTATGAGGCCACTCTTTTAATTTGCCCGAGTGATATTGGTTTCATCTTTCATATGGTGTATAGCTTGCATTACTTCTAATTAGTTCAAACACCTTCTGCTTAGTTTACACTTTCCACATCATACATGTCAATATGTCATGCTGTCATGTCTTTCATACATATTCCATCCTCATATCATGACGTTGCCTTACATCAAGTAGTGTTCGTCATTATCATCCATTAGTGAGTTTTAAAGAGAAAATTTTATTCCTTTTTCTTGTGGGTTTGACTTGACAAGGCAAAATCAAAAAAGAGGAAGGAAAAGAGTAAGGAAGGCAATGATGGTGGTCCTCTGCATCAACGTAAACGGAGCATCTGTACGGATTATCCTTGCTCTGCTAGTGCATCACAAGTTCCAAGTCGCCGCTCCCCTACTCCACCAGCACAGGTGCTTGCTCTAACTTGGCAGTTTGATATCTAGTTGCATGTTGCATATGGTGTCCGGCTTTTATTGCTTCTAATTAGTGTAAACTGCATCTTCTTAGCTTACACATTATATGTGTGAATATGACACGCCTTCCTATTTTTGTTACATACTATATCTGTCTATCACACCATGTTCTTACATGAAACTATTGTTCTTATGTATCATGCATCAGTTACTTATGATGAGACACCTTTAAGTTGGCAGTGTGATATTGGTTGCGTCTTCAATATGATTTCTAGCACGTACTGTTTCTAATTTGTTGAACGTCGCTTATGACGAGACAGTTCTAACTTCTCAGAGTGGTATTAGTTGCACCTTCCATATGGTGTATAGCTTGCAGTGCTTCTAATTTGTTAAAGTGCCTTCTTCTTAGTTTCCACATCATAGGTTTGAATATGTCATGTCGTCCTATTTTTCGTACATATTCTATCCTTGTGTCATGAGTTTGCCTTTCATCAGAGTAGTGTTTGTCAGTATCACGCATAAATGAGTTCTGAAGAACAAATCTTATTCCTTTTTTCTTGTTGGTTTGACTTCACAATGCAAAATCAATAAAGCAGAAGGAAATTTGTAAGGCATTGGATGATGGTGGTCCTTCCAAGCAACTGAAACAGAGGGTCTCTACTGATTCTACTCCGCCATCCTCCCAACAAGATTCGCAAGACAACGCAAGGCTAGACAGTCAACGTAACTGCGTGGATGAGGAACACATCTCCCCTACTTCTCCATCACATGTGTTTACTCTAACTTGGCACTCCTTGGTTTACATGTTGCATATGATGAATATCATGTATTGCTTCTAACTTTGTTTTATTGCATCTACTTACTTTAGACATTATACCTGTGAATATGACACATGTTCCTATTTGTAGAACATACTATATCTGACCAGACTACTGTTCTTGCGTATCCCGCGTCAGTCACTTATGATGAGACACCTTTAAGTGGACACTATGATATTGGTTGCGTCTTCCATATGATTTCTAGCATGTACTACTTGTAATTTGTTGAAACGCCTGACATTTTTAACTTGGCAGACTGATATTAGTTGCATCTTTCATATGGCTACATGCATCGATTGATGCAGAGGCCGGTGGTCAACCTCCTTTTCTAAAAAAGGTCTAGCTTGTAGTGCTTCTAATTTCTTTAAATGCCTTCTGCTTAGTTACCACATCATAGGTCTGAATATGTCACGTCATCCTGTTTTTCGTACATATTCCATCCTCGTATCATGTGTTTGCCTTTCATCCACATAGTGTTTGTCAGTATCATACTTGAATGAGTTCTGAAGAGTGATTATTTTTCCTTTTTTTGTCCGTTTGACTTTGCAATGCAAAATCAATACAGCGGAAGGAAATTAGTAAGGCGGTGGATGATGGTGGTCCTTCGGAGCAACTCAAATAGAGGGTCTCTACAGATTCTACTCCGCCATTCTCCCAGCAAGATTCACGAGACAACACAAACCTGGACAGTCAACGTAGCTATGTAGATGATGAGCACTTCTCTCCTACTCCACCATCACATGTGCTTGCTCTAACTTGGCACTGTTATATGCGGTTGTGTTCCGTATGATGTCTAGTTTGTATTTATCATAATTTTGTTGAATTGCATCTGCGTAGCTTACAACTTATACATGTCAATATAACACATATTCATGTTTCTAGAACATAATAAATATGTCTATCACACCATGTTCTTACATCAAAGTACAGTTGTGTATCCCGCAACAATCACTTACCCATAAGACACCTTTAACTTGGGAGTGTTGTATAGGTTGCATCTTCCATTGTCTTCTAGCTTCTGCTGCTTCTAATTTGTTGAAATGGCACTTATGACGAGACACTGTTTACTTGGTAGAGTGATATTGGTTGCATGTTCATATGGTGCCTAGCCTTCATTTCTTCTAATTTTGTTCAAATGCATTTTGTTACTATTTTTCATACATATTCCATCCTCCTATCATACGTGTGAACATGCAATGTTGTCCTTTTTGTATATTTTCCATCCTCCTATCATGTGCTTGCCTTGCATCAAAGAAGTGTTCGTCTGTATCTTGCACCAATGAGTTACGCAGAGCTAATTTTATTTCCTTTCTTGTGGTTTTGACTTCACAAGGCAATATCAAAAAAGAGGAAGGAAAAGAGCAAGTTAGGGGATGTTTGTGGTCCTCCAGAGCGACGCCAACGAAGGCTCTCTAGATTTGCCCCTGCTACTGCTACTGCAGTTGAAATCCCAAGTCTATATGATGAGTTCATCTCTCCTACTCCACCATCTCAGGTGCTTGCTCTAAGTGATAGTCTGATAATTGGTTTCATGTTGCATATGTGTACAGCTTGTATTTATTCTAATTTGATTAAATTGCACCTGCTGGGTTTATATGTTATACATGTGCATATGACTTGCCTTTCTCTGGTATAGGTTGCGTCTTGCATTGTCTTCTAGCTTCTACTGCCTCTAATTTGTTGAAATGGCACTTATGAAGAGAAACTATTTACCTGGTAGAGTGATATTGGTTGCATGTTCATATGGTGCCTAGCCTTCATTTCTTCTATTTTTGTTCAAATGCCTTTTGTTACTGTTTTTCATACATATTCCATCCTCCTATCAGAGGTGTGAACATGCAATGTTGTCCTTTTTGTATATATTCCATCCTCCTATCATGCGCTTGCCTTGCATCGAAGAAGTGTTCGTCTGTATCATGCATCAACGAGTTATGCAGAGCTAATTTTATTTCCTTTCTTGTGGTTTTGACTTCAGAAGGGAATATCAAAAAAGAGGAAGGAAAAGAGTAAGTTAGGGGATGTTGGTGGTCCTCCAAAGTGACGCAAACGGAGGCTCTCTAGATTTGCCCCTGCTACTGCTACTACAGTTGAAGTCCCAAGTCCATATGATGAGTTCATCTCACCTACTCCACCATCTCAGGTGCTTGCTCTAAGTGACATTCTGATAATTGGTTTCATGTTGCGTATGGTGTCTAGCTTATATTTCTTCTAATTTGATTAAATTCCACCTACTGAGTTTATACGTTATACATGTGCATATGACATGATTTTATGTTTCTAGAATACACTACATCTATCTATCGTTACATGTTCTTACATGACAGTATTGTTGTTGTGTATGTCGCATCAATCACTTATGAGTGGATGCTTTTAACTTGGCAGTGTGATATTGGTTGCATGTTGCATTGATTTCTAGGTTGTACTGCTTATAATTTTTTGAAATGCCACATATGACAAGACACTTTTAACTTGGCAGAGTGATATTAGTTGCATCTTTTATATGGTGTCTAGCTTGCATTGCTTCTAATTTCTTGAAAATCCTTCTACTTAATTTAAACATCGTAGGTGTGAATATGTCAGGATGTCCTGTTTTTCTTACATATTCCATCCTCCTCATACGGTTGTCTTACATCAAAGTATTGCTCGTCTATATCATGTTAATGAGTTCCGAAGAGCGAATTTTATTCTTTTGTGTTGTGGGTAGGTCTTGACATGGCAAAGTCCAAAAAGAGCAAGGAAAAGAATATAGTAGGGAACGGTGTTACTCGCGGGGTGCAACAGAAAAGGATCTTCCCTCAAGCTTTTGCTGGTACTTATAGTGCAGTAGAATGTCCAAGTCCACTACCTAAATCTACAAACATAGTATCCCCTACTCCACCAGTTACAGCACCTCCTTCAACTGTACCGACATATCAATGAGTCACTAATTCGTTTGCTCCGCAAGTGGCGTGTTCCCAAGATGCCTTCACACCTAACACTACTTCCGAAGCACTTCTGACAGTACAGGACTTGGCAAGATCATATGAACCTCATGAGCATCAACACCAAGACAGTACCTGGCCGAGTCAAGTTGTAGTTGCATGCTCCTTTATATGTACTCTCACAGTTTGATGTTCACTAACACTTTCCATCTTCGTTATTGAACTAGCACCACGGTGCAAGAGGAGTGTAATGCCCAGGATGCGACTATATCTCCTACGTGTCGAGGCACGAGTTAGAGACATAAGCACATTCTGGAATGATTGAAGTGTGGTATCTTTGCACAAGTCATGTAAAGAACAAGGATGAAAGAGTAAAATAGTTGGCTTACACTCGCCACGTCACACAATTAATACAATAGCATACATTCATCCAAATAACACAGGGTTCTACTACAGACGAAATCAAACGAGAAAGATGCCACAACCACAAGTCCTGATCGCTCCTAGTAGGAACCACTACTGATCGTCGGGGTACGTCACATACATACGACCACACTCTTCATCGAACTCCTAGTGAAGTTCTTGCCCATCTCGGGCATCATACTCAGTTGTACCTGCATCTGGTGTGTGTTGTAAACTGTGAGTCACAAGGACTCAGCACTCCCATTCCTGGGTATCAAAACTAACAAAGCCTTTAAGTGTGGAGAGTTAATAAGGTGGCTGCAGCAAGCACTAAGCAACTAGCTTACGAATTCAGAGCGAGATGAGAATATGTGCCAACGGTCACAAAAGATGATCAATAAGTGATCCTAGCTACTCACGTTCATGCATAACCCCACCGTGTTCACTTTCCGAAAACCCCTTCGTAAAGAGACCGTCATGGTTACTCACACAGGTAGTGTATTCTCAAGGATATGGTGTCAAGTTATCTACAATCGGATATCAACAAATTGCCATCTGCCACATAACCGCGGGCACGGCTTTCGAAAGTCCATAGCCCTGCAAGGGTGTCCCAACTTAGCCCATCACAAACTCATGATCTACGGAGTCGCAACTCCATATTGGGAAGACCCGAGTATTCTCGGAATCCTGTGCTCAAGATATTTCGACAAAGGTAAAACTAATCCAGCAAGACCTTCCGGCGTGCCGACACCCTGATAGTAGCCGCGCGTATCTCGTATCAGTCCACGACCGGATGGGACAAGCTACGGGAGACTAAACCTTGAGTTGCCTCTAGGTGTCCCCGTAGGTTGCCCAGTTTGGACCAACACTCATGAGGAGCACTGGCCCGGGGATTGATTAAGAACTCGGGTTTATAACTCCCTATGCAAGTTTTTAGTTATTAGGCAAATGTAGTACCAAAGTTGGGTCTTGCTGGGAAAATCTTTAAGCAATGCGAATTATCAAGGGGAGTCCCATAAACGCCAACCGTGTTAGGAACGCAAAATCAAGGAACATAACACCGGTTTATCGGGTCCTAAGGTGGCATGAGTGGAAAAAAACACCAAACAGAAGGCCAAGCCTTTCACCCATTACTAATATATATGTGCATTAATTTAATTAAGGTATATATTGTGTTATCCCAATAAACAAGTCCAAACATGGAGCAATCTGCAAACCTCACCTGTAACTAACAACGCTATAAGGGGGCTGAGCAAAAGCGTACTTAGCCAATCAACGGTTTGCTAGCAAGGCGGTTAGAGTGTTTCATGGCAACATAGGAGGCTGACAAGACAAGAATAGGCATTGAGGCATACTATAGAGCGAGACAACTAGCAAGGCAAAGATAGAGGTGATATCGGGGAACGGTCATCTTGCCTGTTAAGTCCACGGAGAGATCGTAACCTTGCTCCTCAAACTCAGTCTCGACAGGATCCCGAACTCCGAATCATCACCGGGCTCTTACCAAGACAACAATACAAACACCGGAACAAAATCAAACACCATGCAATGCTCAAACACATGATGCAAGTAAGATGCATATGAGCATGGACATGATATGATTCATCACAAGGATCATGATGAGTGCAACATGTGGTATGGCATAGGTGCAAGAACACAGTTCATTTAAGTGACCACAATCATGCAAAAAAAAACAAGAACAAAATAGTCACACATGTAGTTATTTGTTTTGAACTATCTAAGCACCCAACAAGCTGTTAAAATGTTCCTTAGCATGGAAAGTGGGGCATCACAAGGTCAACAACAACATGCAAGCATTTTAAATGGGCCGGAAGGAACAGACAACAATTCCGGAAAATCCCATGTGCATATTTCAACTTATGGATCTGATCTGTTATAACGATATGTTAGAGTTGTTAAGCATGCAAAGTAACAACACCATGTTATTCTACACATTTTACCACCCCATCTACATATAAAGTTTGTCAAAGTTGGAGCTACGGTTATTTAGTTATGAATTAAACCAATTTGAACATGTTATTCACAAAAATATATTCAAACAACATTTTAAATGTTTTTAGCATGGCAACAAAATGCATATACTTAATCGACACAAAAAACTAAATAGTTTTTATATATAGATTATTTTAAACAGATGCATATTTTAAAAGATATGATGAATTGAAAATGCAACCAAAACTGAATTAAAACAAAACAGAAAAAGAGACTAAACAGCCCTGACCCAGTCTAGACTAGCCACAGTCTATGGCCAATGGGTCCAGGGAGGTGCTAAGGTGGCGAGCTGGGTGCGGGGGATTGTGAGAGGGCGCACAGAGGCTGCCAGGTGGGGCCTGGGTGTTAGCGGGACTGAAAAATGAAAAAACTAGGCATTTTCCACGAGCCCTAAGGGGATTCGAACCAGCGCCTGTGGGTTAAGGGAGAGAGCGGTGAGCCACTGGGCTAGGTAAGGGAGTCTGGTAGGGAAGGGGCTTGGCTCCTTTTGAACTAGCCCTGAGCGGGTAGCTGCTCTGCGCATAAAGAGATGACGGCGGCAGCTAAGACGCCGGCGGGGCACAGGCAGAGCGATGTGAGCCCAGGTCTATGGCAGTGGGCGTGCGGAAACGAGGCGCGGAGCGGCCTGGGAAGGCACGACGCTAGGGGAGGCCGGGCGCTCGAGCTATAGCTTTGCTCTGCTCTAGGACAGGGCATCCGCGGCGAGTGACAAGAAGACGGCGGGTGGAGCAGCGGCTGTTGCCGTAGCAGAGAAGCAGCGAGCGTGCGAGGAGGAGCTGCAGCAAGCAAGGGGGAATCGGAGCGGGGCGAAGCGCTGGACGGCGACACGGGCTGGCACGCATCGGTCTCTCTGAAAATTCAAAGAAGCGCTGGAGCAACGAGAGCACGAAGACGGCAAGGACCTAGCGAGTACTTCCGGGCTCTTCGGACTCCAGGAGAAAGCAGAGAGGGAGCTGGTTATACCTGCTTACCCTAGGAGATGGGGAGTTCGTCGGACAAGCACCAGAGAAGACGCTGTCAAGCTCTGAACTTGGCGTCGACGCTGTCCGTGAAGCAGAGGAGGAAGGGGACGACAAGGAAGAAGAGGGAATTGGCGATCTTTGGCGCGACACGACATTAGGATGGATCCGGGGGAGAGTGGTCGTGCTTGTGGACGTCGCGGAGGAAGGCAGGGCGACGCTACGCCGGCGGCGAGCTCCTGCTCGGTTGGCCATGGCATCCGTGTGCAGCGCTCCAGGCGCACGAGGGGGAGACATGGAGAGGCGGCGGCACGAAGAGAGGAAGGAGGAGAGAGGGAAACCCTAGGAGGGCACGAGTGCTCGCTTTATAGGGGCGCGGTCGAGCTGGCCTCGACGTCCGTGAACTCGCGACGCGGCGGTGACGGGGTCTATCTCTGAATTGAGGGATATGGAGGAGGGGACGGAGCAGGTGGTCGTGAGGCCTGGGTCACTGGCAGGCGGGCCCAGCAAGAGGGAGATAGAGGGGAGCTCTGCGCTGGTGGGCTGGCGCGCGGGGATGTTGCTGGGCCGAGGCATGGGGGAAGCCAAGGCCCAGGCTGTGGCTAGGTGCTGCTGCAAGGCTGCTGTTTTTCTTTTTCCTTTTCTTAAAGCAGAAAATCAAAATGAAAAACACAGGCAGCTAGGAAAAGACTTAAGGAGAAGTAAAAATATCCCCGAGCTCCTGGAATTATGCTCTAATTGATAAAATTACTTTGGACATTTTTAGAGGTAGAAAAATAAAAAATGTTTGAATATGATTCAAACTTGAGGCATTTTTGAACCTAACCAAAGCAACTTCAAAAGAGGTGAAATTTGGCATAGCTGTTTAGGACATCAAGCAAGATCTGTTGGGAGAAGATGAACATTAAAGGAGGAGGCTAGATGTCACTTTGCAAAACTAAAAGAAAGAGAGAAGGGGAGGTGGTGAAACATGGAAATGATCAATCATGGATCACACATGGATTAAAGCAACACTAAACCATTCAAGAAAACACAATGCCACATGGTGAATAAGTGAATGCAATATGACAAGGTTGAATGCAATATGATGAGGCCATGGTGCATATGATGATATGACAATTCATTACGATGACAAAGCATAAAGAAAGATAAACCCCCAAGTAAAGGATAGGACCAAATGGTAAATATTTATAGACATATAAGGAAGTTTTACATCTGGGGTGTTACAAACTCTCCTCCACTACGAAAAGATATCGTCCCGAGATCTAGGGCTGAAAGAAAGTGGGATACTCGGAACGGAGATGATCTTCTCGTTCCCATGTAGCTTCTCGGTCGGTATGGTGCGACCACTTCACTTTCAAGAATTTGATGGACTTGTTGCGGGTCTTGCGCTCAGTTTATTCAAGGATAGCAACGGGGTGCTCATGATAAGACATGTCTTGCTGAAGATCAATCTCTTCGAAAGGAATGGTGCGTTCAGGTGTCTTGAAGCACTTGCGGAGTTGTGACACGTGAAACACATCGTGCACATTTGCAAAGTTGGAGGGAAGCTCGAGTTGGTAGGCTAGATGGCCTCTCTTGCCAATTATCTTGAAAGGACCCACGTATCTTGGAGCATGCTTGCCCTTGTTACCGAACCTCTGAGTGCCCTTCATGGGAGAAACACGGAGATAGACATGATCTCCAATGTCGAAAGCCAATTCTCTGTGTTTGCCATCATAGTAGCTCTTCTGGCGCGATTGCGCGGCTTTGAGATTCTCACGTATGACTTTGCACATCTCTTCAGTCTCTGAGATCAAATCATTGCCAAGGAGTTGACGTTCACCAGTCTCGGACTAGTTGAGAGGGGTACGACACTTTCTTCCATAGAGAATTTCAAATGGTGCTTTGCCTGCACTTGCTTGGAAACTGTTGTTGTAGGAGAACTCGGCAAATGGAAGGCAATCTTCCCATTTCACACCTAAGGAGATTACACCTGCCCTGACCATATCTTCAATAATTTGGTTCACTCTCTCGACTTGGCCACTAGTCTGAGGGTGAAAAGTTGTGCTGATGCAAATCTTGGTACCCATAGCTGACTGGAAGGAATCCCAGAATTTGGAAGTGAACAAGCTTCCACGGTCTGAGGAGATTACTTGAGGGATAGCATGCAAAGAGACAATTCTGGAGGTATACAGCTATGCCAGTTGTGCTGCATTGATGGATTCCTTGACTAGAATAAAATGAGCCACTTTGGTGAGCTTATAAATCACCACAAGGATGGCGACATTTCCTCGCTTGGACTTGGGAAAACCTTTGACGAAATCCATCTCAATGTGATCGAATTTCCACTCGGGAATAGGTAGAGGTTGAAGGAGTCCGGTTGCACGTTGATGATTTGCCTTCACTCTTCTGCAGACATCAGACTCGTTCACGAATTGAGCAATTTCTCTTTTCATGCGAGTCCACCAATAGGATTGCTTGAGGTCATGGTACATCTTGGAACTTCCTGGATGTATCGAGAGGAGTGAGTCATGTGCTTCGTTCATTATGAGCTTCCTGAGATCACCTTTGGGAACTACTATTCTATCCTCAAAGAACAAAGTGTCTCTGTCATCAATGCGATAGAAGTTGTACTTGGGAGTACCCTTTGCAATACCATGTTTCGCCTTCTGCACCATAGCATCATTGAGTTGGGCCTCACGGATTTGATCTTCCAAGGTAGGAGAAACTTGAAGGTTGGCAAGAAATCCTTGCGGAACAACTTGGAGGTTGAGCTTCCTGAATGACTCACAAAGTTTAGGTTGGAACGGTTGATGAGACTGTTGCAATAAGCCTTTCTTCTCAAGGCATCTGCAATGACATTGGCCTTGCCAGGAGTATACTCAATGCTTGGATCGTACTCTTGAATAATTTCAACCCAACGAGTCTGGCAGAGGTTAAGGTTTGGCTGGGTGAAGATGTACTTCATGCTCTTGTGATCGGTGAAGATGTCCACTTTTCTGCCCAACAGGAGGTGTCTCCACGTGATCAAGGCATGAACAACTACTACTAGCTCAAGATCATGTGTGGGGTAATTATTCTCATTTGGTTTAACCTGACGCGAAGTGTATGCAATGATCTTCTTGTCTTGCATGAGAACACCACTGATACCTTGCAATGAAGCATCACAAATCACTTTGTAAGGCTTGGACTCATCCGGAGGAGTAAGTACCAGAGCAGAAATGAGTTTCTCTTTGAGTGTATTGAATGCCACATCACAATCAGGAGTCCACGAGTACTTGCATTCTTTTGCAACAGGTTGGAAAGAGGCCTGGCAATCTTGGAGAAGTTCTCAACGAACATTCTGCAATAGCTTGCGAGGTCGAGGAAACTTCGGAGTTGTTTGACGTTCTGAGGAGGTTCCCACTTCACAATAGCTTCAACCTTCTCAATGTTAACAGAAATGCCCTTGGCAGAGATAATATGACCAAGATAGAGGACTTCATCAAGCCAGAATTCGCACTTGGAGAATTTCGCATAAAAGCGGTGCTCTCTGAGCCTGTCAAGAACCAAACGGAGGTGCTTGGCGTGGTCTTCTTTATTCTTGGAGAATACCAAGATGTCATAGAGGTACACGAGGATGAACTCATTGGTGTAGGGGTTGAATATGAAGTGCATCATCCGAGAGAAAGTGGGTGGAGCATTTGTAAGCCCGAAGGACATGACTGTGTACTCGTAGGATCCATAACTCGTTTTGAATGTGGTCTTGGGAATATCCTCTTCACGGATACGAATCTGATGGTAGCCCATCCGGAGATCAAGCTTCGAGAAAACCTTGGCTCTTTTGAGTTGCTAGAACAGTTCATTGATATTGGGGAGCGGGTACTTATTCTTAATTGTCTTGTTGTTCAATGGCCGGTAATCAACGCACAATCGTTCCGTACCATCCTTCTTCTTGACAAAAAGAACACCACAGCCCCAAGGAGAAGTACTTGGTCTGATCAGACCCAAGCATTCTTGCTCATCGAGTTGTTTCTTCAACTCCTTCAACTCTTTAGGAGAAAGCTTGTACGGATGCTGACAGGCTGGCTCCGTACCAGGTTCAAGTTCAATGACAAATTCAACTGAACGGTTGGGAGGCATGCCTGGAAGCTCTTCAGGAAATACATCCACATATTCAAAAACCACCGGAATCTGGGATATGACATTAATCTCGCCCTTGTGATTGAGAAAGAATAGCCTGATTGTGTTATCTCGAGTTGTGAAGATAATCACGTCATCGGAAGGATGAGTTAGATTCACCTCTTTGTTTGCACAATCAATAAGAGCATCATGCTTAGAGAGCCAATCCATCCCAAGAATAAGATCAATGTCCGAGTTACCGAGAACAACTGGGGAAACTAGAAAACTGTAATCACCCATATGAATAGAGATATCCGGAGCCACCATACTAGAACTCAATCTCTTAGCAGGAGAAACAACACTCAAAGCTCTTGGCAACAGTTCGGTGTGAAAATTATGCTTCGATGCAAATGGGTAGGATATGAAAGAACGTGGTGCACCTGAATCAAACAAGACTTTTGCAGGAATAGAGTTAACTGGAAGATTACCAATTATCACATCAGAAGAATCCCCTGCTTGAGTTGCATTCATCAGGTTCACTCTTGCATGCTTGGGATTGTGCTTGACAATAGTGTTGCTTGTAGGCCTGAAAGGTGGAGGAGGCGGAAGACGCCTCTGGTTGGTGCACTTGTTGGAATAGTGACCTTTCATACCACATTTGTAGCAAGTGACCTCTGAAGCTCGACGGGGAGGAGGAACACTTGGTCTTGGAGCTTGGTACTGAGACTTGTTCTAGTTGCTTGGGTTGGGTTGGTGGGAAAATCCACGACCACCTGAGTGCTTGTTTTGACTCGGAGGACGGAACACTGGAGGAGGCGGGAGCCAGAACTTCTACTGCTTGGCGACCACTTGAGAGGAAGAGGAGGAGTGAACAACATCTCTTATCCTCTTTTTGGAAGCTTCACATTTGAGCTGAGCTGCCTCTTGCTGGAGAGCCATGTTGTAGAATTGATCAAATTCATCTGGCTCGAACAGAGTGAGTGCAAGTTGGAGTTCATCTTTCAGACCACCTCATAACTGGTAGATTTCGCTCTTGGCATCGGGGATGTCTTGCTTCGAATAACGGGAAAGATTCTGGAACTTGACATTGGATTGGTAGACAGACATGGTGCCTTGCTTCAGATTGCGGAATTGCTCATGCATGCCTTTAGTGGCACTCGTAGGGATGTGATGAGAATGGAAATCGCGACAAAAGTCAGCCCAAGAGATCTCACGACCTGCTCTGGAGTGTTTGTACTATTGCCAGTTGGAAAGCGGCAAACTTGACATAATCCTGAGGTCTGACGTTACTGCACTCAAAATGCTTCTTGATGTCTGTGATCCAATCTTCAGCATCTACCGGATCAACACAGTAACTGAAAGACTTGGGTTGATTTGCCAGAAATTGGTTCAGGGTCGCAAAGTCAGGTTGATTGAACAGATTTCCTTGGCCTTGGTTCCCTTGATTGCCTTGATTTTCTTGATTAGCTTGGAAATTGTGCATCATCTGCATGAGAATCTGGGTGTTTTGATTGGTTGCCTGCATAATCGCTCTCTATGCCTCAGAGGAAGGAGGAGGGGAAGCTGGACGCTCTTCTTCACCCTCTGGGTTCTGGCTGGGAACTTTCTTAGGTGCCATCCTAAAGATGATGACAACCGTTAGCCATTGAAGCAAATAATAGATAAGTTGAATCAACGGATAGATATTTGCAACATATAGTCTTCACAATGAACATCCGAACAAAATGAACGAATGAATTACATAGCTTAATGGTACATCAACTTGTCGAGAAGCCACTTGGGAGAACAAAATGATGGAATAAAACAACAAGGTAACAAATGGAACAAATACATAATAGAGGTTTTGTTAGGGATATTACTAGCAGGTATGAACCGGCTAGTGTAAACCGGATTATGATAATATAGTCGTATCATTGTAATACCTAGTAGAGGCTACGGCCCATGAGAGCTTAGGGCCCGTGTATAGAGTTACGGTTTGTAAACTGCCTGATCATGTAACTTGAGAGATAAGGAAGAAAGAGCAGAGACCGAGGCGGACACAAGTATGAGCCGGCCTCGGGACTCTGTAAACCGGACCGGGCGTCGCCTCTATATAAAGGGACGACCCGGCGACGGTTCAGGGACAAGCAAGAAACAACCCCGTCGAGACACAGGCAAGCAATCCGCTCCCTGTTCATCGACACCCAAGCAATACCAAACCAAACTAGACATAGGCTTTTACTTTCATCGAAGGGGCCAAACTAGTATAAATCCTTTGTGTCCTTTGTGTGCTTTTAACCCCTTCAAGCTAACCCGTGCGATGGTTCCATCATCAAGTCCGTTAAACCGGACATCTGCCGTGTTATTTCCACGACAGTTGGTGCCCACCGTGGGGCCTCCACACGATGGTTTCGAGTTCTTGAAGGGCAGCTTTGAAGGGCTCAAGGGTTACGCGGTCGGCCGGATGACCAAGAGTCGCCGCGGCCGGATCTACATCGACGACACAGGTTGGGGACCGGAGGCCGATTCAATCGAATACGGGTACCGGGTTCCCTTCGACGGCATCCACGTCTTCATCGGCAAGATTGGTGAACGGGGGCCTGCGCCGGACGCCTTCCCCAACATCATCGAGCCGGATCAGCGTGCGAGATCGGCCCGGATTCGGCCTGCCATGAAGCACGTTTTCGTTGGAGCAATTTACGGGGTCCAAACCGAGGACGGATCGGATTCCGGTGGCGAGACAGTTATTTATTCCGACGATGAATCTTCATCTAGAGAGACTGAGTCTCTGTATCAGTTGCGGGACGGCCGGTCTGAGGGTGTGTCCGACGGAGACAGCATTCCGGACCCCTTTGATCCGCCAAACTGAGTGGCTGTCTTTATGGCCGGTTCACAACCCACGCCACAGTCCACGATGAACGGGGCGACAGCAGAAGCTGGTGTAGGGGGGAGCGGCTCAGCCCTCTCGCCCTCTGATGCTCTATCCACCTTGATTGAGGAGTTCACATCCCGAGCCATGGCAGAGGTAGCTCCAGCAGACAAGGCGCAACACGATGCAGAGCTCCTTCAGCTAAAGGGCCGGATCGATCAAGTGAAAGAAAATTTAAAGGCAGAAAAGGCTATGATAGCAATGAGACAGGCAGAGCTGGATGATCAGGCTTTTCAGCTAAGGATGGAACAGGCCTCTGTACAAGGAGTAAGGAGTCGGAAGTACCAGTCTCGTCTACCGCCGGTTTATGAGGCGACGGATCTTTTCAGGACGCCAGGAGCGGGAACCAGCAATGATCCGGCGACAAACCGGAGGGCGGCCCCGGCTAGGGATGAGCCGGTTCAGCAGCCCACTGCAGAGCAAGATCGACGGGTAATGCCTGCGCCTCATATCCCGACCCCTCCGGGTCATTACTCAAATCCTTTGGACAACATTGTTGCTGCCGCTTCACGCCTGGCCGCTTTACCCGTTGAGGGGACATCCCCCGTGGCATTGGACGCACGCAGGGTCAAGGATCTGCTTAATACGGCATTAACACAACAGCAAGCATATTCTCATAGCAGGGAGAGGCTCCATTCAACAGCACGCCACAGCCGGAGTTACACCAGGCATTGGGAGGAACCAGAAGTGTCTAGTAGTGAACGCAGGCGACACCGTCACAGGCAAAATAATCCGGCAGGCGCGGATGCACAAGCTCAGGATGCAAACCGGGTTAGATCAGTGGCCCGTGAGGAGATCCATCAAGCGACGCCGGTTCACGCAACCACAGCAGAGACAGGAGTCGCAACGAGTTCCTTTGGGGTACAATGCCTTATCCCCGCTTTACGGAGCGTGAAGCTGCCCAAGGATTTTAAAGGCCCACGTAAGGTGCCTAATTACACAGCAGATTTGGCTCCAGAAGCTTGGGTTGAGAGTTACGAGATGGCCATGGAGATGATAGACGTGGATGAAGCGGCTTGTGTGAAATATTTCACCATGATGCTTGAAGGTACAGCCCGGACTTGGCTAAAGGGTTTACCCCCTAATTCTATCGGATCGTGGGGAGAGTTACGTCGCCAGTTTATTAAAAACTTCAAGGATACGTGCAAGCAGTCGATGTCAGTGGTAGATCTAGCAGCCTGTATACAAGGGGAGCAGGAGTCTACAAGTGCATGGGTGCGGCGAGTATCAGAAATCTTGCACTCTTCGAATAGTATCAATCCCAGTACGGCAATAGTGACCCTGGAAAACAATTGCCGGTTTGAGTCTCTAAAGTTAAAGCTGGGACGGCTTAAATGGGATTGTAATGATATGGGAACTCTCATGAGCACTCTGGTGAAGTACGGGGACTCTGACAACACTAAGTATCCAGAAGCGGAGGGAGACAAAGCAGGAAAAGTCAACAAGCCTGGTAAACCGGCACAGGTTAATCCGGCTGCTACAAGCTTCTTAGGCAAGCGAAAAGAGGAGGGTGGCTCTGATTTCGTGGCCAATACCCAAGTTCAAGGAGGTTTCCAGCGCAATAGGGGTAAGCCGCCTCCACAAACCGGCGGAGGAAATGTTAGCTGGGAGCAGGAGTTAAATGAGCCTTGTCCGAAACATAGCACAAGGGAACGACCAGCAAAACACACTATAGGAGAATGCAAGCCTTTGATGGAAGCCATAATGAGCCGGTTCAGCGCTAACAACGGGCCTCCAAATGGCGGTTCAGGACCGGGGTTTTATGGTCCGGGTCACCAGGGGAACGGCTCCGGGTCAGGATACCATGGCAACAGCAGTGGTTATAATAACCGAGGCAATAATCAATATGGTCAAGGCGGTTACAATAGCCAAGGCAATCAGCAGCATGGTCAAGGTGGTTACAATAACCAAAACAATCAACAGCAGGGCCAGGGTAATCACAATAACCAAGGCAGTCAGCAGCGTCAGCAGCAGCAACAGCAGCAATCCGGATATCAGAGTAATCCGAAGGAGCTGAGTAGTGGGCAATATCATGTGTTTACTACAAGTTTGTGTAAACGGGATCAGAAAGTTTTGAAGCGGGCGGTCCACGCGGTTGAACCGGCGACACCGCAATTCCTGCGCTAGTCGGAGCAGCCCATTGTGTGGAGCAGGGAGGATCACCCGCAGCGAGTTGATAATCCGGGCCACTTGGCCTTGGTAGTAGCACCACAGGTGGGTGGCTACAAGTTCACTAAAGTCCTCATGGACGGCGGTAGTAGCATCAATATCTTGTATTATGAGACTTTCCGCCGCATGGGGCTGACGGATAAAAAGCTAAGGCAATCAAACACGGTGTTTCATGGAGTGGTGCCAGGTAAATCAGCTTACCCCATTGGAAAAATTGACCTAGAAGTTACCTTTGGAGATGAACAGGATTCCAGGTCAGAGATGATAACCTTTGAAGTGGTCAAGATCCGGAGCCCTTATCATGCTCTGTTTGGGAGGACGGTTTATGCCAAGTTTATGGCCAGGCCGTGTTATGATTATCTACAGCTCAAGATGCCGGGTCACAAAGGAACAATCACGGTTCATGGAATTCGCAAGATTGCATTAGAGTGTGAAGAGGGAGACGCTGCCTACACGGAGGCAGTGTGTGCTACAGAGGAGTTGAAGTTCTACAAGGACAATGTTGATCAGGCAGATATGACCCCGTTGAAGAAGCCAACTACGGAGCATGATCCGGCGTTGAAGTTTAAATCAGCGGAGGAGACCAAGCAAGTTGATTTTGTGCCAGGCGATTCATCCAAGCAGTTCACTATCAGCGCTAACCTTGATCCCAAATAGGAAAGCGCGCTCATCGAGTTCATCCGTGAGAACCGGGATATCTTTGCATGGAAACCTTCTGACATGCCAGGTATACTGAGGGAACTCACTGAGCACAGTCTTAACACTGATCCGAAGTTTAAACTGGTCAAGCAGTATCTACGCCGCTTCAACGAAGAAAGGCGCAAAGCTATAGGAGAGGAAGTGGCCAGGCTTTTGGCCGCAGGGTTCATAGTGGAAGTTTTTCACCCGGAGTGGTTGGCTAATCCAGTGCTGGTGTTAAAGAAAAATGGAAAGTGGAGAATGTGTGTGGATTATACGGACCTAAACAAAGCTTGTCAAACTGATCCTTTTGCTCTTCCTCGCATTGATCAGATCATCGATGCTACAGCAGGATGTGAGCGGCTAAGTTTCTTGGATGCATATTCAGGGTATCACCAGATCAAGATGGCAGTTAAAGATCAGGAGAAGACGTCCTTCATAACACCTTTTGGTGCTTTTTCCTATGTGTCTATGCCCTTTAGGCTCAAGAGTGCCCAAGCCACCTACCAGCGTTGTGTACAGAACTGTCTTAAGGGGCAGATAGGCAGGAATGTTCATGCTTATGTGGATGATATCGTGGTGAAGTCAAGGAAGGAGGAGACGATGATAGAGGACCTCAAGGAGACCTTTAACAATCTTCGAGCCTATAAAATGATGCATAATCCGGAGAAGTGCGCCTTTGGGGTTCCGGCGGGCAAGCTCCTTGGGTTCTTGGTGTCAAATAGAGGAATAGAAGCTAATCCGGAGAAAATCAAGGCAATCACATCTTTGACTAAACCGGTTTGCATCAATGATGTTCAGCATATTGCCAGCCGGATCACAGCATTGAGCCGGTTCATCAGCCGTTTGGGAGAGAAGACGATTCCGCTTTACCAGATGCTGAAAAAGACGGACCGGTTTATATGGAGTGATGAAGCGGACGTTGCGTTTGAGGATTTGAAGCGGCAGCTGGCAAAGCCGCCGGTCCTGGCTGCCCCTGTTGATAAGGAGTCGTTGCTGTTATATGTCGCCGCCAATGCACGGGCAGTCAGCGTCGCAATCGTGGTGGAGCGCAAGGAAGCAGGGAAGGAATACCCGGTTCAGCGTCCGGTCTATTACGTCAGTGAAGTTCTCATTGAGTCCAAGCAAAGGTACCCACATTGGCAGAAGCTGGTATATGGTGCGTTCATGGCAAACCGGAAGTTGAAGCATTATTTCCAAGACCATCCAATAACTGTTGTTAGTTCAGCACCATTGGGGGATATAATCCAGAACAGGGAAGCTACGGGCAGAGTGGCGAAGTGGGCCATTGAGCTCAGCCCACACGAATTGAAATATGTGCCGCGCACCGCTATCAAATCTCAAGCATTGGTGGATTTCATCAATGATTGGACAAAACTGCAAATACCAGAGGAGAAGCCGGATCTTACATACTGGACGATTCACTTTGACGGTTCAAGGCAGTTAGAAGGCTCGGGGGCTGGAGTTGTTTTAACTTCCCCGCGAGGAGACAAGTTTTGTTATGTCCTCCGTTTATTGTTTCCTTGTACTAATAATGCAGCAGAGTATGAAGCATTGCTTCATGGCTTGCGGATGGCCAAGGAGATGAACTTGAGCCGGGTCAAGTGCTTTGGCGATTCAGATTTAGTGGCACAGCAAGTGTCCGGTAAGTGGGACTCAAGAGATCCTCTCATGGCAGCTTACAGACGAGAAGTGGAAGCAGTTGCAGGATATTTCAAAGGGTATCAGGTGGATCACATAGACCGGCGAAGGAATGAAGCGGCCGATGCTTTAAGCCGGCTGGGTTCTCAACGTAAACCGGTACCACCAAATACTTTTTTGGATGAGCTGCACAGTCCATCAGTTCAAGTACCATCGGAGGAAGATCTGGCTGTTCCTGATCCGGAGGCACAGCTAGTTGCGGCACTTCATGTTATTCCGGATTGGACGCTACCTTATCTGGCGTATCTAAGCCGAGGAGAGCTACCGGACGACGAGATCGAAGCACGAAAGATAGTCCGGCGTTCTAAGTCCATGACAATTGCAAACGGAGAGCTTCATCATCGCAGTGTTTCTGGAGCGTTTCAACGGTGTGTATCAGCTGAGGAAGGATGTGATATTCTTCGTGAGATCCATGAAGGGTATTGTGGCCATCATGCCGGTTCAAAATCCTTGGTGGCTAAGGCTTTTCGACATGGGTTCTATTGGTTGACAGCCCATGCTGATGCGGCGGATCTAGTTCGGAAGTGTGATGCTTGTCAGAAGTTTTCACGACGTGCTCTTGTTCCGGCATAGGAGCTCCGGATGATACCGATAACTTGGCCGTTTGCAACTTGGGGGCTTGATATGGTTGGACCTTTTAAGCGATCCCAAGATCAAAAGACTCATCTACCGGTGGCTGTGGATAAATTTACAAAGTGGATTGAGGCAGAGCCTGTGAGCAAGTGTGATGCGGCACCAGCGGTTAAATTCATCAAAAGGTAATTTTCCGGTTTGGCTTTCCACACAGCATCATCACAGACAACGGCACCAATTTATCTAAGGGTGAGATGGAAGAATTTTGTCAATGGGAACATATTCGCCTAGACGTGTCTTCTGTGGCCCACCCTCAATACAATGGTCAAGCTGAAAGAGCAAATCAGGAGATTTTGCGAGGTATCAAGCCCCGGCTTATGACTCCCTTGCAAAGAACACCAGGGTGTTGGGTTGAGGAGTTACCTTCTGTCCTTTGGAGTATCAATACTACGCCAAACCGGTCCACAGGTTACACACCTTTCTTTATGGTATATGGTGCTGAAGCGGTTCTTCCAAGTGATATCCGTCATGATTCGCCAAGGGTGACGGCCTATATTGAAGCGGCCAACGAGCAGGCGAGACAAGACAGTTTGGACCGGCTGGATGAAGAGCGTGATATAGCAGCAGCACGGTCTGCGATTTATCAACAAGACTTGCGCAGATATCACAGCCGCCGGATCAAGACCAGGATGTTGTAGGAGGGAGACTTAGTACTCCGGCTCATCCAAGATCAAACAGATATGCACAAGATATCCCCACCTTGGGAAGGGCCCTTTGTGGTTAGCAAGAATCTACACAACGGTTCGTATTATCTGGTGGACGTTCGAGAACACAAGGACTCACGGACATCGGAAGAAGAGATAAAGAGGCCGTGGAACATCGCCCTCTTGCGGGCCTACTATACCTGAGCCATGAGCTCTGCTGTATCCTATGTATATATTATGATTAATGAATAAACCGGCACCCTCGGTAAACCAGGGGCTCAGCCTTTTTTCCAATACAAGTATCTTATGGTGACAACCATACATTTCTTATCATATGTCATATTTCAAACACTTCGATCGATTTAAACTGATTGTGCAGGGCATATGTACTCTGGAGCAATAAACTCACTGAAGGGCTTCCTGTTCAAACATAGGTCATATTCGAACCAAAGAGAACATAGCCAAACTTACTGAAGGGATTCCTGTTCAAACATAGGTCGTATTCGAACCAAAGAGGACATGGCATAAAGCCCTCTGGATGGTACCCGCATCCATTGATTGGCTAAAGTTTTATATGGCCCGCAGGGGGCAGGATTGTACCCGAATCCTAGCTAAAACCCCTGTGGTTGTCTTTGTTTCCTATGGTTGTACCCGAACAATAAGGCCCTCTGGATGGTACCCGCATCCATTGATTGGCTAAAGTTTTATATGGCCCACAGTGGGCAGGATTGTACCTGAATCCTAGCTCAAATCCCGGTGGTTGCGTCCGTTTCTTATGGTTGTACCCGAACCATAAGGCCCTTTGGATGGTACCCGCATCCATTGATTGGCTAAAGTTTTATATGGCCAACAGGGGGCAGGATTGTACCCGAATCCTAGCTTAACCCCTGTTGGTTGTATCTGGTTCCTATGGTCGTATCCGAACCATAAGGCCCCCTGGATGGTACCCGCATCCATTGATTGGCCGAACCTTGCTTTGAGCCTGGCAGCTCATAAAAAGCCTCGAATACATGGTTTTATTTGCAAACTTGCATTTTTGGTATTTGTGTTTATGGTTCTTTGATCCGGAGTGGGACAACTTCAGAGTTGGCCACGTATCTACAAAAGTCTGGGCAGAGCTCCAGCATGATCTAAACCGGTAGCTGCTATTAAAACCGGAATTATTATTGGGTCTATCACAAAGGCTCCCACACAAAATTGCAAATTTCACTGGATTAAGAATATCAAGCATATTTGATGGCAGGTATGAAGTTATTTCTGATACAAACAAAACACTTGTTTGATATATTGTGAGAGCAATTTAATTGGTCCAGCGGTAAACCGCTAGGACATATTTTCAGTGTTATTTCTGCAGAAACAGATAATATGCAGGGTAAACCATATCAGACTAGATTTAAATTGGCAACGTCAAAACAAGAAGTTCGAACATCCGGATCAAGACGAATAATGTTTTATGCTATCCTAATACAAGGCATAGCAAACCGGAACGGATTAAAGATTGCAAGGATGATAGCAGGAATACAGATCAAGTACTTACCGAAGACAGCAGAAGTCATCAGTTCTATTTGCCGCTTTAAACCGGTTAACTCTTCAGTCACCGGATTAAGGGCTTCCTCAGCGTCCTTTGCCCGTTTTTCCAGATCCTTCTTCTGAACTTCAAAGGCGGTCCGCTCCTCTTCAAAATATTTCTTCAGCTGTTCAGCAGTCTTTAAGCTCAGCGCCAAGTCTTTCTTGGCCTTAGAAGCAGCAGACTCCGTTTCAGCAAGTCTGTTCCGGAGTTCAGTGATTTCTTCAGCCCTTCGGTTCAAATCAGCCTGCAATAAAAATCAAGTGGAATAAAGAGCAAAAGTCAGACAGGTCTCAAGCACACAAACAAGTTGTCTACTTGACACTTGGGGGCTAATGGGCATTTGAAGCGTCAAACAGTAGCAATTCAAAGACAAGTCTCAAGCACACAAACAAGTTGTCTACTTGACACTTGGGGGCTAATGGATAGTTGAAGTATCAAAGGAAACATTCAGACAAGTCCCAGGCACATAAATCGAATTATGCCCCTGGCACTTGGGGGCTAATGTAAGATCATTTGCTTAATCAGAAAGTACCGGTTCACCTTCTAAACAAAGCTAAACCGGAACTTGGGGGCTACTATGATATAGACAGAATCAAGTCAAAAGCAAAAATCAGAAAGTAAAGGATTACCTCATACTTATCCTTCATCATGTTAACCAAGCCTGCTTCATAATCTCGACTAGTATGAAGCCGGTTCAAATACCCGGAATAGAGCTCCTGGGCACTCATGTCGGCGAAGCTAGACAGCTCTGTACTCCATTTACCCTTTTCTTGATGCAACTTCTCCGCTTTAGCCGTGTGTTTGGCTAAGACAGTGGGCTCGGCAGGAGCGGTATAAGCTGTACCAGTTACTTGAACTTCCGAAGAAGCAGTTGTTGGTGGTGGTGTAGCAGTGTGAACCGGGCTAGTAGGAGCTGGGCTAGTCCGAGGAGGATCGGCCCGGGCAGGACTTGCCGGTTCATGGACGTCCTCAGTGTTAGGATTCTCAGGTGCAGTAGTATGATCCATAGGAGCAGGATCTTCAAGCAGAATTGTGGGCTCGCCTTCCGGAGAGATAGTTATATCCGGATCAACAGCCGGATCATCAATGGCAGTCTCAGCAGTTGTTTTGTTGGCCTTTGCCTTTTTGCTAGGCTTAGGCTTGCTGAAAGGAATTAGAAAGAAAAATCAGAGCTACAGAAGCAAAAGCAATTATAAACCGTATTGGATGAAAATTTTACCCTGGGATGGTCTTTAGAGCTGGAACTTGTGTGGCAGTGGATTCGCCAGAGGAGGATAAGGGAGTCTCCGGATAATTAGGGTCAGACGGTTTAAGTGGTTTGCGTATAAGCCCGGCCTTGGGATGAAGTGGAGTTGGAAAGAGTATAACCTCAGGACGACGCCTACGAGCCGGAGTAAGAGATATTTCGGACGATTCAACTGCAAGGCTGCTATGGCGGGTAGTCCGGCGAAGGGCTTCATGTTGCTGTTTCTTCAAAAGAAAATTTGGGTCCAGTTGAGCATAAGGGTGAGAAAACTGATATTTCCGGACTGTCCGACGAATTTTTGGTGGAGGTGGTTCTGAGTCTGAAGAAAGAATAGTTACCTCTATTTCTGCTGGTTTATCCCCTTCCGCCAAATCCCGTGAAAAGATACCGTTAATACAAATCTGGATAAAAGTGAACAAGTCATAGCCGGATTAACTCACACCTCAGAGTCCGGATCATCATCTTCAGCATGTGAACCGGAGCCAGTAGCCACCTTTTTCTTCTTGATAGCGTAAGTTTTACGGCGTGACGGTTTTCCAGCCTTCTCCTGAGGTTTCCTCTTCCAAAAAGGGTCATCAGCCTGTTCAAAGAGAAAAATTAATTGGGAAACGGTTTATATGAACGGATTAAAAATATACAGAAGAGAGTAAGACTTACTGCAGGCAGCTTGTTCTTCTTATAATACGGAGCCAATCCGGTTTTGCTACATTCTTCTAAAGAGACATTGAGCATCTTTTTGGCAGACTCAATGACTTCCGATTCAGAAAGTTTGTCCTTTGAAAAACGTTGAGGATCATCCGGTTTACCAGAATATTTGCACATCAGACTCGGGCGTGGGCTCAGAGGGAGTATACTCCAAGAAAGACAACAACGCATGAAATCAACCCCTGTTAAACCGTTGGCCATAAAGGCCTTGAGCCTGGTAAGTTGAGAAGCAAACCGGGGCCGTTCGGAAGAGCTGAGGCGCTGTGGCAAAGGGTGATCTTCGGGGAGACGATGCTCACGGTAACCCGGCAGTGGATTTTCCCCTTCAGGTGAAGTGTCAATACAATAAAACCAAGACTTATTCCAATCCTTGGGGTGCGTGTGGAGAGCGGCATGAGGAAAGACTGCATCTCTTCTCTTCTGAATGCTGACCCCGCCCAGTTCTTGGTGAGGTCCGCTAGTGAACTCAGTTTGCCGGTTCAAGTGGAAGAAGTCCCGGAACAGGTCGACTGATGGCTCTTCTTGCAAATACACCTCTGAGAAGACTTGAAAATCACAGATGTTTGAAATAGAGTTAGGACCTATGTCCTGAGGGTGAAGACAGAAAGCGGCAAGCATGTCCCGGAAGAACTTTGAACCGGGAGAAGTGAATCCTCGAGCCATGTGGTCGAAGAAGACAATAACCTCCCCTTCTCTGGGAGCAGGGGACATTCATTACCTGGGGCCCGCCATTTTAAGACTGATTGAGGGCCCAGAGTACCAACATCAACCGCATTGATTAAATCTTCTTCCGTAACAACGGAAGGGACCCAGTTGCAAGAAACAAACTGTTTGGCAGCCATGGTAACAGAATGAAAGTGCTGAAAAGACAAGTATAAAAGCAGGATTATTCAAAGACAGATATATAAACCGGATCGCATATGCAAAGTCATGCCGACGGTTTAGACAAGGGACTAATGGCATAGCTAACCCGGAAGTAAGCAGGGAACGCATTACTACCGGTTCAGAAATAACAAAAGAGAGGAGTTAAACCGTCGTGTTCATTGTCAATGCATTACAGAAGTGATATTTGACTAACTAAACTGGAGAATATTTTACAGATCCACAAGGGTGAAGAAACAAGTTTTTGCAGACAGCTAAAGTAAAACAGATCTGAGCGCTTAGGAAAAAGAAAAACAAATGCAAGATTATTACGGGAAGAACTGCAAGGATCCTATACAGGGTAGACAAATCTAAAAGATTAGATCTAAAACGCCGGATTCTAAGCATACGGCAGCGGAACAGAGGCAAGTTTTAAGGGCAAGATTTAAAGGTTGAAACTACTTCGAACTTGGTGCCTGAGACGAATAGATGAAGCTTTCTCCAAGGTTTAATGGCGGAGGTGCGAGAAGAACACTAAAGCTATAGATCTACAGCAAAGAAGATGGAGTACCTGGAACAGCAAGAAGCGGCGGCGGAGTTTTTCTGGTCGCACTCAGGTTGATGCAGCGGCCGGCGAGGAAGAGCTTGACGGACGATGACGGAGATTTGAGCTCGGGCGACGGAGGAAGAGGACGAGCAGAAGGTGAATGAGGAAGAGTTGCAGCGGTATTTATAAAGGGGGAGAGAACGAAACGGCACGCGCGAGATTTGAGGAGGCAAAAAATCGGATAAAGATTCCCTGTCGCCTCGATTCTCGGGATAGCCTTTAAACAAAGGTGATAGACAGCTGGGCGCGTTAAATGCGGAAGTGATGTCACGGTCAAAATTAAGTGATTTTCAAGGATGACGTCATGGCCGGTTTACAAAAATGAGAAGACACAAGAAGGAAGATTATGCAAGACTGGGAAGATTGATGTGAACAAGTTCAAATCATTCTGGGGCCTAATGTCAGGGATATTACTAGCAGGTATGAACCGGCTAGTGTAAACCGGATTATGATAATATAGTCGTATCATTGTAATACCTAGTAGAGGCTACGGCCCATGTGAGCTTAGGGCCCGTGTATAGAGTTACGGTTTGTAAACCGCCTGATCATGTAACTTGAGAGATAAGGAAGAAAGAGCAGAGACCAAGGCGGACACAAGTATGAGCCGGCCTCGGGACTCTGTAAACCGGACCGGGCATCGCCTCTATATAAAGGGACGACCCGGCGACGGTTCAGGGACAAGCAAGAAACAACCCCGTCGAGACACATGCAAGCAATCCGCTCCCTGTTCATCGACACCCAAGCAATACCAAACCAAACTAGACGTAGGCTTTTACCTTCATCGAAGGGGCCGAACTAGTATAAATCCTTTGTGTCCTTTGTGTGCTTTTAACCCCTTCACACTACTAGGAAAAGGCCTACTAATGGCGCACCTGATTTGGCCATTAATGGCGCATTAGTTGTGCGCCATTAGTGCCACGCCATTAGTATATTTTACTAATGGCGCACCACAGATGCACCATTAGTATGCACAGTAGTGCGCCATTAGTATGCCTCCCAGGGGGCCATGTGTACCCAGGTGCTTTGGCATACTAATGGCGCACGCCAGCAAGATGCGCCATTAGTAATTTCGGCATAGTAATGGCGCACTGTCTGATGATGCGCCATTAGTATCCTTTGGCATACTAATGGCGCGCTGTGATGTGATGCGCCATTAGTATGAATATTAGGTTTTTTTATTATTTTTCTGTTTTTTTGCACAGATTACAAAATGTATAATTGGACAGAATATAGACAGCGCACATCAACAACAAATTCATCGAATACAATAGAAGATTAGTCTCTGAATACAATTCATCATATTAGTCTCCGAATACAATTCATCATATTAGTCTCCGAATTGAAAAGACCGAACAAAGATAGAACATTATATTACAAGTCTCGAGACCGCGAGTAGCGAGTTTGTCTTCACATTACAAGTCGATATCGATCATCTAAACTACCATCACATAGAAGAGAGTTGCGGTCATCACGATGAGCATCATCACGATGAAACTCATCTTCATCCGGTTCCTCCAACGCTCCCTCCCCTCTCCCGCTAGATAGCGGGCGTATCTAGATTCAGCCTCGGCCCTAGTGGTGTACCCTTTGTAACTGTTACCGCTGAATCGGTGAACCTGTCTCCGACACTCCTCCCAGTCGTCGTAGACTCCGGGAACCTTACCCTTGTACACGACATACGACGGCATCGCTATGCACTAGCCAAACGAAACGTTAGTACCAATTCACAGACAATACATAAGCAATATATAAGTATGCAACAGAACGATCGAAAGAGAAAAGCAAGACATTAATAGCATCGATTACATCTAAGTTGAACGACTCTCGAAACCAAAGAGACATACTACAAGTTCATTAAAGTTTAATTACAACATGAGCCAATCGATTTTTCAGAACTAGACACAGCATCACTGCTTTTGACTCGACTCAAGGGACCGGAGCGTGGATGAAGCCGCCGTCTATCGTGGGAGTCATGAAATCACGGGCGTTGTCAGCCTGCATTTGTAGCATTGTGTCGATGTCACTGTTCGACGGTTGATTTCTGAGGTAGAACTGCCCCGAGGTACGAAGGACATCTTGATGGATGATTTCCGCAAACTCCGACTGGATGCGAAAGAATTCTTGTTTGATGTCCGTGTCCTAGATTGCCGACACGCTCGCGGCCCAATCTTTGAGTTTACTCGGTAGCAGAAGTTGATGATGGTCCCGTACGATCGCCCGCATGTGATGGATGGTGTAGTAGGCACCCTTCTAACCGCCAGGCGGCTGTTTGACGCAGCAGAACGTCGTATTGTGGGAGAACATGTGCTTGCCGGTCTTACGAATAGGCCTGGTGAAGGTGCCTCCAGATTTGGCATAGCCGCGGAGAACATCATCAAGAACCTTCTTGACATTTGTGTAGTCCACGTTCGACTGACAGTCCGGGTCGAAATACGTGGCCATGGAATATTTGGGGCTTAGGAGGATGAGCGTGCAATGTATGTCACTGCAGAAAACACGGAATGTTAAAAGAAGAACGATCGAAATCTAAGAATTCATATGTTACGGGGCGGTTGAGGCGGAGGACTTACTCGGGAAAGTAAGGCACGAGGAAGTTATCCTTATCTCGGTTTGCCAGAATGATGCCTTCTAGGTAAGAACTCGGGACTTGCCGGTCCCCAGCGCTGCCCAAGATCTTGGCACGCATGTAGAAGGGGTCGACTATCACGATGTCCGGGGTCTTGTCGCGAATGATCCGCATCTCCATACTCAGCGAAATTAGCCGAACGAAGGTGTAGTGCAGCGGAAGAAGGTTCAACATAGCGTGGATGTCATCAAACCGCAGGACGATCGTACCCCCGATGGAGTTATCCACAAAGCCCTTGCCCTCTGGCACCTTGGCCGCGAAACCGGGTATGCCACATCCTTCTCTCTGAGAGCCGCTTCTCCAAAGAAAGAACACTGTCATGCAGACTCCGCATAGCACCGGTTGCAGCATCGAGCATATTTCTCGGTAGCATCGGCCTACCCGCCACATGCACCCTCCTCATTACATCCTCAGGTGAAGGTGGCCCGTCCTGAGCACGGATCGTACTTGGTGCCGGCTGGCTCGCACCCTTGTTAGTTTTTCTTTTGCGTGCCTTCTTCTTCTCCTGAATTGGGACCGAGTTCTGCTCACAGACCGCCTTCTTGAGTGTGTTGGGGCTGATAATATTTTGCACCTCGCCTATCTGAAGCTCGGTGAAGTCGGTAGTTGGAGGCGTCTCCTGAGAGCTGAACGGCAGATGACGCCTGTTGCAACTTGACTTCTCCGTGGTACCAGCTAGATCGCGCACGTCTTTTGTTGGGTTGGGTTCTTGAGAAGGAGGCCCCATGAAGTCGCCATCGTACCCATGATCGGCAAAGTACTGATCGACGTTTCCAAATGTATCGTCGTCGTCATCGTTCTGATCCTGTGCCATATGCATGTTTGGATCCAGTGGCATAGGGATGTCCGGCACCGTTGCGGCGGTCTTGCCATGGGGACGACTTGGCACCGGCACGAGTGGCGGTGTTGTCTTTGGGGTGGTGTCCCCCGCCCCCAAACGAATCTGGCTCTTCGGCCAAAGCAGGGGCCAGCTCAGGCAGGCGCTGAGGGTCATCACGTCATCATCGTCGGCCCCGACGGGTCGAATCGGAGGTAACACCTCGTCGCAGCCTGGCAGCACCCGAACCAGTTGAACCCTAAGCAAGTTGGGTACCGTGGAACAAGGGGTTGCCCGGTTGAACGATTTTGCCCTTGGCGACATCGACCAACTCGTTGTTCACGAAGTGCAGGAGAGTGCACGGAACGTCGGCGGCGCCCTGCGAAAACATGTAGGGCGTCAGGGATGCCCAGTCAAATGCAAGGAGATGAAGTCCTCGGCCTAGAGAGGCTTAATTAGTTACCGTGATGATGGCGTCGAGCTCGGCTAATGTCGAGGCACCGCCATCGGCGGGCGTGCAGTTGACGGAGGGGCCGCTTGCTGCAGAGGTGCCGGCCGGCGTACACCCGGGTGCATTAAGCTCCCGTGCCGGTGTCGGAGACACCAATGCCGCCTCCGCCGGAGACACCAATGGCCCCGCCATCGCGTTCTGCGAGTTGCTGGCCGTGAAGCTAGGAATCGGGGGCGGCCCCTGTTGGCTGCCCGCAATCCACGCACTCAACCCCTCGATCAAGGTAGGCACAATGGCGGTGATCGTCGCTCCGAGCTGTTGTTGCACTTGCTCTTGGACAATCTCTGAAATCCGCGCCACCTGTGCCTTGAGTTCTTGAACCTCGCGCGCCTGGCTTTCCGAGCTGGTCTTTTTCTCCTTTCGCCCACCAGCGTTATAGTATGACGACCATTATATCGACAAGCCTTTGCCGGCCACACGACCAGCTGACGTCGGCTTACTGAGCTTATCCTTGTGCTTCATTACATTCAACGCCCTATTTAGAGTCGTGTCCCAAGGGTTGCTCTTAGTCAACCCCGCGCTACTGCTTTCAGTCGCCTGCGGAAGGAATGTGAATCATTTAGAAATTTGGCTTCATTAATTAGAATGCAACCATATGGAGCTAATTGCGCGGGGGTGTATTCCTTAGCAGAACAAGCTCAAGCGCCCTGGTCTTCGGATCCGTGGTAAGCTCCTTTGTTTTCGGGTCCTTCTTGTACCGGGCCCTGACAAAGTTCCTGGTTTGCTTGTCACCGTATTTATCGAAGAGGGGCGGTAGGCCTTGCTCGGCACGTTCCGCCTCCTCCTTGTCCCATATAGGCTCCGCCACTCTGTAACCGCCGGGACCGAGTGTGTGTTCCCCTAAGTTCAGCTCCCGCATTTCTTTCCCCCACTGACTTGATTCGGAGGTTCCGGTGCTCGAGCACTTGATCTTGAAGTCATTGTAGTCATCTTCGGTGATCGAAGGATTTTTCTCCTTGATCTTCTCATAACTCTCACCTTTCTCGATCAATCTCTTCACCGTGCTTTTCCAAGTAGACAGGGTCGTGCTCATCTTCGTGAGGGCAGCATTGTTCACTTTATTCCCTTTGAGGCTTGTGTTTTGAAATTCAGCGGGGAACTTGTATCGTTCGTGCAGCTTCGGGAAGAGGAGGTTGCGCAAATTCCCTCGGTCGGGATGCCTCAGGTTCACGGTGTTGATCGAGACGGTGCTCCGGAGAATGCACCCGAGCTGAAGCGAGTACCCCTTGACTATTCGTTCGGGCGCCGTTTGATTCCCGTCGGAGTCCACTTCAGTAACTTCCTCCTTGAGGGTGCGGAGCACGGTCGGGCGCTGGTCCTTCTGTTGCCTCTTCGGTTGGCTGCCATCTGTGCGTGCGCCGCCATCATCACTGGTGGCATCCTCGGCGGCACCATCAGTGGTGGCATCAGTGGGGTCATCCTCGGCGGTACCATCAGTGGTGTCAGGATCGGTGGGGAAGGCGGCGTCCTCATACAAGTGAGGTTGTTCCTCCATCTCCTGGGACAGCTCCCAGAATGCCTTGCCGCCCGAACCCCCGGCCTCATCGTTGTTGGCCATGTTTCTCTCTAAATAGGAACAAAGTTTGGTCAAAAAGTTGGTTATTGTCAAGGAACAAGATCATGGTCTCATCATTTAGGGTTTGTCGACACTGAGGCATCCTAAAAGCTAAGCTTTTATAATTGAGGGTTTTTCGACGCCGAGGCACCCTAAAAGCCTAAGCTTTCATCATTTCAGTTTTTATCGACACCGAGGCACCCTAAAAGCCAAGGTTTTATATTTTATGGTTTGTCGACACCGAGGCATCCTAAACGCTAAGCTGGGAAGGAGAATTCTAAGTTGGGCCTAATCACTTGGCTCTATTGCCGCCTATGGTTTAATGCAGGTAGAATAAAGGGGCACTTGATCCTACTTAATTAACTACTAAGATACCCCGCCTATGCATTAGCCACAAGTACCCTATATGTCCTATTTTTAGCAAAGTCATGCTCAAATTCACGAAAAATTTCAGCATGACCTTTGCTGAAAATAGGACTTATGGAGTACCCGAATTTGCCGGAACGGAAGTTAATCGACATTCCAGCAAACTCAAGGGCCTCTCGGGGTACCTGCAAAATCATTATCCCCGCCTAATGAAGTCGCCAATGGGTCATTTCAGAAGATCACAAGTAGCATCATCACAAGTACAACATCATGACAAGTACAGTAGCAACAGCAGTGAATACAGGCATAACAGCAGCATCAACAGTTAAGAAAAAGTTGCAGAAGCTTGTAAAACAATAGTTTGAAGTTCAAATATTTACAACAAGGAACCAAATACATGACCACCATTATTATCATTGTGCTAGTGTGACATACAAGTAGTACTAGTGTACATGAAAAAAAAACCTAAAACCTAAAACCCCAACAGAACATCAAGCCCACCAACCGGCTAAACGAACTAAAGATCTCACTTGGGACTACCATACTAGTAAAGGAAAGAGCCAAAGGGGTTCTGAAAAAAATGAAATTGTCACGGACTATGGCATGCCAAAGTATGACAGCAAGCACTAACATGTCTTCCAATAAGTATGACAGCAAGCACTAACACAAAAGACAGAAACCAAGTACTATCGAGACAACTCTGGAGCCAGATGACTTATTAAGCCATCTTTTAGATTTTAGTGTGCTCAGTCATTCAAAATTATGCGTAAAAGATACAACCTGGTTTTTGTTTGCTTCTTGAATGTTGGAGATGTAGAATAGAGTTGAGCCAACGACTTGACTTGTACATGAACAGTCACGGCTTGATAGCAAACTGACAACAACTCAAAAATTGATGTTGCTGCCAGTATTAATTAGAAAGCAGCAGCAATATGGCATATTTAAGTAACAGTGGCTATCCTTGACCTCATAAGGGCAGAGCCTCCAATAAGATGATTTCTTTCCACACAGAAAAATAGAAGTTAACATAAACGAGTGAGATACGTGAGAGTGGTTGAGCAAGACAGGATTTATCAAATATGAAGAGTTGGTCATCTTCCTTTGAGAAATACTCCTATGTCAGATCTCAACCGGCGACTAATCGGGCCAACGAGGAGGAATGTACTTCTGACCAATCTAAAGTGAAGCCCTTCCCAGTAAAGTGCGCGGTGCGCTGAACAATCTAAAACAGGTACTGTATCGAGTCTTTTCTACACCTTGCTAACAAACCGCAAGAGATAGCATGAATGCACCCATAGGCTGCTCGTGTGACTGGTGAAATCTTGTCAACGAACAAGATATTGAGAGGTTCATTTTTCTAGTGAAGGAGGGTGCTTAGCTTGAGAGTGGACGGTCATATTCTTCTGTACCACCTCACTTACCCAATAACATTGCATCCTCCCCACCTAAAGCCACCCTACTGTCTCACTCCACATGGAGGAAACCCTTGTCCTCCTCTTAGTCGCTTACTGGACTCGGCGGAGTGGAGATCCGTCCTGATGCTACTTTGAATGGATCATTCTCTGAGTTTGGTTACAGCACATTTATTTTTCTTTAACCAAGCAATGTCTATCCATTCTTTTGTGGGATCGGCACTCCAGTTTATCCAACTCATTGTGGGGCTGATTGGTTCCGATTTGTTGCGGGTCCCTGTGGTGCGTGCTGGTGCTGGAGTAACCACAACAGTATTTACTTCCAAAATAAAAAGAATTTTGCTGTAGACTGGCAAGCCGCAAGAGCAGCTTGTACGAGTAGATCACAGAGGAACATACTATGTGCTGAAAGAATTTTGCGGCAGGCGATTTCGATTAGCTAATCTTGTCTCCGTGCATGGCTCGTATTTTTGTTTGTACATACATATAGTTTTCAACAATTAATAAACTAAAGTTGTTCAGTAAGCTAACTGATTAATGTATTGTCTTGTTTCTAAAAAAATTAAATGTCGTCGAACATACATACATGCATACAATTATTGTCTGTCTGCGATTTCTACTGATGCGAAATCAACTTATATTTTTCTTGTAGAGTGCCGGTGATGCTCGCTGGGGGCAATGCATGTCCACTCTAGATCCATCGGAGGTGCAGAGGCTAGCGAGTCTAATGGCGGAGACCGAACCGCAATGAATGGCAGCACTGCAATTTTGTATACACTTGTAGAATAGGTAGGGGGAAGAACACGAGCTAGTTTAAGCAACCGGAGTTGGAGAAGACGAACATCCATCCATCCGTGGCTCCTTCCATTTAGGGGCTAATCAAATTTTGATCCAAGTGACCTAAATTTTGATCCAAGTGACCTAAATTTTGATCTCAACCGCGTACTTCGACGAAAATGGCAGAAATACAAAAAAATGACTTTGTGGTGGTGATTAGAGAGGAAGGAGGGAGGAGTGATGGCTACCTGCGTATGGAGTGATCGCCGGCGTAGCTCCGGGCGGCGGCGTTGCTGCAGAGTCGGGGGCGCGGGCGTCGAGGGCGTCGGACGTCGGGGGCGCGGGCGTCGAGGGCGTCGGGGGCGTCGGACGTCGGGGGCGCGGGCGTCGAGGGCGTCGGGGGCGTCGAGGGCGTCGGGGGCGCGGGCGTCGAGGGCGCCGGCGGCGCGGCGCTCGGGTCAGCGGGGGTGGCGCGGGGGCGGCGGCGCGGCGCTGGTGGGAGAGAGAGGCGTCGGGGAGAGGGGGGAGATCTGGTGAGGGAGAGAGAGGAGGGTGCGGCCGGTGGGGGCGATATGGATGGGGGGATTACTAATGGCGCACCGCACCTCTGTGTGACATAAGTATGTAGATTCTAATGGCGCACCACCCCCAGGTGCGCCATTAGTATTGTGTTCTAGTCACTAGCCCGACTGGTCAGGTATATAATCCACCTAACCCACTACCCAACAGAACCCACCCACTAGCCCGACTGGTCAGCACGCAGCACACCCACCAGGAGGTCCTGGGTTCGATTCCCAGGCTCCCCAAATTTTTTTTTTTGCATTTAAAATGCTGTTTGACACTTATTTGTGTTTAAATATGTTCAAACTTGTTTAAATCATAATAGTAATATTTTTTATAAAAAAGTAATAATTTTTTAAAAAATATCATCAAATTTGTTATTTGAAAATATTTATGAATATGAAAAAATATCATCAAATTTATTATTTTGAATATATCATGGGTCGGCAGCGGCGGTTGAGTAGGGGAATCGAGGGTGCGGGGGGGTCGGTGGCGGCGGCCGGTGGACCGGGG
>LR738711.1:502782961-502821462 GCA_902687465.1 Secale cereale | reverse complement strand
AGGGGGACCGGATCTGGCGAGGTGGGATAGCGATCGAGATGGAGGGGGGGTCGAGATCGAGTGTCCATGAAATTTAAAAATATTCATGATAGTTCAAAAAGTGCCCATGAAATACAATCGAGAAATGAAGGCTACGATTTAAATACAATCGATCTTAGCTAGCTATCTGTTCACAATCTTCTTGTCCTTCTTTTTCGCAAATGGAGTTCTTCTGTGGAACGGACGTCCTTTAGGTAGGGTGGTCCTGCTTCTTCTTGTGGTGTAAGCTGCTACTTCATCATCGTCGTCATGTTCGATCCTCGGGTCGCCATACTTGTCGAAGTCTTGCTCATTGGCTACTCCATCCATTCCGATGATCTTCCTTTTGCCTCTCCTCACGACAACACGACTGGGCTTTGACGGGTCGGTAATGAAGAAGCATTGGTCAACTTGGGAAGCCAGTACCCATGGCTCATTTTTCGCGGTGACGTTTGCGCCCGCGGTCTTGGATTTGGCTTCGGGTATAACCATGGTGGTGAAATACCGGTCTTCTTTTAGGACGCTCTTGGCCCATCTGACAGGGAACATCGGGACCTTCTCTCCAGCGTAGCTCAGCTCCCAGATCTCCTCGATCCTTCCGTAGTATCTGTCCTTATCATTACCGGTGTAGGATTCCATCATTACCCGGGAGTTCTGATAACCATCGCTCTTCATGTCCTTGGCCTCGATGTAGAATGTGTAGCTGTTGATATCGTACGCCTCATAGGTCATCAGGTTGTGCACGGCGCCCTGTGACAAGGCGAATATGAGTTGTTCTTCCGCGGAAGAATCCTCATGTAAAGGGTACGACAGAAGCTTCTGCTTGAACCAACGCGTGAAACATGAGTTGTGCTCTTTGATTATATCTCCGTCCGTCCTCTGTTGGCCTCGGTCATTGTACGTCTTCTCAATAGAGGTTTTGTGCTCTACCACCCAAGGATCGACCACGTCTATGTGTTGTAGCGCGACTAGGTTTTCTCTTTCAAAGTCGGCGAGTCGACCCTCGAAGTCGACATGCATTTCGCGGCGACCATCACGGTGACCCCATCCAGCGAGCCTGCCGAGGTGCCTATTGACGGGCAGACCAACGGGGTTCTCGATGCCTAGATAATTCGTGCAGTAGGAGATGCACTATTCGGTCAGAAAGCCCCTGGCTATGCTTCCCTCTGGACGTGACATGTTGCGAACGTATCCTTTGATGACACCATTCATCCTTTCGAACGGCATCATGCTGTGCAGGAACGTCGGCCCGAGTTGGATGATATCGTCCACGATATGGACCAGCAGATGCACCATAACGTCGAAGAATGCGGGCGGGAAGTACATCTCAAGATCGCATAGTGTCACCACGATCTCTTCCTGTAGCCTTCTGAGTTGCCTCACGCCAACAGACTTCCGAGAGATGACGTCGAAAAAGTTGCATAGGCCAAATAGGGTTTCACGGATGTGCGCGTCCATGATCCCATGGATTGCAACTGGAAGTATCTGCATCATCAGCACGTGACAGTCGCGAGACTTCATCCCGCTAAACTTCAGCTTCGCCCGGTCTAGGTACCTGCTTATCTTCCCCGCGTAACCGTAAGGAAGTTGTACTCCTACGAGGCAGGTGAAAAACTGCTCGATCTCATCCTGACTTAGAGTGAAGCACGCGGGAGGGTAGTCATTTCCGATCTTCTTGGCCTTTTTGCCTTTGCGACGACTTTCCGTGTCCTGCTTCGCCTCATCATCATCATCATCATCATGATCATCATATATAGCGTGAAGCTCCTGCCTGATGCCCATTGATTTCAAGTCTACCCTTGCTTTCGGCCCATCTTTGGTCCTCTCTGGCATGTTGAGCAGGGTACCAAGCAGACTCTCGCACACGTTCTTCGTGATATGCATTACATCAAGGCTGTGAGGCACACGGTGGATCTTCCAGTACGGCAAGTCCCAGAAAACAGACCTTGTTTTCCATACCTTCAGCAGCGGCTCTGGCGCCTTTCACTTCTTTCCCGGCTCTGGCGGCTTTTGCTTCTTTCCCGGCAGTGGGCAATCTTTCCAATTTTTCAACAGCTCATCTATTTCCTCGTCGCTCCTCGTACGCGGGCGTCCTCGGGGTTCGGTTTCACCATCGAACATATCCTTGCGTTTTCTCCACAGGTCATCGTCGCGAAGCCACCTTCGATGTCCCATGAACACGGTTTTCGAAGACCCGGGATCTCTATCTAGCTGGCGATACGTTGTGTCATCCATGCACCTGACGCATCCAGAAAATCCGTGGACCACCTGCCCCGCGACATATCCGTAACCGAGATAGTCGTGCACCGTCGTGAGCAGCGCGGCTCTCATAGGGAAATATTCTTTCTTTGCGGCGTCCCACGTATTGGTTGGCGTTTTCCACAGCGTGTCTAGCTCCTCTTTCAGCAGCCCCAGATACAGATTGATGTCGTTCCCTGGTTGTTTCGGTCCTTCAATTAGCGTACTCATGTGAATGTACTTCCTCTTCATGCACAACCAGGGGGAAGGTTGTACATCCACACAAACACAGGCCAGGTGCTATGTGTGCTTCTCTGGCTGCCAAACGGATTGACTCCGTTGGTGCTCGCGCCCAGCACGATGTTCCTTGGATCGTTCCCAAATTCTAGGTCTTCGAAGTCCAACGCTTGCCACTGGCTCGCATCCTTAGGGTGACTCAGCATCTTGTCTTTTTTATCTATCTCCGGATCATTTGCGTCATCTTCTCGCTTCTTCTCCTCCCTATCCGCGTGCCAACGCAGGAGCTTTGCTACCTTAGGGTCCACGAAATACCGCTGCAGACGAGGAGTGATCGGAAAGTACCACACCACTTTTCGAGGAGCTTTCTTCCTCTTCTTGTATCGAGTGACGCCGCACACCGGACATATGGTAGACTCCGCGTGCTCGTCTCGATAAATTATGCAATTGTTCATGCACACATGGTATTTCACGTGTGGTAAATCTAGAGGACACACGATATTCTTCGCCTCCTCCAAACTGGTGGGGCACTTGTTCCCCTTGGGAAGACGTTCGTGCCAGAATGACATGTTCTCGTCGAAGCATGCGTCGGTCATTTTGTGTTTTACCTTCATCTCCAGAGCCATGAGCGTTACTTTCAGGCGGGTATCCTCGGGCCTGCATCCTTCATACAATGGAGTAACCGCGTCTAACTCAAGTTGATCCATCTTGGCTTTCTCTCGGGCGGCAGCTCTTGCGTTATCGGTCTGCTTGAGAAGCAGCTCTTGAGTATGAGGGTCCTGCACCCAGCCCATCGATGGTCCAGCGTCGTCTGCTCCGCCGGCATCATCATCTTCATGATCATGCCCATCGTCTGCTCTGGCATCTTCCTCATCATCATGTCCTGCATCTTCTACATGATGACTGTGTACAGCATCACCGTCGTGATCATCTCCTGGGGATTCTTCGTCTTCTCGCCCGCCTGAGCCGCGGTGGTTGTCTTGCTGCCCTTCCTCATTTCTTGCCCGGCCCCCATGGACGACTTCGTAGTCATCTTCATCACCTTGCCACCGATAGCCATCCATGAAACCACGCAAGAGCAGGTGGTCCCGCACCTGCCCGGAATCCGAGTCCGCAATAAGGTTCTTCAGCTTGCATCTTCGACATGGACATCTTATCTCCGTCTCATTCTTTTGAAGAATCTCAGCCTTCGCGGACCTCAAAAACCTATTCACGATGCCTTCGGTCATCGTGCGCACCATGGTCGCCTGCGGGGTAGAGCAAAACGATATTTTAGAACCAAGAAAAAATTTGCCATGACTTTCCCTAAAAATAGGACAAAAAAGAATGCTTAATGCCAAAATTCTCACCGAAACGGAAATGAATCAACATTCCGAGAAAATATTGCCAACTATCGCATTTCAAATACCGGTACACCTCCAAACACAAACACATATGCAACACAACAAACATATGCAACACCACGAACATACATAGATCTAGCTAGGCCATAAAAAGTGCATGTGCACATTGTTGTATGGAGAACAACATAAATATAGCTTCCCCCGTTACTTACCTATCAAAACAAGGTTATTTAACCACTTAATTTAAATGAATCTATGGTGGAAATGAGGTGAAAAAGAGGAGGGACCCGAGAGGACGAGGAGGTGGAGAGAATGAAGTGGGGGAGAAAGTGAGTGTGGGTAGGAGAGGCTGTCCAAAATATCTTGTTGTTTCCCACTTACTAATGGCGCACCCACTATAAATGCGCCATTAGTAATCAAGGTTACTAATGGCGCATCCTCAGTTAGTGCGCCATTACTAGTTTTGCAAAAAAAACATACTAATGGCGCACTGTCGCACAGTGCGCCATTACTAGTTTAAACTAGTAATGGCGCACTGTGGGACAGTGCGCCATTAGTAGTTTTGTAAAAAAAAGAATAAAAAATATCATAAAAAAGAACATTAATGGCGCACTTTACTGCTGGTGCGCCATTACTAGTTACAACTAGTAATGCCACACTTCATCTGGATGCGCCATTAGTATGTTTGGACAGGCGCACTAGTTCAAAAAAAAACTTTTTGATACTAATGGCGCACGCTGGGCCAGGTGCGCCATTAGTAGTTTGAACTCTAATGGCGTATCAGAGGGTGGTGCGCCATTAGTATATACTAATGGCGCACTGCTTGTCTGGTGCGCCATTAGTATCAATTCCATCTATAGCCCTTTTCCTAGTAGTGTCAAGCTAACCCGTGCGATGGTTCCATCATCAAGTCCGTTAAACCGGACATCTGTCGTGTTATTTCCATGACAGGTTTCGTCCCACATGTTCATGTTGAATGCCCCATGGCACATGTTACAAAGGGCCTTGCAATCCCTGGATCAGCATAGCCAAGGATCCTTTAAGATGCAACCCCCTATTGCAACAACGCCGTGATAGCCTCGCCACTAGATGTTGAACCCCAACCTCATATCATGCACCTGTTGGAAGATTACCTAAGAGCTACTTGAATCCCACCTATTAATTCTCGAAGCTTTCCGGTTGTGAAATCTGGTGTTGGGAATACAGGGGAAGCACCGCATATCACACAACTAATAAATCCTACATGCAACTGTATACATCTGTCAACACATAACCAGGCACCTTCGGAAACTTTTTACCTTGGACCTTCGAAACGCATCCGCTATACTAGCTGTGGCAATACTCCCGAACTATCCCCCTAGTACTGGGTGACATCGGAGTTATCTCACCACCAGACATGCATAGAAGAGTTTTCGATGCCGGCTGCCTCTGGTATTCTAGAACTGCAACGATACAATTGTGATGACAACACCTCGGAGCTCAACTCCCCGAGACACTGCCACAACCCCTATATGACAGGAGGCACCAAGAACAATGTTCTCGTCACAAAGATATTGGAACAATCCAAACAATACCCGCGTGATCCTAAAAATAATTGGTGAAATTTTGAGAATAGTGAAGTTAAAACAACGTCACAGTCCTCACGAGAGAGGTTCGATATATATATATATATATATATATATATATATATATATATATATATATATATATATATATATATATATATATATATATATATATATATATATATATATGACTCAAAACATTTTGTGTGTGTGCCTAGACTCAATCGTCAGCGGTTCGATCAATCAGGGGGCTCCTAGGTCGGAGAAGGCTCTGATACCAACTTGTAATGCCCAGGAAGCGACTATATCTCCTACGTGCCGAGGCACGAGTTAGGGACATAAGCGCATTCCGGAATGATCGCAAGCATGGTATCTTTGCACAACTCATGTAAAGAACAGGGATGAAAGAGTAAAATAGTTGGCTTACACTCGCCACGTCACACAATTAATACAATAGCATACATTCATCCAAATAACACAGGGTCCGATACGGACGAAATCAAACGAGAAAAGATACCACAATCACAAGTCTTGATCGCTCCTAGTAGGAACCACTACTGGTCGTCGGGGTACGTCACATACATACGACCACACTCTTCATCGAACTCCTAGTGAAGTTCCTGCCCATCTCCGGCATCATACTCAGCTGTACCTGCATCTGGTGTGTGTTGTAAACTGTGAGTCACAAGGACTCGGCACTCCCATTCCTGGGTATCAAAACTAACAAAGCCTCTAGGTGTGGAGAGTTAACAAGGTGGCTGCAGCAAGCACTAAGCAACTAGCTTACCAATTCAGAGCGAGATGAGAATATGTGCCAACGGTCGCCAAAGATGATCAATAAGTGATCCTAGCTCCTCACGTTCATGCATAACCCCACCGTGTTCACTTTCCGAAAACCCCTTTGAAAAGAGACTGTCATGGTTACTCACACAGGTAGTGTATTCTTAAGGATATGGTGTCAAGTTATCTACAACCAGATATCAACAAATTCCCATCTGCCACATAACCGTGGGCATGACTTTCGAAAGTTCATAACCCTGCAGGGGTGTCCCAACTTAGCCCATCACAAGCTCACGATCTGCGAAGTCGCAACTCCATATTGGGAAGACCCAAGTATTCTCGGAATCCCGTGCTCAAGATATTTCAACAAAGGTAAAACTAATCCGGCAAGACCTCCCGGCGTGCCGACACCCTGATAGTAGCCGCGCGTATCTTGTCTCAGGCCACGACCGGATGGGACAAGCTACAGGAGACCAAACCTTGAGTTGCCTCCAGGTGTCCCCGCAGGTTGCCCAGTTTGGACCAACACTCACGAGGAGCACTGGCCCGAGGGTCGATTAAGAACTTGGGTTTATAACTCCCTATGCAAGTTTTTAGTTATTAGGCAAATGTAGTACCAAAGTTGGGTATTGCTGGGAAAAGCTTTAAGCAATGTGAATTATCAAGGGGGGCCCATAAGCCCCAACCGTGTTAGGAACGCAAAATCAAGGAACATAACACCGGTTTATCGGGTCCTAAGGTGGCATGAGTGGAACAAAACACCAAGCAGAAGGCCAAGCCTTCCACCATTACCAATATGTATGTGCATTCATTTAATTAAGGTATATATTGTGTTATTCCAATAAGCAAGTCCAAACATGGAGCAATCTTCAAACTTCACCTGCAACTAACAACGCTATAAGGGTGCTGAGCAAAAGCGTACTTAGCCAATCAACGGTTTGCTAGGAAGGCGGTTAGAGTGTTTCATGCAACATAGGAGGCTGACAAGACAAGAATAGGCATCGAGGCATACTATAGAGCGAGACAACTAGCAAGGCAAAGATACAGGTGATATCGGGGAACGGTCGTCGTGCCTGTTAAGTCCACAGAGGGATCGTAACCTTGCTCCTAACACTCAGTCTCGACAGTAACCTCGAACTCCGAATCGTCACCGGGCTCTAACCAACACAACAATACAAACACTGGAACAAAATCAATCTCCATGCAATGCTCAAACACATGATGCAAGCAAGATGCATATGAGCATGCACATGATATGATGCATCACAAGGATAATGATGAGTGCAACATGTGGTATGGCATAGGTGCAAGAACACAATTCATTTAAGTGACCACAATCATGCAAAAGAAAACAAGAACAAAATAGTCACACATGTAGTTATTTGGTTTGAACTATCTAAGCACCCAACAAGTTTAAATGTTGCTTATCATGGCAAGTGGGGCATCACAAGGTCAACAACAACAAACAAGCATTTTAAATGGGCCGGAAGGAACAAACAATAATTCCGGAAAATCCCATGTGCATATTTCAACTGATCTGATCTGAGTTGTTAAGCATGCAAAGTAACATCACCATGTTATTCTACACAATTTTCACCCCATCTACATATAAAGTGTGTCAAATTTGGAGCTACGGTTATTTAGTTATAAATTAAACCAATTTGAACATGTTATTCACAAAAATATATTCAAACAACATTTTAAATGTTTTTAGCATGGCAACAAAATGCATGTACTTAATCTACACTAAAAACTAAACATTTTCATATATAGATTATTTTAAAAAGATGCATATTTCAAAAGATATGATGAATTTAAAATGCAACCAAAACCGAATTAACACAAAACAGAAAAAGAGACTAAACAGCCCTGAACCGGTCTGGACTAGCCACAGTCTATGAGTAGTGGGTCCAAAGAGGTGCTGAGGAGGTGAGCTGGGTGCGGGGGTGTGTGAGAGGGCGCACAGAGGCTGCCAGGTGGGGCCTGGGTGTCAGCGGGATAGAAAAATTAAAAAAACTGGGCATTTTCCAAGGGCCCTGAGGGGATTCGAACCCACGTCTGTTGGTTAAGGGAGAGAGCGGCGAGCCACTTGGCTAGGTAAGGGAGTCTGGTAGGGGAGGGGCTTGGCTCCTTTTGAACTAGCCCTGAGTGGGTAGCTCCTCTGCGCGTACAGAGACGATGGCGGCAGCTTAGACGCCGGCGGGGCACAGGCAGAGTGCAGGCATATGGCAGCGGGCTTGCGGAAACGAGGCGCGGAGTGGCCTGGGAAGGAACGACACTAGGGGAGGCCGGGCGCTCGAGCTCTAGCTTGGCTCTGCTCGGGGCCAGGGCATCCGCGGCGAACGACGAGAAGACGACGGGTGGAGCAGCGACTGTTGCCGTAGCAGAGCTGCGGCGAGCGTGCGAGGAGGAGATGCAGCAAGCAAGGGGGAAGTGGAGTGGGGCGAAGCGCTGGCAACGGCGACACGGGCTGATACACATCGGTCTCTTTGAAAATTCGGAGAAGCGCCGGAGCAACGAGAGCACGAAGACGGCATGGACCTAGTGAGTACTTTCGGGCTCTTCGGACTCCAGGAGAAAGCAGAGAGGGAGCTGGTTATACCTGCTTACCCTAGGACACGGGGAGTTCGTCGGAGAAGCACCGGAGAAGACGCCATCGAGCTCTGAACTTGGCGTCGACGCTGTCCATGAAGTAGGGGAGGAAGGGGATGACGAGGAAGAAGCGGGACTTGGCGATCGTTGGCGCCGCACGATGTCAGGATGGATCCGGGGGAGAGTGGCCGTGCTTGTGGACGTCGCGGAGGAAGGCGGGGCGACGCTATGCCGGCGGTGAGCTCCTGCTCGGGTCGGCCATGGCGTCCGTGTGCAGCGCTCCAGGCGCACGAGGGGGAGACGTGGAGAGGCGGCTGCGCGGAGGGAGGAAGGAGGAGAGGGGGAAACCCTAGGAGGGCGCAGGTGCTCTCTTTATAGGGTAGCGGTCAAGATGGCCTCAACGTCCGTGAACTCATGGCGCGGCGGCGAGGGGGGTTTGTCTCTGAATCTAGGAAGACAGAGGAGGGGACAGAGAATGTGGCCATGATGCCTGGGTCACTGGCAGGCGGGCCCGACGAGAGGGAGAGAGGGGAGATCTGCGCTAGTCGGCTGGCGCGCGGGGATGTTGCTGGGCCGAGGCATGGGGGAGGCCAAGGCCCAGGCTGTGGCTAGCTACTCCTGCTGCAAGGCTGCTGTTTTTATTTATTTTTTATTTTCTTAAAGCAGAAAATTGAAATGAAAAACAGTCGCAGCTTGGAAAAGACTTAGGGAGAAGTAAAAATATCCCTGAGCTCCTGGAATTATGCTCTAATTAATAAAAATTAGTTTGGGCATTTTTAGAGGTAGAAAAATAAAACAAGTTTGAATATGATTCAAAATTGAGGCATTTTTGAACCTAACCAAAGCAACTTCAAAAGAGGTGAAATTTGGCATAGATGTTTAGGACATCAAGCAAGATCTGTTGGGAGAAGATGAACATTAAAGGAGGAGGCTAGATGGCACTTTGCAAAACTAAAAGATAGAAAGAAAGCGAGAAGGGGAGGTGGTGAAACTTGGAAATGATCAAGCATGGATCACACATGGATCAAAGCAACACTAAACCATGCAAGAAAACACAATGCCACATGGTGAATAAGTGAATGCAATATGACAAGGTTGAATGCAATATGATGAGGCCATGGTGCATATGATGACATGAAAATGCATTAAGATGACAAAGCATAAATAAATATAAACCCCCAAGGAAAGGATAGGACCAAATGGTAAATATTTATTGACATATAAGGAAGTTTTACATCTGGGATGTTACAAGGAGACAGACTTCAGGGATAATGCTTGACAGATTAACAAAATCTAAAGGAGGAAGAATGGAGATCCATTTTGCAAAAGGTTTAAGAAGGCCCCGTGATGCTACAGAGTCAGCCAAGTTAGTATCAGAGGCAGCCATTGTCGTTAGGTGTCATGAACGTATCCTCCCAACGTGGATCCAGAACAGGATTGCGAAAGATGATACCCAGTTTAACACCTTCCTTGACCATTTATCCGTATGTAATGTTATTCATCGCAATATGTAATATTGTGTTGCTCTGTCTTATACTTTCTAGCTTCCTCCTAATGAGACTCCCATTCTTTTTTCAACAGATGAGGTTCAAGTTGGATCCAGAAGATGATGCAACTAAAGAAGCATGCACTCATGTTTTTAAGTCTGCTCTGCGACAGTATCAATATCACATTAGAAAAACTCACTTTCAAGGCAAGGCTAACAATAAAATCGCCAAAACATCTCCAGTGGAATATATTATGGATGAAGACTGGACAGCCCTTGTTAAACAGTGGTCCGATCCAAAGTATCAGGTAGGGTATATGTATGTGATGAGATGACATATTGAACTCATATTTACGTATGTGCCTTACAAGTCTATCTTCTTCTAGGCTAAATGTTTGAAGAACAAGACTAATCGTTCTAAAGTGAAATCCCAATATACAATAGGATCTTGTAGCTATATTGCACACTGCGAGGCTCTTGTAAATAGCTGCTTTTTCCTTTTTTTGTCATATTATCGTATCTATATTGACTTGTTCAAAATACAGAGGAAAGCACCGAGTGCAGTGCAAATATTTAAGGATTTTCACACCGGCAAGAAGAAGGGCATGAGCCCACCAGTTCAAGCCGTTGTTGTAAGTCCTTAATCCTCATGCCTTTGAACTGCTTGTTACTGTGACATGTTCATTTAACTACTTGGTTTGCAGCCAATGTTAGTTACTTTGTTCACTTTCATACACAGTTGTCTTAACGTATTATTTCACCTTACACGGTTTAAAAGAGAGGAAGGATATTCCTTTGGTCTTGATTAGTAATCTAGTTGTGATGTTCATGTGCCCACAAAATGATACAATAGCCTATTTGTTTGATATATGTTTGCCTGTGATATGGATGATGTCATACTATGTTCATCCTACTTTAAACTTGTCTCCTTTATCCTTAGATATCAATGAATGTGACGAAATAGACAATACAGTCGGCATGCTACATAGACATAGGTTCCAAAAGTGATTTTATCACTACAATACATGCTAATGTATTACAGCAGCTCACCAAAATAAGTTGTGTATAAATGTGAAACCTAGTTTGTTTGTTTTTGTCTCATTAGTAACTTATCTGGTACACTAATCTACAAATTCAAACTTTCAGCAAGCTATGGAACAAATGATTGAACAGCCACAACCACCTGAAGGTGACGATGCTACCACAGGCACAATGTCACCTCTTTCTGTAGTGCGTCAGTATCTCTCCGCTAACAGTGCAAAAAAGCACCTTCCTGCGTATTTCTGGGTTGGTTGTCAAGGTAACCTCGTCCAAATCGCCTAATGAACAAAATCTTCCATCTAGACATAGTGATATATATGTGCTCCAGACACAATTCCAATCCCTAGTGGATGTCGTTTCTAAAACAAGAATAGTGGTTGAAAAATGTCGTCAAGACATGAATGGTTTTGAAACCAGACTATCACACATTTGCTTTGTTGTTCAAGAGTAATGGCGGAAAAATAGGGAAGGTCATGCTGCTCCATCAGATTCTACAACCTGAAACATTAACTCTCAGGTCAAATGATATGTGCTTATATACATCTGATGGTGCAAGGACTATAAACTTATATGCCAACAGGCCTTTTGTTGTATGTCCATAATTTATTTTGTTGTGATACAACATTTATCATGCTACCAAAGACCATAGAAATTATGACGCTATTTTTGTATAGTGTAAGTTTATCTTATTAATATATTCGACATCATCGATCTTCTTCCGGCCGAAATTCAAATTCCGCAAGAAAAAAATTATGGGTCATAATCGGCATGTAGCCAACTTAAAATATGTGGGCCTAAATCAGTATAAGCTTTCTTAATTTCGATAGGCCTACGCCCGCAGTGGGTCGTTAATAGGCCTAACATAATTTGGGCTAACAAAAACCCTTAACATGTGTAAATATCTCGTAGGCCTAATATGGCCCATAAATAAGAAGGGCATTTAGTAGGCCGAAAGTCAGATTGGGCCGTAATTGGGCCAGACTATGTGCATGACTTTTAAGAAGACAAAAGATGATTGGGTCAGATTAGGCCCATGCATGTCAACTCCTGCTGGCCCATTTGCAATTCGGATCGTTCACGGGCCGAAAGTCAAACTGGTCGCAAATGTGCCGACCTACTAGACGGGCCTTTAACAGGTCGGAAGAGCGGCCAGGCATCATTTGTATGAGAGAGAATACGGGCCTTTAGTAGGCTTGATGTGACATTGGGCCGCATATGGCCCATGGGCTTCATCGGGCGTTAACAGAACGAAAAGCATAACAAGCTGGAAGTGGGACAAATCTGCAATGGGCCGCTGACAGGCCGAATGTCAGACCTGGCCGAATATGGCCCAATTTCATCCCAGTCTTTTATGGGCTGAAAGTTTCATCGGGCAATAAATGGGCCTGAATGTAGCAAAACTTTTAATAGGACGGAAACACACCGGCGGTAATTCGGCCCAAGTACTTAGCGACTGTTAACGGGCCAGAACACTCCATGGGCTGCAATGATGCAAAATCTAAAACGGGCCATGGACGGACCGATTTGACACTATTCCTACATGCCTTAACTACGAATGTGCCTTCTACAAGCAGGCCATTAATGGGCCAGCCCAATAAATTTGGCTGGGTCGGCTTTATTAAAACTGAATGGGCCAATTTCGCGTCATGCCACATGTCGATGTATCATAGGCGCCTATTGCCCATTGGTCGGTTGACATCTGTCCGCACGAGGAGGTGACATGTGGTCCCTTCGGCCAATGAGAATTTTACATGTGGAAAATCCCCATTGGTCCTGGCTGTTAATGGGTTATCAGATCCAAAACCGGATCCTATAAGGTTAGCGGCGTGCCATTACGGTGGATGCCATGTGTTGGTTACCCTTGACGAAAGCACTTCCATGATGCAATATTTATCATCATGGAAGTGGACACTTCCCTGATGATAATTTTGGTACTGTCATGGAACACTTCTATGACGGCATAGGTATGACTATCTTGAGTCTGTCATAAAATCTTCATGGATGTACATGCATGACAAAAAACTGACCTACTGTGACAAACACGTATTATCATGGAAGTGGTTTCTTTTGGTAGTGACAAGCGTCTCGGGAAACCATCGAATAGCACCTTTGGAACCTTCTGGTGAAGCAGTCGATCATCTCGAATGAAGGGGCTCTCCGGCAGAAAGTGGTAACGAGAACCTAGAATTATAATTAGTAAAATCATTTAACCCGAATAGAAGAGAGGTCAGAATCCCAGAGTATAGACGAGGAATAAAAGATCCTAATACCACCCAATTGCGACGTGGGCCTGTGATATGTTGTGATACGTCTCCAACGTATCTATAATGTTTTATTGTTACATGTTGTTACATTATCATTCTTGGATGTTTTATAGTCATTTTATATCATTTTTTGGAACTAACCAATTGACATAGTGCCAAGTGCCAGTTGCTATTTTCTACATGTTTTTTAGATCGCAGGAAATCAATACTAAACGGAGTCCAAACGCAGTGAAATTTTCTGTGGATTTTTTGGGACCAGAAGACATCCAGTGGGCCGGAGAAGCACATGGGGAGGGTGCTTCGAGGGGATCACAACCCACTAGGGCACGCCAGGAGGCCCAGGCGCGCCCTGGTGGGTTGTGCCCACCTCGGGTGCCCCCCGAACTGCCTCTTTACTCTATAAATATCCAAATATTCTAGAAACCCTAGGCGAGTCGACGAAAATCAATTCCAGCCGCTGCAGTGTCCAGAACCAACATATCCAATCTAGACACCATCACGGAGGGGTTCACCACTTCCATTGGTGCCTCTTTGATGATGCATGAGCAGTTCTTTGTAGACCTACGGCTCCGTAGTTAGTAACTAGATTGCTTCATCTCTCTCTTTTTATTATCAATACAATGGTCTCTTGGAGATCCATATGATGTAACTCTTTTTCCAGTGTGTTTGTTGGGATCCGATGAACTTTAAGTCTATGGTCAGATCTATCTTTTTATATCCATGAAAGTTATTCGATTCTTCTTCGATCTCTTATATGCATGATTGCTTATAACATTGTATGTCCTCTCGGATATTCTGGTTTTGTTTCGCCAACTTGATCTATTTATCTTGCAATGGGAAGAGGTGCTTTGTAGTGGGTTCGATCTTACGGTGCTTGATCCCAGTGATAGAAGGGGAACCGACACGTATGTATCGTTGCTACTAACGATAAAATGATGGGGTCTATGTCTACATAAATAGATATTGTCTACATCATGTCATCATTCTTATTGCATTACTCCATTTGTGCATAAACTTAATACACTAGATGCGGGCTGGATAGCGGTCGATGTGTGGAGTAATAGTAGTAGATGCTGGCAAGAGTTGGTCTACTAATCTTGGACGTGATGCCTACATAATGATCATTGCCTCGATATCGTCTATTATTTGATTTTCTATCAATTCCCCAACAGTAATTTGTTCACCCACCGCTTGTTATTTTCTCGAGAGAAGCCACTAGTGAAACCTACGGCCCCCTAGTCTCTTTCTCATATTATTTGCCTTTGTGATCTACTTCTCCTTTGCTTTTATTTTCAGATCTATTAAACCAAAAATAGAAAAATACCTTGCTGCAATTTATCTTATTTGGCGTTCAATCTATCAATATTTACAACTCTCTCACTTCCGTTTGCCTATCTCTAGCAGCCGTTACCCGAAAGGGATTGACAACCCCTTTTACACGTCAGGGTTGCGAGTATTTGTTATTTATGTGCATGTGTTTTTTATTTTGTGTTGCTTGGTTCCCCTAACGGTTCGATAACCTTGGTCTCCTCACTAAGGGAAATATCTACCGTTGTTGTGTTGTATCATCCCTTCCTCTTTGGGGAAATACTGACGTAGTTCTAGCAAGCATCAAAAGGAATTTCTGCGCCATCGCCGGGGAGGATCTTAAACACATACCAGGTTCCTAATCACAAATCTCATCTCCTCGCAATTTACATTATTTGCCATTTGCATCTCGTTTTCATCTCCCCCACTTCACAAAAAATTGTAGTTTTTATTTGCCCTCTTTTCTCGTTCGTTGTTTTCTTGCCTGATCTATTTGAGTTCTTGTCATCATGGCTAGTCCTCCCCTCATTGTTTGCACCCCGAGAACGAAGTTCTCAACTTTAAGCAAAGAGGAGGATAAATACTAAAAGATTCTTGGTATAGCATTTGCAATGCTAATAACAGATATATTCGTAAGCAATCCACTATTGTTCTTCTTCCAAATTTTTATGTGGAAATCACTACTTGGTTTAGATTTGTACTTGATACTATTACCGGAGGAAATTTCTTAAGTTGACCTCCTCTTGATGCCTTGAATGCTATGGGAAGTTTAATGGGTTCCCCTTCTATTATTTTCAATGAAACAACTCTTACTCTTGAGCATGTTATGCAAAGATTAGATGCTATTGAAAAGGGAATGCTCACTAAAGAACATATTGAAAATTTAGATACGAAGATGCATGAGCTTGCTAATAAATATGGGGCAAAAGTGGGTAATGTTCTTAAATTGCTAAAAGAGAAGGAACCCATAGTTAACGAAAGAATTGAAAAAAGTCCGTCTAGGATTGAAAATTTTGAAGAAATTTTTTGTTACTTGGGCACCACTTTTTCTCTTGTTAATTCTATTGAAAAAACTCCTGGAAGAAGACGCAAGAACAAAGGGGCTACTTCTAGTAACAACGATGGGGATCTTAAAATGATTAGTATTCATGCCAACTTCATTGAAGTAATAAAAGGCCCCCTTTACAAAAGCAAATTCTTTGATCTTATCCCTAGGAGTGTATTTGTTGAATTATATGCCCAATCTTTGAAGAATTGTGTGGTTGAGTAATTGGAAAACAAGGATGAGAAAACTTAGATCCTTGCTTTGTGCCTAGCTAAGGGCGTAAAACGATAGTGCTTGTTGGGAGGCAACCCAACATGTATCTTTGTGATTTTTGGTTTTCTTGCTATTTTAAATAAAATACCCATTAATACCTCTGTTTAGATGTGTTTTTTTGGTTTGGATAAATGTTTGTGCCAAGCAAAGCCTTTAGGATCATGTTGGGTGATAGTAGATTTGATCTTGCTGAAAAACAGAAACTTTTACGCTCATAAAAGAATTCTCATTTTTAATAGAAGAGTGTTTTTGAGTTGATTCTTTTTGCAGAAGATTAATATACAAAATTTTCACGTGGTACTAGTTTAAAAATATTAGAGTTACAGAAGTATTCAAAATATACAAATTGCTACAGACTGATATGTTTTTGACATATTTTGTTTTCTTTGTGATGTGTGCATGTTTTGATGATTCTATGGTTTTCTTTGATGAGTTTTGGCCATAGAAAAGTTGGAATATGATTTATATAATGCAAGACTAAAATATGAATTGGTTTGCTACAGTACTTATAGTAGTGGTTTGTTTTCTTATACTAATGGATCTCACGAAGGTTTTTGTTGAGTTTTGTGTGATTGAAGTTTTCAAGTTTTTGGTGATGTTACGATGGATGAAGGAGTAAGGAGTAAGAAGAGCCTAGGCTTGAGGATGCTCATGGCATCCCAAGCTATTATCCAAATATAAGCAAGCAACTAAGCTTGAGGATGCCCCGAGTGGCATCCCCTCTTTCTCGTAACGACCATCGGTATTTTACTCGAAGCTATATTTTTACTCGTCACATACTATGTGTTTTGCTTGGAACGTCTTGTATGATATGAGTCTTTGCTTGATTTGTTTTGATTTTTAAGTCTTGAATCCTTGCTGGACACACCTATTTGAGAGAGACATAATTATGCCATGACTTGTTAGAATAGCTCTCTTTGCTTCACTTCAATTTTTATGAGCTATGGATTTGCTCTAGTGCTTCACTTATATCTTTTTTGAGCACGGTGTGCTTTAATATTTTTGAAGAAATACTCTCTTCCTTCACTTAGATTTATTTTAGAGTTAGTAATTTTTTTAAGAAATTCTCTCTTGCTTCACTTAAATTATTTTGAGGGAAAGAAAGAAAAAAATTATGCTCATGATCTTCACTTATACTTGTTTGAGCTTATCAAAAGCAACACATGAAAATTAGTCCCGAAGTGATATATAACCAAGAAGGATATAATAAAAACTTTCATGAAGATCATTGGACAAAATAAACTTGATTCCTTGTAATAGTCCTGAGATATGATGATATGATATGTGAGTCATGTTGATGAGTAATTATGCTTTAGTAAGAATATTGGTGTTAAGGTTTGTGATTCCCTATGCAAGCATGAAAGTCAATAGTCATGCCATGAAATTACATCCTACTTGTGGTGCATTATTCGGTGTAAATTATGCTTAATGCTTGGTTATGAGATTATTCGTTTCTTGGTTGGTCGCTTTTCAATCTTTTGCTAGCCTTCATTTTGCACTAAGTATGATCACTACTTGTGCATCCAAAATCCTTTTAACCAGTTTTTCCACATGAGTCCACTATACCTACCTATATGTGGTATTCCTTTGCCGTTCTAAGCAAATTCGTATGTGCCATCTCTAATTTTCAAAATAAATTTCTCTTTTGTGTGCTCGTACCGCTCGCGAGGGGGTAAGGGGTGGCTAATATTTTCCATGCTAGATGTGTTATTCTCACGATGAGTGTTTATTCACTTTTCATTGCACGAGAGTAAGGCAAAGGTATTAGGGATGCCCAGTCCCGAAATGAAAAAATGACTTTACTCTATGTCGTCAAATAATAAATTCCTTGGAAAGTGTTGGTATGGAAGGCACCCGTGGATACGGTTAGCAATGGCTTGTGAAAGTATGGTGGAAAACGGAATAAACTTTATTTTATGTTTGGAACCGCCTATGATATATCTAGCATGGAAAGTGTTGGGAACTCTAAGTCATTTTCGTTGGTGGGAAAAGTATGCCACCCAAAATAATTGTATCTATCAATTTAAGCTTTGAGCTCTGGCACCTCTACAAATCCCTACTTCCCTCTGCGAAGGGCCTTTCTTTTACTTCATGCAATTTTTATTTTGAATTTGAGTCTCCATCTTCTCTTCTAAAGCACCAACTAGGAGGCACTATGATCGTACTTGAGTATTGGGTGTAGTTAATATGCAAGTGTGTTTCATGAATGGATCAATGGTTAAGCATGATGGGCTAGGGATAACTTAGTTTAGCATTGATATTTTGAAAGACATGGTTGCTTGTTGATATGCTTGAGTACTTAAATCTCATGTCAAAACTAGACTATTGCTTTGAACCATATAAAAGTCCAAATGTCCATGCCATAAAGAAAAGAATATGGTATGACATGGTAGGCAACATTCAACATCAAAAATTCTGTTTTTATCATTTACCTACTGGAGAACGAGTAGGAATTAAGCTTGGAGACAATGATACGTCTCCAACGTATCTATAATTTTTGATTGTTCCATGCTGTTATATTATCATTCTTGGATGTTTTATAATCATTTTATATCATTTTTTGGTACTAACCTATTGACATACTGCCAAGTGTTAGTTGCTATTTTTTGCATGTTTTTACATTGCTTGAAATCAATACCAAACGGAGTCCAAACGCAATGAAACTTTCTGTAGATTGTTTTTGGACCAGAAGTCATCCAGTGGGCCGAAGAAGCGCCTGGGGGGTGCTCCGAGGGGAGCACAACCCACCAGGGCGCGCTAGGAGGCCCAGGCGCGCCCTGGTGGGTTGTGCCCACCTCGGGTGCCCCCCGGGCCGCCTCTTTGCTCTATAAATACCCAAATATTCCTGAAACCCTAGGGAAGTCGACGAAAATCAATTCCAGCCACCGCAGATTCCAAAACCACCAGATCCAATCTAGACACCATCACGGAGGGGTTCACCACTTCCATTGGTGTCTCTCCGATGATGCGTGAGTAGTTCTTTGTAGACCTACTGGTCCGTAGTTAGTATCTAGATGGCTTCCTCTCTCTCTCTCTATTTTGATTATCAATACAATGGTCTCTTGGAGATCCATATGATGTAACTCTTTTTGCGGTGAGTTTGTTGGGATCCAATGAACTTTGAGTTCATTATCAGATCTATCTTTTTATATCCATGAAAGTAATTTGAGTCTTCTTTGATCTCTTATATGCATGATTCCTTATAGCCTTGTATTTCTTCTCCGATATTTGTTTTTTTTGGCCCACTTGATCTATTTATCTTGCAATGGGAAGATGTGCTTTGTAGTGGGTTCGATCTTCCGGTGCTTGATCCCAGTGACAGAAGGGGAACTGACACGTATGTATTGTTGCTACTAAGGTTAAAATGATGGGGTATATTTCTACATAAATAGATCTTGTCTACATCATGTCATCGGTCTTATTGCATTACTCCGTATTTGCATGAATTTAATACACTAGATGCATGCTGGATAGTGGTCGATGTGTGGAGTAATAGTAATAGATGCAGGCAGGAGTCGGTCTACTAATCTTGGACATGATGCCTATATAATGATCATTTCTTGTATATCGTTATGATTATTTCAAGTTCTATCAATTGCCCAACAGTAATTTGTTCACCCACTGTTTGCTATTTTCTTGAGAGAAGCCACTAGTGAAAACTACGGCCCCTGGGTCTCTTTCTCATATTATTTGCCTTTGCGATCTACTTGTCCTTTTATTTTATTTCAGATCTATTAAACCAAAAATACAAAAATACATTGCTGCAATTTATCTTATTTGGCGTTTGATCTATCAATATTTACAACTCTCCCACGTCCGTTTGCCTATCTCTAGGCACCGTTACCCGAAAGGGATTGATAACCCGTTTTACACGTCGGGTTGCGAGTATTTGTTATTTGTGTGCAGGTGTCGTTTACGTTGTGTTGCTTGGTTCTCCTACTGGTTCAATAAATTTGTTCTCATCACTAAGGGAAATACCTACCGTGGTTGTGCTGCATCATCCCTTCCTCTTTGGGGAAATACCGATGTAGTTCTAGCAAGCATCAGCCCGTAAGCCACACATCCATGTTATTAAAATTTTTTCAATGACTAGACTCAACTTCGTCCAATGAGTTGGAAAGGGGGATTCTACAGGCAGTCGGCTCTGATACCAACTTGTGACGCCCCCGATTGGACCGTACACTAATCATACATGCAAATGTGTACGACCAAGATCAGGGACTCATGGGTAGATATCAGAAAACCACTCTAAACACAAATTAAAGATCATACATGCTTCAAATTACAAGCCAGGGGCCTCGAGGGCTCGAATACATAAGCTCAGTCATAAATGAGTCAGCGAAAACAACAATATCTGAGTACAGACATAAAGTTAAAGAGGTTGCCATAAAATGGCTAGCACAAACTCAGAAACAGATCCAAAGAGGCGCATGCCTCCTACCTGGGATCCTCCTAAGCTACTCCTGGTCGTCGGCAGACTCCATGTAGTAGTAGGCTCCGGTGGGGTAGTAGTAGCCGTCGGCAGTGGTATCTAACTCCTGGGCTCCGCCATCTAGTTGCATCATCCGAGAAGAAGGGAAAAGAGGGAAAAGGGGGAGCAAAGCCACTGTGAGTATTCATCCAAAGTACTCGCAAGAAAGGATCTACACTACATATCAATGATATCTGTATAAAGGGGTAATATATATGGGCCGAACTGCAGAATGCCAGAATAAGAGGGGGATAGCTAATCCTATCAAAGACTACGCTTCTGGCAGCCTCCATCTTGCAGCAGTAGAAGAGAGTAGATGGTAAGTTCACCAAGTAACATCATATAGCATAATCCTACCCGGCGATCCTCCCCTCGTCACCTTGTGGGAAAGCAATCATCGGGTTGTATCTGGCACTTGAAAGGGTGTGTTTTATTAAGTATCCAGTTCTAGTTGTCATGAGGTCGGAATACAACTCTGGGTCATCCTGTTACCATGGACACAGCTATTCGGATAGATAACTTCCTTGCAGGGGTGCACCACATAACCCGACACGCTCGATCCCTCTGGCCGGACACACTTTCCTGGGTCATGCCCAACCTCAGAAGCTCAACATGTCGCAGCCCTACCTTGGCCCGACAGAGAGGTCAGCACGCCGGTCTAAATCCTAAGCGTGCAGGGGTCATGGGCCATCGCCCTTTCCACTCATGCACGTTGCGTATGTGGCAGGTGAGCAGACCTAGCAACCTCCATTTCAAAAGGAAGTTACGTTATGCGGTCCAACCCAGCGTGCGCCGCTCAATCGCTGATGACTGGAAGGCTTCGGCTGATACCACGACGTTGGTTGCCCATATCTTGCCCCGCGTGGTAGTTAATGCGTATAAGGCTAATGACCCAACTCAGATCAAATATCCAAACTCGTTAAGTGTGTTATTATGAAATAACTGCAGACAATGACCAGGGCCAGGCCACCTCTCACCTCGATGTCTCAACTTGCCCTGTCGTGTCGCCACGAAGAATCATTCGGGGGGCCGTCGGGAAGCTAGGCCCACCACTACCTGGATGGAACCACGTGTCCTTTCAACCCCCACATCGGAATCACTTGCGGGTACTCTATGAGCCGACCCGACTTTAGTCACATCATGTATCATGTATAGTATGTATATAGGATATACCCGTGATCACATCCCGATGGGATCACGGCCCGATAGTATAGCATGGCAGACAGACAATAATGTAGGGCTACTGATGGAATACTAGCATCCTATACTAAGCATTTAAGATAGCAAGTAAAGGTATCAACAGTTGTAGCAACAATGATAGGCTATGCAACGGAATAGGAGCTATTGAATCATCAACAGTAGCAAACCTAATGCAAGAATAAGAGAGAGGATAGTGGGCGATATCAAGTTGATCAAAGGGGGTTGGCTTGTCTGGGAGCTCTGTTGCACATGAAGAAGGGTCATCGGTGATGTAGTCGTACTCAGTGGCATCAGCACCGTTCTCGGGGTCTACCGGAGAAGTGGGGGGGAAGAAGAAATAGTAATTACGGAGCAAATAGAGCATCGCAAAATATAACAAGGCAATATGCGGTGCCAAGGGTGAGCTAATGCAGGGATAGGTGATACTGGCGAAGGGGGGAAACATCCGGGAAAGTATTCCCGGTGTTTCACGTTTTCGGACAACCGGACTGGGGGCGAAGGTTGCATGTTCACTATGATAGGGATGTGTGGTGGACGAACAGGCTGCGTATTCGGATTCGTCCCGTCGTTCTGAGCAACTTTCATGTATAAAGTATTTTCATCCGAGTTGCGAATTATGTTATATTAATTTCCAAAGTTTTAAATCATTTTTTGGATTTAACAGATTAATTTAATTCGAAAAACATTTATTACGTCATCAAGACGTTAGCATGACGTCAGTAGTCAACGCTGACCGTTGACCAGCCAAATTGACGGGTGGGTCCCATCTGTCATAGGCTGTTAGCTAACTAACAATTAATCAGTTTAATTAGTAGGTTAATTAGTTTAAGTTAATTAAGTAAACTTAATTAAATCAATTCATTTATTTTTTCATTGTTTTTACATTCTTTTTTTGTTTTATAGGGGACTAGGCCACACGCGTCATTGACCCAAGGGCCAACCGGGCAGGGCGCTAGCGGGTGTGGGCGTGCGGGCACCCGAGTGGAATCGTGCGCGCGGGCACGGCGTCGCCGCAGCTAGTGCAGCGGTGAGCAAGGGGCTCCACGGATGGTGGCGGTGAGCGCATGTGGAGGTAGCGGCCAGAGCAGCAGGGCAGGCTGGGGCGGGAGCCAAGCGACGTGCGCGTGCGCGCGAGGTGAACGCGCGCGGGGGGGGTGATACGTCTCCAACGCATCTATAATTTTTGATTGTTACATGATGTTATTATCATTCTTGGATGTTTTACAATCATTTTATAGTCATTTTATATCTTTTTTGGTACTAACCTATTGACATAGTGCAAAGTGCCAGTTGTTGTTTTCTACATGTTTTTTACATCGTAGGAAATCAATATCAAATGGAGTCCAAACACCGCGAAACTTTTTGGAGATTTTTTATGGGCCAGAGCTGCACCTGGGGGTGCCCCGTGGGGGCACAATCCACTTGGCCGCGCCAGGGACACAACCCAAAAGGGCGTGCCAGGCCCCCTGGCGCGCCCAGGTGGGTTGTGCCCACCTAGGTGGCCTCCCGCACCGCGTCTTTGCTCTATAGATACTCTGATATTCCAGAAACCCTAGAGGAGTCCACGAAATTCTATTCAAGCCACCGCAAAGTTCATAACCACCAGATCCAATCTAGACACCATCACGGAGGGGTTTATCATCTCCAATGGTGCCTCTCCGATGATGCGTGTGTAGTTCCTGGTAGACCTACGGGTCCGTAATTAGTAGCTAGATGGCTTCCTCTCTCTCTCTTTTGATTACCAATACAATGGTCACTTGGAGATCCATATGATGTAACTCTTTTGCGGTGCGTTTGTTGGGTTCAGATGAAATTTGAGTTTATGGTCAGATCTATCTTTCTATATCCATGAAAGTTATTTGAGTCTTCTTTGATCTCTTATATGCATGATTTCTTATAGCCTCGTATTTCTTTTCTGATATTTGGGGTTTTGTTTGGCCATTTGATCTATTTATCTTGCAATGGGAGGATGTGCTTTGTAGTGGGTTCAATCTTACGGTGCTTGATCCCAGTGACGGAAAGGGAACCGACACGTATGTATCATTGCTACTAAGGATAAAACGATTGGGTATATTTCTACATAAATAGATCTTGTCTACATCATGTCATCGTTCTTATTGCATTACTCCGTTTCTCCATGAACTTAATACACTAGATGCATGCTGGATAGCAGTCGATGCGTGTAGTAATAGTAGTAGATGTATGCATGAGTCGGTCTACTAATCTTGGACGTGATGCCTATATAAAGATCATTGCCTGGATATCGTCATGAGTATTTGAAGTTCTATCGATTGTCGAATAGTAATTGTTTTCCCACCGTTTGCTATTTTCTCGAGGGAAGCCACTAGTGAAATCTACGGCCCACGGGTCTCTTTCTCATATTACTTGCCTTTGCGATCTATTTTCCTTTGCTTTTATTTTCACATCTATTAAACCAAAAACCCAAAAATACCTTGCTGCAATTTATCTTATTTGGCGTTCGATCTATCAATATTTACAACTCTATCACGTCCATTACCCGAAAGGGATTGACAACCCCTTTTACACGTTGTGTTGCGAGTATTCGTTATTTGTGTGCTGGTGCTGTTTACGTTGTCTTGCTTGGTTCTCCTACTGGTTCGATAACCTTGGTCTCAGAACTGATAGAAATACCTACTCCTTCTATACTGCATCATTCCTTCCACTTTGGGGAAATACGGACGTAGTTGTAGCAGACATCAGGGGTTAGCAGGGGCATGTAGCCGGAGATGGTCGGGCAAGCAGGCGCGGGAGGGGGGGGCACGACCCGAGCGGGTTATGGTGGTGGTGGTCGCTTGCAGGGGCGCGCGGGGTAGGACGGGGCTGTGGAGGAGGGGCGAACGTGGGCGCGAGCGGGGTGTGAACCGGTGCGGCCGGCGAGGCAGAGGGGCGGGAGCGCGCTATGACCCGGCACGGGCATGTCGCAGCGAGAGTAAAGAAGGCAGATGGGGGTCGGGTTTCTCACCCTCATTGCCAAAGAGAGGGGCGGCGAGGCTCGAAGGCGAGCGTTGGGGAGGAGGACGAGGAGGTCCGGCGGGGTGGGCGGCGACGGCGACGAAACGATGACATCGAGGTGAGGAGGAGGTAGTGGCATGGGCGCGAGGGGGGGTCTTCGCCGATGTGGGGAGAATGGGAGGGGATTTAGGGTTAGGTGGAGGACCAGCCTAAGTAGGCCAGGGGAGTGGGTGGGCCGGCCTGCTAGTGGCCAACTGGGCCAAACGGCCTAGGGGGAGGGGGTTCCCTCATTATTTGTTTTCCTGTTTTGTTCTTTTCTTTTTATTTATTCTTTGGGTCGTTTTTATTTTACTTTCTTTTCTCTTTAGTTTTTACTTAATATTTAAAATGATCCCTAAATTAGTAAAAATACAAAACCTATTACAACCAAAAGGTTTTACCCCAAAACCATTTAGTTTAGTATTTTCTTAATTATAAAAGCATTTAAATATTGGTTTTTGCTACTGTTTTATTCACCTTAGAGTATTCAAAAGTCCTGAAACTTCACGGAGATTTCTTTTGGAAAATATAAAAAATATTTGACGAAGAAAGCACAAGAGGCGGGCCACCTGGCATCCACAAGTGTGGGGGCGCGCCCTACCCCCTGGGAGCCCCCTACCTTGTGGGCCGCCTGGCAGGCCCCCGATGCCCATCTTTCACTATATCACATGTTTTGACATGGAAAAAATCATAAGGAGGTGTTCGGGATGAAGCGCTGCCATCTCGCGGCGGAACCTGGGAGAAACCAATCTAGGGCTCTGGCAGGGCTGTTCCGCCGGGGACACTTCCCTCCGGGAGGGGGAAATCGAAGCCATCATCATCATCAATGATCCTCTCATCGAGAGGGGGTCAATCTCCATCAACATCTTCACCAACACCATCTCCTCTGAAACCCTAGTTCATCTCTTGTATCCAATCTTTGTTTCAAAACTTCAGATTGGTACCTGTGGGTTGCTAGTAGTGTTGATTACTCCTTATAGTTGATGCTAGTTGGTTTATTTGGTGGAAGATCGTATGTTCAGATCCTTAAGGCTATTTAATACCCCTATGATCATGAATATGAATATGCTTTGTGTGTAGTTACGTTTAGTAAAGAAGGCAGATGGGGGTCGGGTTTCTCACCCTCATTGCCAAAGAGAGGGGCGGCGAGGCTCGAAGGCGAGCGTTGGGGAGGAGGACGAGGAGGTCCGGTGGGGTGGGCGGCGACGGCGACGAAACGATGACATCGAGGTGAGGAGGAGGTCGTGGCATGGGCGCTAGGGGGGGTCTTCGCCGATGTGGGGAGAATGGGAGGGGATTTAGGGTTAGGTGGAGGACCAGCCTAAGTAGGCCAGGGGAGTGGGTGGGCCGGCCTGCTAGTGGCCAACTGGGCCAAACGGCCTAGGGGGAGGGGGTTCCCTCATTATTTGTTTTCCTGTTTTGTTCTTTTCTTTTTATTTATTCTTTGGGTCGTTTTTATTTTACTTTGTTTTCTCTTTAGTTTTTACTTAATATTTAAAATGATCCCTAAATTAGTAATAATACAAAACCTATTACAACCAAAAGGTTTTACCCCAAAACCATTTAGTTTAGTATTTTCTTAATTATAAAAGCATTTAAATATTGGTTTTTGCTACTGTTTTATTCACCTTAGAGTATTCAAAAGTCTTGAAACTTCACGGAGATTTCTTTTGGAAAATATAAAAAATATTTGACGAAGAAAGCACAAGAGGGGGGCCACCTGGCATCCACAAGTGTGGGGGCGCGCCCTACCCCCTGGGAGCCCCCTACCTTGTGGGCCGCCTGGCAGGCCCCCGATGCCCATCTTTCACTATATCACATGTTTTGACATGGAAAAAATCATAAGGAGGTGTTCGGGATGAAGCGCTGCCATCTCGCGGCGGAACCTGGGAGAAACCAATCTAGGGCTCTGGCAGGGCTGTTCCGCCGGGGACACTTCCCTCCGGGAGGGTGAAATCAAAGCCATCATCATCACCAATGATCCTCTCATCGAGAGGGGGTCAATCTCCATCAACATCTTCACCAACACCATCTCCTCTGAAACCCTAGTTCATCTCTTGTATCCAATCTTTGTTTCAAAACTTCAGATTGGTACCTGTGGGTTGCTAGTAGTGTTGATTACTCCTTATAGTTGATGCTAGTTGGTTTATTTGGTGGAAGATCGTATGTTCAGATCCTTAAGGCTATTTAATACCCCTATGATCATGAATATGAATATGCTTTGTGTGTAGTTACGTTTAGTAAAGAAGGCAGATGGGGGTCGGGTTTCTCACCCTCATTGCCAAAGAGAGGGGCGGCGAGGCTCGAAGGCGAGCGTTGGGGAGGAGGACGAGGAGGTCCGGCTGGGTGGGCAGCGACGGCGATGAAACGATGACATTGAGGTGAGGAGGAGGTCGTGGCATGGGCGCTAGGGGGGTCTTCGCCGATGTGGGGAGAATGGGAGGGGATTTAGGGTTAGGTGGAGGACCAGCCTAAGTAGGCCAGGGGAGTGGGTGGGCCGGCCTGCTAGTGGCCAACTGGGCCAAACGGCCTAGGGGGAGGGGGTTCCCTCATTATTTGTTTTCCTGTTTTGTTCTTTTCTTTTTATTTATTCTTTGGGTCGTTTTTATTTTACTTTCTTTTCTCTTTAGTTTTTACTTAATATTTAAAATGATCCCTAAATTAGTAATAATACAAAACCTATTACAACCAAAAGGTTTTACCCCAAAACCATTTAGTTTAGTATTTTCTTAATTATAAAAGCATTTAAATATTGGTTTTTGCTACTGTTTTATTCACCTTAGAGTATTCAAAAGTCCTGAAACTTCACGGAGATTTCTTTTGGAAAATATAAAAAATATTTGACGAAGAAAGCACAAGAGGGGGGCCACCTGGCATCCACAAGTGTGGGGGCGCGCCCTACCCCCTGGGAGCCCCCTACCTTGTGGGCCGCCTGGCAGGCCCCCGATGCCCATCTTTCACTATATCACATGTTTTGACATGGAAAAAATCATAAGGAGGTGTTCGGGATGAAGCGCTGCCATCTCGTGGCGGAACCTGGGAGAAACCAATCTAGGGCTCTGGCAGGGCTGTTCCGCCGGGAACACTTCCCTCCGGGAGGGGGAAATCGAAGCCATCATCATCACCAATGATCCTCTCATCGAGAGGGGGTCAATCTCCATCAACATCTTCACCAACACCATCTCCTCTGAAACCCTAGTTCATCTCTTGTATCCAATCTTTGTTTCAAAACTTCAGATTGGTACCTGTGGGTTGCTAGTAGTGTTGATTACTCCTTATAGTTGATGCTAGTTGGTTTATTTGGTGGAAGATCGTATGTTCAGATCCTTAAGGCTATTTAATACCCCTATGATCATGAATATGAATATGCTTTGTGTGTAGTTACGTTTAGTAAAGAAGGCAGATGGGGGTCGGGTTTCTCACCCTCATTGCCAAAGAGAGGGGCGGCGAGGCTCGAAGGCGAGCGTTGGGGAGGAGGACGAGGAGGTCCGGCGGGGTGGGCGGCGACGGCGACGAAACGATGACATCGAGGTGAGGAGGAGGTCGTGGCATGGGCGCTAGGGGGGGGGTCTTCGCCGATGTGGGGAGAATGGGAGGGGATTTAGGGTTAGGTGGAGGACCAGCCTAAGTAGGCCAGGGGAGTGGGTGGGCCGGCCTGCTAGTGGCCAACTGGGCCAAACGGCCTAGGGGGAGGGGGTTCCCTCATTATTTGTTTTCCTGTTTTGTTCTTTTCTTTTTATTTATTCTTTGGGTCGTTTTTATTTTACTTTGTTTTCTCTTTAGTTTTTACTTAATATTTAAAATGATCCCTAAATTAGTAATAATACAAAACCTATTACAACCAAAAGGTTTTACCCCAAAACCATTTAGTTTAGTATTTTCTTAATTACAAAAGCATTTAAATATTGGTTTTTGCTACTGTTTTATTCACCTTAGAGTATTCAAAAGTCCTGAAACTTCACGGAGATTTCTTTTGGAAAATATAAAAAATATTTGACGAAGAAAGCACAAGAGGGGGGCCACCTGGCATCCACAAGTGTGGGGGCGCGCCCTACCCCCTGGGAGCCCCCTACCTTGTGGGCCGCCTGGCAGGCCCCCGATGCCCATCTTTCACTATATCACATGTTTTGACATGGAAAAAATCATAAGGAGGTGTTCGGGATGAAGCGCTGCCATCTCGCGGCGGAACCTGGGAGAAACCAATCTAGGGCTCTGGCAGGGCTGTTCCGCCGGGGACACTTCCCTCCGGGAGGGGGAAATCAAAGCCATCATCATCACCAATGATCCTCTCATCGAGAGGGGGTCAATCTCCATCAACATCTTCACCAACACCATCTCCTCTGAAACCCTAGTTCATCTCTTGTATCCAATCTTTGTTTCAAAACTTCAGATTGGTACCTGTGGGTTGCTAGTAGTGTTGATTACTCCTTATAGTTGATGCTAGTTGGTTTATTTGGTGGAAGATCGTATGTTCAGATCCTTAAGGCTATTAAATACCCCTATGATCATGAATATGAATATGCTTTGTGTGTAGTTACGTTTAGTAAAGAAGGCAGATGGGGGTCGGGTTTCTCACCCTCATTGCCAAAGAGAGGGGCGGCGAGGCTCGAAGGCGAGCGTTGGGGAGGAGGACGAGGAGGTCCGGCGGGGTGGGCGGCGACGGCGATGAAACGATGACATTGAGGTGAGGAGGAGGTCGTGGCATGGGCACTAGGGGGGTCTTCGCCGATGTGGGGAGAATGGGAGGGGATTTAGGGTTAGGTGGAGGACCAGCCTAAGTAGGCCAGGGGAGTGGGTGGGCCGGCCTGCTAGTGGCCAACTGGGCCAAACGGCCTAGGGGGAGGGGGTTCCCTCATTATTTGTTTTCCTGTTTTGTTCTTTTCTTTTTATTTATTCTTTGGGTCGTTTTTATTTTACTTTCTTTTCTCTTTAGTTTTTACTTAATATTTAAAATGATCCCTAAATTAGTAATAATACAAAACCTATTACAACCAAAAGGTTTTACCCCAAAACCATTTAGTTTAGTATTTTCTTAATTATAAAAGCATTTAAATATTGGTTTTTGCTACTGTTTTATTCACATTAGAGTATTCAAAAGTCCTGAAACTTCACGGAGATTTCTTTTGGAAAATATAAAAAATATTTGACGAAGAAAGCACAAGAGGGGGGCCACCTGGCATCCACAAGTGTGGGGGCGCGCCCTACCCCCTGGGAGCCCCCTACCTTGTGGGCCGCCTGGAAGGCCCCCGATGCCCATCTTTCACTATATCACATGTTTTGACATGGAAAAAATCATAAGGAGGTGTTCGGGATGAAGCGCTGCCATCTCACGGCGGAACCTGGGAGAAACCAATCTAGGGCTCTGGCAGGGCTGTTCCGCCGGGGACACTTCCCTCCGGGAGGGGGAAATCGAAGCCATCATCATCACCAATGATCCTCTCATCGAGAGGGGGTCAATCTCCATCAACATCTTCACCAACACCATCTCCTCTGAAACCCTAGTTCATCTCTTGTATCCAATCTTTGTTTCAAAACTTCAGATTGGTACCTGTGGGTTGCTAGTAGTGTTGATTACTCCTTATAGTTGATGCTAGTTGGTTTATTTGGTGGAAGATCGTATGTTCAGATCCTTAAGGCTATTTAATACCCCTATGATCATGAATATGAATATGCTTTGTGCGTAGTTACGTTTGTTCCTGAGGACATTGGAGAAGTCTTGTTATAAGTAATCATGTGAATTTGGTATTCGTTCGATATTTTGATGAGATGTAGGTTGTCTTTCCTCTAGTGGTGTTATGTGAACGTCGACTACATCACACTTCACCATTATTTAGGCCTAGGGGAAGGCATTGGGAAGTAACAAGTAGATGATGGGTTGTTGATGGGCCTCGAGCCCCTCGTTGGTTACCCCAAGTGGAAGGTGTAAGATGCAGTAAGTAGAAGTGTTTTCCCTTAGCAAAGATGCCAAGGATCGAATCCCCAGAGACTCCTAGGTTCAACAAGTAGGTGTCAATTGCTACGTCGCCAGATTAGTAGCAATCAACATGGACCTGCACACAGATACAAATAACTTTTCTCCCAACGAGTACAGAGAGGTTGTCAATCCTTCCGGCCTTGTAGTTCACAAAGGATTAAAAGCAATGATAGTAGTGATAGATAATGTTTTGCAATAGTAAGTAAATAGCGAAAAGTAAATAGCGGGTGTGATCAATGATGGTAATATGGACCGGAGTCTCATGATGTTCACTAGTGATGTCTCTCTCTCAAAAGACGATAAAATAGCTATGTGAGGTAAACAAATTACAGCTGGGCAATTGACAGGACCACGAACGCAAACCAATGCTGATTACATTGCAAGAAAGGTTGAGGTTCAAAGCATGAGCGGTACGCCAAAGTAAGTAGACCGAAATCCATCAATATCTACTACTAATCATCCACCTTGAGATATCTATCCAGAACATCTCGCTGGTATTAAGTTGCGAGTCCCACCCATAGTGTAAACTCAATGCAACAGACAACTGCATTAAAAGAACTTTGCATAAAGTAAACAATCCTTGCACCCGCGGGCACAAGCACCGTTGTTTTCCCCCTTGTGGCAACAACACATCCCCTAGACTCATGTTTCTGTCACTCAAGCTAGTCATCGAGGGGCATGAACCCACAATCGAGCATAATGTTCCCTCTTGGAGTCACTACCTATTACTCGGCCAAAGCAATAAATAACAACGGAGAACATGCAAGAATTACTTATGAACAAAAATATAAAAGAGGTGAATCAAATATATTACTCAAGATCAATCTGAACATAATCTCATAATCCATCGGATCCCAGCAAACTCAACATAGCAACAACATAAGGATTACATAGGTGCCTCGATCATGTAGGGCAGCTCACGAGGACTAATTAGTGAAGCACAAGAACAGGAGGAGAACATCACATAGCTACTGGTCATGGACTCATGGTCCAAGGGAGACTACTCACGAGTCATCCGGGAGGCGTCCATGGTGGTGGAGAAGCTCCCAGTGGTGATCCTCCCCTCCGGCAGGGTGCCGGGAAGAGTTCTCCTGGTGCTCCCGATCTTGGAAGCGGCGGCGGCGGCAGAACAGAGATGGGATCGCGAAAAGAGTTCCTGTTCTGAGGGTTACGGAGGACCCTTTAAATATATGCCAAAGTAGGGCACCGGGGGAGCTTCGGGGGGCCCAGGCGCCCCCCCGGCGCGGCCCAGGGGGGGCGCTCCGCCAGGGCGCCTGGAGCCCTGGTGCCCCCCCCCCCAGGCTGCCCTTCGGACGCAGTGTTGTTTCCGGAACGCTGATTTTTTATATAATTTTTCTGGATTTTTCTGGGCAGTTCTCAAAACGTGAAAACCTGAAATACAAAAACAACCGAAAACAGAAACTGGCACTGGGGTGCACTGGATTAGTAAGTTAGTCCAAATATGATCAAAAGTGTATGGAAGTGTATGAATATCATAGCAATATCACCCAAAAGTGGCATGGAGCAAGCAGAAATTATAGATACGTTTTGGACGTATCAACATCCCCAAGCTTAATTCCTGCTCGTCCTCGAGTAGGTAAATGATAACAAGAATAATTTCTGTGGTGACATGCTATTAACCATATAGGACTTTTTATAGTCATATGACAAAAGCTTACTGAGACGATGATTCTAAAGTAATTAAGTTGCCTCAAGAGAAAATCACAAATGACTGAAAGTTTTACAATATGAAACTGAAATATCAAAAAGATTTGCAACGAACATGATGTGCAAATATGATAAAGTGATATCTAGCTTGCCCCCTTTAGTGATGCAAAACATAAATGCAGGGGCACCTTCAAGGTTTAAGTGACGACTAGATACAATCATTTCAGAATAAACGATATCACAATCATGCAAAAGACAATGCTACTTTGGGACAATGCACATTACACTCATAATGACAATCATGCTCTCAGTAGTTGGTGCTTCAACATAAAAGTAAAAGAAAGGTTATGTGCTAGAGCTTTTTATTTGGAAAACATGGAAGCAATTGTGTCAACGGTAGTAGTACTTCATATGTGTCATGCATAAAACATCCTATAAGTTGCAAGCCTCATGCATCGAATACTAATAGTGCTTGCACCTTGTCCTAATTAGCTCGGATTTCCATGGGTTATCATTGCATTGCATATGTTTCAACCAAGTGTCACAAAGGGGTACCTCTATGCCACCTGTACAAAGGTCCAAGGAGATAAATCGCATTTGATTTCTCGTTTTTGATAGATCTCAACTTGAGGACATCCATACCGGGACAACATAGAAAATAGATGATGGACTCCTCTTCAATGCATAAGCATATTCTCATAAGAGATTGAGGATTAAGGTCCAAGCTAAAACTTCCACCATGATGCATGGCTTTGGTTGGCGGCCCAATGTTCTTCTCTAACAATATGCATATTAATTCAACCCATGGCAAATCACCCTTACTTCGGACAAGATGAACATGCATAGCAACTCACATGATATTCAACGAAAGTGTGACAGTTGATGGCGTCCCCAGAAACATGGTTACCGCTCAGCAAGCAACTCATAAGAAATAAGATACATAGGCAACATATTCTTTACCACAATAGTTTTTAGGCTACTTTCCCATGAGCTATGTATTGCATGGTTAGTTTGCTTAGTACAGGTGGAGGTTAGCAAAAAGACTGGGAGCGACCAACTAAGAGAGCAATGACGGTCATAATCATGCAGAGCGACAAAGCAATATTGAATCAGGCATGGTAGTTATATCGCTACTTAGAAATAAAAGATCATCAAGGCTTGACAGACTTTCTTTACAGTCTTGAATATGCGTGAGCATACGCCAAGTCAATCAAAATAAATTCTCGAAGGAAGATATTACTAAACCATACCACATCATGGGCAAACAAATCATGTTGGTACTCCAATAACACATTGGGAACCCCCCAGCTATTTGAGATTAACCATAAGAAAACCTGAACTACTAAGCACCATCATGCAAGTAGCATCTTTATCATAAACACATTAACCAATGCAACGGAAGCAAACTATCTTAATAAGGTGAGCATGATAATTAAAGAGAGTTCAAGCAACCAACTAAACAAAAGCTCTTTGAACAGATAAGCATGAATACTAAGAGCAGAGCACGATAGTAGCTATTAAAAGACAAAGAACACACACAGCATAGATAGACATGAAAATTCTATGTTATGTTCTAGGTAGAAGTGGAGCGTGTTTATCCCCCACATAAAGGAATGCTGAGTTCCGACTCGTTACGAAAAACTAAAAAGAAAACTAAAAGCAAGACGCTCCAAGCATAGCACATAACACATGAAGTGATAAAAATATAGCGGAACGAAAGACGAACTGATAATGTTGATGGAGAAGGGGATGCACGGGGGCATCCCCAAGCTTAGACGCTTGAGTCTCCTTGAATATTTCTTGGGGGTGCACGGGGGCATCCCCAAGCTTGGGCGCTTGACACTCCTAAATCTTTTTATCATCTTCCCTCGCACACTTGAAAACTCCCTTCATACATAACTCATCATAATCTGATTAGCGAGGTTAGTACCCTTAATAAAATAATTATACCTTGCTGGAAATAAGGATATTCTTGAAGTTCTACTGTTTCTCAAGATTGCCAAAAGGTTTTTGCAAAGAAAAAGCAAGTTCTTGATTTGCAAAGTGAAGGAAAGGCAAAACAGGACAGAATCTGTGAAAAACAGAACAGCAGGTAGTAATTGATCTCTTCGGGATACTTCTGCAACTCAAATCAAAAAACTCAGAACATACGCACGAAAGACAATTATATAGAGAACGCTGTAGAAAAAATTCAGACCAAAAAGATGATCTGGTGATTTTATACGAATTTGTCTATCCAAGGACAGAATCTGTTTCCTGGACAGCACCTCACAACTTTTGAACTTTCTAGCAATCAGAGGCTATACTTGGCACAAATATGAAAAGCAAAGATACAATGATGATGCTACAGCAGTAAACAACATCAAGACACGACGAAAACAAAAACTTTATTCATGTGGGCTGCCTCCCAAAAGCGCTTTCTTTTATGCCTTTAAGCTAGGCATAATGCATAGAGATCAAGTTTTATCAAGAGTAAAAGAATAACTAGCCCGTACAACGGACTCAAAAGGTAACTTGATCTTCTTACGAGGGAAGTGTTCCATCCCTTTCTTGAGAGGAAACTGAAATTTTATATTACCCTCTTTCATGTCAATGACAGCACCAACGGTGCGCAAAAAGAGACGTCCCAAAATAATTGGACATGAAGGATCGCATTCAATATCCATAATAGTGAAATCAACGGGCACACAATTATCATTGACAACAATAAGAACATCGTCGATCCTCCCCAAAGGTTTCTTTATGGAAGAATCAACTAGACGAACACCAAAAGAACAAGAATCATAAGGTTTCAATTTAAGCATATCATATAGTCTTTTGGGCATAACAGAGGTACTAGCACCAACATCACATAATGCATAACAAGAGAAGTCATTCAAATTAATTTTTATCATAGGATCCCAACCACCTTCTAGCTTTCTAGGTATGGAGGCTTCTACTCTAAGTTTCTCCTCCCTAGCTTTGATGAGAGCATTAGTGATATGCTCTGTGAAGGCAAGGTTAAGCGTGCTAGTACGGGGATCTCTAGACATCTTGTGAAGGAAATCAATAACTTCGGTAAGAGTGCAATTATCAAAATCAAGGTCACGAGCATCAAGTAAAGTGGTAGTGCTGTCCTTAAGGTTCACTTGTTTGGTAGTTTCTATAGTCATAGCATCACCATTAATAGGTCCATTGGGACCAGGAGTACATTGGGTGCTAAGAGTGTGAACATCCTCAATAACTTGGATAGTAGCAACAGTATGGTGGGTAGGAAGGCTCTTAATTCTTTCCTCTTCCTCCCTTTCTCTAGCCCATCTTTCTTTAAGTTTAGCCATCATCCTAATGTTTTCATTAATTTGCACTTGAGTGGCATTAATAGGGATGACTTCCCTCTCATTAAGAGGAGAAGTTTCAATTTTTAGCAATTTTACCTCATTGGCTAAGTGGTCTACCTTAAAAGAAAGATCATCTAGTTTATGTAGTTTCTCTTCTACATTCTTATTAAAGGCTTTTTGGGTAGTGATGAAATCTCTAAGCATGGTCTCTAGTTCAGTAGTGGGGTTCTTGGTACTAGGATAAGCATTATTGTTCCCATAAGAATTAGAGGGGAACGGTCTAGGATTGTTACCAAAGTTACTCCTATAAGCATTGTTGTTAAAATTGTTTCTAGAGATAAAGTTCACATCTACTTGTTCTTGAGCAATCAAAGAATTTGAAGGAACATCACGAGGATCAACAGTAGATTGCTTTGAAAGTAGAGACATGATCAAGTCAACTTTTTCATTAAGGGAGGAAATCTCCTCGACAGAGTTTACCTTCCTACCTGTTGGAGCGCGTTCGGTGTGCCATTGGGAATAGTTGGTCATCATCTCATCGAGAAGCTTTGTGGCAGCACCAAGTGTAGTTGACATAAAAGTTCCTCCCGCGGCCGAATCTAACAAGTTCCGTGAGGTAAAGTTCAAGCCTGCATAAAAAGTTTGGATAACCATCCAAGTAGTCAAACCGTGAGTAGGGCAGTTCTTGATAAGAGATTTCATACGTTCCCAAGCTTGGGCAACGTGTTCATTATCCAATTGTTTAAAATTCATAATGTTACTTCTAAGTTGGATAATTTTAGCAGGTGGATAGTATTTTCCGATAAAAGCATCTTTGCACTTGTCCCATGAATCTATGCTATTTCTAGGCAAAGACTGAAACCATATTTTAGCTCCTCCTCTCAAGGAGAAAGGAAAAAGCTTAAGCTTAACAATATTACCATCTATTTCTTGGTACTTTTGCATATCACAAAGTTCAACAAAGTCGTTCAAGTGTAAAGCAGCATCATCTCCAGCACCGGAGAATTGATCTTTCATGACTAAGTTCAGTAAAGCAGGTTTAATTTCATATGAAGGTGCTGAAGTGGCAGGTGTAGTGATAGGTGTGCTGATAAAGTCATCGTTGTTGTGACTAGTGAAGTCACACAACTTGGTGTTTTCGGTGGAACCCATAGTAGCAAGCAAGCAAGATAACTATTTTTGTGATTTTCGATAAAAAGGTACTAAAGCAAAAACTGAAAGGTAAACTAACAAGACTAAAATGCAAAGGTAAAAGATAGCATGCAACTCCCCTATCCTGAAGAGTGGAGTCCCCGGCAACGGCGCCAGAAAATACTCCTTGATGGGCCTCGAACCCCTTGTTAGTTACCCCAAGTGGAAGGTGTAAGATGCAGTAAGTAGAAGTGTTTTCCCTTAGCAAAGATGCCAAGGATCGAATCCCCAGAGACTCCTAGGTTCAACAAGTAGGTGTCAATTGCTACGGCGCCAGATTAGTAGCAATCAACGTGGACCTGCACACAGATACAAATAACTTTGCTCCCAATGAGTACAGAGAGGTTGTCAATCCCTCCGGCCTTGTAGTTCACAAAGGATTAAAAGCAATGATAGTAGTGATAGATAATGTTTTGCAATAGTAAGTAAATAGCGAAAAGTAAATAGCGGGTGTGATCAATGATGGTAATATGGACCGGAGTCTCATGATGTTCACTAGTGATGTCTCTCTCCCAAAAGACGATAAAACAGCTATGTGAGGTAAACAAATTACAGCTGGGCAATTGACAGGACCACGAACGCAAACCAATGCTGATTACATTGCAAGAAAGGTTGAGGTTCAAAGCATGGGCGGTACGCCAAAGTAAGTAGACCAAAATCCATCAATATCTACTACTAATCATCCACCTTGAGATATCTATCCAGAACTTCTCGCTGGTATTAAGTTGCGAGTCCCACCCATAGTGTAAACTCAATGCAACAGACAACTGCATTAAAAGAACTTTGCATAAAGTAAACAATCCTTGCACCCGCGGGCACAAGCACCGTCGTTTTCCCCCTTGTGGCAACAGCACATCCCCTAGACTCATGTTTCTGTCACTCAAGCTAGTCATCGAGGGGCATGAACCCACAATCGAGCATAACGTTCCCTCTTGGAGTCACTACCTATTACTCGGCCAAAGCAATAAATAACAACGGAGAACATGCAAGAATTACTTATGAACAAAAATATAAAAGAGGTGAATCAAATATATTACTCAAGATCAATCTGAACATAATCTCATAATCCATCGGATCCCAGCAAACTCAACATAGCAACAGCATAAGGATTACATAGGTGCCTCGATCATGTAGGGCAGCTCACGAGGACTAATTAGTGAAGCACAAGAACGGGAGGAGAACATCACATAGCTACTGGTCATGGACTCATGGTCCAAGGGAGACTACTCATGAGTCATCCGGGAGGCGTCCATGGTGGTGGAGAAGCTCCCAGTGGTGATCCTCCCCTACGGCAGGGTGCCGGGAAGAGTTCTCCTGGTGCTCCCGATCTTGGAAGCGGCGGCAGCGGCGGAACAGAGATGGGATCGCGAAAAGAGTTCTTGTTCTGAGGGTTACGGGGGACCCTTTAAATATATGCCAAAGTAGGGCACCGGGGGAGCTTCGGGGGGCCCAGGCGCCCCCCCCCCCCCCCCCCCCCC
>LR738711.1:502445152-502782842 GCA_902687465.1 Secale cereale | reverse complement strand
CCGGCGCGGCCCAGGGGGGGGCGCCGCCAGGGCGCCTGGAGCCCTGGTGCCCCCCCCCCCAGGCTGCCCTTCGGACGCAGTGTTGTTTCCAGAACGCTTATTTTTTATATAATATTTCTGGATTTTTCTGGGCAGTTCTCGAAACGTGAAAACCTGAAATACAAAAAGAGCCGAAAACAGAAACTAGCACTGGGGTGCACTGGATTAGTAAGTTAGTCCAAATATGATCAAAAGTGTATGGAAGTGTATGAATATCATAGCAATATCACCCAAAAGTGGCATGGAGCAAGCAGAAATTATAGATACGTTTTGGACGTATCAGTTGCTAGAGTGACAGAAGCTTAAACCCTAGTTTATGCATTGCTTCGTAAGGGGCTTATTTGGATCCATATGTTTTATGCTATGGTTAGATTTATCTTAATTCTTCTTTCGTAGTTGCGGATGCTTGCGAGAGAGGTTAATTATAAGTGGGAGGCTTGTCCAGGGAAGATCAGCACCCAAGCACCGGCCCACCCACATATCAAATTATCAAAGTAACGAACGTGAATCATATGAGTATGATGAAAACTAACTTGATAACAATTCCCATGTGTCCTCGGGAGCATTTTGCTTTATATAAGAGTTCGTTCAGGCTTGTCCTTTGCTACAAAAAGGATTGGGCCACCTTGCTGCACCTTAGTTACTTTTATTACTTGTTACCCATTACGAATTATCTTATCACACAACTATCTGTTACCGATAATTTCAGTACTTGCAGAGAATACCTTGCTGAAAACCGCTTGTCATTTCCTTCTACTCCTCGTTGGGTTCGACACTCTTACTGGTCGAAAGGACTACGATAGACCCTATACTTGTGAGTCATCAGGGGTGCCCCGAGGGGGGCACAGTCCACCAGGGCGGGCATGGGCCCCCAGGCGCACCGAAGTGGGTTGTGCCCACCTCAGTAGCCTCCCGTACTGCCTCTTCGCTCTATAAATACCTCCATCCTCAGAAAACCCTAGGGGAATAAACGGAATTTTGTTCTAGCCGCTGCAAGTTCCAGAACCACGAGATCCAATCCATAGGCCTTTTCCGGCACTCCGCCGGAGGGTCACGGAAGGGTTCATCATCCTCATTGGTGCCTCTCCGATGATCCATGAGTAGTTTACCACACACCTACGGGTCCGTAGGCAGTAGCTTGGTGGCTTCTTCTCTCTTTGTATCTCAATACAATGGTCTCTTGGAGATCTCTTGATGTAATGACTGTTTGCGATGTGTTTGTTGGGATCCGATGAATTGTGAGTTTATGATCAGATTTGCCTTGATTTAATATCTATTCTTGATTATTATAGCCTCGTATTTCTTCTCTGATATTTGGGTTTTGTTTTGCCAACTTGTTCTATTTATCTTGCAATGGGAAGAGGTGCTTTGTAATGGGTTCATTCTTGCGGTGTCCTTTCCCAGTGACCGAAGGGGCGGCAAGGCACGCATGTATTGTTGCGATTAAGGATAAAAAGATGGGATCTATTCCGACATGAATAGATCTTGTCTACATCATTTCATCGTTCTTATTGTGTTACTCCGTTTTTCCACAAACTTAATACACTAGTTGCATGCTTGATAGGCATCGATGTGTGGAGTAATAGTAGTAGATGCAGGCAGGAGTCGGTCTACTAATCTTGGACGTGATTCCTATATACATGATCATTGTCTTAGATATCGTCATAATTATTTGCTTTTCTATCAATTTCCAAACAGTAATTTGTCTACCCTCTGCATGCTATTTTCTTGAGAGAAGCCAATAGTGAAATCTACGGCCCCCGGGTTTATTTTCTAATCATATACTTTCAGATATATATTGCCATTTGCCTTTTTCTTTATTTGATACTTTTATCTTCGGATCTATATTATCAAAAAACCCCAAAATACCTTTCTGCATTTTATTTGCTTTTATTTACATCTTTCATTCTACTACAATTTGATCATATCCTTACGTCACTTTTTGGCATCGTTACACGGAAGGAATTGACAACCCCTTTAAAGCGTCAGGTTGCATGTATTTGTTCTTTGTGTGCAGGTACTGTTTACATAGTGTTGCTGGGTTCTCCTACTGGTTCGATAAACTTGGTCTCATCACTGAGGGAAATACCTTACCGTTGTTGTGCTGCATCCTCCCTTATTACTTGGGGAAATACCAACACAACTCAAGAGACATATAAGGAACTTTCTGGCGCCCTTGCCGGGGAGACATCATCAACATCTATCAGGTTCCTAATCACAAATCTCATCTCCTTGCAATTTACATTATTTGTCATTTTCCTCTCGTTTTCACCTCCCCCACTTCACAAAAATTTGCCGTTTTTATTCGCCCTCATTTTCGTTCACCGTTTTCCTTGTCGGATATATTCGTAAGAAATCCACTATTGTTCTTCCTCGAAATTTTTATGTGGGAATCACTACTTGGTTTAGATTTGTTCTTGACACCATTACCAGAGGAAATTTCTTAAGTAGTTCTCCTCTTGATGCTTTGAATGCTATGGGAAGTCTAGTGGGTTCCCCTCCCGATGAGGACATCAATACCATAGTTACACCCACTGCCCTTGCTGTTATACATTCTGGACCAATTACTAGAGCTCGCACACGCCAATTGAATTACCAGGTACTTTCGCTTCTTGGTAACGATTCTAATGTTCATGATAATATGACACTGCCTAAATTGGATACATTTGTGTTGATTACTAATGAAGGGCCTAGCATGGACAAGAGGGATGAACACTGGAGTAGGGTCAAGCATGGAGATGAAGGCACGCGCGAAGGGATCCAGAATGACATTTCTAGTGCGTATTTGAGTACTTTGAAGCCTCTGTGATGAATTAGAAGGACATGGACGAAATATACAAGATGCCCCTTAATAAATTTCGTCCATAGTATATTTTAGGTGCTATGCCACCTTATTTTTGGGCCAGGCCCATATAATTTCGAAATACTAAAGTATAGGATGCTTTTAGAGTCCGTATGTGTGGGGAAAACAGAGTTAGGGTTGGTTTCGGACCCCTTCTCCAAGGGGCCAAGAAATTCCCCCTCTCTCTCTCCATATATACAGCCCTTAGGGCATCGTTTAGACTTTGGGTTTTGTTTAGATTAAGTTTGCCATAGCTGCAACTTCGCGTACTTCGTTTGTGTTCAACAATCAGACAAAGATGTCACAGAACCCCACTTGATCAATAAAGCTTTCCTCTTAAATTCGCAATATCCAGATTGCAATCTCAGTTTCTTGCTTGTTCTTTGTTTGCTTGCAGGAAATAGACCCTCGTGGTCAGGTTGATCGTGCTTCGGCGTGGTCAATAACCTCTTGGAGTTGGTTTAGCGATTGCTAAGGCGCGATGTCCTCGCACATTCATTGTCGGATCGTCAATGTCGACTTCCTCCAAAACGATAGCCACCATCTCATCGAAAGACGGGACACCTTTGCCAGATTTCCAGGTTGCTCAGTGAGATTTTCCAGTTTTTCATAGTTAGATCGAGTCTGTTCTTCATACCTATAGTCCACGAAAAAGCCAAAAAAATTAGGGTTAGTTCATGATATCCGAACCAATCTGAGTCTTTGTGTCGGTGTCAAAACCGGCGGATCTCGGGTAGGGGGTCCCGAACTACGCGTCTGAGGATTGATGGTAACAAGAGGCTGGGGACACGATGTTTAACCATGTTCAGGCCCTCTCGATCGAGGTAATACCCTACTTCGTGCTATATCAATATGGATGAATATCATTACAAGAGTTGATCTACCTCGAGATCGTAATAGATAAACCCTGGAGTCTAGCCTATGAGGATTTGTGATTCTCTATTAGCCTTTGCGGACTAAACCGTCCAGGTTTTATATGCACCGGAGGGGCCTAAGGTTTGTACATAACCATCTTGCAGAGGAAGGAAATATTACACCCGAACCTAAAACTTGCCACTATACGAATACAGGAGTCCTATCTGGATACAAGAGACGATCTTCAACAATGATCTTCACGGCCCACCAGTTCGGCCCACCACAAGTTACCCGTCCACATGCGGACCCCTCAATCTAGGACTCCCTCAGTGGCCCCTGAACCTGTCTTCGATGACGATGAATTTGGCTTCCGTATTGTCTTCGGCAATGCAAGGCGGGTTCCTTCTTCCGAATAGATCTTCTATAAAAAGGTGTATCGTGTTCGGTTCTGCATGGTTAGTAGAACCCTTAGCCTCGTAGGCAAGGCCTTGAAAGAAAACGAATATTGTGTCTTTAGTGACAACTTTTTGATGAAGCGTCGCTTCCATCCCATTAACATATCAAACCGTTTTACTTGGCCCTAGTTTTGCGTTTCGAGGTACAACCCCATTGACGTGAGCATTAGAGTAGAGATCGTGCCTGCTTATTGTGGGATCCTTATCAATGTGACGTGAGCATCCAAACCGCGCATTACGCATGACCGCTTTTGGAACTGGCGAGGTTTATGGCTAAAGTGGGGGACATTCTTTATTCACAGCGTTATAAAAGGATACCAACCCCTTTCATTAGCCCCACGCTTTCCTCAAGCTCGAGCTCTCCAATCTCCCTAGCCCCAGCATCCTCATCTCTTGCGCCCACTGCTCTTCGTTCCTCAACCACTACTTCCTTCCCCAGCAATGGCTGGATCCGGTACCAAGGGAAAGTGGGAGACCTCCATGGTCACTGAAAAAACCGTGGAGGATCTTCGGAGCGCGGGCCATCTCGCTGCCGACATCGCGCACCGAGTCCCTGCCAAGGGCCAGGTGATTCCTGTCTCAGAGGCGGGTGAGAGAATCGTGTTCCTTTCGCACTTTGTTAGGGGGCTAGGATTCCAGCTCCACCCCTTTGTTCGGGGTTTGCTATTTTTCTACGGGCTATATTTCCACGATCTAGCCCCAAACTCAATCCTTCACATATCCGCTTTATAGTGGTGTGTGAAGCCTTCCTCCGCATCCCTCCACACTTCGGACTATGGCTTAAAACCTTCAACGTGAAGCCCAAGGTGGTGGACGGACAGCACGCGGAGTGTGGGGGCGCCATGATTAGCAAGCTCCTGAATGCGACTTGGCCAAAAGGGTCGTTCATAGAGACGAAAAAGGTTTGGCAGCAGGAGTGGCTTTATATCACTGAACCCCGCGACGCTAAATGGGCGGCGGAACCTGCTTTCAGGTCTGGAACCCTAGAGAGGTTAACCTCCTGGACTGATAAGAGTCCGAACTGGGGGCCTCAAGTTGAGGTAACAACACTCCAGATTCGTGTGTCCAGCGTGATTTCCAAGGGCTATCAGCTCTCGACCGCGGTCCAGGTAATGATGGCCCGGATTGTCCTTCCTTGCCAAAGCCGGGACTCCTCCCTATGGGAGTTCGATCCGACAGGAGATCGGCCTCTAAAGCATCTCTTTGGCTTTACGCACAAAGAGATCTGGAAGCATCTCTTCAAGAGCCAGAAGGAGTGGCCAAAGGAAACTGAGGACACGGGCTATAGTACCGCATTCTCCGCCCCAGAGGTAATAGAAAACTTGGCCGAACATATATCCCCTTTCTTATTGAACGATAATAGGAATTGGAGTTTTTGCGTGATATACAGGGCTGGACGAAGAAGGCAATCCGGATGAAGTGTTTGGCGTCTTTGCCCGAAGACCCAGAATCGCCTCGACTGATGGCGATGCTGGTCCCGGCGCCATACAAGGCGTCGGTCAAGAAGCCCAAGAAGAAGGGCAAGGAGGCCGAAGACGACCCTGCCCAGTGGACGAGAAGGCTGAGAAGATCAACATTCTCTCCTCCGAAGAGGAGGAGGATGACGAAGAAGAAGAAGACGAAGAAGAAGAAGAAGAAGAAGAAGAAGAAGAGGAGGAGGAGGCCCCCACGCAAGGCAGGGGGACGAAGAGGGGGGCCGCCACTGACGCGGGCATGGTATGGTTTTATTCTTGGTGGGTCAATCCCCATCTTGCAGACAGTGTCCTAATATATTAGATTGAGACTGCTGCCGCCGTCCATAAGGACTCGGGTAAGATGGTATCCGGCGATTATAGGATAAAGCACTAGGACAGCCGAACCCGCATGACGGATAGAAGTCGGGTGATCCCTGTGATCGAAAGTGATCGGACAGGCCAACCACGGGTTGAATTTTGGAGCGACAGGCTCGACGGCATAGACACCTCGGACTGCGCGCTTGCGCTCCCTCTTTGGGATATGAGTGGCATATGTCATGTTCACTATTTTGATCTCCGTTGGAAATTTCTTCTGTCCCCCTGTATTCGGTTTCGGCGAGTTTCATCCTCGTCTTCGCTCTGAGGTCCCTTCCCCTTGTGTTCGGCATTGAGCTTGCCGGCCTACTTGAAAACCTAACAATTACGATTGGTATGGTTTGCATGCTTTTTTGGGGTGCCATGGATTTGGCAGGGCCTATCTAATATTTTGTCCAGGCTAGATGGACCGTCTTTGTTGCCTTTAAATGGCTTCTTCCGTTGACCGGGTTGGAGCTGCTGAATCTGGCGTTTACGGCTGTGTCATCTGGGCTTCCAGCATTATTTCGACGTTTGTTTTTGTTACGTCATGGCTTTCCATTGCCGTCCCTGACTTCAGATGTTTCCAGGGTCGCTGGTGCTGCTACGCGCTAACCAGCTGTCCTCGCCCGCGCAAAAGCGGGTAATTAGTGTAGTTAGGGCTGCTATTGTCCTCGGCTTTTCCTGTCCGAGGAGTCTGGCTTGCCATTCGTCCCGGACACTGTGTTTGAAGGCCGCTAAGGCTTCGGCGTCCGGATAGTCGACGACTTGGTTCGTCTTAGTGAGAAACCTATCCAAAGCTTACGGGCTGACTCCACGGGTTGTTGGATGATGTGACTTAGATCGTCAGCATCCGGGGGCCGGACATAGGTCCCTTGAAAATTGGCCCGAGAAGCGTCCTCAAGTTCTTCCCAACTCCCAATGGAGTTCTCTGGGAGGCTGTTTAGCCAGTGCCGAGATTGTCCTTTCAGCTTGAGGGGTAGGTATTTCATGGCGTGGAGATCATCTCCGCGAGCCATGTGGATATGAAGGATGAAGTCTTCTATCCAGACGGCAGGATCCGTCATTCCATCGTAAGCCTCGATGATCACGGGTTTAAACCCTTCTGGAAAATCATGATCCAGCACCTCATCGGTGAAGCACAAAGGGTGTGTGGCGCCTCTGTATTTTGCTATATCATGGCGTATGTCCGATGGTTGTGATGTTCAGTATTGACCCCGAACTAGTATATGACCGGCGCAATTGGCTTGATAGACGCCGCCCCGTGCGGGAGCACGGTCCCTAGATCCGTAGATGGATCTGGTCTTGCCGGCCTTGTTGTTCAGGTCCTCACACAAATCGTGTTTTCGGACTTGAGCCACATCCTCCTTTCCTTTACGGGGTGGGGGTGTGGGCTTGTGTATGCCGTTGCTAGCCACTCTGTCCCGTCCGCGAGGTGGTCGGTCCGTCTTATCAGTGGTGTGATTCTTCGGTGGTATGGGCGCACTGGCCTCGTCGTCGAATTCGGGCAGCAGTTTATGCTTAGGATAGCCTTTGGTTTGGCGATTGTAGCCATATTTTTGCTCAGCATCTAGCACTTCGTTCCATATATCGTTGAGCATGTCCTGTGCGGCTCGAAGCCGTCTTTGATGCTTTTTAAGGCTTCTTGCGGTGGCAATAAGCCTGCGATGGAAGCGCCTTTGTTCTAAGGGTTCTTTTAGGATGATGTATACGTCGTCACCCATGCTAACATCCTCTTCGGAGGCAGGTTCATAATTACTGTCTTTGGCATTGCTCTCATCAGACAGCGGTTTCACACTATGTTCGCCGGCCTCTCACTCGTCATGCTCCATCGCTGGGTCTGCGAGGTCTTCGGCTTGCTCCGGACCGTCACCGTTGTTGGTGACAGTGTTGCTAACTCTTCCTTTATGGGATTTAATTCGATGCTTTGGACGCCGACGTTTGGGAGGTTCTTCAACAGGCTTGTCCTTTAAGGGATCGTTTACGCTGTCGCCCTCCTTCTCCTTAGGTGTATCCACCATGTACACGTCGTATGAAGATGTAGCTGTCCACTGCCCGGTTACCGGACGGTTTTGATCTGGATTTGCTTCGGCTTCGAGGTCCATCCCTTCGAAGTCTTCGGAAGCACAGTCAAGTAGATCGGTTAGATCTTCGATCGTGGCTACCAAGTGGGTCATGGGTGGGGAGCAAAATCCTCCATCAGCCTCCAGTTCGAACTGGATACAATTCGGCTGTGTGTCCCCAGCTAAGGAGAGGGATTTTAATGATATTAACATGTCGCCAAAGGGTGAGTGCTGGAAGATATCTGCAGCACAAAATTCGGCGATAGATGCCTGATCGAGCTTGAAGGGCGCAGATGCACATGATTCAGAACCTAAGGCCAGAAACGAGTTCGTAGTTCCGATAGCACAGATCCCGCTCGAAGTTGGGTCCGTGTGCGGCTCCAACACCGTTGAGTCTGTGGCTTCCGCGGCAGGGTTGAGCTTCCCGTCCTCGGGTGACGTGATCTGTTCCGGATCTAGGGCCAGAACTGTTGTAGGTGCTATTTCCTGATCCGATGACAGAGTTAGGTTGTGTTCATCGTGATGGCAGGGAGAGGTCGTCGTGGGCTCGAATCTGTTGAAGATCAAGTCTCCGCGGATATCAGCAACGTAGTTTAAGCTTCCGAATCTGACTTGATGGCCTGAGGCGTAGCTCTCAATCTGCTCGAGGTGGCCTTCCATGTTGGCACGGAGCATGAAACCGCCGAACACAAAAAGCTGTCCGGGAGGGAAAATTCCCTTGGTGTCGCCATCGTGGTTGATAACGCGATCCATCAGTCCTTCGGTCGACGACATAGTGGAATTCTCAATGAAAGCACCGATGTCGGTGTCAAAACCAGCGGATCTCGGGTAGGGGGTCCCGAACTACGCGTCTGAGGATTGATGGTAATAGGAGGCTGGGGACAGGATGTTTACCCAGTTTCAGGCCCTCTCGATCGAGGTAATACCCTACTTCCTGCTATATTAATATGGATGAATATGATTACAAGAGTTGATCTACGTCGAGATCGTAACAGCTAAACCCTAGAGTGTAGCCTATGAGGATTTGTGATTCTCTATTAGCCTCTACGAACTAAACCCTCCAGTTTATATATGCACCGGAGGGGCCTAGGGTGGGTACATAACCGTCTTGCAGAGGAAGGAAATATTACACCCGAACCTAAAACTTTCCACTATACGAATACAGGAGTCCTATCCGGATACGAGAGACGATTTTCAACAATGATCTTCACGGCCCACCAGTCCGGCCCACCACGAGTTACCCGGCCACATGAGGACCCCTCAATCCAGGACTCCCTCACTTTGCATAATTTTTTTAGGGTTTTGCTTTGTTGAATTTGCGGTTGCATCGTCGTGTGTAGTTGCTGGTCTTAGTGTCTAGTCCTTTAGAGTTTCGAGTTCTGTCACAATTTGTCATGTCGCCGCCGCATCATATTCATCGCTGCTGCCATACCACCAACGCTGTCATATCCCACCACCTCTACCATATACCACCACCGCTGGCATAACCTACCACCATATATCCACTAGCAATCCGAGTCCTTATCATATTAGGTTTGTTCTCGAGATCCATCAAGTTTCGACTTCGTGTTTCCTTGCCTACGTAAGTCTATAGACCCCCGGGCAGTTTTTGGGCCAAAATTTTGGCAGGTGAAAATATTTTTCCCTATCATGTTCTTAGGTCCCTAGGTGCGTTTTGAGACACTCGCCATCATAGTGATTTTTGTCACACTTTTTGGTTGTCACTTCCCTGATTTCGGAAAAAAAATTTGTTAATTTTTTTGTGCCGATCGTTTTATTTTGATTTGGGAAGAGTTTTGAGACACTCGCCATTATAATGTTTTCGGCAAAAAAAGGAGCGCAAAATAAGAAGAGGCAAAAATATATTTAAAGTGTGCTTTCCCCTTGATTACGTGCAGCGCCCTGATTTTGTTAGTGTTCTAGGCTTGCGTCTCTAGTACGGTCTAGCCTAGGACCAGCACAGTACCATCGTTGAGCGTTTATTCACCTTTGCAACTCTGAATTGATTATTGCTGACATTTTTGCTACCATATCATAAGCCTTCCCAGCTCCACATACATCTACATCGTGCGTTTGACACCACCTGACAATCGCTTTGTCCAAGCTTTGGAGTTTTGACTACAACGGTTGCCGATCACCACCTCGTGCTGGGTAAGAACTGGTAAGAATTTGAGATTTGCTTGACGGATTTGTGACGCCCCACCACCACCATTTTCTAGTAGTCTACAGGATCATATTTTTGTGTGTTTCTAGTGCTGCTAACCATGGCAGAATCACAAGTCGACGAGACTGACTGGGAGAACATGACGAACAAGGAGTTGCATGATAAATTTTAGCAAATGATGGGTCAACTGGTAGAAGATGTGATGACTAGTTTTGGCGATGCACTAGCGAGGATGGATGACATTGAGAAGTCAATTGACACCAAGTTGGATGCCAAATTCGCTGAAGTGCTTGTGCATCTACCTCCACCTGTTGCGCCATTGCAATAACAACAACAACAATAACAGCAACGACCACCTCCACGTCGCGAAACAGCCCTTTGCAAAGCGAGCCGTGTCCCTCTTGAGCCTGGCCAAAATGTTGGTGTTGCTATTGATACTTCTGTGGCTCCTGCTGCTGTTGAGGAGGAGGACGATTACATGGGAGAATATGAGGATGAGGTTGATCAAAATCAGAACTATGTGCAACCACTAGGTTGTCCACATGAATATAATCGCAATGGTAGGGCTGCACCACACACTCGGGTACGAGATCATGACCATCTCCCCGAACTAAAATTGAATATTCCACCATTTAGTGTAGATATGTTCTTGATATATATCGTACTTGGGAGTTAGAAACAGAACAACGTTTTGCATGTTTAGAATATCCCGAGGAGAGACGTGTTGCTACTAATCTTTATGCTTTCACTAGTTTTGATTGTGTGTGGTGGTCTGAACATCATACATTATATCTGAATAATATTCCAACTACTTGGGATGCTTTGAAAACAGCTATGCGTACTCATTGGGTTCCACCATATTATATATGTGAATTACTACAAAACCTGCAGCGTTTAAGACAAGGAAAAAATTATGTAGAGGAATATTATCAACAATTACAAACTGGCATGATTAGATGTGGTATTATTGAGGATAATGAAGCTATGCCTGCATGTTTTATGGGTGGCTTAAATAGAGAGATTCAGACCATTCTAGAGTATAAGGAGTATAATAATATCACTCGTTTATTCCATCTTGCTTGCAAAGCTGGATGTGAAGTGCAGGATTGAAAGTGCAACTAATCCCCGGGTGGTTTTGGTAATTAATAACAACATATATATCATTGAACTAATATTCTCTTGAGAATCATTTCAGAAAAGTTCGATGATGTGGGTATGGAAATGTCTGAAGAAGTGGACCCCTCAAAATGCTAAGACAAGCATTGGCAAAAGCTCAAGACTCTATTTATGGTTTAGTGATCAAAGATCACATTGAGTCCATAGGAAAAGCCAATACTATTAAAAGGGGATGAGGTTGTGTTAATGTTCTTGTTGCTCAAGTGCTTGGTGATCTAACTCCCTCAACTATCAGCACTATTCACTACTTAACACACACCCATAAGTAATCTCGGTCAATCCAACTCAGTCCCACCGAGATGAAGTTATTTCTACAAACCCTAACATCTCGGTCACACCGATTTCTCCAACTCAGTCCCACCGAGATGAACCACTTCAGTTGTTTCTCCAAACCCTAGCTTCTCGGTCAAACCGATTCTGAGTTTCGGTCCCACCGAAAAAGGGCTGCCAACCTTCTGTGGTCAGTTGACATAAATTCAGAATATCCGAGTTTATATTTTCGGTCTCACCGAGATGGCAAACCCTAACCTTTGACTCACTTCGGTCTCACCGAGATGGTATTTTTGGTCCCACCGAAAATCCCAACGTTCACTATATTTGAACTTTCGGTCTAACCGAGTTTTCACTTCGGTCTGACCGAGATTGGTCAAATGTGTGTGTAACGGTTGGATTTTGTGTGGAGGCTATATATACCCCTCCACCCCCTCCTCATTCGTGAGGAGAGCCATCAGAAAGTACCACCACTTCTACCATACACTTTCTGAGAAGTGAACCACCTACCCTTGTGTTGAGATCAAGTCATTCCATTCCTACCATATGAAACTTGATCTCTAGCCTTCCCAAGTTGCTTTCCACTCAAATCTTTCTTCCACCACAGCCACATCAGTGAGGAGAGTTGAGTGTTGGGGAGTTTATCACTTGAAGCACAAGAGCAAGGAGTTCATCATCATCAACACCGTCTATTACCTTTTGGGGGGTGGTGCCTCCTAGATTGGTTAGGTGTCGCTTGGGAGCCTCCGTCTTGATGATGTGGAGTTGAACCAAGAAGTTTGTAAGGGCAAGGAGATCGCCTACTTCGTGAAGATCTACCCCGAGTAAGGCTAGTCCTCCGTGGGCGTAGGCCGTGATGGAATAGACAAGGTTGCTTCTTCGTGGACCCTTCGTGGGTGGAGCCCTCCGTGGACTCGCGCAGCCGTTACCCTCCGTGGGTTGAAGTCTCCATCAACGTGGATGTACGATAGCACCACCTATCGGAACCACGACAAAAATCTCCGTGTCACCAAACTGCGTTTGATCTTCTCCACCTCTCTTTTACATGTGCAATTTACTTTCCGCTGCATATACTCTAGAATTGCATGTGTAGGGTGTTACTTGAATTGATCTTAATTGTGAAACTGCCAAAAACATTGCATGATCTAAAGGCAGATTTTTTATTTTGTCAAGTAGTCTAATCACCCCCCCTCTAGACTTACTTTCGATCCTACAGGTGGTATCAGAGCTTTGGTCTCCATTGCCTTGGTTTCCATTGCATTGGACTCCATAAGCTTGGTTTCACAACCTAGGAGAGTATGGCGTCTAGTGAGGGTAATTATCGTAGAGGTCCTTACTTTGATGGTACAAATTTTGCTAGTTGGAAGCATAAAATGAAAATGCATATTCTTGGTCATAACCCAGCCGCATGGGGCATTATTTGTGTTGGTATGCAAGGTGACTTCTTTGAAGATGGAAAAGTTCCGGATCGCGAAGCTACACCCGAAGAATTGAAGATGTTGCAAAACAATGCTCAAGCTTGTGACATTCTCTTCAATGCCTTGTGTCCCGAAGAGTTCAACAAAATCAGCCGTCTTGAGAATGCTAAAGAGATTTGGGATACTTTGGTTGAAATGCACGAGGGTACTGAATCTGTTAAGGAATCAAAGCTAGATATTCTTCAAGGTCAACTTGACAAGTTCAAGATGAAGGATGGTGAAGGAGTCGCTGAAATGTACTCTAGGCTTGCTCTCATCACAAATGAGATTGCAGGCTTAGGAAGCGAAGAAATGACCGACCGATTCATCATTAAGAAGATTCTCAGAGCTTTGGATGGAAAGTATGACACCGTGTGCACTTTGATCCAAATGATGCCAAACTACAAGACTCTCAAGCCAACTGAAGTCATTGGAAGGATTGTTGCTCATGAGATGACACTTAAGGATAAGGAAGAGCTTCACAACAAGTCAAGTGGTGCTTACAAAGCTACAAGTGATGCTCCTACTACCTCAAGTGACAAGCAAATTTCCAATGAAGACATAAGCCTAATGGTCAAGAACTTCAACAAGTTCTACAAGAATAGAGGCAAAGAAAGAAGCTCAAAGTCTAGACCATATGATGGAAAGAGATCTTCTAGTCGTGATCGAAACTGCTACAATTGTGGACGACCCGGACACTTCTCAAATGAGTGTACGGCTCCCCACAAGAGAAGAGAAGAATCTCCAAGAAGAAGAGCAAGAGATGAGTCACCTCGGAGAGAGAGAAGGAGTAGAGATGATCGTTATGAACGAAGACCTTCTCGGAGAAGCAAGGATTCGGAGAGGAAAGACAAGTCATCAAGGAGCTACACAAAAAGAAGACATCAAGCTCATGTTGGTGAATGGGTCTCCGGCTCCGACTCTGACAGTCAATCCGATGGAAGCTATCACTCCGACTCCGACTATAGTCAAGATGAAGGTGTTGCCGGACTTGCACTCGTATCCTCCAACTCCAACTCCTACGACTTATTTGATTCACCAAATGAGGGAATTGGAAGATGCTTCATGGCTAAAGGCCCCAAGGTAACACACCCTGAATTCATTGACTTTGATAGTGATGAGGATGACTTACTTGGTGAAGATGAGCTCTTGCATGATAAATCTAGTGAGCTTAGTAATGATGAAAATGCTAGTAGTCTTTATAGTCGAGAAGAGTCGAATGACAATGCTATGAAGGAGATTGAGCGTCTAACTAAAGAACTAAACACTCTTAAGTTAGCTCATGAAACAACTCAAGAAGATCATAGAGAGCTCCTAAGATCTCATGAGAAGCTACGCTTCGAGAAGCTCACTCTAGAGCAAGAACATGAGTTTATAAAAGCGATCAATGACGATCTTCGAAAGAAGAGTTCTTCATATCTTGCCAAACGACTTCTCTTGTCTAATTTCTTGCCACCTATTAAGACTAAGCATGACAAGCATAAGAAAAATTCTTCCTCTAGTAGTAACAATAACAATGTTAAATCCAATATTGTTGCTTCTAGTAGTTCTCTTGATTCCACTAACAATGTTTCAAGCCAAGTTACACTTGAGCAAGAAAATAGCTTATTGAAGGAAATCATAGAGAAAGGTGTCTACAAGAGTCTTGCCGGAAGCAAGAACTTTGAGGAGATTTTTCGCAAACAAGGAAGACACCGGAAGAATCAAGGGATTGGTTTTGAGCGAAAGTTCAACGCCGAAGGTGTTGAGTGGGAAGAAGGTCAATACCCTACTCCACAGTTTGTCTCACAAAAGGAGAAGTATGATCCTACTTCTTCCAATGTGGAACAAGCTCAAGATGACCTTCCACCACAAGACCACAAGCTAAAGGCCAAGGACAAGCTTCAAGAGGAGATTGATGCATTCATTGAAGCACCTCAAGCCATGGTCAAGTGGGTTCCCAAGGACACATCAAGTTCTACTTCGTCAAGCTCAACTACAACACCAAGGATTCCCATCAAGATGATGTGGATCCCAAAGAAGAAGAACTAGTAGGTTCTTGAGGGTGACTCCGCCAACAAACTTCACTCATATTCATTTTGGCAAGAACTTGTGCAATCAACTTCCACATCATGCACTTGTTCATGGAGTCACAAACCCTCTTGTTGGTAAGTCAAGGGACAAGGTAATCATTGCTTTCATGGACATCATCTTTTGTGTACTTCACTCTATGTCTATGGATATTCTTGTTTGTTCCTTGTGGGACTAACCCATGTAGGTATTGAAAGTGCCCTAATTCAAAGGATTGCTCCTAACTCATGATGATCTACATCAACATTGAGCATCCACGTCTTCAACATTTACATGAAGTCTTCTACGACAACCCAAGGTTAGTTTGACCCTTTAAAAGGGGTTCTCACATCTAGGGGGAGCTTTGCTCTAAAAAATGAGCTAAAGCATCTTCTAATGATGTGAACACATAAATGCTTTATGTAAAAGTGGTAACCCCACTTGTGCTTAAACGATGAGTATGACCTATGATCAAATGTTCTCATTTGACTCCTAAGTCAACATACTCATATATAGATGACCTAGTCATCGACAAATTGTGTGCTAGTAGCTAGAGTGATTGGTTGTGCATGTTTGACACATATTTCATTTGCTATCTTATTGTGTGAGCATGTTGAATGCATGATTTTATCCATTCAAGGACATCCATTTGTGGTTTTGATTGTTTTGGTTTCTTCTTCTGGGCAAATGGATGGACAAGAATGCCTAAGCACCTTCCCTAGCTATCTATGCTTTCTTGTCTCAAAAATTCTTTTCATGCTCATATCACAACTTTGAACAAGTCTTTTTCGGACAGTCCGAGTGAGGAGCACTCGGAACCACCGATTCGTCTAAGGCTGACTTCCAAAACCTTCTAAGTCCATTTCGGTCTGACCGGTTTCTCAATCTCGGTCCAACCGAAACACTTAGATTGATCTAGGTTTCATCTCGGTGAAACCGAGTTCAAAATCTCGGTCTGACCGATATGCGTAACTGCACTGCAATTATGCATCTCGGTGACACCGAGTTTTTCAACTCGGTCCCACCGACAGCACGGGGTTATATATACTGAGGGCTGCGCGCGATCTATTCCTTTCAAACCGTTCGCCCTCCAAGACCCCTGCTGCCGTCGCCCTGATCTAAGGATCGTCGCCTTCGTCGCCTGTGCGCCCTCGCCGCAGGTCTCCGCCGCCGCCAACGGTAATCTTCTCCGCCGTTGCCGCCGTAGAGGGACACCACCAAGTTAGGGTGTGTCCCGATCCCTTTCATGCTCAACTTCTGATTCTTGCATGATAGGACTGCCCTGATTCAATCCACGTTTGATATGATCCAAATACATTGTTCAGATCGTTTAGTTTCGAGGAAAATTCTTAGGTTTAGGTTTCCACGGAATGCATCTCGGTGAAGCCGATTCCTGAAACTCGGACTGACCGATTTGGTCTCTGACCATTGCACTACATAGTTCGGTCTGACCGAGTTGTGAAAATCGGAATGTCCGAATTAAAGTTTCTGTGAAACCCTAAGTTTTCGGTAGGACCGAAACCCATTTCGGTCTGACCGAAAGTGGTGTGTAGGTTCTGTTGAACACTTCGGTTACACCGAAACTTGAAATCGGTTTGACCGAAATACATTCTGTGAAAACTCAAAACTAAGTTTTTGAACTCATTTTTTTTTTTGCAAAAACTTCTGCAGTTGTGATAACTCTTCTACTCTGCCTACACCTTATCTATTCACAGGTCTTTCAGCCATGTCAGATGTCAGTGACAGCCAGAACAGGTCCGAATCACCGTTTGCTGAGATTCCAGAGGCAGGTACAAGTCCTGAGGCTAGCAGCTCTAGTGATGATGGTGAGAGGAGTACCCCTAGTGGTCTACCTCCTGCTGCTACGAGAACCAGGAAGAAGAGAACGTCTGATGATGAGGATTCCGACTTTGTTGCTGAGGAAGTTACCTCCAAGCCAAAGAGGCAAGTGGTTGCCAAAGAGCTCCAAGGGCAGCAGCCAAAGAAAGGCACAAGCAAAGTGAAGCAGTCTGCAGTTGCTAAGAAGCTCAACTTGGAAGAGCCAGCTCCAAGCAAGGTGAAGAAGACTTCCAAAAGGAAGAGAGTTGTATATGCTGAACCTCAAGAGGTTGCTGAAGAAGAAGAAGAAGAAGATGCACCCCAGCCTCCTCCTCAGAAAGCTAAGTTCATGGGTGATGCTATTCGGGCTCAAGCCTCCTCCAAGCCCAAGAAGCCTGCTCAAGCTAAGACAGCTCCAGCCAAGCCCAAGAGAACAACCAGAAGCATTCCAGCTTCTGAAAAGAACAAAGGTGAGATGCCACCTTCTGAGTCAGATGAAGAGCATGTGTTGCTCAAGCTCCGTCCCAAGTTGCCACTCCACAATGATGCTCATCCTCAAGCTGAGGATATGAAGGCAAGAAAGGACAAAGGTCTCAGGCTATGGAGACAATCTGATCCATATGCCGTAAGAAGAAGGACTGCTGTGGACCCCAGATTCCACACCAGAGAGCAGCAGGATTTCTATGAGACCGTGCTAATGGATAAGAAGCCCATTATTGCTGACACCAGGTATGTCGACTGGAAGTATATTGACAGCAGAGAGCATCGGGACTTCTTTCCCCATGTGCATGAGAGCTTTACTGCATGTGGAGTTGCTGATTTTGTGGGTCAAGAACTGACAGCCTGGAATGACGAGATGATCATGCAGTTCTATGCCACAGCCCATTTCTATCCTGATGGCAAGATCACCTGGATGACTGAAGGTCAAAGGTTTTCTTCAACTGTTGCAGAATGGGCAGAACTTCTGAACGCTCCAGTGCAGAGAGAGGACGACATTGATGTCTATGGGATTCCTAAGAAGAGTCATGATTCCATGAAGAATATGTACAAGGAAATCCCAGCTGCTGATTTGGAGGGATGGAAACTCGGCTCAGTGTATTATCTCCAGGCAGGTCTGACCACCACTAACACTATCCTGAGGCATACTTTGATGCCTAAGTCAGGTGACCACCGGATGATACGAGGCTATTCTATCAACATGCTGCACATTCTCGATGAGAAGGAACCTTTTAAGGTGATGGACTTGATGGTAGAGACCATCAAGAGGACTGCAGCTGACCAGAAGAGGTCGTGTGGGTTTGCACCGCAGATACAGATGCTTATCAACGCCAAGTTTGGCACGGGCAAATTCATGTTGGATAGGAAGCACTTGCCACTGCAGCCAGAGCATGAGGACAACGTAGTTGTGATGGATGAAGAGGATCCTACCTCAGTTGAAGGGCAAGCCAAGATTGAAGCTGCGAAGAAAGCCAAAGCTGACAAAGAGGCAGCAGCAGCAGCAACTAAGCCAAAGAGCTTCGGAGATCAGATTCTTGAAGCAACCCGGAGAATTGAACAACGCCTGGCCAGCATTGAGCAATCTCAGGAGAGCCTTGAGAGGATTGTCGAGGACAAGATCCACGCTCTGGACGTGAAGCTGACTGAGATTCAGGTGTCTGTCAACAAGCTTGAGGCAGACATGGAGGAGACTAGGCAGGAGAGGGCAGAGCTTATGCAGGATGATCTAGTCCAGGACTCTCATCGCCAGACTGCTCCGGTTCCCAGAGGATCCAGGTCTGCAGCTATCCCAGTGACAGACTCCAGGGCTACCACTTCAGCACCAGCTACAGCTCCAGCAGTTCCTTCAGCTCCAGCATCCACTCCTCCAGCGCAGACATCAGCAGAAGTCTTCGCCGATGCAGCCATCTCTACACCGACATCGACCCAGACGGGAGCCGCCAGCCGAGCCCGCAGTGACGTTTAGCTCTATACCTTTTCGAACTTTTTGGTAACTTGTTGCCAAAGGGGGAGAAATTGTTATAGATCATAGGGCTTCGAGAGAGAGAGTGCTCTTTCGTCTTTTCGTTCTTTTGCCGGTTTTCCTTGAGATACTTTGGTTTCTTTTGGTTCCAGATACTTTAAGTGTGCTTGCTACTACGTTTGATGCTACCTTAATGAGTGCTTAGTCATACTATGCTTTAATGTGTGCTTATTGCTTATTGCTTATCATGTGCTATTCCTTATTGTATGGCTATTTACTTTTGTCTTGGTGATTAAGTGCATGTTATTCATTCTTATCATTTTGTGCGCTCCACCAAGATGTATGTGACATGGAAGAGTGACCCATAATCCTAATCGATTGTGCATTTGCATTCAAACGCAAATTTTAAATAATGCACAAATTTAGGGGGAGCTCTTGTTTATCACATACTTCTCAAAGCGACGATATTATTCATTGATTATATCTTTTGTCGAAGCTTTGATCTATATGTTGTCATCAATTACCAAAAAGGGGGAGATTGAAAGTGCAACTAATCCCCGGGTGGTTTTGGTAATTAATAACAACATATATATCATTGAACTAATATTCTCTTGAGAATCATTTCAGAAAAGTTCGATGATGTGGGTATGGAAATGTCTGAAGAAGTGGACCCCTCAAAATGCTAAGACAAGCATTGGCAAAAGCTCAAGACTCTATTTATGGTTTAGTGATCAAAGATCACATTGAGTCCATAGGAAAAGCCAATACTATTAAAAGGGGATGAGGTTGTGTTAATGTTCTTGTTGCTCAAGTGCTTGGTGATCTAACTCCCTCAACTATCAGCACTATTCACTACTTAACACACACCCATAAGTAATCTCGGTCAATCCAACTCAGTCCCACCGAGATGAACCACCTCAGTTGTTTCCCCAAACCCTAGCTTCTCGGTCAAACCGATTCTGAGTTTCGGTCCCACCGAAAAAGGGCTGCCAACCTTCTGTGGTCAGTTGACATAAATTCGGAATATCCGAGTTTATATTTTCGGTCTCACCGAGATGGCAAACCCTAACCTTTGACTCACTTCGGTCTCACCGAGATGGTATTTTCGGTCCCACCGAAAATCCCAACGTTCACTATATTTGAACTTTCGGTCTAACCGAGTTTTCATTTCGGTCTGACCGAGATTGGTCAAATGTGTGTGTAACGGTTGGATTTTGTGTGGAGGCTATATATACCCCTCCACCCCCTCCTCATTCGTGAGGAGAGCCATCAGAAAGTACCACCACTTCTACCATACACTTTCTGAGAAGTGAACCACCTACCCTTGTGTTGAGATCAAGCCATTCCATTCCTACCATATGAAACTTGATCTCTAGCCTTCCCAAGTTGCTTTCCACTCAAATCCTTCTTCCACCACAGCCATATCAGTGAGGAGAGTTGAGTGTTGGGGAGTTTATCACTTGAAGCACAAGAGCAAGGAGTTCATCATCATCAACACCGTCTATTACCTTTTGGGGGGTGGTGCCTCCTAGATTGGTTAGGTGTCGCTTGGGAGCCTCCGTCTTGATGATGTGGAGTTGAACCAAGATGTTTGTAAGGGCAAGGAGATCGCCTACTTCGTGAAGATCTACCCCGAGTAAGGCTAGTCCTCCGTGGGCGTAGGCCATGATGGAATAGACAAGGTTGCTTCTTCGTGGACCCTTCGTGGGTGGAGCCCTCCGTGGACTCGCGCAGCCGTTACCCTCCGTGGGTTGAAGTCTCCATCAACGTGGATGTACGATAGCACCACCTATCGGAACCACGACAAAAATCTTCGTGTCACCAAACTGCGTTTGATCTTCTCCACCTCTCTTTTACATGTGCAATTTACTTTCCGCTGCATATACTCTAGAATTGCATGTGTAGGGTGTTACTTGAATTGATCTTAATTGTGAAACTGCCAAAAACATTGCATGATCTAAAGGCAGATTTTTTATTTTGTCAAGTAGTCTAATCACCCCCCCTCTAGACTTACTTTCGATCCTACAAGGATCGACAGGCATTGATGCAGATTAACTTTTTTGCAGGTCAATCTTCATCATGGACACCGCGTGAATCTTCTACTTCCACACATTCTGTTGCACCGACACCTCCGTTAGTTCCCACCTCTAGCCGTGATACAAGAAAGCAGGCACAATCACCACTATCTGCCAAGAGCACACCCACCGGGCCTGCACAGAGCTCCTCTTCATCCATGGCATCAATAGGGCACATAAGTGATATTATTTGTCATCGTTGTAAGGGAAGAGGTCATTTTGCGAGGGAATGCAAATCTCAGCGTGTCATGCTTGCTACTGAGGATGGTGGGTATGAGTCCACTAATGACTATGATGAGGATACTTTGGCTCTTATTACATGTGAAGAACACATTGGAGATGATTCTGAACAAGAGATACATTACATGGCTGCTGAGGACGCTGACAGGTATGACTGTTTAGTTTCTCAACGTGTTTTGAGTGTGTAGATCACACGAGTTGAGCAAAACTAGAGGCACAATTTGTTCCATACAAAGGGAGTTGTGAAGGTATGTTCTCTTCGCGTCATCATAGATGGAGGGAGCTACAACAATTTGGCTATCATGGAGATGGTGGAGAAGGTGTCTCTCACCACAAGACCACATCCGCATCCTTACTACATCCAATGGTTCAACAACAGCGGTAAGGTTAAGATAACACGGATTGTTCACGTGCATTTTAGTATAGCTACATATGCTGATTATGTTGATAGTGATGTGGTACCCATGCAAGCATGTTCCTTATTACTGGGTAGACCATGGCAATTTGATAAAAAATATGTACACCATGGTAGAAACAATCTGTATACTCTTGTTCATAAGGATAAGCATATTACTTTGCTTCCTATGACTACTGATTCAATTTTGAAAGATATTCATCGAGCTAGTAAGCAAAACAGGACCAAAATAAGAGTGAAAATCAGATTGTGGCAAACGAATTTGAGCAACAAATGAAGCATAATAACAAACCATCATCTCATGTTGCCTCTAAAATTAAATTGAAAAGTGTATGTTTACTTGCGACCAAATCTGATATTGATGGTCTAGATTTTAGCAAATCTGTTTGCTATGCTTTTGTGTTCAAAGAGCATTATTTTCATTCGAGGACGTGCCTTCCTCTTTGCCTCCTGTTGTCACTAACATTTTGCAGTAGTTCGCTGGCGTCTTTCCACAAGACGTACCACCGGTATTACCACCTATTCGAGGGATTGAGCATCAGATCGACTTAATTCCCAGTGAATCGCTACCCAACCGTTCACCATACCGTACCAATCTAGAGGAGACGAAGGAGATTATGCGTCAAGTACAGGAGCTACTAGATAAAGGTTATATACGTGAATTCCTTAGTCCTTGTGTTGTCCCTATTATTCTAGTGCCGAAAAAGGATGGTACATCGCGTATGTGTGTTGATTGTAGAGGCATTAATAATATTACTATTCGTTATTGTCATCCTATTCCTAGGTTTGATGACATCGTTGATGAATTAAGTGGCTGTACTGTTTACTCCAAAGTTGATTTGCATAGTGATACCATGAAATTCTTATGAAATTGGGAGATGAATGAAAAACAACAGTTAAAACTAAGTTTGGATTATATGAGTGGTTAGTCATGCCTTTTGGGTTAACTAATGCACCTAGTACTTTCATGAGATTAATGAATGAGGTTTTACGTGCTTTCATTGGACGATTTGTGGTGGTTTACTTTGATGATATACTGATTTATAGCAGATCTTTGGAGGACATTTGGAACATTTACATGTTGTTTTTATTGCTCTACGTGATGCACATTTGTTTGGTAACCTTGGGAAGTGCACCTTTTGCACCGACCAAGTATCTTTTCTTGGCTATGTTGTTACTCGACAGTGAATTGAGGTTGATAAAGCCAAGATCGAAGCTATTGAGATTTGGCCGCAGCCCAAAACGTTCACACACCTGAGGAGTTTCCTTGGCCTCGCTGGTTTCTATAGGCGTTTTGTGAGAGATTTCAGTACCATTGCCGCACCTCTCAATGAGCTTACAAAGAAGGATGTGCCTTTTGTTTGGGGTACTACACAGCAATAAGCCATCACAGTATTGAAAGATAAGTTGACACATGCTCCATTACTCCAACTTCCTAATTTTCATAAGACTTTTGAGCTTGAATGTGATGCTAGTGGAATTGGATTAGGAGGTCTGTTATTACAACACGGTAAACATGTTGCATAATTTTCTGAAAATTTGAGTGGGAGTAGTCTGAACTATTCTACTTATGACAAGGAATTATATGCTCTTGTTCGGACTTTGGAAACATGGCAACATTATTTATGGCCCAAAGAATTTTTTATACATTCTGATCATGAATCTTTGAAGCATATTAGAAGTCAAGCTAAATTGAACTCTAGACATGCTAAATGGGTTGAATTCATTAAGACTTCCCCTTATGTCATTAAACAGAAGAAGGGTAAAGAAAATGTTATTGTTGATGCATTCTCTTGTCGTTATACTATGTGTTCACAACTTGACTTTAAAATATTTGGTTTGGAGACCATCAAAAATAAATATGTGCATGATGTTGAATTTAAAGATGTATTGCAGAATTGTAAAGAAGGGAGAACATGGAACAAGTTCGTCGTTAATGATGGATTTGTGTTTCGTGCTAACAAGGTGTGCATTCTAGCTAGCCCTGTTCGTCTTTTGTTGTTATAGGAGGCGCATGGAGGAGGATTAATGGGACACTTTGGTGTGAAGAAGACGGAGGACGTACTTTCTACACATTTCTTTTGGCCAAAGATAAGATGGGATGTTGAGCGTTTTGTTGCTCGCTGCACTACATGTCAAAAAGCTAAGTCACGACTCAATCCTCATGGTTTATATATGCCTTTGCATGTACCTAGTGTTCCTTGGGAAGATATATCTATGGACTTTGTTTTGGGTTTACCTCGAACAAAGAAGGGGAGGGATAGCATATTTGTTGTCGTGGATAGGTTCTCGAAAATGGCACACTTTATACCATGTCATAAAAGCGATGATGCTGCTAATGTTGCTGATTTGTTTTTTCGTGAAATTATTCGCTTGCATGGTGTGCCAAATACTATTGTTTCATATCGTGATACTAAATTTCTTAGCCACTTTTGGAGATATTTATGGGCTAAGTTGGGGACTAAATTGCTTTTTAGTACTACATGTCACCCCCAAACTGATGGACAAACTGAAGTAGTTAATAGAACTTTGTCTACTATGCTTAGGGCTAGTTTGAAGAATAACAAGAAAATGTGGGAAGAATGCTTGCCTCATATTGAATTTGCTTATAATTGTTCACTGCATTCTACTACTAAGATGTGCCATTTTGAAATTGTGTATGGTTTCTTACCTTCTTCACCTATTGATTTGTTACCTCTTCCATCTTCGGAGAAGGTTAATTTTGATGCTAAACAACATGCTGAATTGATCTTAAAAATGCATGAGTTAACTAAGGAAAATATTGAGCGCATGAATGCTAAATATAAACTTGCTGGATATAAGGGTGGAAAATGTGTTGTCTTTGCACGTGGAGATCTTGTTTGTATACATTTGCATAAGGATAGGTTTCCTAATTTGCGCAAGTCAAAGCTAATGCCACGTGTTGATGGTCCTTTTAAGGTGTTATAGACAATAAATGATAATATATATAAACTTGAGTTGCCTGCAGATTTTGGGGTTAGTTCCACTTTTAACATTGCAGATTTGAAGCCTTATATGGGTGAGGATGATGAGCTTCCATCGAGGATGACTTCATTTCAAGAAGGGGAGGATGATGAGGACATCAATACCACTGTTACACCCACTTCCCATGCTGTTATACATACTGGACCAATTACTAAAGCTCATGCACGCCAATTGAATTACCAGATACTTTTGCTTCTTGGTAATATGACGCTGCCTAAATTGGATACATTTGTGTTGATTACAAATGAAGGGCCTATCATGGACAAGAGGGATGAACACTGGAGTAGGATCAAGCATGGAGATGAAGACGCACGCGAAGGGATCCAGAACGACGTTTCTAGTGCGTATTTGAGTACTTTCAAGCCTCCGCGATGACTTACAAGGACATGGATGAAATATACAAGATGCCCCTTCATAAATTTCGTCCATAACTTATTTTAGGTGCTGCGTCACCTTATTTTTGGGCCAGGCCCATGTAATTTTGAAATACTAAAGTATAGGATGTTTTTAGAGTCCGTATGTGTGGTGAAACCATAGTTAGGGTTGGTTTCGGACCCCTTATCCAAGGGGCCACGAAATTCCCCTCTCTCTCTCTCCCTCCATATATACAACCCTTAGGGCATCGTTTAGACATTGGGTTTTGTTTAGATTAATTTCGCCATAGCTGCAACTTCGCGTACTTCGTTTGTGTTTAACGATCAGACAAATACGTCACAGAACCCCACTTGATAAATAAAGCTTTCCTCTTAAATTCGCAATATCCAGATAGCAATCTCAGTTTCTTACTTGTTCTTTGTTTGCTTGGAGGAAATAGACCCTTGTGGTCAGGTTGATCGTGCTTCGGCGTGGTCAATAACCTCTCGGAGTTGGTTTAGCGATTGCTAAGGTGCGACGTCCTCGCACGTTCGTAGTCGGATCGTTAAAGTCGACTTCCTGCAAAACGATAGCAACCATCTCATCGAAAGACGGGACACCTTTGCCTATATCTCCTCTTGTTATTATCAATGAAACAATTTTGACTCTTGAGCATGTTATGCAAAGAATAGATGCTATTGAAAAGGAAATTCTCACTAAAGAACATATTGAAAATTTGGATAAAACGATGCATAATCTTGCTAATAAAATTGGTTCGAAAGCGGGTGATGTTTTTAAATTGCTAAAAGAGATGGAACCCGTAGTCAATGAAATAATTGAAGACAGTCCTTCTCAGATTGATAAATTGGAAGAAATTTTTAGTAACTTGAGCACTGCTCTTTCTTCCGTTAAAGCTATTGCAAAACACCCGTGAAAATTTGCAAGACTACTCAAATCATTAAATGTAAGGGGGCTACTTCTAGTATCAACAAAGGGGACCTCAAAATGATTAGTATTCATCTCAATTTTGTTGAAATAACAAAAGATCCGTTTGATAAGAATGACTTCCTCAATTTTATGCCTAGAAGTTTTGCTATATTGCTTGCTAAACTCTTCGAAGCAATATGATAGTGTTATTGAGGAGATGGGAAACAAGGATGACAACACTTGAGATCTTGGTATTATGCCTAGAAAAGGGCGTAAAACGATAGCGCTCATTGGGAGGCAACCCAACTTGTATCTTTTTGCTTTTCGGTTTTCTTGATGTTTTCAATTAAATACCCAAATAATACCTCTGGTTTTGATGTGTTTTTGTGGTTTAAATAAATGGTCGTGCCAAGCAAAGGCTTTGGGATGATTTGGTTGATAGTTGATGTGATCACGCTGGAAATTCAGAAACTTTTGCATCCAGAATTAGAATTTTTGACAATCACTGGAGCATTATAAACTCCTGAATTGTTTTTGCGTTATTAATATACAATTTTTCCACGTTATCCTTATTTTTAAGAATTTTCGGAGCTACATAAGTATGGTCAAAATTCGCATCTTTACAGGCTGTTCTATTTTGATAGATTCTATTTTCGTTGTGTTATGTGCTTGTTTTGATGATTCTATGGTTTCTTTTCAGGAGTTTTCGCGATAGAAAAGTTAGAATACAGTAGATATAATATAATTACAAAATATGAATTTGTTTGTTACGGTACTTATAGTAAAGATTGGTTTTGTTATACTAACAGATCTTACGAGGTTTTGTTGAGTTTTGTGTGATTGAAGTTTTCATGTTTTGGGTGAGATCGCGATGGATGAAGGAACGAGGAGCAGCAAAAGGCTAAGCTTGGGGATGCTTGAGGCACCCCCAAGATAATATTCAAGAAGTATCAAGTAACTAAGCTTTGGGATGTTGATAACCCACAAGTGCAGGGGATCGTTTGTAGCCTTTTTCAATAAGTAAGAGTGTCGAACCCAACGAGGAGCTAAAGGTAGAACAAATATTCCCTCAAGTTCTATCGACCACCGATACAACACTACGCACACTTAACGTTTTATTTATCTAAAACAAGTGTAAAACTAGGAGTACTTAGCGGGCACAAAACTTGAAATAAATTGCAAGACAATAAAAGTAGTGTAGTAGCAAGCATTTTGTAGCACAAGAGAATGATTTGTCCCTAGACAGTCGATAACAAGTACCGGTAATCATTCTTGCAATTTTATTTTGAGGGAGAGGCATAAGCTAACACACTTTCCGTACTTGGATCATATGCACTTATTATTGGAACTCTAGCAAGCATCCGCAGCTACTAAAGATCATTAAGGTCGTGAAACCCAACCATAGCATTAAGTATCAAGTCCTCTTTACTCCCATATGTCATACCCCCCCCCTTACTCGGGTTTAAGCTTCTGTCACTCTAGCAACCCACCATAAGCGAAACATGAACATATTGCAACACTCTGTAGCAGGGGCCCCTCACGTTTGCGCGAGAATGGAGGGCGCCGTAGGACAACACCAAAATAAAATATACAATCATACTAACCAAGATCACGATTATGCCATAGGACAAAACAGATCTACTCAAACATCATAGGATAAACACATATTATTGGGTAACAGTATGTAGTGTTGAGCACCATGTTTAAGTAGAGAATTACATCGGGAATAGAGAGGTTACACAGCTGCATAGAGGGGGAGAAAGTTGGTGTTAACGGTAGCAAGATTGTTGATGTAGATCGCTGTCATGATCCTAGCCCCGGCAGCACTCCGGGGCCACTCGGAGAGAGGGGGAGAGAGCCCCCTCCTTATTCTTCTTCCTTGGCCTCCTCCCTAGGTGGGAGGAGGGTTCCCCCTCTCGTTCATGGCCTCCATGGCAGAGGAGGGGCGAGAGCCCTTCCGAGATTGGATTTGTCTCTTTGTTCTCCTCTATTTTGTGTTCATGTTTTATGTCCCTTCACCGTTTCTTAAATTCCTGGAGATTCGTAACTCGAATTGCGCTGAAATTTTAACACGATTTTTTTCCACAAATTAGATTTCTTATGCTAGAAGAAGGGCCCCAACCGACGTTCGAGGAGGGCATAAGACACCTAGGCACGCCGGGCACCCCCTGGCGCGCCCTAGTGGCTTGTGAGGGTTGTGGGCCCCCATTTCGTTGATTCCAAGTCCCAAAAATCACATATATTCCAAATTAATTCTCCGTAAATTTTTATCATGTTTGGACTTTGTTTGATATGAATTTTCTACGACACAAAAGACATGCAACAAATAGGAACTGGCACTAGGCACTGGATCACTAAGTTAGTCCAAATAAATCATTTAAACATCAAAGGAGGCTGGCCAACTTGGCCTCACGGTGCTCCCCAATATTGGAGCTTCGTCGGCCATTGGATCGAGCTTGTTTTGGTCAACTGCCTCGTCTGAACCGTTCGATTTCTACGTGCTGGTAAATCTGGTTTTCACCTGCTGGTAGTTTTCTTTGCCCTATGACTGGTGGGCTCGTGTCTCATGAATATTGGTTGGGTGAGATGTGGAAAGGTGAGAGAAGGTTTCGACCAATCCTCTCCTCACGCGCGATGTGTGTCCATTAGACGTAGAAGCCCTAGACTCTTCCGCCTCCGCATTCCGCCTCCATCAGCCCTCGCATAGGCTCTGCCGCCTCCTCCAGGCTCGAGCCCCCCTTGGGTCCTGCCCCCATCTCCCGCCTCTTCCGCCTCCATCCCGAGCCTCCGCCGGCCCTCGCCTGGGTTCCGCCACCGCCTCCAGGCTCTAGCCCCGCTCGTGTCCTGCCCCTTTTCCTGCTTCTTCCTCCATGCTTCATCCCGAGTGCCGGCCCACCTGGGCTCCAGCTCCTCCTGGACCTAGCCCGTCCTCAGCCTCCTCCGCCCGCCTCTTCCTCCTTTCTGTCGGGGGCGGTGGTGAGGATAGGAGAAGCGGCCATGGCTGGATACCATGAGCTTCCAAGGTGGTCCGTGGTGAGGAACGGATGTGCTGGCGTCTCCTCCAATCCGCTTTTTCCGGGGGGCAACTGATTTCCACAAAGAAGGCGGTTCAGAGTGGTCACCATGCCATGTCCATGGTGCCACCAACCCTCCACCTGTCTCCTCTTCCAAAGTGCATTTTCATCCCTCATCCTCCTACTTTGTCTCCTAGGTGTCCTCTAAAGCATGCTAGAATGTGCTCGGGGCGGTGGCTTTCATTCACCAATTTGGTGCAGAGGAGGAAGATGAGCTGGGGGTGCCTGCCTGCTACCACAGAGCAATGGGTGCGTCACCCAGTCAGCCAATGGATGATAGATCCAGACGGAAAGGCCCATGTACTGCAAGATTTATGAATTTAAGATTAGAAGATTGTTTATTGTTGGATTTGCTAACAAACTGCCTCTTGTGTTTTTCATTGATTTGTGGGCTCGCTGGTTTTGTTTCAGTTTGAAGGGCTCTCTAGGTTTAAGATCTTTCTAGGATATACTTGAGTTGTTGAATCTGAACGTATATAATCGGTTTCTGCTCTCTGGTCTATAGTTGAGTTGTTCAATCTGAATATATGTAATTGGTTTCTCAACTCATGTATCTGTATGCATTTTTTCATCGTCAAAATATTTTTTGCTTACCGACCTTGTCCTACATCCCTGAGATTCCTAAGGAGGTTCTGTTTTTGCAAGTCGTGTAACATTTGAGTTTCCTAAGAATGATTTTGCCTGTCCCAGTCCTTGGTTCACATATGCTGGTAAATCCTTTTTGAAAATTTGATGAAGGAACTAATTTGTATTCTTGTTGATTTATCTATTGTGTTGTGTCATTGATGTGCGTATTTTGCTATGATTTCTGAGAGTTCATTTGCTTCCAGGATGAGTTCATTTGGCACAAGGAGACTAGATGAGTGCAGGAGGGGAGAGAGGAGGTACAATCAAAAATCCCAACTCCTTGCTCCTGCTGCCAAAATCCCAACTCCTTGCTATGACCGTGGTGTTTCTTATGTGTAGTTTTTGGTAGAGGGCTGGTCTCTAACAGATTTTACAGATACGTGATGTTTCTTATGTGCAGTTTTATTGCATGTATTTTGGTGAAAGCAAGTATGCTTCAGAGAACAGAGAGATAAAAAATACCATATTCTTTTATCAAATGAAGATCTGGCTGCTTATTTTGCTTGTCGGGACCACTATCTCTAGCTATCAATGAACTTTAGTAGTTTTGCTGGTCTAAAGTATGAAAATTTCTTGGTTAACATCTTTATAAGCGGCATAATCTTTGCAAACAAAATAGAATAACTAAAACATACTCCCTCTGTCCTATAATATAAGAACGTTTTTTACACTAGTGTACTGTCAAAAACGTTCTTATATTATGAGATGGAGAGAGTAGTTAATTCAATTTATTTTTGTCATTTATCTTCCATTTAGACATAGGGATAACAATCATTTCATATTTTTCCCATGTATCTTTCATTTACTTGGAAACTAATTAGTAATAACCAAGGGAACTTTTTTTATTAGCTGGAAGACTACCTACCAATAATTACCGGCAAATTAACCATCGTATGTATCTTTCATTTTATTATTTACCAAAAAAGTGAGGGCAACAGTTGACACGACGAACTGTATATGTCACTATTAATTGTTATTCCTTAATGTTTGAAGTGTTCCACATGATGTTTGCTGGTAGAAAGATTCAAGCATTTTGGTATCGGTAGAAATACAAAATTCTTTGTTCAGCCGCCCTACCCGTGGTGGCTGATTTTACTGAATTTATAGTTAAACTCTTGAATATATATTTTCATCAGTTTGCCCCCTATCCTATTTTCTGTGGGCACGCATGAATGCATTATCCAGATTTTAAAATATATTATTTACTACAACAATCTCAGGCTATACCAGAAAGTGAGCTGCCTATATAGCGAATTTCTTTAATTCATATGCTCATTTGCTGGATACTGATCGCTATCTTTGGTACATAGAGTCGCCGGCTTGATGCTCACTGCTATCTTTGGTTCATATGGTCACTGGCTTGACGTTCACCGCTATCTTTGGTTCATAGGGTCGTAGGTTGCACTGAAGCCAAACTCTGCTGGCGCTTTCCATGGTCCTGCCTTGCTTGCTGCGTGTGTCATGTGTGCGTCCTTACTGCTACCTTACTGCGTGTGTGTGGTCTTGATTGTTGTGTGCGTGCTTGCTAGGTTACTGCTGGTGCTTTGTCGCTGCGTGTTGGGCTAATGCTAGCCTGATGCTGATACTTTTCTATATACATTTATGATGCTGGTATCTTCTATGCAATTATGCTTTGTTATATACTAACCTTGTTTCTTGCTTGATGTTGTGTCACACCCTGATTTTCATGCCATAACACTTAAGCTAATAATCATGCTAAAATGTGGTTTGACAAAAACTTTGGAGTGTTTTTGACCTTGCTTGATTGGTTTTCTGTTGCTGTTTGCAAGTGCTCTAAAAAATCACATAAATCATCCAACTCTTATACTTCATCTCCTTGATCCAAAACCTTTTCCCAATGATCATGCCATGTGTATAGAACAGTATAGTATTTTCTTATAAAAATAATTTGGCAAAATAGTATTTTCTAAAATAAGTTATCCAAAAACCCCTGAATTGAGGTTTGCACTGCAAGTACTTAATTGAGGGTGTGAAAAATCTTTCAAAAAGTATATTTGAATCCTATTAGGTATAGGACTCCCATAAACCATAAAATTATAATTTTAAAAGTTATTTTTATATTTTATTTAAAGGCTTTTTCCTTAGGCCAAAAATGGTCTTTAATATGTTAAAATTATTTAACTGTTTCAAAAATATTTGCCAAAATTCAGAGCGACTGTTAGGACATATATTGTCCATATATAAGAGTTTCAACACACGGTCATGTTCAAATATTGGGCTAATCCTTCAAAAACCCTTTCTGGATATTTCAAGGTTTTGAAATATTTACAAAGGAAATATTCTCTAAAAATTCCAGAAAAATTCTATCATGTCCAATATGACATATTTGATGATCTTGCCAAGCCTCATGCCTTGAAGATCAAGAAAACATCATCAAATCCCCTCAAAACCATTTCTGTCCATTTTGAAGTTTGAGCAACTTTACATTGCCAAACTTGTCCAAATGCTCTCAAATTTGGTGCACATGCTCAAATGATGTAACTATTCATCTATGCCAAATGGCAAAAGTTTTGGAGAAGCATAACTTGATCTAAGTGCCCCAAAACCCTTTCTGACTAGATCCAAATTTGAACAACTCTACATTGCCAACTTTTTACTTGTGGCCTCAACTTTTGTGGACATACTCACAACCCCAAATGATGACACTACACGAAGTGATGCATCAAGGAGGGATGATTTGCATGACTAAATCTTGGAAAATCCATTTATGTTGATTTCTAGGTTTTACCAAAGTTACATTGGCAAGTTTCTTTAAATGAGCTCAAACTTGGTGGAACAACCTATTTCTATATGAAATTTGATCCTATTAAGTCTCATGTCATTTGGAAATAATTTGCTTGCCCAAAACCACATCAAACATCTTCTGCCATTTTTCCAAAACCACTGTCTTGCCCCCTTTTACTATTAACCTTTGCTTCAACATTTTACCACAGATGAACCTGATCACCGTCTACCTCTAGCAACTCCCCCATGCCCTCAGCTCAATCATTGGAGGGGGTAAAACCCCCATATACCTCTCTGTTTTCACCATGGCAGAACTTCACTCTTCTCCCCCTCTTACTATTACACTTGACTTACACCCTAAGCGATCAGAGGGTATCTCCAGACCATCCAGAAGCCAGTAGACAAGGAGGGACATGACCAGAGCGCGTGGGCATGCAGTGGCATGCCAAATGGGCGCTCTGGAGCGCGCTACAGTGTGCTCCCGCACTGTAGCTGCATCCAGCCCGAGGCCTCCGACTACCTAGGGCCTCCCCCTTGTGTCCCCCGAGGCCGCCTCGACGTCTGTGTCACGCAACGCTGTCGGCCCCCTCCTCCTTCTCCCTCATATCTCCTCCCTCGCACGCGCACCGGCCGCCCGAGAGCTCCAGTGAGCGAGCTCACACGCGCGAAGCCTCTGGCACCTCCCTGCTCCCCTCTGCCTTTCCCTCGGCCTAGAACACAGCCATGAGCACCCTAGACATGATCCAGAGCGCCGATTTGGCCTCTGCCATCGCATAGGGCGTGGCCATGGACGCTGCTCACGGTGCACCGCAGCCCCTCAACTTAGAGGCCCTCCCGAGCTCTCTTGTGGCCTCTTTCCGCTATCCCTCTCTCATGTGAACCTCCCGGACAAGCCCTCTCTTCCCTAGTGCTCTCTTTCCCTCTCCTTGGCTCCCATGGTTGCCGTCGGCCTCCTCCTGGCGCCGGCGAACCAGGACCCCTCCCCCTCTCCTTCAACCCCCAGGAGAACCGCCTAAGGGCTACGGAGCACCCCCGCTCCTCTCCGCCTCTTTCCGTGCCTCCTAGTGCCGGTGCCAACACTGCCCGACGAGGCCGTCCGCCACGGCTGGTGGAGGAGGTGCTCCGGTCCTCCCCTGCCGTCCCCAAGGGTCCTCCCTGAAGCGCCGCCCCACGGCGACCCATCCGGTGGCCGGACCTTGGCCGAGGGTGGCATGTGCCGTCGGGGGCAAGCGCCGGCTGCCGCACGGCCGGGGGACTCGATCCCCTCTGTCACGGGCGCGGGAGGAGGGAGACGACCCTGTGGGTGGTCCCCGCAGGTCAGCGACCTAGTGGCTGGGCCCTGCCATTTAAGTGGAAACGGCTTCGGCCAAAACCGCCTAGCAGCCGCAAAGGCGTACTCCCGGCGGGCGCCTTCGACGTGACCCTTCCCGCACGCAGGTGAGCTACTGGGCCGACCTAGTAGCTATCCTTCGCCCGACGCGTGTTTTAGGTATAACCCAAGTATTTCTTTTCTTTTTCTTTTTTTCTGAACTTATAAAATCTCCCAAATATTCAAATAGTGTCCAAACTTGATGATTCAAATTTTTGCTGGCTCCATAAATCATGATCTATCACATGGTGCTATTTGCACATTTTTCCAAGAACCTTCCCTTCACAATTATTTATGAAAACCCATAATTCCATTTCTGTGATGAACTTTAGAAAATCACAGAGAGCTCATAATTGATCCAAACTCCTTGATTCAAATTCCTAGGTACTTATATGTTCCTAACTTAGTTTTTGAACATTTTTCCCAATGCTTTCCGTTCCACATCAAATATTAGTCTATTTATCCATGTATAGCCAACTTTGCAAAATCATAGGAAATTCTTTTGAACTCCAAATGAAGTGAAACCAACTCCTAGATCCCTCTAAAATCATTCCTTGTTAGATGGGTGGCTTTGCCCATTTTTCAAAATAATTCTTCTATACACTTCTTATGGATCCACTAAATCCCTTATGTCCTTCATATTGAAATGTTCAGAGATATCCATTGATCCAATGCTTATGAAACCACCTTGGTCATTTTTCATATGACCAGAGGTATCCTAGAAAAGTCCAACTCCTATTTTTAGAGCACTTTTATTTTTTCCTTGTTGTGTTGCTTATTATGATTGTTTCCGTCGTTAGTTGATGAAATAGACGGAGTACTTGGAGATGGACCAGAAGGTTTGAAGACTGTAAAGGACAAGGCAAGCAGCCTTTTGACCACGTTGAACCCTTTTATGTCATGAAAGCAGTTTCATTGTTTCCTCGAGTGCATGATATAACTTGAATGGCAACCTTGTTAGGCTTGCCTCCGTTGCATACCCCGTTGATACTTGCATTGTTCATGAATCTATCCTCGTTTAGAGTTGTGTTGATGGGTTGTGGAAATATGTTATAGTAGTTGGCTAGGCAAAAATGGATCAGGATTATGCATTGAAAGAAACAAGTGTGGTTTGACATACTAGCAAATAGCCTAGTGGGTGCCACTAATGCCCCTGGGAGATGATGAGGAACTAGGGCACTACTTGGTGGAGAAGTAGTGTACCGAGCCTTGATGAAAGTGTTGTTTACAGAGACGGATTAGATTTAAGATTTGTCGATCGTCCCAACCAAACATGCGCAACCACTCTACCTCTTTATGGGACGGGGCATTATTGATTACTTAAGCTGATACTAGCATGGTGCCCACATTACTTGTGACGGGGGAGACTTGAGGTCACTCCCAGGACGGGGTCGTGTTTGGATAGGCGGCCATGACTGTTTTTACAGGGCACCGAACACACCATTGGTCCCTTCGTGTATGTGTGACAATGTAAGAAGGGAAAAGTCCCACGATCTTTTAATTTGTACACAAGGGCTGTGCACCAATGAGTGGACCCTATGTTAGTGTCGCCTAGGGAAAGATAGTGATCGGGTGCTTCCCCCGAGTACTTGAGGTACTGCGGGGTCGTGGATGACACGAAAGCTTCCCGAATCTTGTGGGTAAAGTGCGCTACCTCTGCAGAGTGTCAAACTATTCAAATAACCGTGTCCACGGTCAAGGACAGTTGGGTGGTGCTACTTAGACCATGTCCTTAAGTTTCTGGAAAACAACACGGTTTGGGTAAATCTGTTAACGTGATTCATGGGAAAGTCACGATGAGCTTGAGCAAGAGTTGTTCATAACTCTTTCTTGATGTTGATGTCTGTAACCTCCTAATACTTGTTGAAGACGCATTCATATCCCTAATAAATGTTGATCATACTTGCACGAGAAAAACTAGCTTTCCGCAAAACTACCAATTTAGCAGTAGAGCCTTGCATAATTATTCTGTCATCACACTTGGGTTGCTTGCGAGTACATTCAAAGTACTCATTGGCTTGCCACTGGTTATTTTATTGGTCAGGCATGAAAGAACAGGATATGATGAAGATTTCTTGGTGACGAACATGCGAGCTAGGACGCTTCCCATTCAGAATGCCTGTAGGGTTAAGGCAGATGGCATGGGTCCAAGTTGTTATTGAAGATTTCCGCTGCAATGATATACTCAAGACTTGACCATAAAGGTCACAATTTGTGTAACACGGTATGTATGGATGTAAGACTCTTATTATTCAGCTTCTGTGTGTTCAGTGAGCATTGATCTCTGGGATCATTGTACACGTGCATTTGGTGATCTCGACTTATGAGTCGGGGTCCCCACATGCTGACATGTTGATTTCATTGCTATCCTAGCCATGGAGTGAGTCCAGTCATATATAGATACGAGAGATATTCGGTTATGAGGATTGGGGAAATTAATGATCATTCAGTCATTGCGGATTTGAAAAGAGACATCAAGGCAGCAAATGGGGCAGTATTTTGATCTCATTTCATCTGACGCATTGAATATTTGTTGTCTTCTTTAGATGCCACCAAGTTCAGGTTGCTTTTCTTGTATGATTATTTTGTAATCTAGTCCATTGTGAACTTAAATGAAGACCTAGGTTGATCTCTAATTTGTGAATGTCATTGAGCTGCTACTACACACGCTGAAAGATTGGGTTGGTAGAATGTTGTACATTTATTCAGTTCTTCCATTGTTTAGCTGATTCAGAATTTGGCTCAGGTCTATGTTGGTCATGCATCTGAACTCACTTACTTCCCATGATTTTAGGATTGCTGCTAAGCTTCTGTTTTTGCTGAAAAATCTATGGGCGAATGTGTTGGTGTGGATAGCTTGCATGTATGCAGAATATGTCCTTAGATTCTACGAGATGATGCATTGGTGTGGTTAGCCTGCCTGTGTGCAGAATTTTTGTTTACATTTCGTCAGGATTTCACTTTCTTCCTTATTGTTCCATGGCGGTCTGATCTTGTAGATAAATCGTGTGTGTGTCTATGACCTACTATGTCTGATGCATGTCTATGTAGTTGTCCGATGCGAGTCTATGTAGTTATCTGTTTAATAAACTTATACTTACTTTTGGTTGTCTGGAGAGTATAATATGGTTGAATGATTGTTTGCATGATCATATCGTCATTTGGGGGATTGGTTTGAATTCCTCAGGAAATTTAATTGTTCTGCCATAAAACTTCAAAGTGAAAAATTTAGTTTCCAAGTTGACGTTCGGTCATATACAGGAAAAATTCACATTTATTTGTATCTCAACTTTATTGGTTTATTTAACTATGTATATTATAAGATTGGAGATGGAAAAACTTTTGATTTTGAATGTATCTTCTGTAGTTAGCAAATTGTTGCTATTCTTGCAGTCTATGAGAGCTAAATTTACATGGCAAGACTAGCTCTCATCTGGATTCATCGTGTACATTGGAGCCACTATTGCAAGAGTGTTGAACATTGTGTTGCAAGTATTTCTTCTATCGTCCGAGGGGTAATCAATTTTTTCTGCATTTGTGTGGATGACAGATTATGAACGGATGCTCTATACTATCCATGAGCAAAATATGTAGATAAAATATACAAGGTTCTAGGATTTGTCTTTTTTGGTATATATACCGGGTGTTGTGTATATACTTCTAGGATGTGGTATTTAGGTATATCTTGGCTTTTCCCTCTAAAAAAGGTACATCCTGACTCTTGACAATTTTGTTGTCTTGCAGGGTGAAACTTAATTCTATGAACCTGCTCTTGTACATGGCTCCAATTGTTCTCATTCTCTTTCTTCCTGCTACTCTCTTTATGGGGGATAATGTTGTTGGTGTTACAACAAAACTGGCCAAAAAGGATTTCACTATTGTTTGGTTGTTGTTGTTCAACTCTTGCTTGAAATATTCTGTCAATTTCACCAATTTCTTGGTGACCAAACATAGTAGCACATTGGCACTACATGCATAAGTTCATTCTCATGCATAAGTTACTGGAGCATAGTTTAGCAGCTTGTGCAAGAGGTTCTAGCACCTTGTACTCCCTCCGTCCGAAAAAGCATGTCTCTCAAATGGATGTATCTAGCACCAAGTTAATGCTAGATATATCCATTTGAAGAACAAGCTTCTGACAAGTTTTTCTAGACAGAGGGAGTAGATTTGATTTAAAAATGTAGTAAAATGATCTGTAATCATCAGTTCAGGACAATGTATATAATTCGCATCTGCAGTAGAGTATGGCTTTTAATTAATGTAATGTACCTTTGGAGGTAACACAGAGAATAGGGTTATAATATTTGTTCCAAATATAATGTAGACTACTTTTTGGATTATAATATTTGTTCCGAATATTGGTGGATGGCTATTTTTTTTAGCTATGTCAACCCCGGCCAGTTGCTGAGCTTACAAATATGCTAACTGCCACCATCTCTTTTTACTAAAAATTCTTATCACAATTCATTATTTATTTTTCATAAGTCCTATGGGGCACATAATTTTAGGTTTCGTTGACATTTTGTTATGTCGGCTTGTTCCACTATTAAGTGGAGTATACCTGATTTTTTTAATAATGGTATAACATGAATATGCCCTTGTTAATAGTATTGGCATCTATTCCAAGTAAGCCCATAACTAAATTTAGCTGCTTGCGTGATACACTTGAAGCATCTTATAGATTTGTTACCATATGTGCTTGTCCTCAACTAAACCATGAATTTTATTTTTCAATGCACATATGGATTTAGTAAATCTCTGCGCCATTTGGCGATGACACTCTTGCTCTAAAAAAGGCTATGTACTCAGTTTTTTTCCATAGGTTCTAGGAGACCCTTTGTGTAAACGATAGCTTGCAAAAACGTTGTATATTTTGTGACATAGGGAGAAACTATATCACCAACTAAAGGCTTTGATATGCAAATGATTCATTGTTCAAAGTCAAGATCATATAAGCCTAAGTTTAGAAAATAGTGGCTTTAAGTTCTTCGTTTAAATTGGGCTTTCGCTCAATTTTGCTTCAAGTTCTCAACCGTTTCAATACGGAGAAGATAATTACAACCATTTTTTCTCCCACCTTATTATATCTTGATATTAGATGACTAAAAATGAAATTACATATTTTAAAAGAATCGTCCTTATCTTTACACATTACGAAGATACAAACAATTGCTACATTGGAAAATATTATTTTTTCAGATATCTCTGGGTTTGAACTGGGACCTTGTGTCATTTGGCGCAACGGGTAATTTTGTTCACGGTACTTGCTTATGAATTTTAAGTTGGCATACATGCCTGCCCATGAACAAGTATTTTTTTTGCGGGAACCATGAACAAGTCTATTGATACATGTTCTTTTTTCAAAGCACACGTGTTAGTGAGTCTCTGCGCTATTTGCGTACAAGATTTTAGATGGGTCTCTGCAAACATGGTAGCAAGTAGTTTGTGCTATAAAATTGAAATGTGTGTATACATCTCATTGTGGGTAACAATCCACCATGTTTCTTATTAAAGGGCATTAAACCATGGATACCTTTTTCATTGTGCACATGGATTTAGCGTGCCTCTGCGTCATTTGGCACAATGGCTCCATGATAACTATATTGTCAACTAAAACAATGCTTCCTTAACTGGTGCACGTGTTATACATTTTTTTCAAACTTGGATTTTGTAGCTTGATAATCATATTTTCAATATGGCATGGTTAATAAAATGAGCTTTCTACTACCGATGTCAAATAGGTCCTTGCATAATGAAACTATTTTCATCGACAACATGGCTTTAGCGGGTCTCTACGCCATTTGGCACAGCAAGTCAGCTAGTATAAATTGTTGCCAAAAGTATGTAAAAGTTGAATAATATTGTCATGGAACAATAAAAAAATATAGATACGACGGAGACGTATCAGATGCCCCCGAGTGGCATCCCCTCCTTCTTCTAACGACGATGGTGTTTTACCTAAGACTATATTTTTATTCGTCACATATTATGAGTTTTGCTTAGAGCATCTTGTATGATATGAGTCTTTGCATGTTTTTCTTTTTAATTTTTAATAAGTATCCTTGCTGTACACACCTATTTGAGAGAGCCAAATTGTACTATGGTTCCTCCTATGCTTCACTTAATTTTTTTAGAGGCTTGGAATTGCTCTAGTGCTTCACTTATATCTTTTTGAGCACGGTGTGCTTTGCTATCTTTTAAGAAATTCTCTCATGCTTCACTTAGATAAATTTGAGAGAAATTAATATGATGCTCATGTTCTTCAGTTATATTTGTTTGAGCTTATCAAAATCAACATATGAAACTAGTCCCAAAGTGAAAGATATCCAAGGCGGATCTAATAAAAACTTTCATGAAGATCATTGGACAAAATAAACTTGATTCTTTGTAATAGTTTTGAGATATGATGATAGTGATATGTGAGCCATGTTAATGAATAATTATGTTCTAGTAAGAATATTGATGTTAAGGTTTGTGATTCCCTATGCAAGCACGAAAGTCAATAACCATGCAATGAAATTACATCCTACTTGTGTTGCATTACTCTGTGTTAGTTATGTTTAATGTTCTCTTATGATAGTTTTCGTTCCTTGGTTGGTCTCTCATCAATCTCTTGCTAACCTCCACCTTGTACTAAGTAGAAATACTACTTGTGCATCCAAGTCCTAAAACCCAATTTATGCCAAATGAGTCCACCATACCTACCTATATGCGGTATTACCTTTTCTTTTCTAAGCAACTTTGTATGTGCCAACTCTAATTTCAAAATAAATTTCTCTTTTGTGTGACTGTACCACTCATGAAGCGGCAAAGGGTGGCTAATATTTTTCATGATAGATGTGTTATTCTCAAGATGAGTGTTTATTCACTTATCATTGCATGAGAGTATGGAGGTAATAGGGATTCCCAGTCCCGAAATGAAAAAGGAAATTTACTTTATGTTGTCAAATAATAAATTCCTTGGAAAGTGTTGGTATGGAGGGTAACCGTGGATACGGCTAGCCATGGCTTGTGGAAGTTTGCTGAAAAAAGGGAATAAACTTTATTTTATGGTTGGGAACCGCCTATGATATATCTAGCATGGGAACTCCAAGTCATTCTCGTTGACGAGAAAAGCATGCCACCCAAAATAATTTTATCTCTCAATTTAAGCTTTGGGCTGTGGCACCTCTACAAATCCCTACTTCCCTCTGTGAAGGGCCTATCTTTTACTTTATGCAATTTTCATTTTTATTTTGAGTCTCCATCTTCTCTTAGAAAGCACCAACTATGGAACACTATTATCACACTTGAGCATTGGATGTAGCTAATATTCGGATGTGTTGCATGAATGGATCAATGATTGATCATGGTGGGCTAGGGATAACTTGCTTTAGTATTGATATTTTGGATGACATGGTTGTTTGTTGATATGCTTGAGTATTAAAGTCCTCATGTCAAAACTAGACTATTGCTTTGAACCATATAAAAGTCCCAATGACAATGCTATAAAGAAAAGAATATGTGATTAACATGATAAGCAGCATTCCACATCAAAAATTATGTTTTTATCATTTACCTACTCGAGGACGACCAGGAATTAAGCTTGGGGATGCTGATACGTCTCCACGTATCTATAATTTTTGATTGTTCCACGATGTTATATTATCATTTTTGGATGTTTTACAATCTTTTTATATCATTTTTTGGGACTAACCTATTGACATAGTGCCAAGTGCCAGTTGTTTTATTCTGCTTGTTTTTTAATCACAGAAAGTCAATATCAAATGGAGTCCAAATGCAGCGAAACGTTTTGTGGATTTTTTGGGACCAGAAGACATCCAATGGGCCAGAGAAGCACCTGGGGGTGCCCCGAGGGGGCCGCAACCCACCAGGGCGCGCCCAGGTGGGTTGTGTCCACCTCGCTGGCCTCCCGCACTGCCTCTTCTCTCTATAAATACCTCCATCCTGAGAAGACCCTAGGGGGGTCGATAAAATATTATTCCAGCCGCCGCAAGTTCAGGAACCACGAGATCCAATCTATAGCCCTTTTCCGGCACTCCGCTAGAGGGTTTCATCATCCTCATTGGTGCCTCTCTGATGGTGCATGAGTAGTTTACCACAGACCTATGGCTCCATACGCAGTAGCTAGATGGCTTCTTCTCTCTTTGTATCACAACACAATGGTCCATTGGAGATCTATTTGATGTAGTGACTTTTTGCACTGTGTTTGTTGGGATCCGATGAATTGTGAGTTTATGATCAGATTTGCCTTGATTTAATATCCATTCTTAATTATTATAGCCTGATATTTCTTCTCCAATATTTGGGTTTTGTTTGGCCAACTTGATCTATTTATCTTGCAATGGGAAGAGGTGCATTGTAATGGGTTCGATCTTGAAGTGTCCTTTCCTAGTGACAGAAGGGGCAGCAAGGCATGCATGTATCGTTGCTATTAAGGATAAAAATATGGGGTCTATTCCTACATGAATAGATCTTGTCTACATCATGTCATCGTTCTTATTGCATTGCTCCATTTTTCCACAAACTTAATACACTAATGCATTCTGGATAACGGTCGATGTGTGGAGTAATAGTAGTAGATGTTGGCAGGAGTCGTCTACTAATCTTGGACGTGATGCGTATATACATGATCATTGTCTTGGATATCGTCATAATTATTTGCTTTTCTATCAATTGCCCAACAGTAATTTGTCTACCCTCCGCATGCTAATTTCTCGAGAGACGCCACAACTGAAATCTACGGCCCCCGGGTCCATTTCCCGATCATGTACTTTCAGATCTATATTGCCATTTGCCTTTTTCTTTATTTGCAACTTTTATCTACATATCCATATTATCAAAACCCCCAAAATACCTTGCTGCGTTTTATTTGCTTTTATTTGCATCTTTCATTCTACTACAACTTTATCCTATCATTATGTCACTTTTTGGCATCGTTACCAGGAAGGTATTGACAACCCCTTTAACGCGTCGGGTTGTAAGTATTTCTTCTTTGTGTGCAGGTACGTTCACATAGTGTTGCTTGGTTCTCCTACTGGTTTGATAACCTTGGTCTCATCACTGAGGGAAATACCTTACCATTGTTGTGCCGCATCCTCGCTTATTCCTTGGGTAAATATCGATGCATCTCAAGCGACATCAAGGAACCACGTGTCAGCTCCACATTGGGACAGATGTCAACGGTCCAATGGACAGGAGGTGCCTGTGATATATGTAGGTTAAAAGGCCGCACATTTGTTGGTGAAATATTTGCCCTCCTATGTTTTGGAGATTGTTGACAGAAACATGCATGGAGTGATTTATTTGCTAGTGCACTCAAAGAAATAGTCCATGCAGCAACGAAGAGAATGCTGTCTCCAGTGTCAAGTTCGAGGAACTTTATCGAAGAATATCTGCTTTGCAGAGAAGAAGGAGCTACATCTGTTGAAGACATGTAGGCAAAAAGATTTACGTGAAGGAGTTAACCTCTCAAATATTTATTGCCGACATGAAGAAATTAGTTCAGAGGTTCTGTCCGAAGAAAATCGACTGCAGCGATAGGTAGTCGAAGACAAAGTGAAGACATTGTACTCATTTTGTTTTTCTTCTTTCATTTATTTGAGTCATAGGACCTCCGTACTATTAAGAGGGGTATAGGTTCTCGAAGCTTATTATCGTTGTGATTCTTAGCCCAAACCTAGGCAAGACCGAGAGAAATCTCTTAATGTTTCAAACGATTACCTGCCAGCAGTAGACATTGTTCTTCATGTTGTAGGAGATATCTTTTGGACCGATGAGTTAGCATTTCTTGCTCTGCAAGGAATGTTATCATTGTGCTTAATTTCCGATCATTGGACTCGTGTTGTTCGGCCATTGGCTGCTCCACATGTCCAATTTGGTCATTTCCCTTCAGGGAAGGTTGCGGCTATAAATAGCCACCCCGCTTGAACATTGCCTGTTGGCTGCTCTGCTTAAGATTTCTAAGAAGATTCTTCTCGTCCTTCAGTTTAGTCATTCCAGTTATATTGTTTTCTCTATGCACCTTTTCTCATCTAGACTATAGTGATTACTCTGTGTTGTTACATTTACTTCGTCATAGTTCTTCTTCGTGATTTCCCTTCGTAACTCATACCTTATCTTCTCTCACGATATGGTTCTTGTTAACCTGCTGCATTGTCATCGTCATTGTCAAGCATGTGATACATTATACTCGTGCCATCATTTCTTCCTACATCGACAAATATGTTCCTTCATAACGTGCTTGTTTGAGTTATTTTATATCAAACCTTATTTACGGTGCTATGATTGGGTTCAGATCAAAATATTCGGAAGAATTTTATTGAATCTCCCATTCACCCCCTCTAGTCGACATACTCTCGATCTTAACAGTTGGTATAAGAGCCAGTACTCCATGTCTTTGCTTATTAAAGGTCTAACAACCATGGAGTTTTGAATATGTCGTATGCAGGTAGATCCTCGTACTCCAGAAGGTTTCCTATCTTTGATGGAAATAACTATGTCTACTTGAAAGAGAGAATAAGAATCAGACTTCAAGCGATCTCTGGCAGACTGTGGAAAATGGGTACACTATTCAACACCCAGATGCTCCCAGTGCTGATGACAAAATTAAGATGCGTTTGAATGCACAAGCAAAGGATATCATCTGTGGCAGTATCTCGAAAGACATCTTCATTTGGTTCGAGAACTCAACACTGCGAAGCAAATCTGGGATGCCATAAAAAATGCTCATGAAGAATTCATTGCCAGAACAGATCCTCGCACTGAAATGCTTCGTGCCATGTACGCTAGTTTCAGAAGTCTTCGTAAAGAAAGTGAAATGGAACTCACTGATTGACTGACCAATATTGTTGAAAGACTGCATCAACGAGGAGTAGCAAATATCACCAATAAAGATGTGGTCAACAAGCTTCTGAGTGCTCTCGACGCAACCTTTGATCCTATCGTAGCTGAAATCAAGCAAAGAGCAGACTATGAAGAACTTCACTTCATAAAGCAAAAGGGAAATTATTCTTCGTAAAAGATGGAACTGTTGTTCATTCACGAAGAAAAGATGGAACTCGAAAATTTAGATCAAGAATCATCTTCATAAAGTGATAGGGAAATTCTTACACACTATGGCAGCTCCATCAAAAGGGAATTAGAAATGCTCACAGAAAGACTAAGTGATCTTAGAAGACAAATTGTGTGCCTCACTAATGATGACAAATTTGATTTGCCTGGATCTTCAAGAAAGTCCTCCGAAGGAAATGAAGTGTTTTAAGTGCAAACAATTCGGCCACCTGATAGAAGATTGTCCTTGCTGGGATAGAAAACCTAGCAATAGATGTATGTATCTTCACTGCAATGGATCCACTTGAACGAATCGTCATACTAAGCTCCCGAAGAAAAATGAATCTTCCTCATCTTCTTCGACGAGACCAGTCACTGACACACAACCATTGAATCCAACATGAAGAGAATATCACAGCTGAACAAAGCATGTGATGACATGCATCTGGAATCTGAATATGAATCTTCCGAATCCGATCAGAAGATGAAGAGCTTCACAGAATGATACAAAGGAGCAATGCCTTCATTGCTTATGAATCACCCAAGGAGCCACTGGAATAAGACATTGATGATGATGCTTCAAGCGACGACAAACATATTGCACTCTGTCTCATGGCAGAAACCTCAAAGGATCAGGTATGAACAAAACGCCGAAAGTCTATGACTGAATATTCTCCTGAATACATTGCATATGATAAAATAGTTAAGATGGAAAAATCTCAACAAGATGAACTTGAAAATCTTGAGAAAAATCTTAGGAAAGTCGAAGGATTACTGGTCAAAACGATGGAAAAGAATCAAGAGTTGATCGAGAAGCAAGATGCTTCTTCTTCAACTATTGATGATCATTCCAACCGATATGATTCCCTTACAGTCGACTCTTTGAGTTTATTATATGAACTCTCAAGTCACTGAAAGAGTCTCATATGTGCCAGTGAAAGAATAAGCTTCTCTCTTCGCCGATCAATCTCAACAACTTCCTAACAATTTTGTGCCTTCTTGCTCACAATGCCTAGAACGTTGCAATGCTGATTCAAGTGCTAATACGTCTAAGACTATCATCTAGAATATTGCAACGAATACAAATGATATATATAACCCCTCTTCCGAGGAAGTTGTTGCCATATCTAATGAAATTTGCAGATTAAAGAGCTTGCTTGAGACAGGAATGCTAAAGAGTCTCAAAGGACATCAAACTCTCTGTGATGTGCTCAAAAAGTCAATACTGCACAAAAATCCTCGAAAGGGAGGATTGGGTTTTAAAAAAACACTCAACATCGATGGAACCTACTGGACTCCCGAGCAATATCCTCGAACGAGTTGGGTTCTTGCCAAAAGTAAAACTCTCGAACCTGTCTAGATATCATACTCCCATTTTTGTTGTTTCTGACGAGTCTGACCAGTCAAACTACAAATTCTACAAAGAACAGAATGGTAACGTTTTCGCTCGATATGTAGGGACTAACTGCAGGTCTACTCCACCCAAGAAGCAAATTTGGCCGAGGAAGTGCATCATTGAATAGTTATCTGTTACTGCTAACTTGAACATCCAGAGTGTTTCTCTTCGAGGAAACGATTATCATTCGCAAACTGGTGCTGAAACTTTCTCTGATGGATATTGGTCAAATGTTTGACAGAAGGAGTACATGCGTACCTCCACGAATCATTACATTCATGTCTATGGAAATAACTTCCATGCATATTCATATGATTACTCTCGAAATGCACAGGCAAGCACAAATCTCATCTAAGGAATATCCCCACTCAGACAAAACAGATGCGATCCTGCCCACACAAGTGTGGGTTGCGAAAAAGAACTAACCCTTCTTGTAGGATCTACCTCAGGGATTCTACTCGCTTATTTTTAGTCCTGAGATCCATATTGTTGGTGATTGATCGTGTTGGTTTTTGGCTCTTGCTTGATTGTCAGTTTTTTCATTTTTCAAGTGTTTGTGTTACGTCCGATGAACAACTCACACATAGCTCTGAGCTTTGTGTTTCCTTCTTTAGGATGAGTATTTTGTTTCAGGCCCTTTTATCCCTCTGCTTTTTCTTGTCCAAATCTATGATGTCTATCATAAGCATGCAATTTGACTTGAAGAAAATTTCTCTCCGACATCCTAGGTCGCGAAAGAAATCAACTTCGAACATTTATTCAGTGTTGGCGTTTGCCCTCTTGTCATGGTGGGCGCACGACAGATGCCAAGGGATGGCTAAAGATAGGGGGCGGCTCGAGGGCACTGGTGGGCTTCAGAAGCCAGGTTGGTATGAGCAAGCGCGGGACGCAAGACATACCCAGGTTCGGGGCTCTCCGGAGAGATAACATGCCTAATCCTGCCTAGCATGGTTGATGTTTTACCAGTACAGAGTCGCTCCTTGAGCTGTATGGAGGAAGGAGGAAGACATGCCAGGGCTTAGGCTGCTTCTCCCGAGGTGTGTCTATCCTGTTCTCTACTAGTGCACATGTCCGTATGCATGAGGGCTCTGGGGGTTTTATAGGCCAACCCCCTAGGGATACAATGGTAATGTTACATGGCTGTGGGGCCGGATTGTCATCATCCGAGAAGCCAGCGCTGGGACACGCCGGGTACAGGGCTCGCCGGATTCTTCGTGTGTGGGGCCCGCTGGGTATGGGAGCACCGCGTGCCGTCTTGTCGTTCATCAGGGAGTGGACGGGTTGAGTCGGGTACTATGCGTTCCGTCGTGTCACCGTCTGCCGGCATCATGGGTGGTGATGATTACACTGTTGCCATGCCTCGGCTGACTAGGGGCATGTGCGGGGTACTATTGCCTTGGTCATCGGTAGGTGGAATCTCGTCCCATCGTATGGCTGGGATGGGACGGGAGCTGACCCGCGGCAGGATTGGGGAACATGCCACGGGTCGGTCTGGCTTGGTGGAGAAGTCTTGGTGCGTTAGTCCGGATCCCTTGAGCAAGCCATTGGGGCCTGATCGTGGGAGCCGGCCGGATCGGAGAGTCTTGGCCGGATTGGAGAGTCCTGGCCGGATTGGAGAGTCTTGGCCAGGTCGAGCGACCCGGCCAAGTGAGAGCCGGATTGCAGGGCGATGCTGGCCCCATCATTTTTGAAAAGGATCCGACTTTCGTTGCCTGCCTCGGGTTCATCCCCCCGATAGTAGTCCCCGAAGCTGTGAAGGTCCGCCATCTTCGGGTGAAAGGGCATTCGCAGTTTCCTTCCCTTGGACGCGAACTTCGGGGCCGCTGGACCCGGCAACACCCGCTGTGTGCCGGCTTCCGGAAGCCGGATTGCGGCATCCCGACAACGGCGGGAAACCGGGGAGTCCGCCGAATCTTTGAGCGATCTCTTCAGTTCTGCGCGGGCGCCACGTGGTGCCCGGAAGCCAGAGAGGCCGGACAGGCCACCCGCACGACGGGATGGGGCAACGCGCTAGGGCCCGCGGCCGCGTAGCCTCGGCCCACACGCGTGGATTTATCGCGTTGTCCGCTAGCCGGTTTCCCTTCTGGGGGCAGTTATTGCGCACGTACGTCCACATTTATTGCAGGGAAGTGGGAGAGGCGGGCGCAGTCGATCCCATTCCCCCACGTTCAAACCGTGGTTATAAATTGGGCCGAGGGGGCAGCGGAGATCGTTCTCGCTCGCGCCCTCCTGCCTTTCCTTGCCTCCTCTGCTTCTTGCGACTGCCGCGCACCACGACGCCCGTCATTTCGAGCAAAGGCCATCTTCTTATTCTTTGTCTCCCACGCTCTTGCTGATGGCGCTGCCGTCGGGCTCATGGATGGGCTCGACTGTCACCAAGGACGACATCACCTATCTCTGCACCACCAAGCGCCTTCCACCAGAAATGGAGGTCGATGTGCGCCTGCCGGGGGACGAGCGGGAGCCATGACCGGAGGGTGCGGAGCGAGTGGTTTTCTTCACGCACTTCAAGCGTGGGTTTGGGCTGCCCGCGAGTGACTTCTTCCGCGAGTTCCTAGAGTTCTTCGGGCTCCAGCCCCACCCTCTCGGAATCGGCGCCATTGTGCAGCTCTCGGGCTTCGTCACGCTCTGCGAGGCGTATCTTGGGGTCGAGCCCTCCCTTGACCTCTTCGCACGCCTCTTCACCTTGAAGCAGCAGGGGCCGAAGGCTTGGGAGATGTCGCAGTGCGAGGCCGCTGTCATCTGCAGGCGGTGGGGGGACGAGTGCTCCAAGGTGCCATTGTAGGATTCTTCCAAGAAGTGGCAGCATTTTTTCTTCTACATCCACAATTTGGGCGCAGACCGCATCAATCTGCCGTCGTTCATCAACTCGCCACCGTGGGCGAAGCTGAATTGGTCGTACTACCCCAAGCGGCCGTCACAGGCTGTGCTCAACCTGTTCGAGCGGGTGGCAGTGATGATGGAGCGGGAAGGGCTCTCAGGCAACGATCTCATCACGGCCTTCATCGCCCGACGGGTGCTGTCGCTGCAACAGCGGGTTCATCTCATCGGCGAGATGACCGGCCTTGAGGACCCCGACCGCATGTCGAATCTGCGGCTGAGGGCGGACCAGGTCGCGAGCCGGGTCAACGACATCTCCAAGGCCAACCTGTCGGACGACTGGCATTACGGGAAGGCTCCGTATAGTCATGCGAACCCGGCACCGATGGTGAGTCCCTGGTCTCCATATTTCGCTGCCGCACATCTTCTTATCCGCCCGGACACGACGCGGGAGGTGCTTCTGAATGCCATCCGGCATCCTTACGACCGGACGGGGACGCAGGTGGTGAGTGCCGTCTCGGAGGAGCCCGAGGCCCACGGCGGAGGGGATGGAGCAGCCGTCGAGGAGGGCACGGGGGCCGAGCAGGTGAGCCAATCTTTTCTTCTTGTGTCGCCAGTTACGGGACGGCGCCGGAGGTGTTGACGTGGGTCGGTGATGCAGCTGTGCCGGGCGGACGAGGCGGCGGCGCGGCTGATGCCGGGTTGTCTCGGGTGGCGTCAACGGCGGCGGGCGGATGAGGCGGCGGTGTGGATGGAGCCGGGTCGTCCCGGGCGGTGCCGGCGGCTAGCCGCCCGCGCGTGAAGGGCAGCGCCGCGCCGCCGGCTCTGACCATGAAGCGGACGGCGGGCGCGGTTGGGGGCGTGAAGCCAGCCGCCAAGAGGAGGCGCGTTGCCGAGCCGACGAGGCGCGCCGTGCCGGTGCTGCCAGGGTGAGATTTTCTTTGGCCCGAGCCGAGTGGCTCCGTTGAGCCCTTCTTTGCTTACTTGTCTTGTTTTTTCAAATCGCCGATCTTGTTAGCACTGGCGGCGGCGGAAGCCGCATCCCCCGAGCATGGTTTTTGAGTCGCCGACTAGTCGCTGTATAGTCGCCGACTAATCGCCAAGTCGTTTTCCAAAAATCAAGGCGACTCACGACTATACAGCGACTTATGGCGACTATACAGCGACTTTCGTCGACTATACGCCGAGCCGCAGGGCTCGCGGCGACTCGCCAAGTCGTGACTCAAAAACCTTGCCCCCGAGGATGCCGGGTTCCGGAAGAGCCGGTCTAGCACCGTCGACCCGGGCGAAGAGGAGGTGCGGGCGGATCCGGACCTTGGTCTGGATCCGTCCGATGCGGAAGGCCGGGCCTGGCAGGACCGGGACCGGGCCGAGGCCGAGCTGAAGGCGGCGTTGACCCGGGCCTGGAACGGTGCCGTGGAGGCGTGGGCGCGAACTGGCGAGGAGCCAGCGTGGCTGGAAATGCCGGCCTGGACGATGGTGGCGGCGACGGCTTTCGTGCCGTCGTTGGAGGAGGAGCACGACCAGGGTGGCCGTGAGGACGTGATGGACCTCGACTGCGAGGTCGTGGTCATTGAGGACGAGACCCTGCCATAGGCCGACGCAGTCGAGCAGGCGGGGGCCGATGGAGGCGGTGGTGACGCCGTCTTTGGGGAGGCGGTGCTGACAGCGCCGCATGGGGTGCCGGTGGTGGTGGCACCGGAGAAGACGCCGACCGAGGGGAGGCGGCCAGCGGCGAGCACGCCTTTCTACTCCGGCCCGGGACCCGCCGGGCTGTTGGGCCGCAGCCGCCATGGCACGGAGCCGGCGAGGTTTTCTTTGGGCCGCCGACCCAGGAGGAGGCGGCCATGGCCGCCGTGACCCGGCGCCTGCGAGGGCGGAAGGACCGGGTCCAGTCCTACGCCCGGGCCGAGCTGGAGCAGGCGCAGGAGCTGGAGGATGCCGTGCTCGTAAGTCCTTCCTTCTTGATGCTTGTCACTTCGTAGTGGGGGCGCGCCAGCGCACCCACTGGGTGTAGTCCCCAAGATTTGGGCCAACTGCGTAGCAGTTGGGTCGAATCTTCAAATTGATGTCTTCTTTACTGATTGTTGTTTCGTTCTGTAGCAACTAGACTCCTATCGGGTCGGCGTCTACAGCCGGCTTCTTGAGGCGCACGAGCGGCTCAAGGAACAGTTGGCCGTCAAGGAGGAGGAGCTCCGCGTCGTGACAGGTACTTGTTCTTGTGTTTTTCCCTTCTTTCTTGCGAGTCTTCGGGGTGGTGCTTGATTTATTAGTCATTCTTCCGCAGCCGTGGTGGAGCAGGCGAGGCAGGAGGCGACGGGAGCCCGGCAGGCGCTTGATGAAGCCGGCCAGCTGCAGAAGCATCTGGCGGGCGACATGAGCCGCCTCGAGTCTAAGGTAGAGTAGCTCCGGGTGGAAACCGCCAAGGTTGCGGAGACACAACGGGCCCTTGCCGAGGCGGACCAGTAGTGCGGCAAGCTGGCCGACGACAAGGGCCAGCTCCAGTTCGTGGTGGAGTGCCTGAAGGGGCTGGTGGCCACGGTGGAGGAGGCCAAGCAGGGGGAGACCCGGCGCCGCGAGGAGGCCGAGAAGGCACCCGTGGACAAGGATGCCAAGCTGAAGGCGGCCAAAGCCACGGTCACCCAACTGGAGGCAACGGTCAAGGATCACGACCGCGCCCTCGACCAGGAACGACGCGGTACGTTGCTTGAAGCACATCACCTGGAAGAATCCTTCTCCAGTAAGTGCTTTTCTTTGGTCTTTTACCGGGCTGAGGTTCCGGCTTCTCTTTTCATAGCGACTTTCTTCTGATTCTCTTCTCGACAGGGTCTTCCCGGACACGCAGGAGCTGGCGGAGGAGGCGGTCCGCTCCCAGCGTGATCCGGAGGGAGTGGTCGGCTCCAGAACTGATCCCAATGTGGCCTGGAACTTCCCGGAGCTCATGACCGCTGCCGAGGCTCGTTTGCAAGCCTTGGGCAGGTAGATGGCGTGGCTCTCCGAGGCTGGCACAACGATGACGACAGCCATTAAGCCGGGCTCCGCTGCGCCGACCAGCTTCTCGCAGCTTGCGCGATGGCTTGAGGCAGGGCCGGATCGGCTCCATGACTGGTGCCTTTCCACCGCCAGTGCTGGTGCCGAGATGGCGCTTAGGTTCGCGATGTCTTGGCATCCGGACCTGTCGCTAGAGGTAATAGTGGGCCAGCGAGCCGTCTCAGAGAGCCAGTTGCAGGCGGAGGTCGGCCGGATTGCTGGCCGGGCCAGCTACATCACCGGGTTCTCCTATGTGACACCCCGAGACCGATGCACCAGGTGTCAGCCAGTTATTCGTCATCGTTGCCATGTCATCTGCTTGCGTGTTGCATCTTTGCCTTGTCATCATGTGCATTGCATCATCATGTGTTCAAAACTTGCTTCCGTCCGAGCCCGCCCATCCTTTTCGTTGTCCGCTCTGAGCCCAGACACACTCGCACGCGCCCGCGACACTGTAGAATATTTATTTTATAAGTGGCCGGAAAATGTTCTCGGAATGGGATGAAACTTGGCATGTGGTCTTATTATAGTGTAGACAGACCGCCTATCAAGTTTCGTCGCATTCGGAGCTCGTTTGATAGCCCAACCGTTAAACATAGAGCGGCACTATTGCCGGTTTATTCGTCGTACGTTTCGGTCTTCGAAACTGCCCCCGCGGCCCTCTCATCTCCCTTCTCTTCTCAGCCCGACGCCTTCTTCCACAACCACAATCAGCCCACTAGGCCTCTCCAAGACCCCCTCACGTCCGGAGCTATCGGATCGCGATCGGATGCTCCGAAATCACCCAAAAGTCCAAGTCCTAGGCCCCCTACCCTATATATATACACCCATATGCCATTTTTGGCCTTCTCCTTCCTCCCTCCTGAAAATCCGCACCCCTCCACCCCTGGCTTGCCACTTGTCGCCGCCAAATCGGAGCAGCCACCACCATCCGCCGTGCCCGGCCATTCCAGGCGCGCCACGTCACCAGCACCGCCGCCTGCGGCCAATGGGGAAACACCACCTGGCCAGCGCCGCGCCTCCTCAGCCTCCGAGCCGCCGCCGGCCCGATCGGGCCCGGGGCTGGCCCGCCCAAGCCCATCGGGGCCCGAGCCGCCCGCCCACGGAAGCCTGCGTGCTGCGCCCCGCCTGGCTCCCTCCGCCGCCGCTCGCCACCTTCTGCGTGCGTCGCTGGACGCCGCCGCCACCTTCCTCGCCCTGCGCCGCCGGCAAGCCTTCCCCGCCTCCGCATCGCCCGAGCCCCGCCGCCCGTCTCCGTCTCCTGCGCCTCCCGTCGCAGCGCCCACAGCCATGACCTCGCCTCGTCGCCGTCCTCCGCATGGAGCTTCGCCGTCGGACCTCTGCTCCGGCCAGGGAGCAGCCGGATCCGCCGCCTCCGCCCACGCCGTTTCCCCGCCGTCGCCGGATCCGGCCAGGAGAGTCGGATCCACCTCTCCCTCGCTGCCTCGGAGTTCGTGAGCTCGCCGACGACCCCGTCCTCGCCGGAGAGCAGCCGCCGCCGTCGCCGGCCTCCTCTGCCCACCGCTGGACATGTCCGATGCGGCCGGACATGTCCGCCCTCCCCTGTGTCGTGCCACCGCCACGTAGGCCCAGCCACCGAACGTGTCCGGTTGGGCCTGGACATGTCCAACCCCCTAGAGGTTGTTTTTCCACTAAGTTCCTGTTTTTCTATATTTTGATGCATTCTTGTGATTGTGATAACTTTGTGCATGTGTGTCCAACTTGAGCATATAATATATTAAAATGTTCATCTCGAAGTTCTCTACATGTTAGTTGCATTTGCATGCATGTTACTGTTCACCTTGTTGTCTTAATCTTCGTTGCAAAACTGCTATGTGGTGTTACTTGTGAGCTCTAGTTGTCTGTCAACAATATGTTAGCATGTTTGTGAGGTTGTATCTTTGTGCATGCTGATCCAAATGGAGTGTATGATATGTCAAAATGTTCATTGTGAAGTGCTCTACATGATTGTTGCATTTGCATACATGTTAGAGTGCATATTGCCATGTTTATCTCTGTTGCAAAAGTGCATGTGGCTGTTAAGTGCTAAAACTTGTTACGAGATGCTGATTTGTCTTTTTCATATCTTTATGTGTGATTTTTGTTTGAGCTACATGTCAATATGTTTTAGAATCACAATCATGCCATATTTGCTATGGTGCAACCCACTTTTCAAGATATGCCTTGTGGTGTTTGCAACAAGCTTGCAAATTTACCTACTCGTTGTTGTTGTTTCCTGAGACTTGTTGAAAAACTGCTAGGTCTGTAACTGTTATAACCTGATGCCATGTTTTGTTGATGCCCCAATCAAATTCATGCTTGTTTTGGAGTGGACAATGATCATGTCTTGATGTCCATGTTATTCTCTATTCATCCATGCCTTTGGTTGCATATTTGGCCTGCTGTAGCTTATTGTTTTCATGCTCTCAAGTTACTATAAAATGTTTCCGTTAGCCTGCTATCAGCAAGTTCAGTTTTGCCATGTGAATTGCTAGTGATCTATGTATCCTATGACCATGTTCTTGCCATGAGTAGCTTCATAAACATGTCTTCTTCCTGTTGGTTATATTCACATGCCATGATATGCTTTGAGATGAGTTGCACAAGATTGCAAACATACCTACTTGTCATTGTTGCTGCCATGTCTAGTTTATTTTCAGTAAGTCTGTGAAACTGTTATCTTTTGCAATCTTGCCATGATGTTTTGAGCATGTTCTAGTGGTGTTTGGTAGTAGCTCAGTGATCATGCTTGTAGTGCTTGACATGTACATGCTTGCCATGCCCTTTGTTGCCATGAAGTATTATTGTATCATGTTGTTTTAATGTCAACTAAGTGCCATGTTGCTGTTTTTGGACATCTTGTTGTTATATCTTGTTTCATGTGTATGTGTTAAACCGTTGCTCCGTTTTGAGCGCGTCCTATATGAAACTTGTGTGTTTTTGCATGCATATGCGTAATATCATGTTGTTTACCTGTTTGGAGTGTGTTTGATTGATGTTTGGATGCGTTTTGCATCAATGACATGCTTGTCTTGTTTTGCTCATATCTTCTAGGCCGTAGCTCCAAATTAAATAAACTTTATATGTAACTTGACTAGAATTTCGAGTAGACCAGCATGGTGCATGTTAACTTGCTGTTTAACAACTTGAAATTAAGGTCTGTTCAGATCTGGACCAATTTCGAAATTTGCATATGAGTACTTACCGGAATTGTTATAAGTTGTTTCCCGCCTCATTTAAACTTGTTGGGTTTTGTTGTTCTTGTAAGCATCATTCCTTACCATGTTTTGCATCATGTAGCCTTGTCATGCATCATACTTGGTTGAGCATCTTGTCATGTTCTCGAGTGGTGTGTTTACCATGTTGTGTGCTTCTTCTCGCTACTTCATATTCCGTTGCGATCGTGAGGATTCGTTCGACTACACTTGGTTCGTCCTCGTGGCTTCTTCTTCGTCTTCTTCATGGACTCGTTCTTCTTCCTTGGGGGATCTCAGGCAAGATGATCGTCACCTTGGATACCTTTACGATCATTGCCATGCTAGTTGTCTCGATGCTATCGTTATATGTCGCGCTACCCATCATTTATTGTCAGCCCCTTTGCTTGTTGCCATGAAACCTCTAACCTTTGACACCTTCCCAGCAAACCGTTGTTTGGCTATGTTACCTGCTCGCTCAGCCCCTCTTATATTGTTGTTAGTTGCAGGTGAAGATGAAGGTTGCTCCATGTCAGATCTTGGATATGTTGGGAATATCACAATATGTATTATTATTAATAACACACTTATATACTTGGCAATGGGTGGAAGGCTTGGCCTTTTGCTCGGTGTTTTGTTCCACTCATGCCACCTTAAGAACCGATAAACCGGTGTTATGTTCCTTGATGTTGCGTTCCTAATGCGGTTGGGCATATGGGGACCCCTTCATAGTTCGTCTTTGAATAAAACTCCTCCAGCAAAGCCCAACATTGGTTTTAATTTGCAACATATTAAAAACTTAATTAATTAATTAAATTGCATAGGGAGTTAGCGCTACCCAATGATTCTTCTACATACACGGGGGCCAGTGCTGATGGTGTTGGTCCCAAACGAGTAACCTGCGGGGCCGCCATGGGGAAACTCGAGGTATCTGGCTCCTGTAGCTTGTCCCATCCGGACGTGGCCTGAGACGAGATACGCGTGGCTACTATCAGGGTGTCAGCACGCCGGGAGGTCTTGCTGGACTTGTTTTACCATTGTCAAAATGTCTTGTGCACCAGGATTTTAAGTCTAATCGGGTTGTCCCTAAGATAAGGGGTATTATTACTTTTACCTCTGCTGATCATGAGAGCTTGTTATGGGCTATGTTGGGACACCCTTGCATGGTTATGATCTTTCGAAAGCCGTGCCCGTGGTTATGTGGCAGATTGGAATTTGTTAATGTTCGGTTGTAGAAAACTTGTCAGAGGATCCGAAATAAAATACACGAACCGCGTGAGTAACCGTGACCGTCTCTTTTCACTTTGAGAAGAGAACACGGTGGGGTTATGTTTGACTCGCAGGTAGTTCAGGATCTTTAGCGATCATTACTAGTTTGCGATCGTTTGCGTAGATGCTCATCTTATTATTGTACTCGTAAGTTAGCCACCAGATTTATGCTTAGCCGCTGCTGCAACCTCACCATTTAACCTTTTCCTACCCATTAAGCTTTGCTAGTCTTGATACCCATGGTTATGGGATAGCTGGGTCGTCGTGGCTCACAGTTACTACAACAACAGTTGCAGGTGTAGGTTTCCGATGACTTGACGTGAGAGCGATGTTCTTTGTGTTGAAGTTCTTTCTTCGTCAGCAGTCTTGGTTTAGGTTCCTGGTCGGCAGCCTGGGATAGCAGGATGGATGTTGTTGTGCTTTTCATGTTTGCATCCGTAGTCAGATGTCTTGTGTTGATGTTGTTGTATTCATGTGACTTGTATGAATTGTTGTATCCCCATGTATTTATCTAATGGTACGATGTAAAGATATCCATCTTGCTAAGCGCCCGAAATGCGATTGTGCCCCAATCACGAGTGTGTCATGAGATCGGGATAGAATCGCATCTTGGGCATGACAAGTTGGTATCAGAGCCTCGACCGACCATAGGAGCCCCCTTGATTGACCGTAGTTTGGCCGTTGTCGAGTCTAGAAGAAAACTATTCTGGAGTCTAGTTATATCGGAGAGTAGGAATTATTTTTAGTCCTCATCCCCTTCGTCGCTCTGGTGAGGAATCTTGACGTAGGTGTTTTGAATTACCTCTCTTCTCCTTCAATTTTTTTTAAATCACGCGGTTAGTTTTCGTTCGTTGTGATGTCAGTTCTTTTCATCTGGTGCATTTCTCGTCAAGCGGAATTTGTCCCTCTTTGTCTTTTGCCAGTTTAATCCTCAGTTCTTTCCATCCGACATCGTTTCCCCATCCGTTGTGGTCTTTCTTTTTCCCACCCGCCCCCCCTTTTTCTTCTTGGAGCCGGAGTCTTTAATCGAGTATCCATCCTACTCATGTGAATCCTTTAATTCCTTTCCTCAGTTATTTTTTCAACTGGTGAATTCTCGTCTAGTTCGTCCTTCTTCGTCTATTTTCTTTTCCGATGGTTTCAATTCAAGTATTCCGTGTTCTTCATATTCTTTTCCCTCTGCTCAAATGTTATTCCCCTTGCTCGTTCATCTCTCGCCATTTAATTATTCTAAAGTTCCGAAGACATCCCAAGGGATTCGTCTAAGTTCCAATTAATTCGAGGTTGTCACCTCATTCGAGTCTTTTAATCGTTCTGATGCATCATTTCTCATTCGAATAATCATTTCCAACGGTGTTTCTCTTCGGTGGGCCCTAACCCAAAGGTATTTTCCCAGGATCTTACCTAACTCTTCTAATTATCCGGAGTATTCTCAAATTCTGTTCAAAGTGTGACGTAAGTATGGATTCCATCAGTCATATGCCTTCTCCAAGATCGCTTTCAATTATTTTCATGTGTGGTTCAACCTTTCCTCATTTCATTCATCTGGAGTATTTCATCAATTTATTCCATTGTGATCCTCCGAAGGCCATCATTTCCGAAGATTTCTTCGTTCTCAGTTTTCAACTTCGTCCTTCAAATATTCTTCATTGATGCATCTTCGTTGGTCTCACATTCATCCGGTGCTTCGTTCAAGTATTCACAATCAGTTCGCGATCTCTTCGTTCTCTTGTATCTAAATTCCCCAAGTGTTTCATTCTTTCCTGGCGATTCATTGTATTCACTCAATTTCAATTCTTTACGGTGGTTTGTTCTCTTTCATCATTCGATTTTAATTCTTCCCGGTGTTTCGTTCCTTTTCTTCACTCGGCTTCAATTCTTACGGTGGTTCGCTCAAGAGTTCTTTTCCGGTATTATCATATCAATTAATTCATTTTTATTCCAATCCAACCGGTGTTTCATGAAGATTTTTGCAAGTTCGCGATATATCCCTCTTTAATCATTTCAACGAGAATAAGTAGTATGCGAATCCATTGCTTCTCTTCAATTTAATTGATGAAGGATAAGCATAACATAATTCTTATTCATTCTCGTCCAGTTGATTAATCCTTTCCTTCGAAATTTGTTCTTGATGAATAAATTCTAGTTCCAAGTGTTTTCATCTTTTCTGTTCTGGAGTTCAAAGTTTTCTCGGCCATCTAATCGGAACCCCCATCTGAATCATCGCAAGGCTTTATCTTATTCTCATCATCCTTTTGTTACCAGAGTTCTTCATGGTGGCTCATCATGTAATTCATTCGTCAAGTGTTCATCAATAATCCTCGTGGAGCAGCTCAAACATTCTTCTTTGCGTCTCGAGATGCAAATAATTCTCCTTATTCTTTAGAAATGGAGTTTTGCATTTCTTTCTTCATTCTCAGCTATTCAATCATTTTGGTTGCGGCATAACTCACCTCAAGTTTTGGGATGATTTCCGTAAGTCCACAACAAGTTAATTTGTTTGTTGTTGATTTTTCAACAGATCCGTTCATCCCTTATTTGTAAGGACATTTTCAAATTCTTTTGTGCTGGAAGGTGTTGGCCTACCTCCTTTCTTCTCATTCTTAATTTGATCCGGAGGCATTTGTGTTGTTTCATCTCGTCATGTATTATCCCATCTTCTGAAGTTCATGTTCTATTCCTTCCATTTTCAGCCGGAGTGCTGCCCGGATTCCTTCGTTCGAATTCCTTGTCTATCTCTTATTAACCGGAGTGGCTCTCAAATTCATTTTCTTCCTTCAGCTCTTGTTTCTTGGCTTTCTACCATCAAGTTTATCATTTGTGCCGTGTTACTGTTTTGTAACGAAGATTCTCAATCTCGTTCATCTCCGTCGTATTCGTCCTTTCAAGTGGCTCAACCTCTCAAGGTTCTTTGGTTTCACTCTTTTGTCCTCGAAGAACTTTGTTCTTCCTTTTTCCCCTTAAGTCTCGTTCCTAAGATCTCTGGACGAGATCTCTTGTTAGTAGGGGAGTGTTGTGACACCCCGAGACTGATGCGCCAGGTGTCAGCCAGTTATTCGTCGTCGTTGCCATGTCATTTGTTTGCGTGTTGCATCTTTGCCTTGTCATCATGTGCATTGCATCATCATGTTTTCAAAAGTTGCATCCGTTCGAGCCCGCCCGTCCTTTCTGTTGTCCGTTCTGAGCCCAGACACACTCGCACGTGCCCGTGGCACCTCTAAATATTTATTTTATAAGTGGCCAGGAAATGTTCTTGCAATGGGATGAAACTTGGCGTGTTGTCTTACTATAGTGTAGACAGACCGTCTGTCAAGTTTCGTCGCATTCGGAGCTCGTTTGATAGCCCAACCGTTAAACATAGAGCGGCACCGTTGCCGGTTTATTGGTTGGACGTTTCGGTCTCCAAAACTGCCCCTGCGGGCCTCTCTTCTCCCTTCTCTTCTCAGCCTGAGGCCTTCTTCCAGAACCACAATCAGCCCACTAGACCTCTCCTAGACCCCCTCGCATCCGGAGCCATCGGATCGCGATCGAATGCTCCGAAATCACCGAAAAACCCTAGTCCTAGCCCCCCTACCCTATATATACACACCCATATGCCATTTTTGGCCTTCTCCTTCCTCCCTCCTCAAAATCCGCACCCCTCCACCCCTTCCTTGCCACTTGTCGCCGCCAAATCGGAGCAGCCACCACCATCCGCCGTGCCCGACCATTCCGGGCGCGCCACGTCACCAGCGCCGCCGCCCGCGGCCAATGGGGATACCCCACCTGGCCAGCATCGCGTCCCCTTAGCCTCCCAGCCACCGCCAGCCCGCTCTGGCCCGGGGCTGGCCCGCCCTAGCCCATCGGGGCCCGAGCCGCCCGCCCACGCGAGCCCGCGTGTTGCGCCCAGCCTGGCTCCCTCCGCCGCCGCTCACCGCCTTCTGCGTGCGTCGCCGGACGCCGCCGCCGCCTTCCTCGCCCCGCGCCGCCAGCGAGCCTTCCCCGCCTCCGCATCGCTCGAGCTCCGCCGCCCGTCTCCGTCTCCTGTGCCTCCCGTCGCAGCGCCCACCGCCGTGACCTCGCCTCATCGCCGTCCTCCGCGTGGAGCTCCGCCACCGGACATCTGCTCCTGCCAGATCCGGCCAGGTTGCGGCCGGATCCTCCGCCTCCGCCCACGTTCTTTCCCCGCTATCGCCGGATCCGGCCAAGAGGTCCGGATCCACCTCTCCCTCGCCGCCTCGGAGTTCGTGAGCTCACCAACGACCCCGTCCTCGCCAGAGAGCAGCCGCCGCCGTCGGCCTCCTCTGCCCACCGCCGGACTTGTCCGATGCGGCCGAACATGTCCGCCCTCCCCTCTGTCGTGCCACTGCCACGTTGGCCCAGCCACCGTACGTGTCCGGTTGGTCCTGGACATGTCCTCCCCCTTGAGGTTGTTTTTCCACTAAGTCTCTGTTTTGTTATATTTTGATGCATTCTTGTGAGTGTGATAACTTTGTGCATGTGTGTCCAACTTAAGCATATAATATACCAAAATGTTCGTCTCGAAGTGCTCTACATGTTAGTTGCATTCGCATGCATGTTACTGTTCATCTTGTTGTCTTAATCTTCGTTGCAAAACTGCTATGTCGTGTTACTTGTCAGCTCTAGTTGTCTGTCAACAATATGTTAGCATGTTTGTGAGGTTGTATCTTTGTGCATGTTGGTCCAAATGGAGTGTATGATATGTCAAAATGTTCATTGTGAAGTGCTCTACATGATGGTTGCATTTGCATACATGTTAGAGTGCATATTGCCATGTTTATCTCTGTTGCAAACGTGCATGTGGCTGTTAAGTGCTGAAACTTGTTACAAGATGCTGATTTGTCTTTTTCATATCTTTATCTGTGATTTTTGTTTGAGCTACATGTCAATATGTTTTAGAAGCACAATCATGCCATCTTTGATGTGGTGCAATCCACTTTTCATGATATGCCTTGTGGTGTTTGCAACAAGCTTGCAAAGTGACCTACTCGTTGTTGTTGTTTCCTGAGACTTGTTGAAAAACTTTTAAGTCTGTAACTGTTATAACCTGATGCCATGTTTTATTGATGCCCCAATCAAATCCATGCTTGTTTTGGAGTGGCCAACGATCATGCCTTGATGTCCATGTTATGCTCTATCCATCCATGCCCTTGGTTGCATATGTGGCCAGTTGTAGCTTGTTGTTTTCATGCTCTCAAGTTACTATAAAATGTTTCCGTAAGCCTGTTATCAGCAAGTTCAGTTTTGCCATGTGTATTGCTAGTGATCTATGTATCCTATGACCATGTTCTTGCTATGAGTAGCTTCATAAACATGTCTTCTTGATTTTGGTTATATTCACATGCCATGATATTCTTTGAGATGAGTTGCACAAGCTAGCAAACATGCCTACTTGTCGTTGTTGCTGCCATGTCTAGTTTATTTTCACTAAGTCTGTGAAACTGTTATCTTTTGCAATCTTGCCATGATGTTTTGAGCATGTTCTAGTGGTGTTTGGTAGTAGCTCAGTGATCATGCTTGTAGTGCTTGACATGTACATGCTTGCCATGCCCTTTGTTGCCATGAAGTATTATTGTATCATGTTGTTTTGATGTCAACTAAATGCCATGTTGCTGTTTTTGGACAGCTTGTTGTTATATCTTGTTTCATGTGTATGTGTTGAACCGTTGCTCCATTTTGAGCGTGTCCTATATGAAGCTTGTGTGTTTTTGCATGTACATGCATAATATCATGTTGTTTACCTGTTTGGAGTGTGTTTGCTTGATGTTTGGATGCGTTTTGCATCAATGACATGCTTGTCTTGTTTTGCTCATATTTTCTAGGTCGTAGCTCCGAATTAAATAAACTTTATATGTAACTTGACTAGAATTTCGAGTAGATTATCATGGTGCATGTTACCTTGCTGTTTAACAACTTGAACTTAAGGTCTGTTCAGATCTGGACCAATTTTGAAATTTGCATATGAGGACTTACTGGAATTGTTATAAGTTGTTTCCGGCCACATTTAAACTTGTTGGGTTGTGTTGTTCTTGTAAGCATCATCCCTTGTCATGCTTCGCATCATGTAGCCTTGTCATGCATCATACTTGGTTAAGCATCTTGTCATGTTCTCAAGTGGTGTGTTTACCATGTTGTGTGCTTCTTCTCGGTAGTTCATATTCCGTTGCGATCGTGAGGATACGTTCGACTACACTTGATTCGTCTTCGTGGCTTCTTCTTCGTCTTCTTCATGGACTTGTTCTTCTTCCTGCGGGATCTTAGGGAAGATGATCGTCACCTTGGATACCTTTACTATCATTGCAATGCTAGTTGTCTCGATGGTATCGTTATATGTCGCGCTACCCATTATTTATTGTTAGCCCCTCTCCTTGTTTCCATGAAACCTCTAACCTTTGACACCTTCCCAGCAAACCGTTGTTTGGCAATGTTACCCGCTCGCTCAGCCCCTCTTATAGTGTTGTTAGTTGCAGGTGAAGATGAAGATTGCTCCATGTCGGATCTTGGATATGTTGGGAATATCACAATATCTATTATTATTAATAAAACACCTATATACTTGGCAATGGGTGGAAGGCTTGGCCTTTTGCTCGGTGTTTTGTTCCACTCATGCCGCCTTAAGAACCGATAAACTGACGTTATGTTTCTTGATTTTGCGTTCCTAACCTGGTTGGGTATATGGGGACCCCTTGACATATCGTCTTTGAATAAAACCCCTCTAGCAAGGCCCAACATTGGTGTTAACTTGCAACATACTAAAAACTTAATTAATTAATTAAATTACATAGGGAGTTAGCGCTACCCAAGGATTCTTCTACATATAGGGGGGCCAGTGCTGATGGTGTTGGTCCCAGACGGGACCCTGTGTGGCCGCCTTGGGGGAACTCAAGGTATCTGGCTCCCGTACCTTGTCCCATCCGGATGTAGCCTGAGACAAGATACGCGCGGCTACTATCAGGGTGTCGGCACGCAGGGAGGTCTTGCTAGACTTGTTTTACCATTGTTGAAATGTCTTGTGCACCGGGATTCCGAGTCTGATCGGGTTGTCCCTAAGATAAGGGGTATTACTATTTTTACCTCTGCTGATCGTGAGAGCTTGTTATGTGCTATGTTGGGACACCCCTGCAGGGTTATGATCTTTCAAAAGCCGTGCCCATGGTTATGTGGCAGATTGGAATTTGTCAATGTCCGGTTGTAGAAAACTTGTCAGAGGATCCGAATTAAAATACACGAATCGCGTGAGTAATCGTGACTATCTCTTTTCACTTTGAGAAGAGAACACGGTGGGGTTATGTTTGACTCGCAGGTAGTTCAGGATCTTTAGCGATCATTACTAGTTTGCGACCGTTTGCGTAGATGCTAATCTTATTATTGTACTCGTAAGTTAGCCACCATATTTATGCTTAGCTGCTGCTGCAACCTCACCACTTAACCTCTTCCTACCCATTAAGCTTTGCTAGTCTTGATACCCATGGTTATGGGATTGCTGAGTCCTCGTGGCTCACAGTTACTACAACAACAGTTGCAGGTGCAGGTTTTCGATGACTTGACGTGAGAGCGATGTTTTGTGTTGAAGTTCTTTCTTCGTCAACAGTCTTGGGTTAGGTTCCTGGTCGGCAGCCTGGGATAGCAGGATGGATGTCGTTGTGCTTTTCATGTTTGCATCCGTAGTCGGATGTCTTGTGTTGATGTTGTTGTATTCATATGACTTGTATGAATTGTTGTATCCCATGTATTTATGTAATGGTACGATGTAGTGATATCCATCTTGCTAAGCGCCTGAAATGCGGTTGTGCCCCAATCACGAGTGTGTCACGTGATCAGGATAGAATCGCATCTTGGGCATCACATCCTACCACGACTAGTTCTGGCCGGAGCGGACGGAAGACGGTGGAGTCGTGCCTGCTAACGACTTCAGCTTGCTCCTGGATGATCCGGATGGCAGCTCCGAGGAGACGGGTGTCTACCGCGACACGAGCGTCGATGACGGAGACACCGGTACCTCGGCGGGCCCGGCGGATGCGGAGGTGAATGCATGAGTCCGCTTGTTTTAAATCTTTGAAGATATTTCTGCTAGGTAGCAGGTCCACTCCACCTACTTGGTGTATTGGGTGTAATTAATTCTGGCCTTGGGACTTTTTGAATTAAACGTTGTGTATAAGTGTCATGAATGCTTGCACTCTTGCTTTTCATCTGTCGAGCCGTTCTTCTACGTCCCCCCCCTCGGGCTTCCCCCCCCCGCGAGTCTAACGGCCGAGTCTCCGGTCCGTGACCACGGGTTTGGCCTTTGAGAGAAAGCGCGCAATAGTTAGGCATTCAAAACGTTGAGCGCGGGTGAAACACGCACTAGGCCGGCTCGAAGTGATCCGGCGGCCGGCCGTGTGGTGACTTATCTATTCGTGGCGTGGCCGGGTTGGTCGACCCGTCGGTCATTTGCTTTGTTTTCATGGCACGCTGGTGCTCTAGCCTTTGCGCGCTTGCCGGCCGACAGCCGAAGCCAGATCTATGGCTTAAGGCAGAGCGGGAGACCGCGGCGATGCCAACATGTCAGGAAACATTAAGCGAGGTGACGGGTAGCGACCGAGCCGGCCAGCCCCCGAGTCCCCGGGTCGAACGAGTCGAACCGGTGGTCGGGTTTGGATGAAGAGATAGGTAAAACATAAAATGCTAGAGACACAAATAACTTGGTTGGAAAGGGCAGCCCCGAGCATCATTCGGGGACCCTGTAGTTTTTAACTGAGCACAAAAGGCAGCGATACATACACGTACACGGCTAACTGTAAAACAGACAAAGGAGTTCCGCGTTCCAGGGCCGAGTTGTTTCTTCTCCGGCTGTGTCCCTCTTGCGCTTGTCTGACTTACGGGCGTTGATGAGGTAGTAAGCGTTGCATTCACACAAGGCTTTGATGATGATGAAGGGGTCCTCCCATGGGGAGGACATCTTGTGCTGGCCGGCTTGCTGCTGGACGAGTCGGAGGACAAGGTCTCCCTCGCGGAAAGTGAGGGGCTTGATCTTCTTGCTGTGGTAGTGCCTCAGGCCTTGCTGGTAGATGGCTGAGCGGCTGAGCGCTAGGAGACGCGCCTCCTCGAGGAGGTCGACGCTGTTTGTAATGCCCAGGATGGGACTATACCTCCTACATGTCGAGGCATGACTTAAAGGTATAAGCCCATTCTGGAATGATCTCAAGTTTGGTATCTTTGCACGACTCATGTAAAAATGGGGATGAAATTGCAAAAAGGAGATAGTTGGCTTACACTCGCCACTTCACACAATTCATTACATAAGGAAAACATTATTCAGAACATCACAACCCGACTACGGGCGAAGATCCAAAAGAAAGATACCAAAACAACGTAAAGCCACAGGTCCGAATCACCCCTAGTAGAAACCACTACTGATCTTCGAAAACGTCACAAGCATACGGCCACTCTCTTCATCGAGCTCCCAGCGAAGTACTTGAACCAGCTCCTGCATCATTCTCGGCTGAACCTGCATCTGGTGTTGTAGTATCTGTGAGCCACGAGGACTCAGCAATCCCATAACCATGGGTATCAAGACTAGCAAAGCTTTATGGGTAGGAAGAGGTATAGTGGTGGAGTGGCAGCAGCGGCTAAGCATAATATGGTGGCTAACTTACGAGTACCAGAATAAGATGTGCATCTACGCAAACGGTCGCAACTAGTAGTGATCGCTAAAGATCCTGAACTACATACGAATCAAACATAACCCCACCGTGTTCTCTTCTCAAAGTGAAAAGGGACAGTCACGGTTACTCACACAGTTGTGTGTTTTACTTCGGATCCTCTGTCAAGTTTTCTACAAACGGACATTAACAAATTCCAATCTGCCACATAACCACGGGCACGGCTTTCGAAAGATCATAACCCTGCAGGGGTGTCCCAACTTAGCCCATCACAAGCTCTCACGATTAGCTGAAGTGATAAACATAATATCATCACCCCTTATCTTAGGGAAATCCGATCAGGCTCGGCATCCCGGTGCACAAGACATTTCGACAATGGTAAAACAAGTCCAGCAAGACCTCCCGGCATGCCGACACCCTGATAGTAGCCGCGCGTATCTCGTCTCCGGCCACGTCCGGATAGGACAAGCTACGAGTAAAACCAAACCTCGAGTTTCCCCGTGGTGGCCCCGCAGGTTGCCCGTTTGGGACCAACAACATCAGCACTGGCCCCCCCTGCTATGTAGAAAAGAGTACCCGGGGACGCGACCCCCTATGCAATTTAATTAATTAATTAAGTTGTTATTATGAGCAAATTAAAACCAATGTTGGGCCTTGCTGGAGGAGTTTTATTCAAAATCGAAGTGTCAAGGGGTCCCCATCCACCCATCGTGTAAGGAATGCAAAATCAAGGAACATAATGCCGGTTTATCGGCGCCTAAGGTGGCATGAGTGGAACAAAACACCGAGCAAAAGGCCAAGCCTTCCACCCATGCCCAGTATATAAGTGTGTTAATAATAATAATAGATATTGTGATATGCCAACAACAAGTTCCCTCCTGGAACGAACTTCATCTTCACCTGCAACTAACAATGCTATAAGAGGGGCTGAGCAAGCGGGTAACATAGCCAAACAGTGGTTTTCCTAGGAAGGTGTCAAAGGTTAGAGGTTTCATGGCAACAAGGAGAGGCTGACATAAAAGATGGGTAGCGCGACATGTAACGATAGCATCGAGACAACTAAGCATGGCAATGGTAGTAAAGGTATCCAAGGGTATGATCATCTTGCCTGGGATCCCGCGAGGGAGAAGAACAAGTCCAGAAGTAGATGGAGCAACATAGTCGAGCGAATCCTCACAACTCCGGAACGAAACCGAAGCTAACAGGAGAAGCAACCGGAAAGAAGCAAACAACACGGTAAACAAGCATAAACATGGCATACGATGCACATTCAAGTATGATGCATGTCCTGTTTAAATATGCATGGCATGGCAATGTTCACAAACAAAACTACAAGTTAAGTGGAGCTCAATATGCAACGAGTTGCATATTGATGAAACACCACATGTTAATTATTTAATTGACTCTCGTTTATTTACAAGACAAGATTAAATGTATTTAACATGGCAAGAGGTGAAGCAAGAGCAAACTACCTATTTAGGCAAGTTTAAATGAGGCCGGAACAACAAACAACAATTCAGGGAAAACCCCCATATGCATGTTTAGCAATTTTTAAGCAAACAACAATTAAACATTTTAATGTTGTTAACATGATGCGGATGACATGATCAAGTTTATGCAATTTTTATTAAAAGTTGACATGAAGAGATAAGGAGTATATGTCATCGTGGTGGAAGGAAAGGGTGCCACGGCAACGATCTGAAAATGATGCAATGCAACATATCGGTTCCGGTAACTCGTTGAGAGACCGGTGCAAAAGAAAAGGTGGCGTGAGCGAGCGGAACAAGATGAAAGGTGGGGTGATCCCGTCACCGGGTTCCCACGGGTCGGTGACGAGGCAACCGAGGAGCACGACCAAAAGAGGAAACGGGCACGGTGCACACAAGGGAAAACATCTCATACAACACAAGAATTCGTCCACGGGTCATCGTCTCCGGGTTATACCTTCGGAACGCTCGTTCTCGAAGCGGTTCGAGTCGTCGAGGGACCTAGTGGAAGTAGTGGAAGTAGATGTGCACGTGGTCGTCGAGGGAAGTAGTAGTACACCAGGCAATGAGGTCGTCGTGGTACACGTTCGTAGAGGGAAGTAGTCGAACACGTTTCCGAAGAGGTACTCGCCGGCGGGGTACTTGTCGAGTCGTCGTTGACGTAGGGGTACACGTTTATGTAGAGGTACTTGCGGTCTCGGTGACGGTAGTTGTTCACGTTCGTAGATGTACAAGTCGTCGGTAGAGGTACTCATCATCGGAGAGGAAGTAGTCACTCGGGCGTCGAGGTACTTGGCGCATCATTGCACTTGGCGTAGTCGAACTTGACGGATCCGAACCCTTCGGTGTCGATCTTGGCATAACTTGGTCTTCAGGTCGTCGTTGGAAGTAGTTTTACTAGGCACCGGCGACGGAGGTACTTGGACTTTGCAGAAAAAATATAACAGCAGCAACAAGGAGATGGCAACACGGCAGAGGAGAGGCACGGAGGCTGCTCGAGGGCTCGGTCGCCGGCGCTTGGCGAGGTGGCTGCAGGCCTCGGGCGGCAGTGAGGAGGCAGCCCCAACCATGGCAACAGCAGAGTTCGGAGCTCGGCTCCATGGCGGTAGCTGCGGGCGTGGCCTCGCTGGAGGAAGAGGCTGCAGGGCGCTGGTGGAGGCCGACGGGCGCGACCAACGAGGAAGGAGCGGGCGGCGCGGTGGCGCTCGCCGGGGCTTGGGGCGGCCATGGCGTGAGGTGGTGGTGGAGTGGTGCTGAGGAGAAGGGGCACGGCGCGCGGCGCTGGAGAGGCCTGGCGATGCGGGGCGGCGCTGGGGCTCGGGGAGGGACGACGCGGCTCCGCGCGAGGAGAGCCCGCGAGCTCCGGCCACCGTGGTGGTGAGGACGAGCGCCCGGTGGAGATAGGAGGAAGGCGAGGGAGAATCAGGCGCTGGGGCTCGGGCTCCTGGCGTCGAGGCTGGAATGGATGGGGTCGGCGAGGAGATCGATGAGGAGGGGTGCGGCGCTAAGGGGGGATGAGGAGCGAGGGATTGGGCCTGGCGGCTCGAGATGGGCCTTAGGGAGGCCTGGGCCAAAAGGAGGCCGCGGCTGGGACTCTTCTCTTCTCTTCTCCGTCCTTTCTAAAACAGAAAAGAAAAGAAAAGCAAAGAAGAAAAGGAGAAAAGAGGAAGTGTTTGGGATAATGTTTGGGCACAGGGTTAATTTTCCCGGACTCATAAAAATGAGCATGATCCAAGAAAATTATAAGTGGCATGAAAGAAAGATGTAAATTCAAACACATTTGATTTTTCTTCAAATGGTTTCGAACTAGGACTTGGTTTTTGAAGTGTCCAAAAATGTTCGGATTTTTGAAGGAGCCTCGATAAAATGGAAAGAATAGTAGAGACGGTTTGGCGGTGAAACTTGAAGCAAAAGAGGTCTGGAGAATAAATGCAAGTGTGTTACGGTGATCCCAAACTAATGGGATATTTCTATAATAGCTCCATAACTATTAGGATGATACATATATGTTATAAAGAGAAGTCATCCTTCTCTCGATTTAAATGGACCGAAGGTCCACACGATTTATTTAGTTGAGATGCAAAGATTAAAGACATGATGGCATGATGACATGATGCAAAGCAAAATAAATAACGCAAGCACCAATGAAACACACGGGAGAACCCAGAACATCTGGAATCTCTGGAATCTTCTGGGACGTCGGTCTTCGGGCGTCACACTGTCCTCACAGGATTTTTTAGCTTCGGCCTCAGTGTACATCGTGACACGCGGCGAGTCGAACTCTATGTTGGTCGGGATGACAGCTTCTGCTCAGTTGATGAGGAAGAACGGGCTAAACCCGGTCGACCGGTTCGGCGTTGTTCGGAGGCTCCAGAGGACGGCCGACAGCTTGTCGAGCCAGCTGCCGGATAGGATGAGGCCGTTTGCCCGCTTGACCTGGCCGTTGGACTGCGGGTGTGCAACGGACACCAGGTCGAGGCGGATGCCGGAGACATAGCAGTACTGCGTGGGTGCGCCCATGGCGAAGTTGGTACCGTTGTTCGTGATGATGCTGTTCCGCATGCCATAGCGCACCCTATGTCCTTGATGAATCGGATGGCCGTTGGCCCATCTAGCTTCTTGATCAGGCTTGCCTCGATCCACTTGGTGAACTTGTCGATTGCTACCAGCAAATGCGTCATGCCACCTCGGATTGTTTTGATGGGTCCCACCATGTCGAGCCCCCAGACCGCGAAGGGCCAGGCGATCGGTATGGTCCGGAGTGCCGACGTTGGTTGGTGGGTGCGCTTGCTGAAGCGCTGGCATCCTTCGCACTTGAGGATGAGCGACTCGGCGTCTTGGAGGGCCGTGGGCTAGTAGAAACCATGGCGAAAAACGTTGGCCACCATGGATCGTGACGCTGCGTGATGCCCACACTCGCCCAGGTGTATGTCGAGGAGGATCTCCACGCCCTTGTCTTGCTCGACGCAGCGTTGGAACATGCCGGTGGGACTGCGCTTGACGAGCTCGTTGTTGATGATGTTGTAGGCGGACGCTCGATGCTGTACTTGCCGAGCTTCGGTCTCGTCGATGGGGAGGATCCCGCTCTCCAAGAACTCCGAGATGGGTAGGGCCCATGATGGCACTGTCACCATGGCGAGAACGACCACCATGGTTGGTTCAGGGGTGGCAGTCGCCGGGTCGGGAGCGAAAGTGGCCGGATTGAGGGTTGCGGTCACCGAGCTTAGTTCGGCAGTCTCCGGGTCAGACTCGGTAGTCCTCGGGTCGGGTTCGGTAGTCCCTGGGTCAGGCTGAGAAGTCCCCGGGCCAGGTTGAGCAGCCCCCGGGCCGAGTTGAGGTGCGGCCGGGTCGTCCGGGATGTGGATGGACTCTGAGTCTGGAGACGGCTTGACGGACGGCTTGCGCAGGTGCTCGAGAGAGACGTCGGACGGAATGAACTGTCGAGACGAGGCGGTCTTGGTGAGCGTGTCAGATCTTGGGCTCCGGCAAAACCCTTGAGGTTCAAACACTGGGGTGTGCACGAAGATCTCTCCTTCCGCCCTAGCTCGTCTACTCAACAGCCCTAGGCCTAGCTCGTCAGATCTGATGAACAAGAGACACGAGATTTATACTGGTTCGGGCCACCATTGTGGTGTAACACCCTAATCCAGTGTGGTGTGGTGGATAGCCTTGTAGGCTTAGGATGAACTAGTACATGGGTGAACTACCTCCTGAGAAGAGGTGTTCTTGAGCTCAGGTGAGCTTGTGGTGTGTATGAGGTCTTCATGATACGATCCCCTCAATGATGACGGCTAGACCCTATATATAGTGGCCATGGTCCTCTTCCCCAATATTGAGCGGAAAGGAATCCCACAATGGCCAAATTTGAAGGGGGACAGCTAGTACAAGCTATCCTGACAAAAGTTGGTCTTTGCCTGCCAAAGGCTCTGGTGGTGACGCCACCATGGGCTCCGCGATGACCTCCGTCCTGCCGTCCTGCTGGTCCTGGTCTTGTTGCACCGATATGGAAACCTTTGTCTGACGCCTCGGGACTCCTTGCCTGCACCTACTGCTTTAGTACCAAAGAGGAAACTGGCACTCTGCGCCAGCTGGCGCCCGCCTAGCATCGGTCGTCACTTCTGATGTCACGAGGACCTCGCGAGGTGCCTCTTGGCTTGATATCTCCGATCCTCATGAGTTGGCTTGGCGAGGCCACCCCAGGCAATGCCTGGCATCGTCCCCCTCGCCAGGCTTGGCCCCTCGCGAGGGTCTTGAGTGGTTGCTGAAAAGCTAATGCTTCTGCCAAGAAGGCAAGACCAAATGTTCCTTCTCCCACAGAGGAACAGAAATATGATTATCATCTCATGATCGATGTAATTGAAAGTGCTACACATGATGCAAAGTCTAAGGACATAGGTAGTCTGGGACTACCTGATGACGTTACCAAACTGGTAACGAAACAATTCATTGAGTCGAGGAAGATCTCAAAGAAACTAAATCAAGCTGTCAAGGACAAGTAAACTCTCGAGCAAATGAGAAAAGAGGCCAACTCTGAGCTCGAAACAAAGAGTATGAACAAAGAGATTGTTGTACTCACCAAGACCCTTAGTATTATGTTGAATGAGAAAATTGATTGGCATTCGTGTCTGCAAATGGAGGTATCTCAGTTCTGTGATAGAAGAAATGAGGAGATTGAACGCAAGGCTGATCTCACTCCAAGGAGAATTAAAGAAGAAAAACATCAGAGGGCTAAAGCGAGAGCTAGCATGCCGAAAGGAATTGAAGATCGTCGCCTTCAGACTGTTGCTGCTTATGCTCCAATTGACTCAAGTACCCCCTTGCAAAAGGTTCCACCATCACCACCTCATGAAGATGAACCCATGCAGCAAGCTGGTGATACGTCCATTTTGCATCATGCTTTTATATTGATATTTATTGAATTATGGGATGTCACTACACATTAGGTCATAATACTTATGCATTTTCTCTCTTATTATACAAGGTTTACATGAAGAGGGAGAATGTCGGCAGCTGGAATTCTGGGCTGGAAAAGGAGCCAATATTAAAGACCTATGTTGCACAACTCAAAAAGTCCTGAAACTCGACAAAAGTCAGTTTTGGAATATATTAAAAATATTGGGCGAAGAAAGCACCAGAGGGGAGGGGGGGCACCCACCGTCCACGAGGGTGGGGGGCGTGCCCTACCCCCCTGGGCGCGCCCCCTGCCTCGTGGGCCACCTGGCAGCACCCCCGATACCCATCTTCTGGTATAATGTGTCTTCTGCACTGGAAAAAATCATAAGGAAGCTTTCAGGACGAAGCGCCGCCGTCTCGAGGCAAAACCAATCCAGGGCTCCAGCGGAGCTATTCTGCCAGGGAAACATCCCTTCGGGAGGGGGAAATCGTCACCATCATCATCACCATCGATCCTCTCATCGGGAGGGGGTCAATCTCCATGAGCATCTTCACCAGCACCATCTCCTCTCAAACCCTAGTTGACCTCTTGTATCCGATCTTTGTCTCAAAACCTCAAATTGGTACATGTGGGTTGCTAGCAGTGTTGGTTACTCCTTGTAGTTGATGCTAGCTGGTTTATTCGGTGGAAGATCATATGTTTAGATCCTTTATGCATTTTAGTACCGCTCTGATTATGAACATAAACGTGATTTGTGAGTAGTTACGTTTGTTCCTGAGGACATGGGAGAAGTCTTGCTATAAGTAGTCATGTGAATTTGGCATTCGTTCGATATTTTGAATAGATGTATGTTGTCTTTCCTCTAGAAGTGTTATGTGAACGTCGACAACATGACACTTCACCATTGTTTGGGCCGAGAGGAAGGCATTGGTGTAACGCCCAAGATGCGGCTATATCTCCTACGTGTCGGGGCCCGACTTAGAGGCATAATCGCGTTTTGGTATGATCGCAATAAGGTTATCTTCACACATTCCCATGTACAAGAACAAGGGGGGGGGGAATACATAGTTGGCTTACAATCACCACTTCACACAATGCATAAATAAGTCATACATTCATCCAAGTACAATCATGGTCCGACTACGGACAAATCCAAATGAAAAGAAGATAACCACCCACTATGCCCGATCGGCCTTAGTAGGAACCACTACTGATCGTGAGGAAACGTCATGGATATACGCCCACGTTCCTCACCAAACTCCCACTTGAGTTCCTGGCCATCAACTGAATCGACCTCGGTTGAACCTGCACCTGTGTTTGTAGTAAAATATGAGTCACGTGGACTCGGCAATCCCATTCCCGGGTATCAAACCTATCAAAGCATTTGGGTAAGGACAAAGTGTATAAGTGGCTACTGCAAGCACTAAGCGTAGATGAGGTGGCTAGCTTACGTATCATCAGAGCGAGAAGAGAAGTGAAATCCATCGGTCGTGAACTAAATCATGATCACTAGATGATCCTGTCTTCCTATGAGTCATCCATAACCCAGCCATGTTCTCTTCCCGAACTCCCTTGAAAAGAGAGCATCACAACTACTCACACGGTAGTGTATTATGTTTGAGGTTTTGTGTCAAGTTATCTACAACCGGATATTAACAAATTCCAATCCGCCACATAACCGCGGGCACGGCTTTCGAAAGATCATAACCATGCAAGGGTGTTCCTACTTAGACCAGCACAAGCTCTCGCGATCAACAGAGGTTAAAACCGCTTATCTTAGGGACTACCCGATCAGACTCAGAATCCCGGTGTACAGATATTTCGACAATGGTAAAACAAGTCCAGCAAGACCTCCCGACGTGCCGACACCCTGATAGGAGCCGCGCGTATCTCATCTCAGGCCACAATCGGATGAGCAGTCCGTACAACTAAAACCAATCCTCAAGTTTCCCCGTGGTGGCGCTGCATAGTTTGGACCAACACTCATGAGGAGCACAGGCCCGGGGTTCTTAATTAAGTCCTCGGGTGCTCGCCAGTCCCTATGCAAGTTTTTAGTTATTAGGCAAATGGTAAAACCAAAGTTGGGCCATGCTGGAGGAGTTTTATTCAAAGCGAACTATCAAGGGGTCCCCATATACCCAACCGCGTTAGGAACGCAAAATCAAGGAACATAACACCTGTTTATCGGTTCTTAAGGCGGCATGAGTGGAACAAAATACCGAGCAAATGGCCAAGCCTTCCACCCATTGCCAAGTATATAAGGTGCATTAATGTAAAATAATAGATATTATGTTATTCCCAAAAACCCAATCCACATGGAGCAAACTTCATCTTCAGCTGCAACTAGCAACGCTATAAGAGGGGGCTTGAGAAAAAGTGTAACTTAGCCAAACAATGGTTTGCTAGGTGGGTAGTTAGAGGTTTCATGGCAAAGTGGGGGCTGACATGCAAAAGGATAGGTGTCGCGATAAGCAATAGAGAGAGGCATCTAGCATAGCAACAATAGAGGTGATATCAAGGAATGGTCATCTTGCTTGTTGTGTCCTCGGTAGGATCGTAAACTTGCTCCTCGAACACGGTCTCGTTGTCGGGACCCCGATCCTAAGTCACACGGGTCTAGCTTGTAACACCTCATATCACTTTGCGGCCTCACGCACGGTATCCCCACGGGTGCCACCTTACCTGGCCCGGGACCGTTTGCGCATTTTGGCACACGTATATGATAGTGTCGCTAGCATCCATATGAGAGAGAACTCGGGCCGACATGACTAGTTATAAACCAAAAGTGGCGCTAAATTACAGAGACATGCATACATGACCCAGCAATGAACGTGTCGGTCATCAACGTATGAACCCAAGTCGTAGCAAGCTACAAGGACTTAAAGGAACAACGCGTGACATTTCCCCTAAGGGACAGACACAGGAACGAAGAAGTACACATGCCGGCCAACCTAAGTGTTCCGGAGCAGTAGCAAGCTACCAAGGCTCAGTGGAAGCACTAGGAGACATTTCCCTGTAAGATAGGCTACCAAGGGTAAACAACTAGGTGTCGGATCCCACACATAGCAATACACATTACACGTATGCATAACATGCAAGTATGTGTTGTACAACATGGCATCACAACATAACTCAACAACTCATATAGATAAGGCCCAGAAGAGCCATCATAGCATTTATTACGAACAGGGGTCACATGACCCAACATACAGAGCATACAGGCAATGAAAGCATAACATGTCTGAGTACAGACAAGTACAAATGAAAAAGGCTGAGAAGCCTGACTATCTACAAGACCCTCCCAAGGGTACAAGATCATAGCTGAGGTAATAAGCTAAACGTTGAAGTCCACGCGGAACCAATAGCGAGACTAAAGTCTCTCTGCAAAAACATAAATATAGCAAACGTGAGTACAAAGGTACTCAGCAAGACTTACATCAGAACTAACTACATATGCAATAGTATCAACAAAGGGGTGGTGGAGTTTGACTGCAGCAAGCCAGCTTTGACTCGGTGGCTATCCTGAAACTACAACCGCAAGTAACTCTTTTGAGGTGGCGCACACGAGTCCACATATTCGCCAATCAATACACCACTATGGATCCATTCTCGTCTACCTACGAGAAGGCCATCCGTAGCACTCACACTTGTCTTGAGCATTTTAGAGTATCCACTTTCACTTGTCTATGTACCACATAATCATCCAAGAAGTCCATAACCGCGGACCCGGCTATTCGAATAGATCATGTTAACCCTACAGGGGTGTACTTCTTCACACACGCTCTCGCCACTTACTGCCATGTACACATCGTATATCTCGACAACCTCCAAGCGAAAGCCTGGCGACGGTGTCGGCCACGACCTGACTAACCACACAAGACTCTAGTCCAGGTTTATCGCCTATTCGGGTTCCATCCGTAAGGAGATCCGGCCGGGTTGTCGCTCACGGACCCAAATGATGTGCGCAGGGTTCCCAAGCCCACCTCGACGGATGGATCTACGCTTGGTACACCGTGCCACGGTGCCTAGTCTGTCCCAAGCCCACCTGTACCGGGTACCACTTAGTAGACTACTAACACTACCTACAAACACCAGAAACTAGTTGCAACTCCTGGACAGAGATCTAGTTGATTAATAAGTCGAGAGGGGTCGAGTATCGGAACCCAATTTGTGCTAGTAGCTAGTCATTGGACAACTTACACAGAACTCAGTTCTTAAGGACGGTTCCAGTGAGACAACCCACCATGTACTCCTACATGGCCTCTCACCGCTACCTTTACCAAAACGTGTTCACACACCTAGCTCACAACAGTAGGACATGTTCATAACTTCCCAATTCATCCCCGATGAATCAGACCTGACACAACTCTAAGCAATAGCAGCCGTAATTAGAAAGCATGAATGAGTAGACACAACTTGGCTCAAACAACTCCTACTCATGCTAGTGGGTTTCAACTATTTACTCTGGCAATGATAGGTCATGCAGAGGAAAGGGGTTCAGCTACCGTAGCAAAATAGCAGTTCAATCGTTGTTGTCCTAATGCAGTAAAGGAGAGCAGGAGAGAGAGAGTGGGATTGTATCGGAATGCTCAATGGGGGTTTGCTTGCCTGGCACTTCTGAAGATAGTAATGTGTCTTCATCAGTGTCATCGATCACATCGTCGGAACAACGTCTACTGAGAGGGAACAAACACCGGCAATAGAGAAAGAACACAATCAATGCAATGCGACAATATGATGCATGATCATGACATGGCAATATGTTGTTGATATAGCTAATGCAACTAGCAACACAATTAAATGAAGTTGGTTTGAACCCAAGGTTCAAATTGAAACTCCACATGTGGTTATTTAAATGTCATTTAATAAATTTGACCTGAACAGCAGGTTTAACTTGTTCAAACATGCATGAAAATGCCATAAACAGATTCCTCATATTTTTCTGATCATTTTTCATATATAAATTATTTTCATCTGACCTACGGTTGATTTTATATGAATTTTAGAAGTTTTGGACTTTTTCTGAATTTCATAAATCATTTCTGATTTACAAAATATTCAGAAAATAGTTATGACGTCAGCACAACATCATGCTTACGTCATCCAGTCAACAGGGTTGGACCAGGTCAAACCTGACCTGTAGGTCCCACCGGTCAGTGACACAGAGTCAGCTATAGAGGCTGACACGTGGGACCCACACGTCAGTGTCACAAGCTAAACAGGGGGTTAATTCTAATCTAACTAAAGATAGGGGCGCCGGGGCCCATCTGTCATTGACCTAGAGGGTCATTAGGTTAGTGCTAACTAGTTGTTAGACCTAACTAAGCAGCACCACGTCAGCACCACCGGAGGTTAACCGACGGCGCTAAACAGAGGCGCCGGAGTTGCCCGTCCGGCCAGCTCCGGCAACGGGAGCTCGCGCGGCTCGATGCGTTGGAAAGCTGCTGCTGTGGCGCTTTAGATGGTGGCCGTGGCAAGTGCTGGGGTGGGCGGAAACGGCGGCCGCGACCTCGACGGCGGCGGCCGAAGCTCAGGCGCCGACGGCTGTGGCGCTAAGAAGCACGGAAAGGCGAGCTAAAGGCTCCGTTCATCTCCTTGGAGCAACCCGAGCATGAAGACGAGCTCAGGTGCAGGTTACGGTGTCCGTAGCCACGGCGACGATGAAGCATGTCTCCGGCGAGCTTAGGACCTCAAGGGGACGGCGTCTACGGCGAGAGATGGACCACGAGGTCAAGGAGAAAATGGAGAGGAGCTCACATCGGTCCAGATGAGAAGCTCAGCCGGCCCGAGGAAGCTCTGGAGCGGCCCAATCGGCGTCGACGATCTTCGGCCACCGGCGGTGAGGACGAGCTCGATGTCGTCGGTGTGGTGCTCCTCGGCTTGTGTTCTTGCCCGTAGAAGTTGCGGGAGATGCTTTGGAGCTGTTGGACACGATGATATGACGAGGGGACGGCTGTGGATGCGGTGGTCTCGGCGGCACGGCCATGGCGGCTTTGGCCATGAGGGAAGAACGAGAGAGAGGACGAGGGAGAAGGCAGAGAGTGAGGGGAAAGGACCAGGGGGGCTCGAGGCGTCTCCAGCGGCGCAGATCAGGACGAAGGAGCGGCCTCCAGCGCGAAGCAGGAGGTGGAGGCCTCCCAGCGCGAGCGTGCGTGTGCGCCTCTGCCTACTGGCAGAGGTTGAAGATGGCACGGCTGCCTGGTGGGCTGGGCCGCCTAATGGGCCAGCCAGGTAAGAAGACCCAGGTAGTCTTTTCTCCCTTCTGTTTCCCTTTTCTAATTTCTGTTTCTGTTTTTCTATTTTTGCTTTTGTTTTGAATTTGGTTTACTAACCAAATTATTTTTGCAGCTTCTGGAAACTTTTGTGGATGTAAAATGATTTATTCTAGAGCTCCACAAGAAGTCTCAGAATTATTGGGGCAATAAAAATATTAATAGGATTTATTTGCTCCAACTCAAATACATTAGTGAATTAAATCAAAGCCCAAACAATTCCCCAAAAAAGTTCAATATTTTCGGTTTGGACCAAAACCCTTGCCAAAATTATCAAACATTAATGAAGATATTTTTGGGTTTATTGATAATATTTTTAGGTTAAACCTAATTGCTTTGATTTGGTGCTAGGGTTTAGTCATCCCCATTTCAGGTTTCCTTTGAAAATAAACATGATGACATGAAGATCAAACAAAGACAACAGGGGAGCTAGGGCTGTGACAACTGACCCCCACTAAACAAGAATCTCGTCTCGAGATTCAAGACGTGAGGTAAGAAGACAGAGGGGACACAAAGCCATCACAAACTTCTCGTTCAACTGTCCTCCTCGAAGCTGTTGATTCATTGCATCATGTTGATCTTGGCATCCTTGCTTTCGAGGTCTTTGTCCAACACGGTGACGACGAAAGAAACTCTACAAAATTGATCTCCAGAAAGATCGAGCAACTCAAGATCAACTAATGGAGTGAGACGTTGAAACATTTCTTGAGCTGAGACATGGAACACACATCCAAAGGAATGGAGTGAAACAAATGATGAAGGTTCACTTGGCAGGCAATAATTCTACACGTAAAGAAGATGGTGATCGAGGTCACCAGACGGGGCATCTTAGAGAAGATGACTCGTAGAATTATTCCCTTAAGTGGCAAAAAGAATTACTTTTGATATTGAGATAATTGAAATTCTCTATAACAGCCTAAGACAGATCACAATCGATCGTTTGACGGAGTTCGAGAGAATGACATATCCGGATTCGAATGGATGATCTGGACTACATTGTTGAGGACAACGCGATGGATGATTTTGCTTATCATCGGAAATGGATGAGACCCATGGTAAAAATGGCACATTGGCGGTGCAAGTTGGGAACAAAATGCAAATGCTGGGAATGATTCTGGTAACTGGGGTAAATCCCAACAGTAGAGAGTAAATCTACTCTTTGAGAGGTTATAGCATAACCAAGAACACTGGGAGCAATCCCGGTTAGTGCCGGTGATAACACCTAGTGCTTGTGCGTGCTCTCAAGAACTTGAGCATTCCCATATTCATCAAGGTTTTACCATTATCCGTGCCAACGGTGTTGACAACACAACATACGACCATGATGAATAGCGATGGACGATGCAGATGCAAAGGAAGATAACACTTTCTCAGATTTCACCTTGGCAGAGTCAAGGGGCAAAATCTGGATGATCGACCGAGAAACATTTAGCACTCCGCTTCTGATGTTTTCCTTGATGTGCTACCCATTTATTAAAATGGTTTGGTACCTAGAACATCAAGTAAAAGGTCAGACTTCGGGAGCACAAGAATCCATAAGGAACAATTGTTGGAGTAAATCCTACGAAATCCTTATGGGGAGGTGGCCAACTTCTTCAATCAAGAGTCTACAACAATAGGTCTTCCGGTTGGGTGTGTTGGCCACGACATCCACTTTACCGGTTATCGAGAGACCAATATTATAGTTCTTGGAAAAAGCTCCAACCATCATATTTGCCTGAGATTCAGTTCTGGTTGGTGTCAGGATATTCTAGACTCATCGAGTCTAGAAAGAAAAATGAAAGTTTGCAACCCAAATCGACGAGACGACGTTGCGAGATTCTCGGGAAATGGACCGCGGTAGTAAGCTCCAAAACATGAGCTAGTTCTGCTATTACCTGTGAACATGTTGTCCAAGACAAGCATGACCACATAGTAGTCTTATGATAAAACAGTACCGAGTTCAGCTTAAGAAACCATTATTAATGACATTAAAGTCTCCACGCGGAAATCTAAAGTATTAACCTTAGAACAGACTCCTTTATCTTGAACAAATCAGTCGGTGGCTTGGTGTGCTAGGAAATACCGATAGGATGGAGGTAGCTAATCTCTCAAGCCATAGCATACTTCGCACGTGCATGACTGACTTGGAATGATTCCGGAGGAAGCAAAACTAACTTTCTCGAATTCATGGCGGCAACTTGCACCTAATGCACGTGAACTGGGAGAAAGTCACTTCTTGCACCAAACATATACTTCATGAACATGACAAGAAGATAACTCTTATAAAAGTTTCCAACACTAGCTGGATGTTCAACGAAGTCATGGAGAAGATAAGGATATTTGTTGATGGGCTCAACAATAGTTCATCCAGGTTTCCATATAGATGGAATTCCATAACTATGTGAACAAAGTGATAGCATTGGTCAGACCAATAGATGTAACGGTGTATGCTCGAGGGAGCAACCACGAGTAAGACAACATTATGAATAACATTGGTTCTGATTTGACTTGACGATAATCCATACTCAAATGAAAGTTTGGACAAGACAATAGATCCACAACTGATCACGGAGATCAATTGGAAAAGATATCATCTATCTTCAATATACACACAAGATATCCCTTTGAAGTGAGCTATGTGGATTAAGCTTTTATCTTCCAACTCTCCAAGTTGTCGATTAGCTTAACGAGCTAGCTCAGGGTATCCAACACAGATTCTTGGAGAAAGGGTGGTTTAGAGGGAAACCCGCTTGATCAGGAGCTCAACATAACGGCCAGGGAGCAACCTGGTAATACTTCCGAGAAGATATTCGGAAAATCACGGACCACCGCTATGTTACTAAGCTCGAGATCAATCTTGCTTTTTAGGGCAAGACAATATGATCAAATGAGCAAGGACTTAACAAAATCCTAACTCATCAATCAAGGAGTGCACCAGGAAAGATGGACTAGTAGCACAATCAATCTTAGAATGATGATTCGTATCTAGCATACTAAGAATGAGATTACCGCCCATTAACTACTAGGCAACGGAGTTGCTAGGAGTATTTATTTCACACATCACAATTCACTTGTTAGCATTCCGGTTACAATAACACGGAGTCCGAGGAATAAACGATGATGGCGAGAAGTATCACCTTATCAAAAGTTCATAGGAGGTTGTGCAATTCCCATGACATTCTTGACATAAGGATGGTAATACTTCAGAGTAGAACGGATCAAAATCTTAATTGCATTTTGATCTACGGAGTACAACTGCTTTGACCCAATCCTGGATATGGATAAGGTACTGGAGTTTGTTTCTCCTAGTCATTCAGAATAGAATGGCTTGACGGACCACAAGAGTAAAAGGCATCGATGAACACGAGTGCACAACTACTCCTGACTATCAACTGATAGATGCGGGTCATGATACAACTAAAAAGGGACAACTCAAAGGAACATATAACTTTCTGAGTTGTGGGTGCATAGATCAGTATGTCGAACTAGTTCAACCTATTTCTTCCGGATAACCCATGCAGAAAGGTAGGACTGGCCGAGTCACAGTATGAATGGAGTACTACTCAAGAGCACTCTGGTTGTGATCTTTTGGTTCAGAAGAACTTCTGCCATTATGGTTCATGGTATTGAAAGCACGATAACCACGGACCTCGAGGACTATCACAATGTTACTAAAATCCTAAAGGGACGAGCAAATACTACCAACATGAAGTAGGTAGAATGAATCTTGGGTTCAAGAACCCAGAAATAGAACGCGTACTAACTAAATGGCATCACGGGATGCTTTCGAGATTAATGGTCAGAAGCATCACACCGTAAATATAAGCACTGCTAGATTACTGGGTGATTCTATAAGATACCTAGGGTCATAATAATAACTCCAACATATGTGTCGAGGTAATAGAGTACCTCCACACACCGACTAGTGTGATTAATCTAGCCTAAAAGGACATCGGAAACAGGAAGGAAAGGTTTGCAAATGCATCAGACTATTTCGAAACCTGGAATGACTCGGACAGCATAACGGCTGTAAATGCTCGAAAATACTTTTGAGATCCAAGCAAAAAGGGTAGCATATCCACTTAACATCATAATGTCAAGGTTCTGAGACCAACAGTTGAACAAACGGAAGTAGTAGAAACTGAACTGAGGGTTGAATCCACCATTAACGTGATCCTGATAAATAGAATGAGAATCCTAGTTCTTAATCCCCATAGAAAGAAGAAGGTGACTCATATCAGAAGGTCATAGGGTAAAGGAGTAAGAGAGCGGAACTTTCCCTTCCACAAAGAATTCCCTTATATAACTAAAGAATTTCTAGACACAACTTCGACCAGTTTGGCTTGCTAATCCTACAGGCAGTCAGGCTCTGATACCAAAGTTGTCGGGACCCCGATCCTAAGTCACACGGGTCTAGCTTGTAACACCTCATATCACCTTGCGGCCTTACGCACGGTATCCCCACGGGTGCCACCTTACCTGGCCCGGCACCGTTTGCCCATTTTGGCACACGTATATTATAGTGTCGCTAGCATCCATATGACAGAGAACCCGGGCCGACATGACTAGTTATAAACCAAAAGTGGCGCTAAATTACAGAGACATGCATACATGACCCAGCAATTAACGTGTCGGTCATCAACGTATGAACCCAAGTCGTAGCAAGCTACAAGGACTTAAAGGAACAACACGTGACATTTCCCCTAAGGGACAGACACAGGAACGAAGAAGGACACATGCCGGCCAGACTAAGTGTTCCAGAGCAGTAGCAAGCTACCAAGGCTTAGTGGAAGCACTAGGAGACATTTCCCTGTAAGATAGGCTACCAAGGGTAAACAACTAGGTGTCGGATCCCACACATAGCAATACACATTACACGTACTCATAACATGCAAGTATGTACTGTACAACATGGCATCACAACATAACTCAACAACTCATATAGATAAGGCCCAGAAGAGCCATCATAGCGTTTATTAGAAACAGGGGTCACATGACCCAACATACAGAGCATACTGGCAATGGAAGCATAACATGTCTGAGTACAGACAACTACAAATGAAAAAGGCTGAGAAGCCTGACTATCTACAAGACCCTCCCAAGGCTACAAGATCGTAGCTGAGGTAACAAGCTAAACGTCGAAGTCCACGCGGAACCACTAGCGAGACTGAAGTCTCTCTGCAAAAACATAAATTAAGCAAACGTGAGTACAAAGGTACTCATCAAGACTTTCATCAGAACTAACTACATATGCAATAGTATCAACAAAGGGGTGGTGGAGTTTGACTGCAGCAAGCCAGCTTTGACTCGGTGGCTATCCTGAAACTACAACTGCAAGTAACTCTTTTGAGGTGGCGCACACGAGTCCACATATTCACCAATCAAAACACCACTATGGATCCATTCTCGTCTACCTACGAGAAGGCCATCCATAGCACTCACACTTGTCTTGAGCATTTTAGAGTATCCACTTTCACTTGTCTATGTACCACGTAAGCATCCAAGAAGTCCATAACCGCGGACCCGGCTATTCGAATAGATCATGTTAACCCTGCAGGGGTGTACTTCTTCACACACGCTCTCGCCACTTACCGCCATGTACACGTCGTGTATCTCGGCAACCTCCAAGGGGAAGCCTGGCGAGGGTGTCGGCCACGACCTGACTAACCACACAAGACTCTAGTCTAGGTTTATCGCCTATTCGGGTTCCATCCGTAAGGAGATCCGGCCGGGGTGTCGCTCACGGCCCCAAATGATGTGCGCAGGGTTCCCAAGCCCACCTCGACGGATGGATCTACGCTTGGTACACCATGCCACGGTGCCTAGTCTGTCCCAAGCCCACCTGTACTGGGTGCCACTTAGTAGACTACTAACACTACCTACAAACACCATAAACTAGTTGCAACTCCTGGACAGAGATCTAGTCGATTAATAAGTCGAGAGGGGTCGAGTTACCGGAACCCAATGTGTGGTAGTAGATAGTCATTGGACAACTTACACAGAACTCAGTTCTTAAGGACGGTTCCAGTGAGACAACCCACCATGTACTCCTACATGGCCTCTCACCGCTACCTTTACCAAAACATGTTCACACACCTAGCTCTCAACAGTAGGACATGTTCATAACTTCCCAATTCATCCCCGATGAATAAGACCTGACACAATTCTACACAATAGCAGGCATAACCAGAAAGCATGAATGAGTAGACACAACTTGGCCCAAACAACTCCTACTCATGCTAGTGGGTTTCAACGATTTATTGTGGCAATGATAGGTCATGTAGAGGAAAGGGGTTCAGCTACCGCAGCAAAATAGCAGTTCAATCGTTGTTGTCCTAATGCAGTAAAGGAGAGCAGGAGCGAGAGAGTGGGATTGTATCAGAATGCTCAATGGGGGTTTGCTTGCCTGGCACTTCTGAAGATAGTAATGTGTCTTCATCAGTGTCATCGGTCACATCGTCGGAACAACATCTATTGAGAGGGAACAAACACCGGCAATAGAGAAAGAACACAATCAATGCAATGCGATAATATGATGCATGATCATGACATGGCAATATGTTGTTGATTGAGCTAATGCAACTAGCAACACAATTAAATGAAGTTGGTTTGAACCCAAGGTTCAAATTCAAACTCCACATGTGGTTATTTAAAAGTCATTTAATTGATTTGAGCTGAACAGCAGGTTTAACTTGTTCAAACATGCATGAAAACGCCATAAACAGATTCCTCATATTTTTCTGATCATTTTTCATATATAAATTATTTTCATCTGAGCTACGGTTGATTTTATATGAATTTTAGAAGTTTTGGACTTTTTCTGAATTTCATAAATCATTTCTGATTTACAAAATATTCAGAAAACAGTTATGATGTCAGCACAACATCATGCTTACGTCATCCAGTCAACAGGGTTGGACCAGGTCAAACCTGACCTGTAGGTCCCACCGGTCAGTAACACAGAGTTAGCTATAGAGGCTGACACGTGGGACCCACACGTCAGTGTCACATGCTAAACAGGGGGGTTAATTCTAATCTAACTAATGATTAGGGGCGCTCGGGCCCATCTGTCATTGACCTAGAGGGTCATTAGGCCAGTGCTAACTAGTTGTTAGATCTAATGAAGCAGTGCCACGTCAGCACCGCCGGAGGTTAACCGACGGTGCTAAACAGATGCGCCGGAGTTGCCCGTCCGGCCAGCTCCGGCAACGGGAGCTCACACAACTCGGTGCATTGGAAAGCTGCTACTACGGTGCTTCAGATGGTGGCCGTGGGAAGTGCTGGGGTGGGCAGAAACGGCGGCCGCGACCTCAACGGCGGCGGCCGAAGCTCGGGCGCCGACGGCTGTGGCGCTAAGAAGCACGGAAAGGCGAGCTAAAGGCTCCGTTCATGTCCTAGGAGCAACCCGAGCACGAAGACGAGCTCAGGTGCAGGTTACGGTGTCCGTAGCCACGGCGGCGATGAAGCATGGCTCCGGCGAGCTTCGGAGCTCAAGGGGACGGCATCTACGGCGAGAGATGGACCACGGGGTCAAGGGGAAAACGAAGAGGAGCTCACATCGGTCCAGATGAGAAGCTCAGCCGGCCCGAGGAAGCTCTGGAGCGGCCCAATCGGCGTCGACGATCTTCGGCCACCGGCGGCGAGGACGAGCTCGATATCATCGGTGTGGTGCTCCTCGGCTTGTGTTCTTGCCCATAGAAGTTGCGGGAGATGCTTTGGAGCTGTTGGACACGATGATATGACGAGGGGACGGTGGTGGCTGCGGTGGTCTTGGCGGCACGGCCATGGCGGCTTCGGCCATGAGGGAAGAACGAGAGAGAGGATGAGGGAGAAGGCAGAGAGTGAAGGGAAAGGACCAGGTGGGCTCGAGGCGTCTCCAGCGGCGCAGATTAGGACGAAGGAGCGGCCTCCAGCGCGAAGAAGGAGGTGGAGGCCTCCCAGCGCACCCGTGCGTGTTCACCTCTGCCTACTGGCAGAAGTTGAAGATGGCACGGCCGCCTGGTGGGCTGGGCCGCCTAATGGGCCAGCCAGGTAAGAAGGCCCAGGTAGGCTTTTCTCCCTTCTGTTTCCCTTTTCTAATTTCTGTTTCTGTTTTTCTATTTTTGCTTTTGTTTTGAATTTGGTTTACTAACCAAATTATTTTTGTAGCTTCTGGAAAATTTTGTGGATGTAAAATGATTTATTTCAGAGCTGCACAAGAAGTCTTAGAATTATTGGGGCAATAAAAATATTAATAGGATTTATTTGCTCCAACTCAAATACAATAGTGAATTAAATCAAAGCCCAAACAATTCCCCAAAAATGTTCAATATTTTTGGTTTGGACCAACACCCTTGCCAAAATTATCAAACATTAATGAAGACATTTTTGGGTTTATTGAAAATATTTTTAGGTTAAACCTATTGCTTTGATTTGGTGCTAGGGTTTAGTCATCCCCATTTCAGGTTTCCTTTGAAAATAAACATGATGACATGAAGATCAAACAAAGGCAACAGGGGAGCTAGGGCTGTGACACTCGTCAGGAATCTCGAAGTCTCAATCGTCACCGAGCTCTACCCAACACAAGAATTCAAACACCGGAACAAAATCAATCACGATGCAATGCACAAGCACATGATGCAAGACATGATGCATATGAGCATCAACATGATATGATGCATCACAAATGGAACATGATGATCACAACAAGTGGCATGGAAAAATGCAACAACCACAACTCATTTAAGTGGAACACAACATGCAAGAGGAGCAACTTGACATAACAACACATAACTATTTAGTTGAACTAGTTAAGCACCCAACCAATTTAAATGTTGTTTAACATGGCAAGGAGTACATCACAAAACCAACTACAACATAGAAGCAATTAAAATGGGGCCGGAAGAAACAAACAACAATTCCGAAAAATCCCCATGGGCACATTTGTATTTGGTACCATTCTGCTTATTACACCATTATATTGTTTTAAACAAATAAACAGATTATACCATGCCGTTCTATGCAAAATTCTACCCCAAAAGCATACAAAGAACATTTTATACCGAGCTACGGTTTAAAAGTTATGAATTAAACCAATTACAACATGTTATTTAACACAATATAAGCAAACATCATTTTAAATGTTTTAAACATGGCAGAAAAATACATATTATGAAACTACATTAAAAACTTAACATAATTCATTTTAACTTCATTTGAAAAGGAAGCACAGTTTAAAAGATAAGAGCATTTCCAATTTGAAAACAAATCTGAATATAAAGAAAACAGAGAAAAAAACAACACTGACCCAGCCTAGACTAGCCATAGTCACTGACTAGTGGGTCCAGGGGGTGCTGAGGTGCGAAAGTGGGTGCGGGAGTGGGTGTGTGAGCATACAATATATGCCAGGTGGGGCCTGGGTGTCAGTGGGACATAGGGCAAAAATATGGGCTTAATCCACTAGCCAAAGGGGATTCGAACCTGGGTCTGCGGGTTGTGGCAGAGAGAGGCAAATCACTAGGCTAGGCGAGGGAGACTGCAGATGGAAGGCAGGGTTCTAGATGAAACAGATGTGTGCCTGCAGAAATAACAGAATGTAAAAACAGAAAAGAGGGCGTTGGGGAGTTGAACCCATGACCTCTCAGGTGGCATGCGCGGGCGCTACCCAGCACGCTATGCTGTGTTTGCTGACTGAAAGAGGGCGCGTACTCTTAAGACTAGTAGATGGTCGAGCTCCTCTATTTCCGACAAAGAAGACGACGACGGTGCCGGCGAGCAGCACGGCAACTTCTGCCGAAGCAGAGTACTGGCGGAGGTGCGGAATATGATGTGGGGAGCAGTCGTCTGATGCTAGCAGGCATGTGTTGACACACGAGACATGCGCGTGCATGGTATCTCGCGGACAAGCTCCTGCTCGCCTCGGGCGACGGCGACACATGTGACGCAGGCAGGGCAAGAGATGGGCAAGGCCATGGCATGTCCGTGAACGGAGGCGAGGCACTGTCATTGCTGCGTGTGCGTGGTGTGAGGGATCCGGAGCGGGGAGTAAGGAGGACACGCCATAAAAAGAAAAGTACAGGAAAACTACAGGGTTGGACACAGCGCGGAGAGCATGGCTATGGCACGGCCCTAGCAACGCCTACGAAAATACATCGACGATATGAAAGAGCAGAGAGGGTTCAGGGTATACCTAGTATACCTAAGACATGGATTCAGGGCTGGGGACACAGCAGCACGACGGAGGGGAGACGAAGAACTCTGGTGGCCTGCTGTCCCGCAGAGAAGACGACGGAGAGGACGAAGAGGACGTCGGGGAAGGAGTCGTTGGGCTCAGCTTGGCGTCTTAACGGATCCGGGGGTGTGCTGCGAGGCTCGTGCACATCGACGAGGAAGCCTGACGAGCTCCTATGCCGGAGGCGAGCTCTTGCTCGGACCGGCCATGGTGGCTGCAGGGAGGACATGAAGCGAGGTGTAGATGCCCTCCTGGCTGGCGGCGGCGGAGGATGAGAGGGAGAAGGAAATGGAAACCCTAGGGAGTGGGCTTGGCTTTAAAAGGAAGAGTGGGCGCGTCTCTGCGGCTTGCCACCGATGCCATGTGCCCTCGCTCCTGAAGTTTTACGGTGAGAGAAAGAGATTGAGAGGAGGAAGAAAAACAATGGAAGGAGTGGCTGCAGGTGGGGCCTGGGCGGTGTCCAGCGTGGATTCACCACGCGAGAGAGCGAGAGGGGCTGCGCTGGAGACTGGGTTGGCTGGGCCGGCCTTGTTGGTGAGGCCTAGGTGGCTTTGTGGGCTGAACTGCTGTTGTTGTTTCTTCTATATCTCCTTTCTTGCAATCTCTTCAGACCGAAATACAAGTGGAAAAGGCCAGGGACATAGGAGAGGAGTTTGGTAAATATGAAAATATTCCCAAGCCCCTGGGATTATACACTAATTGAATAAATTGCATTGGGCATTTTTAGAGGTAGAAAAATAAAACAAGTTTGAATATAATTCAAACTTGGGTCATTTTTGAACCTGACCAAAACAACTTCAAATCAGCTAATATTTGGCAGAGAGGTTAGATACATGGTCCAAGAATTTTAGGTAAAAGATGAACATTAACTGAGGTTAGAGGGATAGCTTGCCACAAAAATGAGGGAAAAGGAATGAAAAAAAGGGGGAGTGATGCATATCTCACACATGGAGCATGCAACCAAATAACATGCATGACAAAGCACCCAATGCACATTATGAGCATGATATGAACACAAGCACAATGCAACAAGATATGAACAATATAAAGCAAAATGTCAAAAGGCACGAATGCAATAGGATATGATAATGATGTAATATGATGGCATGACAATGCAATAATGAAACAAGGCAGAATAAAAGGAAAACCCCCAAGGAAAAGGATGAGGACCAAGTTGAATATATTGCCAAATTGGGAAAGTGTTACAATTGGGGCATTACAACACTCCTCCACTATGAAAAGATCTCGTCCCGAGATCTAGGATTGAAAGAACTCCGGATATTCGGAACGGAGATGATCCTTGCGTTCCCACATAGCTTCTCGGTCGGTATGGTGTGACCACTTCCCTTTCAGGAATTTGATTGTTTTGTTGCGAGTCTTGCGCTCGGTCTCTTCAAGGATAGCAACAGGGTGCTCATGATAAGACAAATCGGCTTGAAGATCAATTTCTTCGAAGGCGATGGTGCGCTCGGGCATCTTGAAGCACTTGCGGAGTTGTGACACGTGGAACACGTCATGCACGTTGGAGAAGATTGGAGGAAGCTCAAGTTTGTAGGCAAGGTTGCCTCTTTTCCCAACAATCTTGAAAGGGCCCACATATCTTGGAACTAGCTTGCCCTTGATACCGAACCTCTTAGTGCCCTTCATAGGAGAAACAGAGAGATATACATGGTCTTCAATGTCGAAAGCCAATTCAGGATGCTTGCCGTCATAGCAGCTCTTTTGGCGAAATTGCGCTGCCTTGAGATTCTAACATATGACTTTGCACATTTCTTCGGCCTCTGAGATCAAATCATTGCCAAGGAGTTGACATTCACCAGTCTTGGACTAGTAGAGAGGGGTACGTCACTTTCTGCCATACAGATTTTCAAATGGTGCGTTGCATTAACTTGCTTGGAAGCTGTTGTTGTAGGATAATTTGGCAAATGGAAGACAATCTTCCCATTTCATACCCAAGGAGATTACACATGCCCTGAGCATATCTTCGAGAATCTGGTTCACCCTCTCGACTTGACCACGTGTCTCAGGATGGAAAGATGTGCTGAAGCGAATCTTGATACCCATAGCTGACTGGAAAGAATCCCAGAATTTGGAAGTGAACAAGCTTCCATGATTTGAGGAGATTACTTGAGGGATACCATGTAAAGAGAGAATTCTGGAGGTGTACAGCTCTGCCAGTTGGGCTGCGTTGATGGATTCCTTGACTTGAAGAATGAGCCACTTTTGTGAGCTTATCAGTGACCACAAACATAGCGTCGTTCCCTCGCTTGGACTTGGGGAATCCGGTGATGAAATCCATCTCAATGTGATCGAATTTCTACTCGGGAATAGGCAAAGGTTGGAGAAGTCCGGCTGGACGTTGATGCTTTGCCTTGACTCTGCGGCAGACATCACACTCGTTGATGAATTGAGCAATTTATCTTTTCATGCGAGTCCACCATTAGGATTTCTTGAGGTCATGATACATGTTGGAGCTGCCTGGATGTATCGAGAGAAGGGAATTATGAGCCTCGTTCATTATGACCTTCCGTAGGTCACCTTTTGGAACCACAATCCGGTCCACAAAGAATAAGGTGTCCTTGTCATCAATGCGGTAGCACTTGTACTTTGGAGTACCTTTGGCAATACCATGCTTCACTTTCTTCACCATAGCATCAAGAAGTTGAGCTTCATGGATTTGATCTTCCAAGGTAGGAGCGACTTGAAGGTTGGCAACAAATCCTTGCGGAACAACATCAAGGTTCAGTTTTCAGAAAGCTTCACAAAGGTCCGGTTGGAACGGTTTGAGGATGAGACTGTTGCAATAAGCCACTCTGCTCAAGGTGTCTGCAATCACGTTGGCCTTGCCAGGAGTGTACTCAATGCTTGGGTTGTACTCTTGAATCATTTCGACCCAACGAGTCTGACGGAGATTGAGGTTTGGTTGTGTGAAGATATACTTCGGGCTCTTGTGATCGGTGAAGATGTCAACCTGTCTGCCCAACAAGAGGTGTCTCCACGTGATCAAGGAGTGGACAACTGCCGCCCACTCAAGATCATCAGTGGGGTAGTTCTTCTCGTTTGGCTTGAGCTGCTGAGAAGTGTATGCCACTATCTTCTTCTCTTGCATAAGGACACCACCCATACCTTGCAAAGAGGCATTGCAAAACACTGGGTATGGTTTGGATTCATCAGGAGGAGTCAGAACTAGAGCTGAGACAAGCTTCTCTTTGAGTGTGTTGAATGCCACATCACAGTCAGGAGTCCAAGAATACTTGACAATCTTTTGCAATAGGTGGACAGAGGCTTGGCAATCTTGGAGAAGTTCTCGACGAACCTTCTGCAATAGCTTGCAAGCCCGAGGAAGCTTCGGAGTTGCTTGACATTCTGAGGAGGTTCCCATTTAACAATAGCTTCAACCTTCTCGGGGTTAACTGAAATGCCCTTGGCAGAGATAATGTGACCCAGATAGAGAACTTCATCAAGCCAGAATTCGGACTTTGAGAATTTCGCATAAAAGCGGTGCTCTCTGAGCCTGTCGAGAACCAAACAGAGGTGCTTGGCGTGGTCTTCTTTAGTCTTGGAGAATACCAGAATATCAACAAGATAGACGAGGACGAACTTATTGGTGTAGGGGTTGAATATGAAATGCATCATCCGGGAGAAGGTAGGAGGTCTATTTGCAAGCCCGAAGGACATGACTGTGTACTTGTAGGAGCCATAACTTGCCCTGAATGCGGTCTTGGGAATATTCTCTTCACGGATACGAATTTGATGGTAGCCCAATCGGAGATCAAGCTTCGAGAAAACCTTGGCTCCTTTGAGCTGCTCGAATAGTTCATTGATATTGGGGAGAGGGTACTTATTTTTAATTGTCTTCTTGTTCAATGGACGGTAATCGACGCACAATCGTTTCATGCCATCCTTTTTCTTGACAAAAAGAACACCACAGCCCCAAGGAGAAGAACTTGGTCTGATCAGACCCAAGCGTTCTTGCCCGTCGAGTTGCTTCTTCAACTCCTTCAACTCTTTAGGAGAAAGCTTGTACGGACGCCGACAGACCGGCTCCGTACCAGGTTTAAGTTCAATCACAAATTCAACTGCACGGTTGGGAGGCATCCCTGGCAATTCCTCAGGAAATACATCTTCATATTTACAAACCACCTGAATCTGGGATATGGCATTAATCTCGCTCTTGTCATTGAGAGAGAATAGCCTGATTGTGTTATCTCGAGTTGCGAAGATAATCACGTCTTCGGAAGGATGAGTTAGATTGACCTCCTTCTTTGCACAATCAAGAAGAGCATCATGCTTAGAGAGCCAATCCATTCCAAGTATGAGATCAATGTCCGAATTGCCGAGAAGAACTGGGGAATCTAGAAATTTATAAGCGCCCATCTTGATGGATATATCCGGAACATGCACCCGCGAGGACATTTGCAATCCGGGAGAAATAATTGACAATGGTCTTGGCAAAACTGAGTGATGAAATCATCCTTGGCAACAAATAGTCTTGAAATGAAGGAAAGCGATGCACCCAAATCAAATAAAACTTTTGCAGGAATTGAAATAACCGGAAGATTACCAATGATCACATCTGTAGAATCGTCTGCCTGAGTTGCATTCATCAGATTCACCCTTGCAGCCTTTGGATTGTGTCTGACAATGGCGTTGCTTGATGACTTGATTGGAGGAGGTTGTGGAAGGCGCCTCTGGTTGGTGCACTTGTTGGAGTAATGGCCCTTTAGACCACATTTGTAGCAAGTAACCTCTGAAGCAGGGCAAGGAGGAGGACCACTTGACCTTGAAGCATGAGGCTGAAACTTGTTCTGGTTGCTTGGGTTGGGTGGGTGGGAAGATCCACGACCACCTGAGTGCTTGTTCTGACTTGGAGGACGGAACACTAGAGGTGGCGGAAACCAGAACTTCTGCTTTTTAGCAACCACTTGTGAGGAGGAAGAGGAGCTGACTGCATCTCTGATTCTTTTCTTTGAAGTCGCACACTTGAGCTGGGCAGCTTCTTGCTTGAGAGCCATGTTGTAGAATTGATCAAATTTGATTGGCGCGAAGAGAGTGAGAGCAAGCTGGAGTTCATCTTTCAGATTACCATGGAATTGGTTGATCTTGCTCTCGACATCAGGAATGTCTTGCTTAGCATAACGGGCCAGATTATGGAACTTGACATTGTACTGATAGACAGACATATTGCCTTGCTTGAGGTTGCGGAACTGCTCACACATGCCTTCAATGACACTGGGAGGGATGTGGTGCGCACGAAAATCACGACAAAAGTCGGTCCAGCTGACCACTTGACCCTCCCTAGAGTCTTTGTACTCTTGCCACCAATCTGCAGCTTGGTCTTTGAGTTGGAATGCGGCAAACTTGACATAATCCTTAGGTCTGACATTACTGCACTCGAAGTGTTTGTTAAAGTCGGTGAGCCAATCCTCGGCGTCAAGCGGATCAACACAGTAGCTGAAGGACTTGGGATGATTTGCAAGGAATTGATTCAGAGTAGCAAAGTGAGACTGGTTGTTGAAGTTAGCTTCGCCTTGATTCCCTTGATTGTTTTGGTTGTTTTCAATAGTTTGAAAAGCTTGTATCATCTGAAGCATCATCTGAGTATTGGCGGTGGTGGCTTGCATCACAGCGCGCCATGCCTCAGGTGGAGGAGGAGGGGATGGTGGTATTTCATCATCAACCTCCGGGTTCTGGTTGGGAACTCTTTTAGGTGCCATCCTGCAGATGACGACAACCGTTAGAATCCCAATTGCAAGATAGATAAGCTGAATCAAAGGCTAGACATGTTGCAACATAAATCTTCACAATATCATCCGAACGGAACAATGAACGAATGAATTCCATAAGCTTAAATGACACATCAACTTGTTGAGAAGCCACGTGAATGATTGAAGAATAAACCAACAAGGTAACAGATGGAACAAATACATGATAGACCCCAACCTCATACCATGCATCCATTGGAAGATTTCCAAAGAGCTACTTGCCCACCTATTAATTCCCGAAGCTTCCGAGTTATGCAATCTGGTATTGGGGATACAGGGGAAGCACCACATATCACTCAACTAATAAGTCCTACATCCAGTTGTATCCATCCGTCAACACATAACCAGGCACCTTCGAAAACCGTTTACCTTAGACCTTTGAAAAGAATCCGCTATACTAGCGGTGGCAATACTCCCGAACTATCCCCCCAGTACTGGGTGACGTCGGGGTTATCTCACCACCAGACACACCTAGAAGAGTTTTCGATGTCGGCCACCTTTGGTTTTCCAGAACTGCAACGATACAATTGTGACGACAACACCTCAGAGCTCAACTCCCCGAGACACTGCCACAACCCCTAAATGAGAGGAGGCACCAAGAACAATGTTCTCGTCACAAAGATATCAAAACGATCCCAACAATACCTGCGTGATCCTAAAAAAACTTAAGTGGAAAACAGGGTAGGAAGACAAAACTTCTACGTCAGGAGTCCTCACTAGAGCGACGAAGGGGATAAGGAGTAAAAGAATTCCTACTCTCTGATATATATTATCCTAAGACTCAATTTTAAAAAAAATCTCGACTCAACAACGGCAGCGGTTCGATCAAGCAGGGGCTCCTAAGTCGGGGAAGGCTCTGATACCAACTTGTAACGCCCAAGATGCGACCATATCCCCTACGTGTCGATGCACGACTTAGAGGCATAATCGCATTTTGGTATGATTGCAAGAAGGTTATCTTCACACATTCCCATGTACAAGAACAAAGGGGGGGGATACATAGTTGGCTTACAATTGCCACTTCACACAATGCATAAATAAGTCATACATTCATCCAAGTACAATCATGGTCTGACTACAGACAAATCCAAATGAAAAGAAGATAACCACCCACTATGCCCGATCGGCCCTAGTAGGAACCACTACTAATAGTCGGGAAACATCACATATATACGCCCACGTTCGTCATCGAACTCCCACTTGAGTTCTTGTCCATCAACTGAAACAAACTCGGTTGAACATGCACCTGTGTTTGTAGTAAACTATAAGTCATGTGGACTCAGCAATCCCATTCCCAGTTATCAAACCTATCAAAGCATTTGGGTAAGAAGAAAGTGTATAAGTGGCTGCTGCAAGCACTAAGCGTAGATGAGGTGGCTAGATTACATATCATCAGAGCGAGAAGAGAAGTGAAAGCCATCGGTCGTGAACTAAATCATGATCACTAGATGATGCTGTCTACCTATGAGTCATCCATAACCCAGCCATGTTCTCTTCCCGAACTCCCTCGAAAAGATACCATCACGACTACTCACACAGTAGTGTATTACGTTTGAGGTTTTGTGTCAAGTTATCTACAACCGGATATTAACAAATTCCAATCTGCCACATAACCGCGGGCACAACTTTCGAAAGATCATAACCCTGCAGGGGTGTTCCTACTTAGCCCATCACAAGCTCTCGCGATCAACAAAGGTTAAAACCCCTTATTTTAGGGACTACCCGATCACACTAGGAATCCCGGTGTACAAGATATTTCAACAATGGTAAAACAAGTCCAGCAAGACCTCCTGACGTGCCGACACCCTGATAGGAGCCGCGCGTATCTCATCTCGGGCCACAATCGCATGAGCAGTCCGTACAACTAAAACCAATCCTCAAGTTTCCACGTGGTGGCGCTGTAAGGGGCTCTAGTTTGGACCAACACTCATGAGGAGCATTGGCCCAAGGTTGTTAATTAAGTCCTCGGATGCTCGCCGGTTCCTATGCAAGTTTTTAGTTATAAGGCAAATGGTAAAACCAAAGTTGGACCTTGTTGGAGGAGTTTTATTCAAAGCGAGCTATCAAGGGGTCCCCATATACCGAACCGCGTTAGGAACGCAAAATCAAGGAACATAACACCGGTTTATCGGTTCTTAAGGCGGCATGAGTGGAACAAAACACCGAGCAAAAGGCCAAGCCTTCCACCCATTGCCAAGTATATAAGGTGCATTAATGTAAAATAATAGATATTATGTTATTCCCAAAAACCCAATACACATGGAGCAAACTTCATCTTCACCTGCAACTAGCAACGCTATAAGAGGGGGCTTGAGCAAAAGCGTAACTTAGCCAAACAATGGTTTGCTAGGTGGGTAGTTAGAGGTTTCATGGCAAAGTGGGGGCTGACATGCAAAAGGATAGGTATCGCGATAAGCATTAGAGCGAGGAGTCTAGCATAGCAACAATAGAGGTGATATCAAGGAATGGTCATCTTGCATGTTGTGTCCTCGGTAGGATCATAAACTTGCTCCTCAAACATGGTCTCGTCAGGAACCTCGAACTCCGAATCGTCACTGAGCTCTACCCAACACAAGAATTCAAACCCCGGAACAAAATCAATCACGATGCAATGCACAAGCACATGATGCAAGACATGGTGCATATGAGCATGAACATGATATGATGCATCACAAATGGAACACGATGATCGCAACAAGTGGCATGGCAAAATTCAACAACCACAACTCATTTAAGTGGAACACAACATGCAAGAGGAGCATATTGACATAACGACACATAACTATTTAGTTGAACTAGTTAAGCAACCAACCAATTTAAATGTTGTTTAACATGGCAAGGAGTACATCACAAAACCAACTACAACATACAAGCAGTTTAAATGGGGCAGGAAGAAACAAACAACAATACCGGAAAATTACCATGTGCACATTTGTATTCGGTACTGTTCTGTTTACACCATTATATTGTTTTTACCAAATAAACAGATTATACCATGCTGTTCTATGCAAAATTCTACCCCAAAAGCGTATAAAGAACATTTTAAACCGAGCTATGGTTTAAAAGTTATGAATTAAACCAATTACAACATGTTATTTAACACAACATAAGCCAACATCATTTTAAATGTTTTAAACATGGCAGAAAAATACATATTATGAAACTACATTAAAAACTAAATAGAATGCATTTTAACTTCATTTGAAAAGGAAGCATAGTTTACAAGATAAGAGCATTTCCAATTTGAAAACAAATCTGTATATAAAAAAACAAAGAAAAAAACACTGACCCAGCCTGGACTAGCCACAATCACTGACTAGTGGGTCCAGGGGTGCCGAGGTGGCAAAGTGGGTGCGGGAGTGGGTGTGTGCGCGTGCAGTGTATGCCAGGTGGGGCCTGGGTGTCAGCGGGACATAGGGCAAAAATATGGGCTTAATCCAATGCCCAAAGGGGATTCGAACCCGGCTCTGCTGGTTGTGGGAGAGAGCGGCAAACCACTAGGTTAGGCGAGGGAGACTGACAGAAGGAAGGCAGGGTTCTAGATGAAAAAGATGTGTGCCTGCAGAAATAACAGAAAGTAAAAACAGAAAAGAGGGCGCTGGGGAGTTGAACCAATGACCTCTCGGGTGGCATGCGCGGGCGCTGACCAGTGCGCTATACTATGTTTGCTGATTGAAAGAGGGCGCGTACTCTTAAGACTAGCAGATGGTCGAGCTCCTCTATTTCCGACAAAGAAGACGACAGCGGCGCCGGCGAGCATCACGTCGACTTCTGCCGAAGCAGAGTACCGGCGGGGGTGTGGAATATGATGTGGGGAGCAGCCGTATGATGCTAGCGGGCATGTGTTGACACACGGGACATGGGTGCACGTGGTATCTCGCGGACGAGATCATGCTCGCCTCGGGCAACGGCGACGCATGTGATGCAGGGAGGGCAGGAGATGGGCAAGGCCCCGGCGTGTGCGTGAACGGAGGCGAGGCACTGTCGTTGCCGCGTGTGCGCGGTGTGAGGGATCCGGAGCGGGGAGTAAGGAGGACACGCCATAAAAACAAAAGTACAAGAAAACTGTAGTGTTGGACGGAGCACGAAGAGCACGGCTATCGCAAGGCCCTAGCAACGCCTGCGGAGATCCATCGACGACAGGAAATAGCAGAGAGGGTTCAAGGTATACCTAGTATACCTAAGACATGGATTCGGGGCCGGGGACGCAGCAGCACGACGGAGGGGATATGAAGAACTCTGGTGGCCTACTATCCCACGGAGAAGACTACGGAGAGGACGTCGGGGAAGGAGTCCTTGGGCTTGGCTTAGCGTCTGAACGGATCCGGGGGCGTGCCGCGAGTCTCGTGGACGTCGACGAGGAAGCCGGACGAGCTCCTACGCCGGAGGCGAGCTCTTGCTCGGATCGGCCATGGTGGCTGCAGGGAGGAGAAAAAGTGGGGAGGAGATTCCCTCCTGGCTGGCGGCGGCAGAGGAGGAGAGGGAGAAGGAAAGGGAAACCCTAGGGAGCGAGCTCGACTTTAAAAGGAGGAGTGGGCGCGTCGCTGCGGCTTGCCACCTAGGCCATGTGCCCTCGCTCCTGAAGTTTTACCGTGAGAGAAAGAGATCGAGAGGAGGAAGAAAAACAACAGAAGGAGAGGCTGCGGGTGGGGCCTAGGCGGTGTCCAGCATGGATTCACCATGCTAGAGAGCGAGGGGGGCTGCGCAGGAGACTGGGTTGGCCGGGCCGGCCTCGTTGGTGAGGCCCAGGTGGCTCTATGGGCTGAACTGTTGTTGTTGCTTCTTCTATATCTCCTTTCTTGCAATCTTTTCAGACAGAAATACAAGTGGAAAAGGCCATGGACATAGCAGAGGGGTTTGGTAAGTATGAAAATATTCCCACCCCTGGGATTATACACTAATTGAATAAATTGCATTGGGCATTTTTAGAGGTAGAAAAATAAAACAAGTTTGAATATAATTCAAACTTGGGTCATTTTTTAATCTGACCAAAACAACTTCAAATCAGGTGATATTTGGCAGAGAGGTTAGAGACATGGTCTAAGAATTTCAGGGAAAAGATGAACATTAACTGAGGTTAGAGGGATAGCTTGCCACAAAAATGAGGGAAAATGAATGAAAAAAAAGGGGGGAGTGATGCATAGCTCACACATGGAGCATGCAACCAAATAACTTGCATGACAAAGCACCCAATGCACATGATGAGCATGATATGAACACAAGCACAATACAACAAGATATGAAGAATATAATGCAAAATTTCAAAAGGCACAAATGCAATAGGATATGATAATGATGCAATATGATGGCATGACAATGCAATAATGAAACAAGGCAAAATAAAAGGAAAACCCCCAAGGAAAAGGATGAGGTCCAAGTTGAATATATTGCCAAATTGGGAAGTAATAAGTAGATGATGGGTTGCTAGAGTGACAGAAGCCTAAACCCTAGTTTATGTGTTGCTTCGTAAGGGGCTGATTTGGATCCATGTGTTTCATGCTATGGTTAGGTTTACCTTAATACTTCTTTTGTAGTTGCAGATGTTTGCAATAGGGGTTAGTCATAAGTGGGATGCTTGTCCGAGAAAGGGCAGTACTCAAGCACCGGTCCACCCACATATCAAATTCTCAAAGTAACGAACACGAATCATAGGAGCGTGATGAAAACTAGCTTCATGATAATTCCCATGTGTCCTCAGGAGCGCTTACCTTTATATAAGAGTTTGTCTAGGCTTGTCCTTTGCTACAAAAATGATTGGGCCATCTTGATGCACCTTATTTACTTTTATTACTTGTTACTCGTTACAAATTACCTTATCACAAAACTATCTGTTACCAATAATTTCAGTGCTTCCAGAGAATACCTTACTGAAAACTGCCTATCATTTCCTTCTGCTCCTCGTTGGCTTCGACACACTTACTTCTCGAAAGGACTATGATATATCCCCTATACTTTTGGGTCATCAAGACTCTTTTCTGGCGCCGTTGTCGGGGAGTGAAGCGCCTTTGGTAAGTGGAATTTGGTAAGAAAAATTTATATAGTGTGCTGAAATTTACTGTCTCTTGTTACTATGGAACATAATCCTTTGAGGGGCTTGCTCGGGGTATCTTCACCCCGACCAGTAGAGCAAAGAGTTGCTCCTCAACCTACTGAACCCACCAAAAATGTTTACTTTGAAATACCTTCGGGTATGATAAAGAAACTGCTAGCTAATCCCTTTACATGAGATGGAACATTGCATCCCGATTTGCACCTAATCTATTTGGATGAAGTTTATGGATTATTTAAGCTTGAAGGTATGCCCGAGGATGTTATCAAGAAGAAGATCTTCCCTTTATCATTGGAGGGAAATGCATTGACATGGTTTAGGCTATGCGATGATATTGGATCATGGAACTACAACCGATTGAAATTGGACTTCCATCAGAAGTTCTATCCTATGCATCAGGTTCATCATGCTCGTAATTATATATATATAATTTTTGGCCTCGTGAAGGAGAAAGTATCGCTCAGGCTTGGGGGAGGCTTAAGTCAATGTTATATTCATCCCCCAATCATGAGCTCTCAAGAGAAATTATTATTCAAAAAATTTATGCTCGACTTTCTCTCGATAATCGCTCCATGCTCGATACTTCTTGTACTGGTTCTTTTATGATGAATACTATTGGATTCAAATGGGATTTATTGGAAAGAATTAAATGCAACTCTGAAGATTGGGATATCGATGAAGGTAAGGAGTCAGTTATAACACCTAAGTTTGATTGTGTTAAATCTTTTATGGATACTGATGCTTTTCATGAATTTAGCACTAAATATGGACTTGACTCTGAGATAGTAGCTTCTTTCTGTGAATCATTTGCTACTCATGTTGATCTCCCTAAGGATAAGTGGTTTAAATATCATCCCCTCATTGAACTAAAATTAGTTGAACCTGTCAAAGTTGAAGAAAATATTATCACTTATAATGTTGATCCTATTGTTCCTACCACTTATATTGAGAAACCACCCTTCCCTGTTAGAATAAAGGATCAAGCCAAAGCTTCAATTGTGGTTCATAAGAGTAATGCTAGAACACCTACACCCTCTGAGCAAATTAAAGTTGAACCTAGTATTCTATGGCTAAGGATCTCTTGGTCGATAATATTGATGGGCATGTTATTTACCTCTGTGATGAAGCTGCTAGAATTGCTAGACCCGATACTAAAAATAAACATAGACCTATTGTAGGCATGCCTATTATTTCTGTTTATATAGGAGTGATATGGGTGCTAGTGCGAGTGCAATACCTCATTCTCTATACGAAGAAATTATGCATGATATTGCACCTGTTGAATTAGAAGGTATTGATGTTACTATTAAGCTTGCTAATAGAGATACTATTTCACCAATTGGGATTGTTAGAGATGTTGAATTCTTGAGTGAGAAAATTAAATACCCTACTGATTTTCTTGTTCTTGGTTCCCCACAAGATGACTTTTGTCCCATTATATTTGGTAGACCCTTCTTGAATACTGTTAATGCTAGGATAGACTGCGAAAAGGATATTGTTACTGTTGGTTTAGGGGATATGTCTCATCATTTTAAATTTGCTAAATTTCGTAGACAAACCCATGATAAAGAATTGCCTAGTAAGGATGAAATTATTGGTCTTGCTTCTATTGTCGTGCCTCCTAACGGTCCTTTAGAACAATATTTGCATGACCATGAAAATGATATGTTTATGAATGAAAGAAGGGAAATAGATGACGTATTCTTTAAACAAGGACCTTTATTGAAACACAACTTGCCTGTTGAAATCCTAGGAGATCTTCCTCCACCGAAGGGTGATCCCGTGTTCGTGATCAAACCATTACCTGATACTCTTAAGTATGCTTATCTTGATGAAAAGAAGATATATCCTATTATTATTAGTGCTAACCTTTCAGAGCAGGAAGAAGAGAAATTATTGAAAACTCTGAAGAAGCACTGTGATGCTATTGGATATACTCTTGATGATCTCAAGGGCATTAGTCCCACTCTATGCCAACACAAAATAAAATTGGAGAAAGACGCTAAACTGGTTGTTGACCACCAACGAGGGTTAAATCCTAAGATGAAAGAAGTGGTAAGGAAAGAAATACTAAAGCTTCCAGAGGCAGGTATAATTTATCATGTTGCTGATAGTCAGTGGGTAAGTCCTATCCTTTGTGTCCCTAAGAAGGGAGGTATTACTGTTGATAAGGATGAAGTCATCCCACAAAGAATTATTACAGGTTATAGAATGGTAATTGATTTCCGCAAATTAAATAAAGCTACTAAAAAGGATCATTACCCATTTCCTTTTATTGATCAAATGCTAGAAAGATTATACAAACATACACATTTTTTCTTTCTAGATGGTTATTCTGGTTTCTCTCAAATACCTGTATCAAAAGAGGATCAGGAAAAGATCTCTTTTACTTGCCCTTTCGGTACCTTTGCATATAGACGTATGCCTTTGGGTTTATGTAATGCACCCTCTACCTTTCAAATATGTATGGCTGCTATATTCTCTGACTTTTGTGAAAAGATTGTTGAGGTTTTCATGGATGATTTTTTCGGTTATGGAACTTCTTTTGATGATTGCTTGAGCAACCTTGATCGAGATTTGCAGAGATGTGAAGAAACTAATATTTCCTTGAATTGGGAGAAGTGCCACTTTATGGTTAATGAAGGTATTGTCTTGGGGCATGAAATTTTTGAAAGAGGTATTGAAGTTGATATAGCTAAAGTTGATGCTATTGAAAAGATGTCGTGTCCCAAGGACATTATAGGTATAAGAAGTTTCCTTGGTCATGCCGGATTTTATAGAAGGTTCATTAAAGACTTCTCAAAAATTTCTAGGCCTCTGACTAATCTCTTACAAAAAGATGTTCCTTTTGTCTTTGATGATGATTGTGTAGAAGCATTTGAAATACTTAAGAAAGCCTTGATTTATGCACCTATTGTCCAGTCACCTGATTGGAATTTACCCTTTGAAATTATGTGTGATGCTAGTGATTATGCTGTAGGTGGTGTTCTAGGACAAAGAGTTGATAAGAAATTAAATGTTATCCAATATGCTAGTAAAACTCTAGACAGTGCCAGAGAAATTATGCTACTACTAGAAAAGAATTTTTAGCAGTTGTATTTGCCTGTGATAAGTTCAAGCCATATATTGTTGATTTTAAAGTAACTGTTCACACTGATCATGCTGCTATTAAATATCTTATGAAAAGAAAGATGCTAAACTGATACGTCTCCAACGTATCTACTTTTCCAAACCCTTTTGCCCTTGTTTTGGACTCTAACTTGCATGATTTTAATGGAACTAACCCGGACTGACGCTGTTTTCAGCAGAAGTGCCATGGTGTTGTTTTTGTGCAGAAATAAAAAGTTATCGGAATCGCCTGCAAATCAACGGAGAATTATTTCGGAAAATATAAAAATATCTGCAAGAAGATCATCACCGGGGGGCCCACACCCTGTCCAGGAGGGTGGGGGCGCGCCCCCCTGCCTCGTGGGTCCCCCGATGCTCCACCGACGCCCCCCAGATCCTCTATCTTCCGTTTCGGGGAGAAAAAAAAAGAGATATGGAATTATCGCGTTTCACGAGACGGAGCCGCCGCCAAGCCCTAATCTCTCTCGGGAGGGCTGATCTGGAGTCTGTTCGGGGCTCCGGAGAGTGGAGATCGTCGCCATCGACATCATCAACCTTCCTCCATCACCAATTCCATGATGCTCACCACCGTGTGTGAGTAATTCCATCGTAGGCTTGCTGGACGGTGATGGGTTGGATGGGATATATCATGTAATCGAGTTAGTTTTGTTAGGGTTTGATCCCTAGTATCCACTATGTTCGGAGATTGATGTTGCTATGACTTTGCTATGCTTAATGCTTGTCACTAGGGCCCGAGTGCCATGATTTCAGATCTGAACCTATTATGTTTTCATGAATATATGTGTGTTCTTGATCCTATCTTGCAAGTCTATAGTCACCTACTATGTGTTATGATCCGGCAACCCCGAAGTGACAATAATCGGGACCACTCCCGGTGATGACCGTAGTTTGAGGAGTTCATGTATTCACTATGTGTTAATGCTTTGGTCCGGTACACTATTAAGAGGAGGCCTTAAAATCCCTTAGTTTCCAATAGGACCCCGCTGCCACGGGAGGGTAGGACAAAAGATGGCATGCAAGTTCTTTTCCATAAGCACGTATGACTATATTCGGAATACATGCCTACATTGCATTGATGAACTGGAGCTAGTTCTGTGTCACCCTAGGTTATATCTTCTACCTAATGAATTGCATCCAACATAATTTCCCATCACCGATCCAACGCCTACGAGCTTTTCCTGTATTGCTAGTCGCTTATTTACTTTTCCGTTGCTATTGTTACAAAAACTACAAAAACACTATCGTTACTTTTATTGCTGCTACCGCCACTATCATATTACTTTGCTACTAAACTATCTTGTTGCAGATACTAAGTTTCCAGGTGTCATTGAATTGACAACTCAACTGCTAATACTTAAGAGTATTCTTTGGATCCCCTTGTTTCGAATCAAACAATTTGGGTTGAATACTTTACCCTCGAAAACTGTTGCGATCCCATACACTTGTGGGTTATCAAGACTCTTTTCTGGCACCGTTGCCGGGGAGCATAGTCCTATTCTGTAAGTCACTTGGGATTTATATCTGTTCATCACTATGAAGAACTTGAAGGACTCAAAAACCAAGATCTTACCCTCAACTACGAGGGGAGGTAAGGAACTGCCATCTAGCTCTGCACTTGATTCTCCTTCTGTTATGAGTAAACTTGCGACACCTACTCATGCTATTGAATCTGATATGTCGTATGTTCTTGATGATGCCACTTCTGCTATGTATGATGAAACTACCTCTATGCCTGATACTGTGCCACTAGGTGAATTTCTAGATGAACAAATTGCTATGGTTCGGGAGAGTGCAAATGTTGATGATATTTATGAAAGTGATGATGAAACTACTCCCAATAGATATGAATTGCCTATTGTGCCTGAGGGTTATGTTATGGATGAAGAAACTGCTAGAGACTTTCTTGCTTGCAATGATAGATATGATCTTAAGAAATTATTAGCTAAGCTGAAAGAAAAGTCCTTGAGTGCTAGAATGAAACATGACCCTGCTTTGCTACTTCACCTATCTGTGTTACTGATAAGGATTATGAATTCTCTGTTGATCCTGAGTTAATTACTTTGGTTGAATCTGATCCTTTCCATGGCTATGAGTCTGAAACTGTTGTGGCACATCTTACTAAGTTGAATGATATAGCCACCCTATTTACCGATAATGAAAAGATTCGTTACTACTATATCCTTAAGCTATTTCCGTTCTCGTTGAAGGGTGATGCTAAGACTTGGTTTAATTCTCTTGATCCTGGTTGTGTGCGTAATCCCCAGGATATGATGTATTACTTCTCTGCTAAATATTTTCCCGCTCATAAGAAACAAGCTGCCTTATGGGAAATATAAAACTTTGCTCAAACTGTAGAAGAGAGTCTCCCACAAGCTTGGGGGAGGCTTCTCCAGTTACTTAATGCTTTGCCTGATCATCCTCTTAAGATGCATGATATACTTGATGTCTTTTATAATGGACTAACCGATGCTTCCAGAGACCACCTGGATAGTTGTGCTGGTTGTGTTTTCAGGGAAAGAATAGTTGAACAAGCTCAATTACTATTGAATAATATGCTGGCCAATGAAAATAATTGGACACTTCCTGAACCAGCCCCTAAGCCAACTCCGAAGAAGAGAGGTGTTCTATTTCTCAGTCCTAAAGACATGCAAGAGGCAAAGAAATCTATGAAATAAAATGGTATTAAAGCTGAAGATGTTAAGAATTTACCGCCTATTGAAGAAATACATGGTCTTGATAACCCGACACAGGTAGTAAAGGTAAATTCTCTTTATAGATTTGATGAAGGTGATATTCCTCGTTATAAGTGTGCTAGCCAATGCTTAGATGAGTTTAACAATTTTATTGTGAAACAAGAAAACTTCAATGCTTATGTTGGTAGACAACTACAACACAATGCTTATATGATTGAACGCTTGAGTGATTATCTGTCTAGTGCTAAAAGTGAACTGAAACTTATTAGTAAACATGCTTCCATGGTTACCACTCAAGTAAAACAAGTACTTAAGGCTCAGAATGATTTGCTCAATGAATTAAATAGTAAGAATAATGATAATGCCATTAGAGTTGTGACTAGAGGTGGTAGAATGACTGAGGAACCTCTGTATCCTGAAAGCCACCCTAAGAGAATTGAGCAAGATTCTCAGAGAGCTAATTTAGATGCACCTAGTTCTTCTAAGAAGAAGAAAAAGAAAAATGATATGACTTTGCATGCTTCTAGTGAACCTTTAGCTCACCCACCCGAGAATCCCAATGATATATCTGTTTCTGATGCTGAGACACAATCTGGCAATGAACATGAGCCTAGTGATAATATTAATAATGATGTTCATGCTGATGCTCAACCTTGCAATGATAATGATGTAGAGATTGAATCTGTTGTTGATCTTGATAACCCATAATCAAAGAATCAACGTTATGATAAGAGAGACTTTGTTGCTACGAAGAACGGTAGTGAAAGAGAACCATGGGTTCAGAAACCCATGCCTTTTCCTCCGAAACCATCCAAGAAAAAGGATGTTGAGGATTTTGAGCGCTTTGCTGAAATGATTAGACCTATCTTTTTGCGTATGCGTTTGATTAATGTGCTGAAAACAAATCCTTATGCCAAGTATATGAAAGATATTATTACCAACAAAATAAAGATACCTGAAGTAGAAATATCCACCATGCTTGCCAATTACACTTTTGAGGGTGGAATTCCTAAGAAATTAGGAGATCCTGGAGTACCTACTATACCTTGCTCCATTAAGAGAAACTATGTTAAAACTGCTTTGTGTGATCTTGGAGCTGGTGTTAGTGTTATGCCTCTCTCTTTATACCGTAAACTTGACTTGAGTAAGTTGACACCTACTGAAATATCTTTGCAAATGGCCGATAAATCAACTGCTTTACTTGTCGGTATTTGTGAGGATGCGTCTGTCGTAGTTGCAAGTGTTACTATTCTAACGGACTTTGTTATACTTGATATCACCGAGGACGATAGTATGTCTATTATTCTTGGAAGACCTTTTTTGAATACTGCAGAGGCTGTTATTGATTGCAACAAAGGAAATGTCACTTTTCATGTCAATGGTAATGAGCATACGGTACACTTTCCGAGGAAACAACCTCAGGTCCATAGTATCAACTATATCGGAAAAACTTCAACTATTACTATTGGAGGTTTTGAGTTGCCTCTTCCTACTATCAAGAAGGCATATGACATTCTTATTGTCGGGGACATACATATCCCCATTGAGGTAACATATTGTTATTTGAAAATTCTCTGGTTTCATGTTACTCGGAAAGAGTTTATTAACAAGACCCGATCAACCTTGTTAACGGATTCCTGTTGATGAACATGGGATAGGTGAATCTAGATGGCACAAACCTTCTGTACCCTCCTTTTACTTTCTGTTAATTAGGTCAAATAAAACAAAAACAACATTGTCTATCTGTTTCCAGACTTATCCGTGCAATACAAAATATCCCGAAAATAAAAGTTCTCCAAATGCCATGAAAATGAAATATGATTTTTTTTCTAGAATATTTAAGAAAATATGGCACTTAACTCACAGCGAGGGGAGCCAGCACGTGGCCACGAGGTTGCAGTGCGCGCCCCCCAGCCCAGGGCATGCCCCCCTGCCTTGTGGGCCCCACGTGGCCCCCCTCCACTTATCATTTCACCCATGCTCTTCTTCTTCCTCCCAAAAAACCCCCAACCAGCTCAAACCCGAGTTCTAGCTCATCTTGGTGCCATTTTCGATCTCCTTGCTCAAAGCACCATTCACCAAACTGTTTGGGGAGATTGTTCCTTGGTATGTTACTCCTCCATTGGTCCAATTAGTTTTTGTTCTAGTGCCTTATTTGTTGCAAGTTTATGCTGCTGTGGTGACCTTGTTCTTGAGCTTGCATGTCAAATTTTCTTGGTCCCAAGTAGTTATAATGCATGATATATCCTCTCGGCACTTATAGGAGTTGTTGCTATCAATCTTGTTGACTTTGGTTAACTTTTATTGTGAGTTACTAAAAATTTCAGAAAATTTCAGAAAATTGTCTAGGATAAACTTCCAAGGTGGTCCTTCAAGGAAGCAAGAACCGAGGCTCGCGTTCCGTGAGCCGTACGATGAACCACCGAGGGATGCTGATGTGCGGTCTTGTGAATGGCCGTTAGATGAATTTATGGGTCAAGCAGGCATCAAAAATGAATTTTACGCATATGTGCGCAACGCTGACCTCGAGGACTTCATACAAGATAAGTGTCCTCACTACCGTGGCTTAACTGATAGCTTTGTGAGAAGGTTTAAATTTTCACCTTCACGTAATTCTCACACTGTCCTGTTTGACCTTTATGATAAATCGTATACCATGGATTTAGAGGATTTTAATGTTGCCTGCAAGCTCCCATAGTGGGGCAGTATGACTGATCCTCGCAAATCTGAATTTAGAGAATTCCTTGCTAGTATTACGGTGGGAGAATCCAGGGACGTCACACAAGCTACCACGGAGAGCATACATTTTCTTGCTATTCATTACTTTGCTCTCTTTATCGGTAGATGCATAAACGGTAAAGATGAGGCTTGTCACATGTATGTCCCTGATCTTAGTGTTCTCAGGAGTGCTGTACTAGGTGATAGGCAATATAACTTGGGAGCATTTGTTGCACGTAGACTACACCATAATGGTTTGCATGGAGATTTATTTGGTGGGATCTATGCTACTCACATTGCCCGCTATCTTGGTGTGTCTGTGCACACAAATGATGAACCTTTACCTCCTGCTTATTTAGACTGCCATGCTATGGCCAGTCGTCGGTTTATAGAGTGGGATAATCAAATCCTCAAATATCGACTAATTTTAACAGGCAGCATGCCATCCCTATTGTTCTTCCTGCCCTACTTTGTTTAACTTTCAGAAAAAGGAAGATACACTATAACTATGGAGGAGGCAAATGCCTATTATAACATGACGGAGGCAACCCGCCTTCGAGCTGTAGCTCAGCATGCAGCATCTGCTGCGTCTCAGTACGACCCCAACTACAACTTTGGATATCCGTCAGGTCAGTACTGGCCATATACCCACTTAGGCCAGAAGCCTAAGCTTGGGGGTGTACGTGTTTCTCACCGACTTACATTCATGTTTACACACTTATTCTAGCTGTCGGTGCTCACACTCTTTCACTGTACCATCCATGCTTAGTTTAAGTTTATTTTTCTTAGTATTTTTCTTGTGTGCTAGAAAAAACTAGAACAACAAAAAATATATTAGTTGTAGCTTCTAGCTAGTTTACTTTCTTTGCTTGTAGTAGTAACTAAAAATGAAAACCCAAAAAGACTTCCCGTTCTTCTTTTGCTTGTTGGGAGCTTTACCGTGTAAATAGTTTCTTTTCTTTGAGGGGTTAAGAGTAGAAGACCATTATTAAATTGCTTAGTGGCTCTCATATGCTTTGTTGTGAATTAAACTTGAGCCATATTACCTTGTCTTCTCTCTTGTATCAAATGTTTGCAGATTCAAGCTTAGTCCAATGCACTTGCACTATTATTATTATCCACACCGTTCGGTCATGCGAGGGAAAGGCAATAAGGATGATATATGATGAACTAATTGAGATGAGAAAAGCTAGTATGAACTCGGCCTGTCTTATCTTTGTAAATATGATTGCTCATCGTTCCTGATTCAGCTTGCTATGAATGAAACATGTTTGAAATGACAATTAGAGATCATAGCTGCTTATGCCATGCTTAATTAGCTGAGAGTTTATAATGGTATATCTTGCATGCCAACATGATATTAAAATGGTTGTGATGTGGTCTGATGGGTGGTATCCTCCTTTGAACGATTTAAGTGACCTAACTTGGCACATGTTCATGCATGTTGTTGAAACAAATCAACATAGCCTTCACGATATTTATGTTCATGGTGATTTATATCCTACTCATGCTTGCATTCATTGTTGATTAATTTTAATGCATGTTCATGATCGTTGTTGCTCTCTAGCTGGTCGCTTCCCAGTCTCTTTCTAGCCTTCACCTGTACTAAGCGGGAATACTGCTTGTGCATCCACTTCCATAAACCCCAAAGTTATTCCACATGAGTCCACTATACCTGCCGTTCCAAGTAAATTTGTATGTGCCAAAGTCTAAACATTCAAATGAAATTCTGTTTTGTATGCTCGAACAGTTCATGTATCAACTAGGGCTGTCTATGTCTTCCATGCTAGGTGGGTTATTCTCACGATGAGTGGACTCCGCTCATCATTCATGAGAAAATGGCTGGTATTCGGGATGCCCAGTCCCATGCTCAAAATCATAATAATTAAACAAAACTCCCCCAGGGCTGTTGCTGGTTTGGATGGTACCCGTTGTTTCGGGCTAGCCGTGGAGTGTGCTTGTTGGTGGTTGGGGGAGTATAAACTTTACCATTCTGTTTGGGAACCTCCTATAATGTGCGTAGCATGGGAGATATCGAGATTCTTGGTTGTTAAGTTGACAATGAAAGCATACCGCTCAAAATGTTATCCAATCTCTATTTAAAAATCGCGCTCTGGCACCTCTACACATCCCTGCTTCCCTCTGCGAAGGGCCTATCTATTTACTTTCATGCAGAGTCATCATCCTCTTATCAAAGAGCACCAGTAGGAGAGCACCTCTGTCGTTGCATGTATTACTATTAATTTGCATTGAGTATGATCATGACTCAATCTCTTTTACCATGAATTACAATGTCTAGTCAGTCCTTGATCCTTAAAGGTGCTCTGCATTTATGTTTTGCGGTCTCAGAAAGGGTTAGCGAGATACCATCCTGTTATATCATATCATGATTGTTTTGAGAAGTGTTGTCGTCCGAGGTTTATTATTATTGCTCGCTAGTTGATTATGCCATTGATGTGAGTAGTCTTGAGACCTGAAAGTTATTGTGAATGTGGTTAGTTCATGATCTTGTTGAAAACCTAAATTCTAGCTTACATATTTACAACAACAAGAGGAAACAGAGTTTGTCAAAGTTTTTATTTATCACTTTTAGTTTATCAACTGATTTTCTTGAGGACAAGCAAAGGTTTATGCTTGGGGGAGTTGATATGTCTCCAACGTATCTACTTTTCCAAACCATTTTGCCCTTGTTTTGGACTCTAACTTGCATGATTTGAATGGAACTAACCCGGACTGACACTGTTTTCAGCAGAACTGCCATGGTGTTGTTTTTGTGCAGAAATAAAAAGTTCTCGGAATCGCCTGAAAATCAACAGAGAATTATTTCGGAAAATATAAAAAATATCTGCAAGAAGATCCTCACCGGGGGGCCCACACCCTGTCCACGAGGGTGGGGCGCGCCCCCTGCCTCGTGGGCACCTCGATGCTCCACCGACGTCCCCCTAGATCCTATATCTTCCGTTTCGAGGAGAAAAAAAATAAGAGAGAAGGAATTATCATGTTTCACGAGACGGAGCCACCGCCAAGCCCTAATCTCTCTCGGGAGGGCTGATCTGGAGTCTGTTCGGGGCTCTGGAGAGTGGAGATCGTCGCCATCGTTATCATTAACCTTCCTCCATCACCAATTCCATGATGCTCACCGCAGTGTGTGAGTAATTCCATCATAGGCTTGCTGGACGGTGATGGGTTGGATGGGATCTATTATGTAATTGAGTTAGTTTTGTTAGGGTTTGATCCCTAGTATCCACTATGTTCGGAGATTGATGTTGCTATGACTTTGCTATGCTTAATGCTTGTCACTAGGGCCCGAGTGCCATGATTTCAGATCTGAACCTATTATGTTTTCATGAATATATGTGTGTTCTTGATCCTATCTTGCAAGTCTATAGTCACCTACTATGTGTTATGATCCGGCAACCCCAAAGTGACAATAATCGGGACCACTCCCGATGATGACCGTAGTTCGAGGAGTTCATGTATTCACTATGTGTTAATGCTTTGGTCCGGTACTCTATTAAAAGGAGGCCTTAATATCCCTTAGTTTCCAATAGGACCCCGCTGCCACTGGAGGGTAGGACAAAATATGTCATGCAATTTCTTTTCCATAAGCACGTATGACTATATTCGGAATACATGCCTACATTGCATTGATGAACAGGAGCTAGTTCTGTGTCACCCTAGGTTATAACTTCTACATGATGAATTGCATCCAATATAATTTTCCTTCACTGATCCAATGCCTACGAGCTTTTCCTATATTGCTTGTCGCTTATTTACTTTTCCATTGCTACTATTACAAAAACTACAAAAACACTATCGTTACTTTTATTGCTGCTACCGCCAGTATCATATTACTTTGCTACTAAACTATCTTGCTGCAGATACTAAGTTTCCAGGTGTGGTTGAACTGACAACTCAGCTGCTAATACTTAAGAGTATTATTTGGCTCCCCTTGTGACGAATCAACAAATTTGTGTTGAATACATTACCCTCGAAAACTGTTGCGATCCCCTACACTTGTGGGTTATCATAAACCTAGACTTATTAGATGGGTTCTCTTGCTAAAAGAATTTGATTTGCATATTATTGATAGAAAGGAAGCTGAGAACCCCATTGCAGACAACTTATCTAGGTTAGAGAATGATGGGTTGCTAGAGTGACAGAAGCTTAAACCCTAGTTTATGTGTTGCTTCGTAAGGGGCTGATTTGGATCCATATGTTTCATGCTATGGTTAGGTTTACCTTAATACTTCTTTTGTAGTTGGGGATGCTTGCAATAGGGGTTAATCATAAGTGGGATGCTTGTCCAAGTAAGGGTAGTACTCAAGCACCGGTCCACCCACATATCAAATAATCAAAGTAACGAACGTGAATCATATGAGCGTGATGAAAACTAGCTTGACGATAATTCCCATGTGTCATCAGGAGCGCTTTCCTTTATATAAGAGTTGGTCCAGGATTGTCCTTTGCTACAAAAAGGATTGGGCCATCTTGATGCACCTTATTTACTTCTATTACTTGTTACTCATTACAAATTACCTTATCACAAAACTATCTGTTACCGATAATTTCAGTGCTTGCTGAGAATACCTTACTAAAAACTGCCTATCATTTCCTTCTGCTCCTCATTGGGTTCGACACTCTTACTTATCGAAAGGACTACGATAGATCCCCTATACTTGTGGGTCATCAGTTGGTCATGTGGAAGTTATCATTCCCATCCCAACAGTTGAAGAACAACATGATGTCGTTGATATCTTCCTGGAGTAGACTGATGAAGTAAACGCTACACCAAAGCAACAATCCGTTGTTGATGATATTGATGAGGAAACAGAAGTTGAGAAGGCAGATCCATCACCTTCGAGAAAATTGCATGTTGAGCTCTTCGAATCAAATGAGGAGACTGACAAGAAAGAGGGTGAGCTAAATGCTTCCCGAGACATAACCACCCCGGTCACATCATCTGGTTCCCCTAACCAGATGGATGTTGATCTAGCTCCTCATTCCACTGCGCTATAGTTGGAAGAGGAAGAAAAGAAACCTGATGAGCCGATGGCTCAAGAAGAAAATTCTCCACTAGTTGTGCCCCAAGTAACTGAGACACAAGTTGTTGTGCTGCCCACCGAAGAAGATGCTTCGAAAGAAAAGGCCATAGTGCCCGAAAGAAAGAAAGCTGTTGAAGGAGTTCTAGCGAGCAAAATGGAAAGTTAATCACTGTCTCCAAAGCAATATGTGCAAAGGAAATCTAGAATGCTTCGTGCTCCTCTGAAGCTTATTGAGGAGGGAGTGCCTGCACTTGATGACATTCGGACCCGGGTTATGAACGAAGATGAACATCTGATAAATCCACAGGAAACAATTCCATTGTTTCATGTCGAAGATGGGTCGAATGGTCCTGCATTCAACGAGTAGCTTTATCACTCAAAATTTGCATTCTTTGGAACCAGTCCATATGAGGAATAAAAAATGTCCATGTCACCAAGATTCTGTACTAAGGAACATGCCATGTATTATGCTCACATTCTATATGATAAGAATAGCATTTTCAAGCATAAGATTCTAAATTTTGCTGAGCTCGAAAGTTTACCCTACTTCCACCATACCATTGAGCAAATTGAACAAGTCTTCCTAAAGAGTTTCCTTCGATTCAATCATGGCTGGAATGTGAAGTAATCCTTAAGTTCTATGCCAGTCTTTATATCTCAAGAGAACTTGCTGATTGAAGTACATGGATACTCGAATAGATGACAGGAGAAGACATGATCAAATGTTTGGTAGACCGGTTCTTAGCACTGTTGAACCTTCCTCGATGTTAATCTGATGCTACTCAAGAGCACAAACTGCACTATTGGGAAGTATCCGAAGCTCAACTTCATTTACTGGTGGACCCCAATATTGTTGGTGATGAATGAACTGAAGCAAATAGAAACAATATGGCTTATGAGAACAAAGTGCAGTTCTATATCTTCTGCCACTCCCTCACACCCACAAACAGGCCCGAAACTATACATGGCATAGTGGCAAATGCTCTTCTAGCCACTTCTTAGGGTATACGCTTTGACGTTCCAGATCTCTTCGTTCGGAACTTGGTCTATGCTGCTCATAATCTTCAAGCTTTGAAACCATATGAACCATGGATCATGTTTGCCATTGCGCAACTCATTGAGGAGAAGTTTTTCTAGCCTTTTGTCCCTAAATTTTCATGCCACCAGTCCATAACACTCTCAGGATGGTGAAGGATATTGGCAAAGGAAAAACACTAATGGATGATGCTGGTTCTGCTTCTATGCCTGCTTCTGCTAAAGCTCTGAAGGCCAAGAAGGCAAAAGTTGAAATCCCTCATGATGAAAATCCTTCACTTTACGAGATTTGTCTTCGTACTAAGAAAGCACTAGAAAGCCATATCAAGCTAGATCGCAAAGAGAAGATGGAAATGATGGCTGAGCTGAATCAACTTCACAATTACGCTCGCCAAACTCTTCTGTATGAGAAGGAACAAAAGAAGCGCTCTTGGACCCTTCTACGCAAGCATTATTCTCACAAACAACTTTCTACCAAGGGGATTGAGAAGGAATATGATCATCTTGAGTTATTTGAAGTTTTGCGCATCCGAAGGCAAACCCCAGTGCTTCCTCAATGTTCTGCCCCCACAGATATGTTGTTCCTCGAACCAGATGATATTCTTGAAGACACAGCAGAAATAGTTGTCTTCAAGCCTGCTGCACCTCGCATTTCTACTCCCAAAGCCCATGCTGCATCTCCAACTCCTGCTTCGGCCTTGCCCATTGCTTGCTCTGCTTCTCCGAACAGTTCGAGCTCTGATGAGGATTCTTCGGACGAGTAGTTTCTCGCTCTGCATTCTCCTTCCTTTTTGACACTTGTTGACAAAAAGGGGGAGAATAACATCGAGAGATAGATCAGTGAGTTATTTGTAGGGTGTTTCTTTTCACCATTCACTACTGCAGGATGCTTCTAACGCGACACTACGATCAGAGACACTTCGACAAAACTGTGTGCGATGCAATAATTGAAAACGGCGGTGTAAAAAACCTATCAAAAAATGTGCAAAACGTTTGTGATAACGGATGCATCAAACATGGTTTGGATCTTAGTTGCGTGTGTGATGCAGGGCATACGGTTCAGTTCAATTAACTATTTGCGATGACGAGGAACAAAAGAAATAGGCAGCCTGATGAAAGTTTGTGCGATATACAACATACGGTTCACTCGGATGAACTGTTTGTGATTAGGAAACACAAAAGAAACTGTCAGCCAGATCAAGGTGTGTGCAATATATGGCATGCGGGTCACTTGGCCTTGTCGTGAGTGTGTGACCTCTGTGGCAACCGTTCGCTCCCCACTAGCCTCTTCTTGTACCGTGGCAACCGTCCACCGCCTCTTTGATATGTCTCCAACGTATCTATAATTTTTTGTTTGTTCCATGCTATTATTTATGATGTTTTGGATGTTTAATGGCCTTTGTTATACACTTTTATATTATTTTTGGGACTAACCTACTAACCCAAAGGCCTAGTCCAGATTGCTGATTTTTGCCTGTTTTTGGGTTTTATAGAAAAGGAATATCAAACGGAGTCCAAACAGAATGAAACCTTCGGGAGAGATATTTTTGGAGCAAAATACGCACGGGAGACTTGAGAACCACGGAGTAGGGCTGACGTGGTGTCCACGAGGGTGGGGGCGCGCCCCCCTGCCTCGTGGGCACCCCGTCTGGCACCCGGCGCCCTCCTTCCTCCTATATATATACCTACGTACCCTGAAACTATCAGAACAACAGAGAAAACGGTAGTTTCACCACCGCAACCTTCTGTTCTCATGGGATCCCATCTTGGGGCCTGTTCCGGAGCTCCGCCGGAGGGGGGATCTTCAACAGAGCGCTTCTACATCATCATCATCGCCTCACTATGAGTTGTGAGTAGTTTACCACAGACCTTCGGGTCCATAGGTAGTATCTAGATGGCTTCTTCTCTCTCTTTGGATGTCAATACCAAGTTCTCCTCGGTCTTCGAGGAGATCTATTCGATGTAATCTCTTTTTGCGGTGTGTTTGTCGAAATCCGATGAATTGTGGGTTTATGATCAAGATTAACTATGAGAAATATTTGGTTCTTTTCTGAACTCTTTATGTATGATTATAATATCCTTGCAAGTCTCTTCGAATTATTGGTTTGGTTTGGCCTACTAGATCTATAGTTCTTGCAATGGGAGAAGTGCTTGGCTTCGGGTTCAATCTTGCGGTGTCCTTTCCCAGTGACAGTAGGGGCAGCAAGGCACGTATTGTATTGTTGCCATCGAGGATAAAAAGATGGGGGTTTATATCACTATGTTTGAGTTTATCCCTCTACATCATGTCATCTTGCTTAAGGCGTTACTCCGTTCTTATGAACTTAATACTCTAGATGCATGCTGGATAGCGGTCGATGTGTGGAGTAATAGTAGTAGATGCAGAATTGTTTCGGTCTACTTGTCTCGGACGTGATGCCTATATATAATGATGATGCATAGATAGTCTCATAATTATTCGCTTTTCTATCAATTGCCGGACAGTAATTTGTTTACCCGCCGTAGAATACCGCTATCATGAGAGAAGCCACTAGAGAAAACTATGGCCCCAGGGTCTATTCTCAACATATCAATCTGTAATCTACTTTACTTTTCCGTGTTTACTTTCTGTTCTTATATCCAAAAATATCTAACTATCATCTCTATCAGATCTCACTTTCGTAAGTGATCGTAAAGGGATTGACAACACCTTATCACGTTGGCTACGAAGTTCTTATTTGTTTGTGAAGGTGCGAGGGACTCGCGCGTGGTCTCCTACTGGATTAATACCTTTGTTCTAAAAAACTAAGGGAAATTCTTACGCTAATGTGCTGCATCACCCTTTCCTCTTCGAGGGAATACAACGCAAGCTCGAGAAGTAGCACTCTTCGCCTTTCCCTCTCGATTTGGAACTGATACCGCACGCTCTTCCTCCCTCCATTTGCCTTCACCCTTCCTTCTGCCATTGTTCGATCGTCTTCTCCATTGAGGGAACAGGCCGGAAATGACCCCGTTATTCTTTCCCCAATCTTAAACATGATGTGGTGGAGGAACTCATTGATTGGTGCAACGTCATCACCTCGGCTAGCATGGCATGTTCGTTCAAGTCCATTCTCGACTCAACAAATAACATCATTGCAAAGAACCCAAGGGTTCAGGAGCGGTTTGATCTCCCCTATCTTCTTCGCCATGACACTGGTCACCGTAGTGGGGACGACGGAACCGTCGCCTTGTGCAAGTTGATGTCGTTTGATAATGATATGTGTGATGTTAATATGCCATCGCTTGAGGGTAAGTCTTGGGTAGGCGCAAATGGAGATTGGGTTGTTTATATTGGGTATAACTGTGAGAGGGAACTTGTGAATGTGTACACTCGTCACCGGGTTCCACTTCCAAAAATCACAGACTGCCCTGAGGTTGAGCACACAGATGATCTACGTACGTTCAAATACGATCATGGTGACTGTCATCTACGGAAGATAACAATTTGTCGAGTTCCCAACCGCTCTTGGGATTAAAAACAACTATGAAGCTGTTGCTATCTTTGACAAGCTTGTTGCCGTCCTTACTTCCACGCATCAATGGATATTGCTCAAAAATCAATTTTGTATACGGATGAGTACTATGATGCAATTCAATACGAGTGTCTTGTGTTTGCTGCCACCACTCATGGCACTATTTTTGCATGGAATCCTTATGGTTTCGGTACGTTTGTCATCCACCGTAATTATAATTGTTTCATCGACATGCTTGCGAGTTAGCTTGTTTCCCTTTACTTAACCTTCTTGTGTTCCCAAGGTCCTGCGAACATTCCACCACCTATACTAGAAATTTTTTATAACCAAGGGGGAGATGACGATGGTGATGATCACGAGCATGAGGACTAGTAGGACCTATATACTCAATGGTGCCTGGCAACTTATTCCGATAGATCACCTCTTCTTGTATGTATACAGGGCAATGCCGATGTTACTAACGAAGCAGGTGTTGTCTCCCATGGTCACACTATCCGGACCTATTCCAACATCAGTTGCAAGGGTATTCAGGATGGATACTATTGTGCTTGCGCCTACACCTTTTGAATAGTTCCGTATTGATAGTCTTGGAGGAAACTCACTCTTCTTTGGAAAAAATTATCCAATGATGGTGAAAGGCGATCCAACTGCTGTTGACACAATGTTACTACCATTTATGTGTCCCTACCCTGGCTATCACAATATGCGTCCTGGTATAGGCCACTTCAGCCTGGATGATCAGTCCTGCGTTGGTCTCGAGATTGACAATAGCTGGCCCTTCCCAGAGAATCAGTTATGGTTCAAAGCAACCGTTTCCAATGCGGAGGATTGGTTGAGCTGAATTTCATTTCATCGCTTTGTTATTTTTTGTGTGAGAAAACTTTACTTTACTAGAATGTTTTGTTGGAAATAATCTATAATCCAACATGTATCCTCGTTGTCGGTGTGTGTTGATGACTTGTTGTATTTAATGATTGGTACATTTTCATATGCGTCCCATCAACTCACGCCTGCTCGCACGGCACACGAGTCGCGTGACATCACGTATATTATTTTTCTATTTGGATTATTAATGCTGCCGCTTTATCGCTTAACCGAAGCATGGCACGTATCCATTGTTTGTCTAACGCTCACGGTTCGAATAAATAATCCCTTTGGGATATTGGCTCCCAATTACTAATAGGGACAATTACATTTGAGCCCCTAGTTGTGTCACACCCGTGTGTTTTGCCCCTAATGTCACACCCTGCATTTTGTAACATGTTATTTGTAACTTTGAAGCATGAAAATTTGGACCAGCAAAATTTTTTAGCATCATTTGGCTTTTATTTGGAATTGAGTTTTCTTCATTTGCTTTTTCATGTGCTCATTAAAGTCAACTATGATCTCTTGTAGATTTCATCTCCTTATCCAAAACTTCTGCCCAATGATCATGCCAAGTGTTATATAGCAGTATAGTATTTTCTTACAAAATTAAATTTGGCCAAAAAGCATTTTATAAATTTAGTTTTCCAAAAACCCCTGAATTGAGATTTGCACTGCAAGTACTTGATTAAGGGTGTGAAAACTTTTTCAAAAGGTTTATTTGAGACCTAGTAGTCATAGGACTCCCATAAACCACAAAGGTATAATTTTAAAAGTTATTTTCCTATTTTATTTAAAAGCTTTTTCTTAAGGCCAGAAATGGTCTTTAATAGGGGAAAATTATTTAACTATTCCAAAAATATTTGCCAAAATTCAGAGAGACTCAGAGGACATATATTGTCCATATATAAGAGTTTCAACACTTGGTCATGTTCAAAATAATGGGCTAAACCCTCTAAACCCTTTCTGGATATTTCAAGCTTTTGAAATATTTACAAAGGAATTTTTCTCCAAAAATTCCAGGGAAATTCTATCATGTCATATATGACATATTTGATGATCTTGCCAAGTCCCATGCCTTGGGAAGCAAGAAAACCTCTTCAAACCCCTTCATAACCATTCTGTCCATATTTGAAGTTTGAGCAACTTTACATTGCCAAACTTGTCCAAATGCTCTCAAACTTGGTTCACATGCTAGAATGGCCTAATAAGGCACCTAGACCAAATGGCACAAGATTTGGAATAGAGCAACTTGATCAGATCACCTCAAAACCCTTTCTGTTCAAATGCAAATTTGATCAACTTTACATTACCAACTTTTTATCTGGAGCCTCAAACTTTGTGAGCATGATCAATAACCCAAATGATGATGCTACACCAAGTGGTGCATCAAGGGGAGATGATTAGCTTGACTCAATTAAGATGAAACTGTTTCTGTTGATTTCTAGGGTTCACCCAAGTTACATTGGCTAGTTTCTTCAAATGAGCCCAAATTTGGTGAAGCACCCTATTTTCTCATGTCTTTCAACCCTGTCAAGTGCCATGTCAGGTGGACTTCATTTGCTTGATCAAACCATGATCAAACACCTTCTGCAGAAATCTTGAAACCTCTATTTTGACCACTTTCACTTTTCTCCATAGCCTCTCCTTCTTACCACAGGCCCATTGAGTTACTAGCAACCCCCAGTAACTCCCCCAGCACCTCATCCCCATGATTGAGGGGTGAAACCCTTGTTTTACCTTGCTGTACAGTAGGTTCCCACCATGTTACCAGCCCTCCTCTCTCTCTCTCTCTGCACCCCAGAGCATCCAAGGCCTTGGGGCAATTCTTTACTACTCCCTCATCACCCCAGACACTGTTGGGCACGCTAGAGCGGACCAAACCAGCGAGAGCGCGTCGATGCCGGTCACACGCGCGCTCTGGAGCGCGTGAACAGTACTCCCGCACGCTGGCTCGGGCCAATCGTTGATCCCCGACAGCCTCGGGCTCTCCCCTCGCGCCTCCCAACGTGCCTCGACGTCCGCAGCCCCCACCGGTGCTGTCCCCCTCCTCCTGCGCCCTCCAGTGGCCGTCGCCGCACGCGCACCGGCCACCTGCTTCGGCCAGTCCTCTGCTCCACACGCGCACGCCTCCCTGTTGCTCCCCCGCTCCTCCTCTTGCCTCAACTGGGCGTAGGACTCGTCCAACAACTCCCCTGACTCACCCCCGTCGCCTCCCGTGCGCTGTAGCCTCGAGACGAAGCTCGCCGGCGCACTGGACCACGGGTCCTCGTCGGGGCCCTATATAAAGACCTCCCCGAGCTCTTCCAACACCACCACCAGCCTCACAACTCTCCCCTGGTCCCTCCTGCATCACTAGATCGACCCCGGAGCGCCCCAGTGCTCGGGATCGACCGGAGCTCTGCCGCATCGGGCCGCCGGCGATCTCGAGGTACAGGCCTCCCCTGCCTCTCCTTCCGCCCGTTTTGGAACCGCAGCACATCACTGAATCTTTCCCCTCTCTTTCCCCCTCTGGTTGCAGTCGGAAACGGCCGCTGCAACAGACCTCCGACGAGCCTCCGCCGTCGCACCTCGTCGCCGGCGAACCAGGGCTCCCCGCCGTGCCGCGCTACCACCGTTGCAACCGCGACACGACGCTGAGTCCGTCCCTGGCCTCTGTTGCCGTCACCGTGGCCGGAGTCGACGCCGGTGAGCTCGCCGTCGCCGTGACCGCGGGGTTAGAGATGATAGGCGGGCCCCGCCTGTCATCCCCCCACCTCTCTCCCCTTCTCTGTGCCACTGACCCACGGGCCCCGCCCGTCAGGTTTGAAACCTGACGTGCGCGCGCGCTGGCTCCGTGCGGCCAGGCCGAGCCGTCTGGGCCGTGCACTGTGGCCGCTTCCGGCCCAGTGCACAGGAACCCTTTTTCTCTTTTTCTTTTCTGTAAATGATTCAAACATTTATGCAGAAAAAAATATTGATCCAAATTAATTATTTCCAACTCCTAAAATCTTGTAATATTCCAACCTATTTAATGGTACTACTTTCATTCAAATCCATGAAACTTTTCTGTACTGTTCAAATTTAAATTCAAATTTGGGCAGTATAACTCCTGTTCAAAAATCAATATATCCTATTCTGTAACTCCAAAACTCCAACTAAGATTTTTCCCCATCTTAGAAAACCCTCTAGTATTTTACAAAAATGAGTTGACATTTTTCTGAGCACTTTGGTTTTTCTGTTTTATTTGTATTCTTATTTTTCCATTATTATTATGCGACGTATAGATCCCATATTTGACGAGGTTGCTGTGGAAGAAGAAGGAGAAGGACTTGAAGACTTTGAAGACCAAGCCAACCCAGGCAAGCAGCCCTTTGACCATGATACACTTGTTCTTCGGAACCCGTTGGTTTCCGATGCATAATGATTAGGGTTACGATGGTAACCTAGATGAACCACCACATGATGCATGCTTTATTGTTGATCTTGCTATGTGCTAGGTGACATGCAATAGCTGATCTTGATCTTGCATGTGTTTAGTAGTTATGGAAAGTGATGCATGTGTGACATGAACCTCCATGGTTGAAGTCTTTACATAAAACCCCGTCGGGTGCCATTTATGCCCGAGGGTGATGATGATGATGAGTTGGGTGACCACTTGATGACGAAGTGGTGTGCCAAGGCAGGTGTGTGTGTTTTTCAAACGGATTGGTTGAAGTTGCGACCGTTATTCCAACCCTACATGTGCAACCACACTACCCCTTATGGGACGGGGCTTTATTGATTACTTAGGTCGATACTAGCATGGTGCCCGCATTACTAGTGACGGGAAGACTTGAGGTCTTTCCCGGGACGGGGTCGTGCTTGGATAGACGGCCATGACTGTTTTTACAGGGCACCGGACACACCGTTGGTCCCTTCGGGTACGCGTAAACAATGAAATTAGGGCAAGTCCCGTGATCTATTGTTTGTACCCCTAAGGCCGTGTGCCAACGAGTGGACTCTATGTTAGTGTCGTCTAAGGAAAGGTAATGACCGGGTGCTTACCCCGGGTACTTGAGGTACCGCGGGTCGTGGATGACACGGAAGTTCCCCGGATCTTGTGGGTAAAGTGCGCAACCTCTGCAGAGTGTCAAACTATTCGAATAGCCGTGTCCACGGTCATGGACAGTTGGGTAACCGCTCTTGGGCTACGTCCAATGTTTGTGAAACCATGCGTGTGTGTGTGTGTGAGTCAAGGTGGTAACTTGACTCGATGTAATGAATCATATCCATGTTGATGTCGGTAACCTGTTCTCGAGGTTACACGAGGTTATTGATGCATAAGCTTGATGATAACATTTTGTTCTAGCCTCCTGCTAGATCGTTCATTACTATTCAATTGCATTGTTACTTGAACCACATCATGGGTTGCTTGCGAGTACATTGAAAGTACTAATTGGCTTGCCACTGGTTATTTAATTGGCCAGGCATGGAAGAGCAGGATTATGAGGAAGAGTTCTCTGGAGACGACCATGCGAACTAGGACGCTATCCCAGTCAGAATGCCTGTAGGGTTAAGGCAGATGGCATGGGTTCTACCCGTTTTATCGAAGACTTCCGCTACCTGAGTTATTTGCTATTCAGCCCGTGAGGCTCTATCTTTGTAAGACTTGGCCATAATGGCCTCAATTCGTGTAAGACTATTTGTATGGATGTAAGACTCTTGTTATTTCAGCTTCTGTGTGTTCAGTGAGCATTGATCTTTGGGATAACTGTACACGTGCATTCGGTGATCTCGACTTCCAAGTCGGGGTCCGCACAGAGCTGGTATCAGAGCCATCCTGACTGTAGGAAGCCTTAGTTAGCATGGGCGTTAGTTAGTTGAGACCCCTTTTTCAAAACCTTCTGAACCTCTCTTCTTTTCTAAACCTGAGATTTCCTCAGCTTATTAACCCCTCCTATTCCACCTTTGTAGATGGCCGCTGTTCCCGAAGAGCACCTGACCACTGGGTTTCCCCTACTTCTCGAGGATAGCCTCCAGGAGTGTCAGTTCCACCGAGCACCCATCCTCACCTACCTTGAGCATTGGGTGAGCGATACTGAGGTGGAGTACCATGTGGAAGTGATCGCGAAGGCAAACGATCCTCCCACAAGTTGGTTCTTCGAGGGACCCCAGATGACGACACTACCACTCGCTGCCGAGGCTGCCGCACTCAAGGCACTAACCCGTCTCCGCGAGCTTCTTCCGGAGATGGCAGCCAAGATGGCAACTCGCTTCTTACCTTACCGGAAGGAAGGTGACGAAGAAAGCAGTGCACTAGCCCCTCCACTGAAGGATGGACTCTCGCTTCGGTTCCAGACCTACTTCAGTCTATGTGCCGACAGCTTGGCACAAGATTTGGCCTCGGAATCAATAAAGCTTCGAGAAGAACTTTACAAGACCAAGGCACTTCTTCGTCGAGCTCAAGAGAAGGCAAACAGGATCAAGAAGGAAGGAGCACCTTCTGGACAATCCGCTATCGCATATCGAGGCGGAAGGCCCTCCGAGGATGTGTCTTCCAAGGGTGAAGAACCACCTCGGCGACGCCGGATGACAGCAAGGGAATACCGCAAGCTTTTCCCTGCACCACCATCAAAGCACCGTCGTATCCAACTCCTCCACTCCCCCACTCCCTCAAGTGACAAGGGAGCCCAGTCAGATGAAGACAAGGAGGAAGACCCAGAAGAGCCGGAATACGCGACCGAGCATTCCACCGCTTAGGCATTATTCGCTACTCGGATATGCCCGTTGTAACCCCTACGGTAGGATAGGTCGTGTAACCCCTATGCGCAGTCGAGTCCTTGTATGGTTCATATGAAACCATCTAGTGCTTGCTTTTGTTGTGTCGGGATGTATGTCGTAATCTTCCTTCGGGAATGTGTAAACGACTACATCACCCATTTGGTTTTTAATGAAAGTATTTTGGCCTTACGGCCCTTGCATGATTTGATTTAGTGTCACACCCACCCCCTTACTAGGCACCCATCTATCTTGCTTTTCCTCTTCCGAGTCATGAGACCTTTTACCGCTCCAACAGGATGCCTGTTGTAACTCGTACTGGTACCTCTACCCAGCAGCCCGAAGCCGGAGCATCCTCTCAGCCAGAGGCAGACCACGACCAAACCAACGACCAAGCTCCACCACCACCTCCTCCAAGCATGGACATGGCTCAGCTTCTCCAAGCTTTCCGAGAGGAACGCCAAGCCAACACTGCAGCTCTCCAGCTGATTGCTCAAGCTGTCGCCAACAACCGCCAGCCGGCGGGGAATGGCAATGGACGTTCCACGTTGACAGAGTTCAAGAAGCATGCACCGCCAACCTTCATCGAGACTGCTGAACCCCTGGATGCTGACGACTGGGTCCGTTCCATTGAGGAGATTCTGGAACTAGTCGGATGCACCGAAGATCGCGAGAAGGTGGCTTATGCAGCCCACTGCCTCGGGGGAACCGCAAGAGCTTGGTGGGATGGATTCAAGGTCATGCATGCTGAACAAGACATCACTTGGGTTAACCTCAAGGCAGAATTCCGCAAGGCCCACATTCCTTCTGGAGTTATGGCTATCAAAAAGCGCGAGTTCCGAGCCCTGAAGCAAGGAAGTGGCACCGTCAAGGAGTACATGCAGAAGTTCAGTATTCTGTCAAGGTATGCCCCCGAGGATGTCAGCACTGATGCTGCCAAAAGGGAGCGCTTCATGGAAGGCCTTAATCAGACTCTGCAATATTCGCTTGTCGTGTGCGACTGCCCGTCTTTCCCTGACCTGGTGAACAAGGCACTTATGCTTGAATACAAGCGGCGTGCTTTGGAAGACACTCGCAAGCGCAAGTTGGTCAGTAAGGGAAGTTCCAGCAACCAGAAGCCTCGTCCGTGGCAGTCAGCCCCGGCCAAGCCAACCTATCAGCAGCCAAGAGCTCCTGCAGCTCGTGCCAATCCTCAGCCTCAGCAGTATGCCAACCCCAGGCCAGCTTTCAACCCCAATACCAATGGTGGCAACAAGATCAACACTCCAAATCAAGTCACTTGCTTTGGGTGTGGTCAGCCCGGACACATCTCCAGGGTGTGCCCCAATAAGAAGCCTGATGCCCCGCGCCCCAATGCGCAGAACCAGGGACAAGGCCGTGGAATGCCACCAAGGAACCCAGCTCCTCGCAATCCACCAAACCATGGGAAGGGGCGTGTGAATCACGTCACTGCTGAAGAAGCCCAGGAAGACCCGGACGTCGTGCTGGGTACGTTCCTTGTCAACTCAGCACCTGCAACTGTCTTGTTTGATTCTGGAGCAACGCATTCATTTGTCACTCAAAGATTTGCATTAAAAAGTGGCATGACCCCTACACCCCTGAATAACCCTATGGTGGTACAAACCCCCGGAGCCGAGATGAGAGCCAAGATAGGCTGTAAAGGAGTCCGTATTACCATTAACGGAGTAGACTTCCTAGCAGACCTTATTGTCCTGAGATCGCAAGGCTTGGATGTGATCCTAGGAATGAATTGGCTCAGTAAGCACCAAGGCTTGTTAGACTGTGCCAATCGGACAGTCACTGTGACCAATGACCAATTAGTAGAAGTCAAGTTTGCCCCCAACTCCTCTTCCGCTCAAGCCGCTAAAGTCAACTGTCTGTCTGAAGTTGGGCTAGACCAAGTACCTGGGGTATGTGAGTATCCTGATGTCTTTCCGGATGAACTACCGGGAATGCCCCCTGACCGTGACATTGAGTTCATCATCGAGCTCGTGCCCGGAGCAGGATCCATCTATAAGAAGCCTTATAGAATGGGGACGGAAGAACTAGCCGAGTTGAAGAAGCAGCTAGAAGAGCAGCTAAGGAAAGGATTTATCCGCCCGAGTGCCTCCCCTTGGGGATCTCCTGTTCTGTTTGTGGCAAAGAGGGACGGTACCATCCGCTTATGCATTGACTATCGTTCCCTCAATGAAGTTACAATCAAGAACAAGTATCCACTTCCCAAGATCGAAGATCTGTTTGATCAACTCAGCGGAGCCAAGGTATTCTCCAAGATCGACCTCAGATCTGGGTATTACCAGCTGAAGATCAGACCCCAAGATATTCCGAAGACGGCATTCGTAACCAGATATGGCCTGTACGAGTGCACGGTCATGTCTTTTGGGTTAACCAATGCCCCAGCTTACTTCATGTATCTCATGAATAAAGTCTTCATGGAATATCTGGACAAGTTCGTTGTTGTCTTCATTGATGACATTCTCGTGTTCTCGAAGTCGGAGGAAGAGCATGAGCAACACCTGAGGATGGTCCTAGACAAGCTTCGTGAGCACCAACTGTATGCCAAATTCAGCAAGTGTGAGTTCTGGCTGCACAAAGTTGGATTCTTAGGTCATGTCTTGACCGAGGAAGGATTATCTGTTGATCCTGCAAAAATCGAAGCTGTGACCCAATGGCAATCTCCAACGACCGTCAAGGAAGTCAGAAGCTTCCTCGGATTGGCAGGCTATTACCGCAAGTTCGTGGAAGGATTCTCTAGCATTGCACGACCAATGACTCAGCTCCTCAAGAAGGACAAGAAGTTCGAGTGGACACCAAAATGCGAAGAGAGCTTCCAAGAGCTCAAGAAGAGATTGACCACCGCCCCAGTTCTGGCAACACCTGATATTCACAAGGAGTTCGTGATATATTGTGATGCCTCTCGAACCGGATTGGGAAGCGTTCTGATGCAAGAAGGCCGCGTCATAGCATACCTCTCCAGGCAGCTACGACCCCATGAGGAGAACTACGCTACTCACGATCTTGAGCTAGCGGCAGTAGTTCATGCCTTGAAGACATGGCGGCATTACCTCCTAGGGAAACGGTGTGAGATTTACACAGACCACAAAAGTCTGAAGTATATTTTCACCCAAAAAGAGTTGAACATGAGGCAGCGGAGATGGTTGGAACTCATCAAGGATTATGACCTCAGTGTTCAGTATCACCCTAGGAAGGCCAACGTGGTGGCCGATGCCTTAAGCAGGAAGGCTTGCTCTTTGAATGTCATTATTCAAGAAAGGCAGCCAGCCTTGTTTAAGGAGATCGAAAAATTCAGTTTGGAATTGGTTACCCCTGGATTTCTGGATCATTTGGAAGTCAGACCAACCCTGATGGACGCCGTCAAGAAGGCTCAAGATGGACACGCAAGCATTGAAGGTATCAAGGGGAAGATGAAGATGGGCAAGGCCCCAGGATTCTCCGAAGACGAGCACGGGATTGTTTGGTACAAAGGTCGTCTCTGCGTACCAAACAACACCGAGTTGAAGACGCTGATTCTGCAAGAAGCCCACGACACTCCGTATTCCATCCACCCCGGAGGAACCAAGATGTACCAAGACTTGAAGGCACGATTCTGGTGGCACGGTATGAAGAGAGAGATTGCAACCTATGTTGCAAAGTGTGATGTGTGCCAAAAGGTCAAGGCTGAATATCAGCGACCCGCTGGATTGCTTCAACCACTCAAGGTTCCTGAGTGGAAGTGGGATAAAGTCGGAATGGACTTCATCACTGGATTACCAAGGTCGAATAGAGGACATGACTCTATCTGGGTCATAGTCGATCATTTGACCAAGGTGGCTCATTTCATTCCTATCAAGACTACCTACTCAGGCAACCAGCTGGCAACTCTCTATATCAACCGAATCGTAAGTCTTCACGGTGTTCCCAAGGAGATTGTGTCAGATCGAGGAACCCAGTTCACCTCAAGGTTTTGGAAGAGATTCCAAGAAGCCTTGGGAACCAAGTTGTCATTCAGCACAACTTTCCACCCACAGACCGGAGGTCAAACTGAGCGAGTCAATCAGATTCTCGAAGATATGCTCCGAGCCTGTGTCCTGGCATATGGAGCCAAGTGGGAAGACTGTCTCCCTTTTGCCGAGTTCTCCTATAACAACAGTTACAAGTCAAGCCTTCAGATGGCACCATTTGAGGTGTTATACGGACGCAGATGCCCCACACCCCTCAACTGGTCAGAGACTGGAGAAGGACTAGTTTTTGGACCGGATATTCTCCGCGCAGCAGAAGAGCAAGTCCAACTAGTCAGAAAGCGATTAAAGGCAGCCAAGTCAAGGCAGAAGAGTTCTGCTGACACTCGACGCCGAGACATGAGTTTCCGTGTCGGAGATCATGTGTACCTGCGGGTAACTCCTCTGAAGGGAACCAAGCGTTTCCACGTCAAGGGGAAGCTCACACCAAGGTTCATTGGCCCTTTCAAGATCACTGACCGACGAGGAGAAGTGGCTTATCAGTTGGAACTACCACCTGAGCTATCCGATGTGCACAATGTGTTCCATGTGTCACAACTCCGGAAATGTCTCCAGGTTCCAGACAAGCCCAATCTCTACAAGGATGTGGATCACCAAGCCATTGATCTGCAGCCTGATTTGACCTACCGCGAGAAGCCCATTCGTATTCTGGACGAAGCAGAACAACGTACGCGGAGCCGTACCATCAAGTACTTCAAGGTCCAGTGGAGCAACCACACCGAAGCAGAAGCAACCTGGGAACGAGAAGACTATCTTAGATCCGAGTTTCCCGACCTCTTTTAAGCCCTAGTTTAGGAATCTCGGGGACGAGATTCTTGTAAGGGGGGTAGGTTTGTCACACCCTGCATTTTGTAACATGTTATTTGTAACTTTGAAGCATGAAAATTTGGACCAGCAAAAATTTTTAGCATCATTTGGCTTTTATTTGGAATTGAGTTTTCTTCATTTGCTTTTTCATGTGCTCATTAAAGTCAACTATGATCTCTTGTAGATTTCATCTCCTTATCCAAAACTTCTGCCCAATGATCATGCCAAGTGTTATATAGCAGTATAGTATTTTCTTACAAAATTAAATTTGGCCAAAAAGCATTTTATAAATTTAGTTTTCCAAAAAACCCTGAATTGAGATTTGCACTGCAAGTACTTGATTAAGGGTGTGAAAACTTTTTCAAAAGGTTTATTTGAGACCTAGTAGTCATAGGACTCCCATAAACCACAAAGGTATAATTTTAAAAGTTATTTTCCTATTTTATTTAAAAGCTTTTTCTTAAGGCCAGAAATGGTCTTTAATAGGGGAAAATTATTTAACTATTCCAAAAATATTTGCCAAAATTCAGAGAGACTCAGAGGACATATATTGTCCATATATAAGAGTTAAAACACTTGGTCATGTTCAAAATAATGGGCTAAACCCTCTAAACCCTTTCTGGATATTTCAAGCTTTTGAAATATTTACAAAGGAATTTTTCTCCAAAAATTCCAGGGAAATTCTATCATGTCATATATGACATATTTGATGATCTTGCCAAGTCCCATGCCTTGGGAAGCAAGAAAACCTCTTCAAACCCCTTCATAACCATTCTGTCCATATTTGAAGTTTGAGCAACTTTACATTGCCAAACTTGTCCAAATGCTCTCAAACTTGGTGCACATGCTAGAATGGCCTAATAAGGCACCTAGACCAAATGGAACAAGATTTGGAATAGAGCAACTTGATCAGATCACCTCAAAACCCTTTCTGTTCAAATGCAAATTTGAACAACTTTACATTACCAACTTTTTATCTGGAGCCTCAAACTTTGTGAGCATGATCAATACCCCAAATGATGATGCTACACCAAGTGGTGCATCAAGGGGAGATGATTAGCTTGACTCAATCAAGATGAAACTGTTTCTGTTGATTTCTAGGGTTCACCCAAGTTACATTGGCTAGTTTCTTCAAATGAGCCCAAATTTGGTGAAGCACCCTATTTTCTCATGTCTTTCAACCCTGTCAAGTGCCATGTCAGGTGGACTTCATTTGCTTGATCAAACCATGATCAAACACCTTCTGCAGAAATCTTGAAACCTCTATTTTGACCACTTTCACTTTTCTCCATAGCCTCTACTTCTTACCACAGGCCCATTGAGTTACTAGCAACCCCCAGTAACTCCCCCAGCACCTCATCCCCATGATTGAGGGGTGAAACCCTTGTTTTACCTTGCTGTACAGTAGGTTTCCACCATGTTACCAGCCCTCCTCTCTCTCTCTCTGCACCCCAGAGCATCCAAGGCCTTGGGGCAATTCTTTACTACTCCCTCATCACCCCAGACACTGTTGGGCACGCTGGAGCGGACCAAACCAGCGAGAGCGCGTCGATGCCGGTCACACGCGCGCTCTGGAGCGCATGAACAGTACTCCCGCGCGCTGGCTCGGGCCAATCGTTGATCCCCGACAGCCTCGGGCTCTCCCCTCGCGCCTCCCAACGTGCCTCGACGTCCGCAGCCCCCACCGGTGCTGTCCCCCTCCTCCTGCGCCCTCTAGTGGCCGTCGCCGCACGCGCACCGGCCGCCCGCTTCGGCCAGTCCTCTGCTCCACACGCGCACGCCTCCCTGTTGCTCCCCCGCTCCTCCTCTTGCCTCAGTTGGGCGTAGGACTCGTCCAGCAACTCCCCTGACTCACCCCCGTCGCCTCCCGTGCGCTGTAGCCTCAAGACGAAGCTCGCCGGCGCACTGGACCACGGGTCCTCGTCGGGGCCCTATATAAAGACCTCCCCGAGCTCTTCCAACACCACCACCAGCCTCACAACTCTCCCCTGGTCCCTCCTGCATCACTAGATCGACCCCGGAGCGCCCTAGTGCTCGGGATCGACCGGAGCTCTGCCGCGTCGGGCCGCCGGCGATCTCGAGGTACAGGCCTCCCCTGCCTCTCCTTCCGCCCGTTTTGGAACCGCAGCACATCACTGAATCTTTCCCCTCTCTTTCCCCCTCTGGTTGCAGTCGGAAACGGCCGCTGCAACAGACCTCCGACAAGCCTCCGCCGTCGCACCTCGTCGCCGGCGAATCAGGGCTCCCCGCCGTGCCGCGCTACCACCGTTGCAACCGCGACACGACGCTGAGTCCGTCCCTGGCCTCTGTTGCCGTCGCCGTGGCCGGAGTCGACGCCGGTGAGCTCGCCGCCGCCGTGACCGCGGGGTTAGAGATGACAGGCGGGCCCCGCCTGTCATCCCCCCACCTCTCTCCCCTTCTCTGTGCCACTGACCCACGGGCCCCGCCCGTCAGGTTTGAAACCTGACGTGCGCGCGCGCTGGCTCCGTGCGGCCAGGCCGAGCCGTCTGGGCCGTGCACTGTGGCCACTTCTGGCCCAGTGCACAGGAACCCTTTTTCTCTTTTTCTTTTCTGTAAATGATTCAAACATTTATGCAGAAAAGAATATTGATCCAAATTAATTATTTCCAACTCCTAAAATCTTGTAATATTCCAACCTATTTAATGGTACTACTTTCATTCAAATCCATGAAACTTTTCTGTACTGTTCAAATTTAAATTCAAATTTGGGCAGTATAACTCCTGTTCAAAAATCAATATATCCTATTCTGTAACTCCAAAACTCCAACTAAGATTTTTCCCCATCTTAGAAAACCCTCTAGTATTTTACAAAAATGAGTTGACATTTTTCTGAGCACTTTGGTTTTTCTGTTTTATTTGTATTCTTATTTTTCCATTATTATTATGCGACGTATAGATCCCGTATTTGACGAGGTTGCTGTGGAAGAAGAAGGAGAAGGACTTGAAGACTTTGAAGACCAAGCCAACCCAGGCAAGCAGCCCTTTGACCATGATACACTTGTTCTTCGGAACCCGTTGGTTTCCGATGCATAATGATTAGGGTTACGATGGTAACCTAGATGAACCACCACATGATGCATGCTTTATTGTTGATCTTGCTATGTGCTAGGTGACATGCAATAGCTGATCTTGATCTTGCATGTGTTTAGTAGTTATGGAAAGTGATGCATGTGTGACATGAACCTCCATGGTTGAAGTCTTTACATAAAACCCCGTCGGGTGCCATTTATGCCCGAGGGTGATGATGATGATGAGTTGGGTGACCACTTGATGACGAAGTGGTGTGCCAAGGCAGGTGTGTGTGTTTTTCAAACGGATTGGTTGAAGTTGCGACCGTTATTCCAACCCTACATGTGCAACCACACTACCCCTTATGGGACGGGGCTTTATTGATTACTTAGGTCGATACTAGCATGGTGCCCGCATTACTAGTGACGGGAAGACTTGAGGTCTTTCCCGGGACGGGGTCGTGCTTGGATAGACGGCCATGACTGTTTTTACAGGGCACCGGACACACCGTTGGTCCCTTCGGGTACGCGTAAACAATGAAATTAGGGCAAGTCCCGTGATCTATTGTTTGTACCCCTAAGGCCGTATGCCAACGAGTGGACTCTATGTTAGTGTCGTCTAAGGAAAGGTAATGACCGGGTGCTTACCCCGGGTACTTGAGGTACCGCGGGTCGTGGATGACACGGAAGTTCCCCGGATCTTGTGGGTAAAGTGCGCAACCTCTGCAGAGTGTCAAACTATTTGAATAGCCGTGTCCACGGTCATGGACAGTTGGGTAACTGCTCTTGGGCTACGTCCAATGTTTGTGAAACCATGCGTGTGTCTATGTGTGAGTCAAGGTGGTAACTTGACTCGATGTAATGAATCATATCCATGTTGATGTCGGTAACCTGTTCTCGAGGTTACACGAGGTTATTGATGCATAAGCTTGATGATAACATTTTGTTCTAGCCTCCTGCTAGATCGTTCATTACTATTCAATTGCATTGTTACTTGAACCACATCATGGGTTGCTTGCGAGTACATTCAAAGTACTCATTGGCTTGCCACTGGTTATTTAATTGGCCAGGCATGGAAGAGCAGGATTATGAGGAAGAGTTCTTTGGAGACGACCATGCGAACTAGGACGCTATCCCAGTCAGAATGCCTGTAGGGTTAAGGCAGATGGCATGGGTTCTACCCGTTTTATCGAAGACTTCCGCTACCTGAGTTATTTGCTATTCAGCCCGTGAGGCTCTATCTTTGTAAGACTTGGCCATAATGGCCTCAATTCGTGTAAGACTATTTGTATGGATGTAAGATTCTTGTTATTTCAGCTTCTATGTGTTCAGTGAGCATTGATCTCTGGGATCACTGTACACGTGCATTCGGTGATCTCGACTTCCAAGTCGGGGTCCCCACACCTAAATTCGAAAAACCCTCGTTTCTGTCCAAGCTCGTTTGCTCCTCTTATCCTTTTGCCCTTTGACCGTTTGACCGCAACTTTGAAAACTTCATAACGAATTCATACTAACTCAGAAAAATGAAAATAAGATATCAAAATGTCCGAAATAACATCACCCATAAGTGCATGTCATTTGCATTCATGACAACAATGCTGAAAAGTCTATACCTCAGTTTGAGATTATATGATTGTTTTTTGGATTTTCAACACCTTTGTCATGAATGCAAATGCCGTGCACATATAGGTGATGTTTTTCCGAACATTTTGATATCTTATATGCATTTTTCTGAGTTAGTATGAATTCATTATGATGTTTTGAAAGTTATGGTCAAACGGTCAAAGGGCAAAAGCATAAGAAGAGCAAACGAACTTAGGCAGAAACGAGGGTTTTTTGAATTTAGGGGTAAAACACACGTGTGTGACACAACTAGGGGCTCAAATGTAATTGTCCCTTATTAATAATCTCATGTCTGTAATTTGATAAAGATTACATCAAAACTAGTCTCAAATTTGACAAAAAAAAGTACAATGCCACTTTGTATTGGTGTCCATATGAACAGTGCTAGTGATTTTAGTTGCAAAAATTAGATAGTGCTAGTGATTTTTAGTTGCAAAAATTAGATAGTGCTAGTGATTTTTAGCTGCATATTTTGACAAATCGTAGTGTTACAAGGTTGAAAAAATGGCAATGTTACTAGATAAACAAATGTCGATCTTTCCAGTTTGACAAATGGCAACATACCCAATATGATAGATGCAAATCTTACCCAATTGTTTCTACGTTGTTGCACCCGAGTCATCCAAAACAACCGTTTGCGTTGAAGGGATGCACAAGTCCTGCACTGTGAATTTTCCCTTGACTTAATCAGGGAGACCATAGCTCTCACTTTGCATACGGGTGTTCTATCTAAAACATTAGTGATCAAGAGCTGCACAAATCCTGCTCGGCACATTTTCCCTTGGCTTCCTGGGGAAGCTGTCTGTTTGCATACGCGTGTTCTAACTAAAACGTTTGCGGTGAGTGTTTTATATTTAAAAACCATTGACGTTATTTTCAAAAGAAAACCTTTTGATAAGTCTGTACATTAAGATAAAAAAACGCAAGTTTGTTCAAACCATATCTTTCATTCAGTCACACTGCGAACTTATATTCATATGATCGGGAATTCGAGATACATTATTAAACCCCAAAACACTATTTTCGGCGGCAGCGGAGGCGGTGTGTTGCGCCGTCGTTGTCGTTGTCGTCCTCTGGGACGTTGTTGTTGAAGCCTTCAAGGCAGCACAAAATTTTCTTCACTTGTAAATCAAACATCATGTCATCGCACGATCGACGAGCAGGGCGCGGGAGGACGGCAACTGGCGCCGCTAAGAGGTAGCGGTCGACAGCAGCGTCCCATGCCGCTGAGGGGGGCGTGCGCACGGGCACGGGCGCGGCAGGTGCAGCCAAACGCATGGTGAACGGCGCCGCGGTGGGTGGAGGGGCGCGCACTGGCACGGGCAGGGGCGCAGTGGGTGCAACCAAACACACGGGGACCAGCGCCATGGTGCGTGGAGGGGCGCACACGGGCATGGGGGCTGGCGCTGGCATGTACACAAGCTCGCGCGGGTCCATGGAGACCCCTCTAATGCCCGCGGCTTCTAGTTGTGCGATAGTGCTCAGTAACCAGCCCATCAATGCTACGGGGATGGTCGCTGGCGCGGGCGCGGGGATGGGAGCGGGGGCAGCAATCACCGCAACCAGCTTGTTCAGGGCCATGTCCATGAGGCCCCATTCCTCCTTATTTTCTACTTCTCCGGCTCGGAGTCGACTTCACCAAACTTGACGACTAGTGGCAGATGATCATTCTATGCCATGGCGTTGGTGGAGTTCTGCTGAAGGGAGGGAAATGGGAGGTAAACAGTAAGACCGCCCGTATTAAACAGCGGCTCGGGCGCCATTAATGGAGAGTAAAGCGAGCGGCCATGTAAGTCAACGGGCTCGCTTTCGAGTGAGCCTGCGCAACGTACAACTGGCATGCTTCCCGGTGAGCCTACGCATTGGAGGACATCTTGCATGCCTCTCGGTCAGCCTGCGCACCGAACTCCACTCGCACGCCTCTCGTTCTGTCAACCAGCCGGCACCACTTATAGCCATTAAAACAAAGACATGTGGCATCAAGTGAATGGTTAACAGAATGCACACGATTTGAATTATATAAACGTTTGAGATATTAAAGTGGCAGCTATTTTTTCAAAGTGCCTTTGTTGGTTGTTATTCGAGTGCGCCTTCTCTCAAAATGGACACGAAAAATACCACAACATGTCGGGTGATGTTCCATGATAGCATGCCAAGTTTCATGAAATTCAGACGAGTATTGAATTTACTAGTATTTAAAAACAAAGTATCTCAATGTTTTGCCGGCAATCAACGGTGCCCTGGTGTTTGAAATTCATTCCCATTTCTTGCATGGGACCTAAGCATGCACCCAAGGACACAAATTTGACTTTCCAACCAATTTATATGCACTAGAGCATGTGCATGTAGTTCAAATTTGAATTATGCACATAAAATGCCTAGAAAACCCAGTTAATGTATAAAAATGCGCTAACGAACCCCGAAAAATTCCAAAATTTAACACAACACTCCTGTTGTTCTATGTTGACACTAGGAAAAAATTGAGAGCAATAAGATGCAGCGGATATAGTTTCATCTCGAAAGGTGGGACGTTCCCTACCGAAACCATCATGCTTGTTGTGAGAAGCTCTGGTTTGTGAGAAATTTATACCCAAACCTGCCCCAAATGGGAAAAAAAATTACCATGACATGTTGATGCCGCTCCATGATAGCATACCAAGTTTCATGAATTTCAGATGAGTTTTGGATTTACTATAATTAAAAAACAAGCTATCTCAATGTTTGCAGCCGAGTGACGGTGGTAGGGTGTTTGACATTCATTCCCATTTCTTGCATCGGACCTAAGCATTCAACCAAGGACGGAGATTTGAATTTTCAACCAATTTATATGCATTTGAGCATGTGCATGTAGTTTGATACGTCTCCAACGTATTTATAATTTTTGATTGTTCCATGCTATTATTTATGAAGTCTTGGATGTTTAATGGGCTGTATCATTCACTTTTATATCATTTTTGGGACTAACCTACTAACCCAAAGGCCCAGTCCAGATTGTTGTTTTTTGCCTATTTCGGGGTTTTGCAGAAAAAGAATATCAAACGGAGTCCAAACGGAATGAAACCTTCGCGAGTGATATTTTTGGAGAAAATCACGCACGCGGAGCTTGAGGACCAAGTCAGGGGATAGAGAGGTGGCCCTCGAGGGTGGGGGCGCGCCCCCCTTCCCAGGGCGTGCCCCCTGCCTCGAGGCCCCCTCAAGTAGCCCCCGATGCCCTCCTTCTTCCTATATAAGCCGACATACCCTGGAAACTCCGTACACAGAGAGAAAACCCTAATTCCACCGCCGTAGCATCTGTTCCCGTGGAGATCCCATCTTGGAGCCTGTTCCGGAGCTCCACCGGAGGGGGATCCATCATGGAGGCCTTCATCATCATCATCATCATCACCCTCACCATGAGTTGTGAGTAGTTTACCACAGACCTTCAGGTCCATAGCTAGTATCTAGATGGCTTCTTCTCTCTCTCCGGATCTCAATACAAAGTTCTCCTCGATCTACGAGGAGATCTATTTGATGTAATCTCTTTATGGGGTGTGTTTGTCGAGATCCGATGAATTGTGAGTTTATGATCAAGGTTATCTATGAAAGATATTTTGTTCTTCTCTGAACTTTTTATGTGTGCTCATAATATCCTTGCAATTCTCTTCGAATTATTGGTTTGGTTTGGCCTACTAGATCTATAGTTCTTGCAATGGGAGAAGTGCTTGGCTTTGGGTTCAATCGTGTGGTATCCTTTCCAATGACAGTAGGGGCAGCACGGCACGTATTGTATTGTTACCATCGAGGATAAGAAGATAGGGTTTACATCATATTGCTTGAGATTATCCCTCTACATCATGCCATCTTGCTTAAGGCGTTACTCTGTTCGTATGAACTCAATACACTAGATGCATGCTGGATAGCGGTCGATGTGTGGAGTAATAGTAGTAGATGCAGGCAGTAGTCGGTCTACTTGTCTCAGACGTGATGCCTAGATACAATGATCATGCCTAGATAGTGTCATAATTATTCGCTTTTCTATCAATTGCTCGACAGTAATTTGTTTTCCCGCCGTAGAATATCGCTATCATGAGAGAAGCCACTAGAGAAAACTATGGCCCCCGGGTCTATTCTCAACATATCAATCTACATCCACTTTACTTTTACCGCTTTTATTTGCTGTTTTATTAAACCAAAAATACCAAAAATATAAACTATCATCTCTATCAGATCTCCCTTTCGTAAGTGCCAGTAAAGGGATTGACAACCCCTTATTGCGTTGGCTGCGAAGTTCTTATTTGTTTGTGCAGGTGTGAGGGACTCGCGCGTGGTCTCCTACAGTATTGATACCTAGGTTCTAAAAAACTGAGGGAAATACTTACGCTACTGTGTTGCATCTCCCTTTCCTCTTCGAGGGAATACAACGCAAGCTCAAGAGGCAGCAAGAAGAATTTCTGGCGTCGTTGCCGGGGAGGCTTACGCAAAACTTATATACCAAGTACCTATCACAAACACTTATCCTTCACATTACATTCTTTGCCTCTCGTTTTCCTCTCCCCCACTTCACCCTTGCCGTTTTATTTGCCCTTCCTCCATCGTGTGTTTACCATTCGCTTGCCTCTCGTTTGCTTGTGTGATATGTGCCCTCAATTAGCTTGCATCTTCGCTTGCTAAAGTATGGATCCTCATCCACTTGCTAATCTCTTTAATAGATCCAATTATGTTGAACCTATTGCTAGTGAGTTGACTGCACTAGATTATCTTTATGGGGTTTTGCTTGATATTTGTGAATCCGAAAATTGTGATGAAGTATTGAAAGAAAAACATAAATTGATTCACGATAGCTCCTTGAGTAAAAAGCATGATTTCAATGATGTTATCACAAATTCTATTAATGTCAATTGTGCTAATGATACGCAAAACCCTAAGCTTGGGGATGCTAGTATTGCTATGTCTTGTACTTGTTGCAATGATCATGATTGGGGTGATTCTTCTTACGGTCTTGACAGTTTATTTAAACCCCATGATGGATATGAGATTGATAATAATGTCTTCTATAATATTGAAAGTGGGTTTGGAAGAGTGTCATGACTTTGGTTAATGTTGATCCCACTATTTTAAAAGAGTGTCAACTTTGCATGCATATGGATCATGTAGAGAATATGGTATGTGATGACTATATTGTTGAATTTGCTGATGATACTACATGCAATTATTATGAGAGGGGGAAATATGGTTGTAGAAATTTTCATGTTACTAAATTACCTCTCTTTATGTTGAGATTGCTCTTGTTTGTTTCTTCTTCCTTGCATATGCTAGAAATTGATTGCCTTCATAATTTGTTTGGTTATAAAATGCCTATGTATAGGAAGTATGTTAGAATTATATGTGTTTGTCACATGTTTTATGATCCTCTCTTTGTGCTTCAACTCTTATCTTTCATGTCAGCATCATTGAATTCTCAAGCCTATCTTAATGGCTATAAAGAAAGAGCTTGTTGGGAGGCAGCCCAATTTTTTTTGTTTCTGTTAGGAATAAATATTGCATCTAGCCTCTGATTAGATGTGGTTTCATGTTTTGTTTAGTGTTTGTGCCAAGTAGAACCTTTGGGAAGACTTGTGTGAAGTTTATATGATCTTGCTGTGAAAAACAGAATCGTTAGCGCTCGCTCAAGTAGTCGTGGGGTTTTACTGGAGCGTGATTTTTAGTTGATTCTTTTTGCAAATGATTGGTAGACAAATTGCGCATATTTACCAGTTTAGTTCGAATTTTTTGGAGTTCCAGAAGTAGGCGAATCCTGCAGATTACTACAGACTGTTCTGTCTTTGACATATTCTGTTTTTCGTGTGTTGTTTACTTATTCCGATGCATCTATGAGTAGTATTGGAGGATATGAGCCATAGAGAAGTTGGAGTACAGTAGGTTTAACACCAATATAAACAAAGACTGAATTCATTGCTGTGCCTTTGAGTAGTGGTTTGCTTTCTTATACTAACGGAGCTCTCGAGAAATTTTGTCTAAATTTTGTGGTGTGAAGTTTTCAAGTTTTGAGTATTGCTTTGATGGACTATGGAACAAGGAGTAGCAAAGGCCTAAGCTTGGGGATGCACATGGAACACCAAGTAAATTCAAGATAATCAAAATCCTAAGCTTGGGGATGCCCCGGGAAGGCATCCCCTCTTTCGTCTTCATCCATCGGTAACTATACTTGGAGCTATATTTTTATTCGCAACATGTTATTGTTTTGCTTGGAGCGTCTTGTATAATTTGAGTCTTTGCTTGTTAGTTTGCCACAATCATCCTTGCTGGACACACCTATTTGAGAGAGTTAAATATGGCCTATAAATTGTTAGAACACTCTATGTGCTTCAATTATATCTTTTGAGTTGAATAGTTTTTGCTCTAGCGCTTCACTTATATCTTTTAGAGCACGGTGGTGGTAATATTTTGTAGAAATTGTTGAACTCTCATGCTTCACTTATATCTATTTGAGAGTCTATTAAAACATCATGGTAATGTGTTTAGGCTAAAGAAACTAGTCTTCACATGATAGACATCCAATGTCAATGTAGTAAAAAAATCACACCAAGTGCATTGAATAGAATGAGATGTTGGATGCTTGATAATTGTTTTGAGATATGAGGATAGTGATATTAGAGTCATGCTAGTGGGGTTATTATGAAATTGAGAAATACTTGCGTTAAGGTTAGTGATTCCTGTATCATGCATGTATGGTGAACCGCTATGTGACGAAGTTAGAGCATGAGGTATTTGTAGAGTGCCAACATTTGTGTGGAGGTCGGGGGCACGTGATGGTTAACTCCTACCAACCTCCCCCCTAGGAGCATGCGTTGATTGCTTTGTTTTGATGACTCGTACATCTTTGCAATAAGTATAGGAATTCTTATGACTAATGTTGAGTCAATGGATTATACGCACTCTCACCCTTCCACCATTGCTAGCCTCTCTTGTACCGCGCAACTTTCGCCGGTGCCATAAACCCACTATATATCCTTCCTCAAATCAGCCACCATATTGTTCCTCAAAACAGCCACCATACATACCTATCATGGCATTTCCATAGCCATTCTGGGATATATTGCCATGCAACTTTCCATCATTCCGTTTATATGACACGCATCGTATTGTCATTCATGATCATGTAGTTGACATCGTATTTGTGGCAAAGCCATCATGCATAACTTCATACATGTCACTCGTGTTTAATTGCACATACTGGTACACCGCCTAAGGCATTCATATAGAGTCATACTTTGTTGTTGTAGCATCGAGTTGTAATTTCGTGTTGTAATGAAAGTGTGATGATCATCATTATTAGAGCATTGTCCCATGGGAGGAAAGGCTAAATCTATAAAGCCCCTCCGCAAAAAAAGAAAAAAAATAAAGGCCAAAGAAAAAAAGAAAGGCCCAAAAAAAAGAAAAAAAGGAAAATAAAAAGGGACAATTGCTACTATCTTTTTCCACACTTGTGCTTCAATGTAGCACCATGTTCTTCATTGTAGAGAGTCTCATGTTTAGTCACTTTCATATACTAGTGGGAATTTTCATTATAGAACTTTGCTTGTATATTCCAACGATGGGCTTCCTCAAATGCCCTAGGTCTTCGTGAGCAAGCAAGTTGGATGCATACCCACTAGTTTCTTTTGTTGAGCTTTCATTCATATCTAGCTCTAGTGCATCCGTTGCATGGCAATCCCTACTCACTCACATTGATATCTATTGATGGGCATCTCCATAGCCCGTTGATACGCCTAGTCAATGTGAGACTATCTCCCTCCTTTTTGTCTTCGGGAGAGATATTTTTGGAGCAAAATACGCACGGGAGACTTGAGAACCACGGAGTAGGGCTGATGTGGCGTCCACGAGGGTGGGGGGCGCGCCCCCTGCCTCGTGGGCACCCCGTCTGGCACCCGGTGCCCTCCTTCCTCCTATATATATACCTACGTACCCTGAAACTATCAGAACAACAGAGAAAACGGTAGTTTCACCACCGCAACCTTCTGTTCTCATGGGATCCCATCTTGGGGCCTGTTCCGGAGCTCCGCCAGAGGGGGGATCTTCAACAGAGCGCTTCTACATCATCATCATCGCCTCACTATGAGTTGTGAGTAGTTTACCACAGACCTTCGGGTCCATAGGTAGTATCTAGATGGCTTCTTCTCTCTCTTTGGATGTCAATACCAAGTTCTCCTCGGTCTTCGAGGAGATCTATTCGATGTAATCTCTTTTTGCGGTGTGTTTGTCGAGATCCGATGAATTGTGAGTTTATGATCAATGTTATCTATGAAAGATATTTGGTTCTTCTCTGAACTTTTTATGTGTGCTAATAATATCCTTGCAAGTCTCTTCGAATTATTGGTTTGGTTTGGCCTACTAGATCTATAGTTCTTGCAATGGGAGAAGTGCTTGGCTTTGGGTTCAATTTTGCGGTGTCCTTTCCCAGTGACAGTAGGGGCAGCAAGGCACGTATTGTATTGTTGTCATTGAGGATAAAAAGATGGGGTTTACATCATATTGCTTGAGTTTATCCCTCTACATCATGTCATCTTGCTTATGGCGTTACTCTGTTTGTATGAACTCAATACACTAGATGCATGCTGGATAGCGGTCGTTGTGTGGAGTAATAGTAGTAGATGCAGGCAGGAGTCGGTCTACTTGTCTCGGACGTGATGCCTATATACAATGATCATGCCTAGATAGTCTCATAATTATTCGCTTTTCTATCAATTGCTCGACAGTAATTTGTTTACCCGCCGTAGAATATCGCTATCATGAGAGAAGCTACTAGAGGAAACTATGGCCCCCGGGTCTATTCTCAACATATCAATCTACATCCACTTTACTTTTACCGCTTTTATTTGTTGTTTTATTAAACCAAAAATACCAAAAATATAAACTATCATCTCTATCAGATCTCACTCTTGTAAGTGACCATAAAGGGATTGACAACCCCTTATCGCGTTGGCTGCGAAGTTCTTATTTGTTTGTGCAGGTGCGAGGGACTCGCACGTGGTCTCCTACTGGATTGATACCTTGGTTCTCAAAAACCGAGGGAAATACTTACGCTACTGTGCTGCATCTCCCTTTCCTCTTCGAGGGAATACAACGCAAGCTCAAGAGGTGGCATAGTTCAAATTTGAATTTTGCACATAAATGCATTGTAAACTCAATTAATGCATAAAAATGTCCAAGCGAACCCCGGAAAATCCCAAAATTTGACACAACACTTATGTTGTTCTATGTTGACATGAGAAAAAATTTGAAAGCAATAAGAGGCAACGGATGTCATTTTGTCCCCAAAGGTGGGACGTTCCCTACCGAAACCATCAGGCTTGTTGTGAGAAGCTCTGGTTTGTGAAAAGCATATCCCCAAACCTGCCCCAAATGGGACAAAAATTTTACCACGACATGTTGATGCCGCTCCATGATAGCATGCCAAGTTTCATGAATTTCAGACGAGCTTTGGATTTACTAGAATTTAAAAGTAGGTATCTCAATGTTTGCGGCTGAGTGACCGTGGCAGGGTGTTTGACATTCATTCCCATTTCTTGCATGGGACCTAAGCATGTAACCAAGGACACATATTTGAATTTTCAACTAATTTATATGCATTAGAGCATGCGTATGTAGTTCAAATTTGAATTATGCACATGAAAGCATAGAAAACTTAGTTAATGTATAAAAATGTCCAAGCGAACCCCGAAAAATCCCAAAAATTGACACAACACTCGTATTGTTCTATGTTGACACGAGAAACAATTTGAAAGCAAGAAGAGGCAACAGATATCGTTTCGTCACCCAAGGTGCCACTTAACCTACCGAAACCATCAGGCTGGTTGTGAGAGAAGCTCTGGTTTGCGAGAAACATATACCCACATCTGCCCCCAAATGGGACAATATTTTTACCACGGCATGTCGCTGCCGTTCCATCATATCATGTCAAGTTTCATGAATTTTAGATGAGTTTTTGATTTACTAGAATTTTAAAATCATGTATCTCAATGTTAGCTGCCGAGCGACAGTGTCAAGGTGTTTGACATTCGTTCTCATTTCTTGCATGTGACCTAATCTTGCAACAAAGAACAAACATTTGATTTTGCAACCCATTTTTATCGACTGGAGCATGTGCATGTATTTCAATTTTGAATAATGCACATACATGCCTAGAAAACTCAATTAACATCTAAAAATGTCCAAACGATCGCCCAAAAAATCCAAAATTTAACACGACACTCCTGTTGTACTATGTTGACACCAGGAAAAAATTGAAAGAAAGAAGAGGCGACGAATATCATTTTGTCCACAAAGGTGACACGTTTCCCTAATGGAACCATGAGGGTTTATTGTGAGGAGCTCTGGTTTGTGAGAAGCTTATACCACAACCAGCCCCAAATAGGATAATACTTTTTACCCAGCATGTTGATGCCATTCCATGGTAGCATGCCAAGGTTCATGAATTTCAGACAGGTTTTGGATTTACTAGAATTACAAAAGCAAGTACCTCATCATTTGCTGGAGAGCCACGGTGCAGTGGTGTTCGAAATTCATCCCCATTTCTTGCATGGGACATAAGCATAAACCCATGGACACATATATGATTTTACAACCCAAGTAGGTGCACCAGAGCATGTGCATGTGCTTTAATTTTGAATTGTTCACTGAAATGGCTAGAAAACCAATTTAATGTATAAAATTTCCAAACGAACCCTGAATAATTCCAAGTTTTTGATGACACACATATAGTTGCATGTTCACTCCAGATAAAAGGTCTAGCAATTCAACCACCATCCACTGCCACTGTGACCCCATTATGTAATTCAAATCAAGACGAAAAATCAAGTAGATCCCTCATAGTTTATTATCACCAACCATGTGTGATGCAACACAAAATATCTTGGAGCACCGTCGGCGTATAGTACACATACGGCTTACGCGAGAAGGTGCGACGGCTATAGTCCACAGCCTGCTCTGAATAAGGGACTGTGTCTGATGGCACTTTGCACGCCAGTTTTTTCGCTGAAGCGATTCCAAATTTTCGGCTTCACAGAAATATCTACCTCCCCGCCCCCACCCCTTACCAAAAGCTACATTTCCCCTATTTCCACCTTCCTTTCCAAGTTGAAACCTTCACTCCTTGCTTGCAGTGCCGCCTCCTCGCCGGCGACCCTCCTTCACGTTGCTCGGCATCGCCTACCAAGGCAGGTAATCCAAACCCGACCCCCATCATCCCCCTCCTCCACATCCCACATGCCACGACAACCGGCGCGACACCTTCCACCCAAATCACCGTCCCCTTCACCAAATAAGCACCGCCCTAAGCCATGGTGCACGCAGTATAGCCAGGATCTCAAGGAGCATTTGGCAGCGGAGAAGCAAATCGCAGCCGCACGCGCGGATGAGGCCGTGATGGATGTCATTCGTGCCGACCCCTAGATCTTGGAGGAGCACCTAGCCGTCGAGGCCACCGTCGAATCCTCACGCGCCGACGCCACAAAGCGTTTGGCTGCTTTAAACGATAGTTCATGGAGTTTTCTCGAGGCCACCCTCGGTGCCTTCGACGAAGACTACGAGGTGTTTCTCAGCGTGCACGTGCTTACCTCATCTCGAGAGTCAGTAGGTTGGTGCCCGAAGCGGCTCAGGCAACTGTCCACTACGACGAGGGCACTGACGATGCGGAGGCCTCACCCTCTTCCATGTCCAATGAGCCGATCATCATCGATATCTCTGACAATGAGGAGTAGCTTGTCTTATTAGCTCACTATAAGTACCCATATTCAGTTTTCTAGCTACTGCCTTTCCTTAACAAATTATAGTAAATTGTGCTATCTACTTTTACCATGCAATCTTCTGCTCTAGTGTATATGTTCTATATGTCGTGCAATGTGGTGTTCAGTTAACTGTTTGGTTCAATTTTGCAAATGTGATGTTCAATTCTTCAGGGTGCAATTTTCCAAGTTGTCAAGCATGCTTGGTTTGGTTAACTGTCTGATCTTCTATTAGGAGTATGTTATATTCTGCAATGTGGTGCTCAATTAACGTTTGGTTCATTTGTTGTGGTGTTTAGTTAACAGTTTGGTTCAATTCTGCAATGTGATGTTCAATTGTTGTGGGTGCATTCTGTTATTGTATACCATGTGAGAAATAAATCAAATTTGGCTATACTAAATACATGAGAAACAAATACAATTGCTATATTCCAAGTTTTTAAGCATGCTTGGTTTGGTTAACTGTCTGATCTTCTATTAGGAGTATTTTATATTGTGTAATGTGGTGCTCAGTTAACGTTTGGTTCATTAGTTGTGGTGTTTAGTTAACTGTTGGGGATACACATAACAGGTAGGCCCACAAAGGGTCGAAATATCATAAAGCATGGGGTCCACACAGCATGTGGGTCCAGATAACTTCCATACAGACGTACTATCCACTCGGACAAGCAACATACCATGCACTCGGATGACAGTCGACCACTCGGTCGACTGACTCACTCGGATATGCGAAGACCAACAATCGACAAGGCAGTTGAAGAATCATCTAACATTATGGCATCAATGCCCCACTTTGCAACATAGGAGGTGAGGGGGTGGCACACTCTATATAAGCCACCCCCCACCATTAGACTGGGCAGGCTCTCATTTCTTCTCCTCTCTCTCTTTCTTGCCATTAGTCCCAGGACTTAGCTTTGGCACGGGGATCCGTTCCTCTCCCTTACTGTAATCTTCGGATACATACTCGCATAAAATAAAGCCTCTCCGGAGCACGAGACGTAGGGCTGTTATCTCTCTGCGAGAGGCCCGAACTCGCCAAAACCACCGTGTCACCCATATGCATCTCAATAGATCATGCTCCTTTACCCTATCCCTTATTATTGTCGGAATCATTCCCCCGACAATTGGCGCCCACTTTGGGGCATCGAGTCTATCGACCCATGATGCAGATGGTCATTTGTTCAACAACCGGCGGCAGATCAATTCCCGCTGGTGCCCTCTATTTGATTTCATCTTCACGTTCTAACACGTTATTTGTACTGTTCGTCTTCACGACGAGCAAAGCACCATAAGCAGAATAATTCCAAGCAGAAGAGAAACATCCATCCGCAGTGGAGGCACAACCCCGACACGGCGTAGGCGCGCAGTGCTCCTTCCTCCGGTGCCGGCCGCCAGGGACGGTCTCCATGGCGGGGGTGCGCTGCGGCGTCGACCTATAAAACAGCCTCGACACTCGACCGGCAACCGATGGTTGTGCAGGATTCAAGCAATCAATGCCTCGTAAGTGCATGAATAACGTGAGATGTTTCCTCGATCAATTAACATGCAGGAAAAAGGGAAATGAAAGGACATGGTGAAGGGATCTTCAACGCCGAATTAATTGGCTGCCTCATTAATTAGCCATTCAAACAAGGTGCGTTGATTCATTTTTTCCACAGCTTCCAGCGCAAACGCAACTTGCATTGACTTCAAGCTGGCCCAGCCGCTCTGCTACTCCGAGTCAGTACTCTGGTACACTCGGACAAGCACAAGTCTACACTCGGACAAATGCAACACTCGGGAAACCTTCACGCGACTAACGTGCAGGCACTTGATCATTTGTGTGCTCCCACTCGGGCGGACGCCTCCTCGAGAACATGCTCAACTCTGTCGCTCCGAGCATCAGCCGCCTGACTGGACACATGTTCATCAACATACCCGTTCGACCGCCCCGCATGGTGTCACTCGGTTGGATATGTCCTCGACACTCGACCGTCCGCGCTTTGCTATTCGGTTGAGCGCCACTTCACATAGCCACTTGGAGACCTCGCGTGTAGCATGTCCGTGGGACGTCTCTACTTCACTCGAAGACCCCGCATGTCGCCAGTCCGCGGGACGCCTCTACTTCACTCGGAAACCCCGCGCATCGTCTGTCCGCGGGACGCCTCTGCTTCACTCGGAGACCCCATGCATCACCAGTCCGCGGGACGTCTCTCCTTCACTCGGAGACCCCGCGCGTCTCCAGTCCGCGGGACACCTCTACTTCACACGGAGACCCCGCGCGTCGCCAGTCCGCGGGACACCTCTACTTCACTCGGAAACCCCGCGCATCGTGAGTCTGTGGGATGCCTCTACTTCACTCGGAGACCCCGCGCGTCACCAGTCCATGGGAGGCCTCTACTTCAATCGGAAACCCCGCACATCGTCAGTCCGCTGGACATCTGTACTTCACTTGGAGACCCCGCGCGTCACCAGTCCGCGGGACGTCTCTACTTCACTCAGAGACCCCGCGCGTCGCCAGTCCGCGGGACGCCTCTACTTCACTCGGAAACGAATCCTCATAGGCTAGACTTTAGGGTTTAGCCAATACGATCTCGAGGTAGATTAACTGTTGTATTCATATTCATCCATATTAATATAGCAGGAATTAGGTTATTATCTCGATCGAGACGGCCTGAACCTGGGTCAACATCGTGTCCCTAGCCTCCTGTTACCATCAATCCTCAGACGCATAGTTCGGGACCCCCTACCCGAGATCCGCCGATTTTGACACCGACATTAGTGCTTTTATTGAGAGTTCCACTATGTCGTCGACCGAAGGACTGATGGATCGCGTCATCAACCACGACGGCAACACCGAGGGAATCTTCCCTCCCGGATAGAACTTCGTGTTCGGTGGCTTCGTGCTCCATGCCAACACTGAAGGCCACCTCGAGCAGGTAGAGAGCTACGCCCCTGGCCATCAAGTCAGGTTTGGAAGCTTAAACTACGTTGCTGATATCCGCAGAGACTTGATCTTCGATGGATTCGAGCCCGCGGCGACCTCTCCCTGCCATCACGATGAACACGACCTAACTCTGTCATCGGATCAGGAAATAGTACCTGTAACAGTTTTGGCCCTGGATCCTGAACAGATTGCATCGCCCGAGGACGGGAAGCTCAACCCCGCCACGGAAGCCGCAGACTCTACGACGCTGGAGCCGCACTCGGACCCAACTATGAGTGGGATATGTGTTACCAGAACCCCAGACTCGTCTCTGGCCTTAGATTCCGAATCAAGCGCATCTGCACCCTACAAGCTCGACCAGGCGTCTATCGCCGAATTCAATGATGTAGATATATTCCAGCACTCACCCTTTGTGACATGATAAAATCGTTAAAATCACTCTCCCTAGCTGGGGACACACAACCGAATTATATCCGGTTCAAACTGGAGGCTGATGGAGAATTTTACTCCCCACCCACCACCCACTTGGTAGCCACGGTTGAAGATCTCACCGATCTACTTGACTACGCTTCCGAAGACTTGGAAGGGATGGACCTCGAAGCTGAAGCAGATCCAGATCAAACCCAGCCCGTAAGCGGGCGGTGGACATCTATGTCTTCATACAACGTGTACATGGTGGATACACCTAAGGAGAAGGAGGGCGACAGCGAAAACGATCCAACAAAGGACAAGCATGTCGAAGAACCTCCCAAACGTCGGTGCCCGAAGCACCGAACAAATCCCGTAAGGGAAAAGATAGCAACACTGTCACCAACAACGATCACAGTCAGGAACAAGCCGAAGACCCCGCAGATGCAGCGATGGAGCAGGAGGAGCGAGAGGACGGCGAACATAGTCCGAAATAGTTGTCCGATGACAGCGATGCCAAAGACAGTAACTACGAACCTGTCTCCGAAGAGAAGGTTAGCCTGGGCGACGACGAATACATCGTCCCAGAAGAACCCTCAGAACAGAAGCGCTTCCATTGGAGGCTTATTGCCACCGCAGGGCCTGAAAAAGCAGCAGAGACGGCTTTGAGACGCATAGGACATGCTCAGTGATAGATGGAATGAGTGCTAGACGCTGAGCAAAAACATGGCTATAACGGCCAGACCAAGGCTATCCTAAGCGTAAGCTGCTGCCCGAATTTGACGAGGAGGCCACTGCGCCCATACCGCCGAAGAATAACACCGCCGATAAGCCGGACCGGCCACCTCGCGGACGGGACAGAGTTGCTAGCAATGGCATACACAAGCCCGCACCACCACCCCGTAAAGGAAAGGAGGATGCGGCTCAAGTCCGGAAACATGATCTGCGTGAGTACTTGAACAAAAAAGCTAGCAAGACCAGGTCTTTCTACGGACCTAGGGACCGGGCTCCTGCATGGGACGGTGGCTATCAAGACAATCGCGCCGGTCATATACCAGTTCGGGGTCAATGCCAAACATCACAACCATCGGACATACGCCATGATATAGCAAAATACAAAGGCACTGCACACCCTCTGTGCTTCACCGATGAGGTACTGGATCATGATTTTCCAGAAGGGTTTAAACCCGTGAACATCGAGGCGTACGATGGAACGACGGATCCTGCCATCTAGATAGAATACTTCATTCTTCACATCCACATGGCTCGAGGAGATGATCTCCATGCCATTAAATACCAACCCCTCAAGCTGAAAGGACCAGCTCAGCACTGGCTAAACAGCCTCCCAGAGAACTCCATTGGGAGTTGGGAAGAACTTGAGGATGCTTTTCGGGCCAATTTTCAAGGGTCCTAAGTGTGCCCCCCGGACGCTGACGACCTAAGCCACATCCTGCAACAACCCGGGGAGTCAGCCCGTAAGCTTTGGAACCGGTTTCTCACTAAGAAGAACCAAATCATCGACTGTCCGGACGCCGAAGCCTTAGCGGCCCTCAAACACAGTGTCCAGGATGAATGGCTAGCCAGACACCTCGGACAGGAAAAGCCGAGAACAATGGCAGACCTAACTACACTCATGACCCGCTTTTGCGCGGACGAAGACAACTGGTTAGCTCGTAGCAGCACCAGCGACCCTGGAACATCTTAAGTTAGGGACAGCAATGGAAAACCACGGCGTAACAAAAACAAACGTCAAAATAATGCTGGAAGCCCAAATGATACAGTGGTAAACGCCGGATTCAGCGGTTCCAGATCTGGTTAATGAAAGAAGCTGTTCAAAGGCAACAAAGATGGTCCATCCAGCTTGGACAAAATATTAGATAGGCCCTGCCAAATCCATGGCACCCCAGAAAAACCTGCAAACCATACCAACCGTAATTGTTGGTTTTTCAAGCAGGCCGGCAAGCTCAATGCCGAACACAAGGGGAAGGGACCTCAGAGCGAAGACAAGGATGAACCTCGCCAGCCGAATACAGGGGGACAGAAGAAATTTCCACCGGAGATCAAAACAGTGAACATTATATATGCCACTCATATCCCAAAGAGGGAGCGCAAGTGCGCACTCCGAGATGTCTATGCCGTTGAGCCTGTTGCCCCCAAATTCAAACCATGGTCGGTCCGTCCGATCACTTTCGATCGCAGGGATCATCCGACCAGTATCTGTCATGGGGGTTCGGCTGCCCTAGTGCTCGACCCAATAATCGATGGATACCATCTCACCCGAGTCCTTATCGACGGCGGTAGTAGTCTTAATCTAATATATCAGGACACTGTCCGCAAGATGGGGATAAACCCGTCAAGAATCAAGCCAAGCAGCATGACCTTTAAAGGAGTGATACCGGGCGTAGAAGCCCGCTGCACGGGCTCTTTAACATTGGAGATCGTATTCGGCTCTCCTGATAACTTTTGAAGCGAAGAGCTAATCTTTGACATAGCTCCGTTCCAAAGTGGCTATCATGCACTAGTCGGAAGAACGGCCTTCGCCCGCTTTAATGCAGTCCCGCACTATGCTTATCTAAAGCTTAAAATGCCTAGACCACGTGGCGTCATCACGGTCAATGTAAATATGGAGCGCTCCCTCCGCACTGAGGAGGACACTGCAGCCATAGGAGCCGAAGTCCAACACGGCCTATTCAAGCCGGACAACTTATCGGTCATTAAAAACGCGGACACAGTTAAACGTGTCCGGCACACGCCTTAGTGCGGTAGCTCAGATGAACCTGAGCTAGATTAGTAGTTAAGCCCCCATCGACTGCCCCATAAGGTGATAGCACATGTACCTCGAGTGCATAATTATGCCTTAAAAATCCCTTAGGCGACGCTGGGGGCACACTGCATATAGTCCATAGTTCGAATTGACCCTATTCGGACTCGAAAAATTATCTTTTAAGGTTCACTAAACGAACCAGTCTTGTTGATGGCCACACTGAATTTCTTTTCCTTTTCTAGGTTTCTTTTTCTTTTTACAGATGGCCATCATACTCCCCCCTTCAAGGACACATTACAGACGAGGAAACAGCGGAGACGTGCAGCAGGGACCCGTGCTAAGGTTTCTTTTCAGATTAAGACCTTGTGTAAACCTTTTTTCTCTTTCTTTTTATATACCTTTCTGGCATGTGAAATGTCCAAGAAAGTCATCGCATTATCTGTAACCTCACGGCTCGAATTACTATAAAGGGATATTAATATAGCAGCTTGATTCACATTCTGTTCGGAGTTTTATTCACTCACCATAAATGGTCTCTCCCCATAGCAGATTGCCACATGTGCCTTGTCAACAGGGTCTATTACCAGGGTTGTATTCAGCCCGTATATGTCGAACAGACCGAACAACTATAGGGAATGTTCGGCGTCCTAGATGTTTGCCTTATATGCATCAGTTCTGAATCATGTCTTGGGTCAATAGTAGGGTTGTCCCGCTCCTGTGCTTACCCCTACGTTCTCGATTGTTTGGCTAGGGTGTAAAGGGAGAACTACTGTGATTGTACTTGTGGCTTGCCCGGTCAAGTACCTCAGTAGAGAAAGCCGAAAACTGACCGTCATGATAGGCAAGAACCTGGTCCGCAATCCGGTGACTTGGTTTATACTACGATCGATACAGATCTACCCCGTGTTATACGAAGGGTTGGTTTTTTCACCCAGCTAGGTGCAATTGGATACCTTAAATAGGGAATATCATATCTGCACCAGGGGCTAGTACCTAGCCTCACTTGTCAAATTACTATGGCTAAGTGAAAGCAATAACGCCGCATAGTCTGATTGCCTGGTTCGCTCCGCATAGACCTCCTACATGGACCAGGACGTTGGATAAAGAGTGTATTTGCATATGACCGAACGCCCCAGTACTATGTACCTGCGGGCTGAAGCTGACGACTGGAAACTTTCAGAACTATATAAATAGCCACACAGGAGATAAAAGTCGCTCACATTATAATAGCGCACAAGTTATATACATCAGTTCATAAGCTTAAGTTTTTACATCCGGATACAATTATTCAAACATAATGTCCTTTGACCACTAGCCTTCTACAAGTCGGGCGCCTTCTATGACATCCTCGAAGTACTTCTCCGGCTTGCGGTGCTCCTTGCCCGCGGGCGGTTCAGCAGTAGCTATATGCTCCGCCCTCATCTTCGCCTAGTGCACTTTCACACGAGCAAAGGCCATCCGAGCACCGTCTATGCATGCCGAACGCGTCAGTGCGTCGACCCACGGACTCGCCTCGACGAGCCGCTTCACCAACCCAAAGTAACTACTTGGGATTGGATCTGTGGGCCATAGCCAGACTATCAAGTCCTACATGGCCGAACCCGCCATATTGTGCAACTCGACCAGGTGCTTCATCTGGTCGTTGAGGGGCACCAGATGTTTTGGCGCATAGAACTGCGACCAAAACAACTTCTCCGTGTCGTTTCCCTCCTGGGCTCGGAAGTACTGGGCAGCGTCAGCACTGCTCCTCGTAAGATCAGCAAACACGCTTGGATAACTCCATAACCATGTCAGCCCAATATACTTCTACCCTCTGAAGATGGTCTGTAAGAGAAAAGTCTTACCAGATGCTATCTGTTGTGCCTGCTTGATTTCTTCACAGGCACTGCGTGACTCGCTTCGTGCATTCTGGGCAGCCTTGATTGCCTCAGCTAGCTTGGAAGCTCGTTCCGAATCCTCCACTTCCAATGCCTCGCATTTGCGAATGGCATCGTTAAGTTCAACTTCGACTTCGGACATCCCGAGCCTGGTGCTTCTTGCACGCGGCCTTTTTGGCCTCTAGTTCGGCAACCGCTTTGTCAGCGGTCGTCTGGCTCGCCTCGGCCTCCTTCTTGGCCTTCGCGAGCTTGCCCTTGAGGGCTTCGAGCTCAGTGGCACCAATTGAGTAATACAGAATACATAAAAGAGTTTATAGCCATACTCAATTAATATTGTTAGTCTTCTTGACATCTTAACTTTTTAAAATAAAATAAAAAACCGCATACCTTGTGTTTCATCTAAACGCTGGTTGACGCGGTCGAGGTCCGTGTTGGCCAGCAAAAGCTTCCGGTTTAGTTCGGCAACCTCTGCATCTCGTGCAGTTGCCGCAACTAGTGAAGCCTGTTCAAATAACATGAAGCACAACAGTTCAGCTCTACAAGCATGCTATACTATGGATACTTCATCTGATTCTGTTCAGAATCACACAAAGCATCAGGGGCTACTAGCTATATATGTGTATTTAAAACAAACAAGGTTCCATAAAGAACATTACACTGCTTACCTCAATGCCCGTTAATAGGTTGTTGAAGGCTTCATCGCCCTTGATGGACTGAATCTTCTTGATCAACGCACCCATCATGGTGCGGTGCTCCTCCACGACGGAAGCACTTTGTAGTGCTCCCTCCATATGGTCCGGCGCCTCCGGATTGACTCCGAGCACCATCGTATCCACCCCCGCCTGGGGGGTCTGGTCTTCGGACCCCGAAGCCGCACTAGGTTCCGGGTCAATGTTCGGGAGGGCCCCGGATTGTTTGGCCCCCCCGTCTTCTGTCTCCATGGGGCTTGTTTCCCCATGGTTAGCGGCACCTGAGGTGTTACCCCCGGTCGCCCCGTCACCTGCCCCGCCCTCATCTCTTGGAGCAGAGGACACCCGCTCGGAGGACACTTAGGTGTCCCCGCCGATCATGGGCGAAGGAGCTCGGACCAGCGGGTCACTCTCCGTCTCTCCGAGCGCTAGAGAGTTCCCCTCCGATAAGGAGGCGTCGGGTTGTCCTTCGGGAGGGCTGTAGGTTAGGAGGTGAGAAATACCAAGTAAGCATAAAAAATGCTAAACAAACAAAGGTGCAGCAATTAGTCCGAACAAACTTACGTTTCGGGCAGGTGCTTCTCCCTAGGCTTCATCGCAAAGCTCTATTCAGACGATGAGTCTGAACGAGTAGAGAGGTTTAGCCTCCGCCGGGGTGCGGCTGTGCTCGTGTCAGCGGCGGCCCCCCTCTTCGTCCCCCTGCCTTGCGCGGGGGGCTCCTCCTCCTCTTCCTCTTCCTCGTCATCCTCCTCCTCTTCGGAGGAGAGGATGTTGATCTTCTTAGACTTCTCGTGCGCAGGGCAGGGGCTGTCTACGCCCCCCTTGCTCTTCTTCTTGGGCTTCTTGACCAGCGCCTTGTACGGCGTTCGGACCAGCATCGCCATCAGTCGAGGCGACTTTGGGTCTTCGGGCAAAGGCGCCGGACACTTCATCTGGGTTGCCTTCTTTGTCGAGCCCTATATATCACGCAAAACTCCAATTCCTGTTATCATTAAATAAGAAAGGGGATATATGTTTGGCGAAATTTTCTATTACCTCTGGGGCGGAGACCGCAATACTATAGCCCGCGTCCTCGGTTTCTTCCGGCCACTCCTTTTGGATATTGAAGAGATTCTTCCAGATCTCTTTGTGCATAAAGCCAAAGAGATGCTTCTGAGGATTAACTCCTGCCGGATCAAACTCCCATAGGGAGGAGTCCCGGCTTTCGCAAGGAAGGACAAGCCGGGCCAGCAATACCTGGACCACGGACGAGAGCTGGTTCCCCTTGGAAATCACTCCGGATACACAGCTCTAGAGTGTCGTCACCTCAACTTGAGACCCCCAGTCCAGACCCTTTTTGGTCCAGGAGGTCAACCTCTTTGGGGGTCCAGATCTGAAAGCAGGTTCCGCGCTCATTTAGTGTCACGGGGTTTAGTGATATAAAACAACTCCTGCTGCTAGACCTTGTTAGTTTCTACGAATGACCCTTTGGGCCAAGTCGCATTCAGGAGATTGCTAATCATAGCGCCCCCGCACTCCGCGTGCTGCCCATCCACCACCTTCGTCTTCAAGTTGAAGGTTTTAAGCCATAGGCCGAAGTGTGGAGGGATGCGGAAGAAAGCTTCACACACCACTATGAAAGCAGAGATGTGAAGGATTGAGTTCGGGGCTAGATCGTGGAAATCTAGCCCGTAGAAGAACAGTAAACCCCGAACAAAGGGGTGGAGCAGATACCCTAGCCCTCTAACAAAGTGTGAAGTGAACACTACCCTCTCTCCCGACTCTGGGACGGGAATCACCTGACCCTTGGCTGGGACTCGGTGCGCAATGTCAGCAGCAAGGTAGCCCGCGCTCCCCAGATCCTCCATGGTTTTTTCAGTGACCGTGGAGGCCTCCCACTTGCCCTTGGCACCGGATCCAGCCATTGCTGGGGAAGGGGGCGGTGGTTGAGGAATGCAGTGTGGTGGGCACCGGAGATGGGCAAGCTGGGGCTAGGGGGATTGGAGAGCTTGAGCTTGAGGAAAGCGTGGGGCTGATGAAAGGGTTTGGTATCCTTTTATAATGTTGTGAATACAGAACGTCCCCCCACTTTAGCCATAAACCTCGCCGGTTCCCAAAGTGGACATGCGTAATGCGCGGTGCGGATGCTCACGTCTTATTGATAAGGATCCCACAATAAGCGGGCACGATCTCTATTCTAATAAGACGTGTCAATGAGGATATACCTCGGAACGCAAAACTAGGGCCAAATAAAATAGTTCGATATGATAGTGGGATGGACGCGACGCTTCACCAAAAGGTTGTCAGTAAAGACACATTATTAATTTTCTTTTAATTGCCTTGGCTTCGAGGCTAAGGGTTGTCCTAACCTTGCAGAGCCAAACACAATACACCTTTTTGCACAAGATATATTCGGAAGAAGCAACCCGCCTTGAAATGCCGAAAACAATACGGAAGCCAAACTCATCGTCATCGAAGACAGGTTCAGGGGCTACTGAGGGAGTCCTGGATTGAGGGGTCCTCATGTGGCCGGATAACTCGTGGTGGGCCGGACTGGTGGGCCATGAAGATCCATGTTAAAGATTGTCTCTCGTATCCGGATAGGACTCCTGTATTCGTATAATGGCAAGTTTTAGGTTCGGGTGTAATCTTTCCTTCCTTCTGCAAGATGGTTATGTACAAACCCTAGGCCCCTCCGGTGCATATATAAACTTGAGGGTTTAGTCCGTAGAGGCTAATAGAGAATCACAAATCCTCATAGGCTAGACTTTAGGGTTTAGCCACTACGATCTCGAGGTAGATCAACTCTTGTATTCATATTCATCCATATTAATAGAGCAGGAAGTAGGGTATTACCTCGATCGAGAGGGCCTGAACCTGGGTAAACATCGTGTCCCCAGCCTCCTTTACCATCAATCCTCAGACGCATAGTTCGGGACCCCTACCCGAGATCCGCCGGTTTTGATACCGACAGGGGTAAAGGTGAAGAGACAAGTGTAAATCATTTTGGTTGCCGATGGTGTTGAAGAAGCGGAATGACCATAATGTGCCCTCCTGCATGCCATAGGCACAAACAACTTTTGTCCAACCCCTTGTGACAGTCGACCGCCCATCCTTCACCGCCTTCAGAAAGACCGCTAGGCCATTATCATGGTAATATGAATTATATACTATAACCTTAGTTGCCTCCACTCCAGTCATGTAGTTTGCAAGGTAATAATCAATAAATTGCTTCGAAACCCACTGAAAAGAGAGAACTTTCATGTACCCATGTCTAATAGAGTAACTTGTTTTGGGCAGGGCGAAAAGGCAACACATTACTTACCATCCTAAAGTTCACTGTTGTCTTGGACAAAGTGTAAATAAAGAGCTTAATTTCCATCACTTGTCTCTTTTGCCTAAAATATTTATTAGTTTCCTCACTTAACGCTTGTTCATGAATATGTCATTGCCCCATACGCAAAAGGGATTGAAGCGTGGATCAATACAGTTCATATATGTACCTACAAGCAACTAGTAAATGTTAGAAGCTAAACTACGATTGCACAAATGATGTTAATACAACTACCTCTGTTCCTATGTACAAGTATTTTTTTAGAGATTTCATTATGAACTGCATACAGATGTATATAGACATAGTTTAGATTAGAATCTAGATTCACTCATTTTGCTATGTATGTAGTCTATATTGGAGCCTCTAAAAATACTTATATTTAGGAACATACGGTGTATAAGACATGGGATGCAGATAACCTCGATGACAAACAACAACATCGCCCATCGTAGCCCTGTGTAAGTACATGGAAATGCAATGTTAACTACAACAGGGTTAACATCCACCAAAAATAGCAAATGGTAATAAAACGACAGCATATGTAGTGATATATTCATTGCAAAAGAGTACCATGGTAGCAAAGGGAGGGGTTAAAAAATGGATAGAATTGTTTACTACAAGAGACAACCTAGTATAGCCATTGAAACTGGTACTAATAGAAATGAAATTGACAGAGTTAAACATCGCAAGGCAGGTGCTGCTACAGCAGAGAATGGCCATGTTGTCTATAAAGAAGGTAGGGAAAATAGATAAGACGAATTAGGTGTGTTTACTACAACATGCTTAATACAGCAACCGTACAAAACATGGCCGTTGCAACTCGTATTGGTAAGATTCAGCTAGTCAGTTCATACTTGGTAAGTCCCGAGGGGTAGTTGCTAGGGCAATTCACATGGACAATAGCCCACCCCAAGTCGGAAGAAGTGGAGGTTAGGTGTTCCTCTGGGTCAAAGCGTGGATCAGTGCCGCTGAAATGTGTACCTACAAGAAGCAAGTAAATGTTAGAAGCTAAACTGCAATTGCGCAAATGATGTAAAATATTGTAAGACATTGGATGCAGCTAACCTCGATGACAAACAACAACATCACCTATTATGGCCCTGCGTAAGTACATGGAAAGGCATGTTAACTACAACAGGGTTAGCATCCACCAAAAATAGCAAATGGGTAGCATCTCTAGTATATCTAACAATATCCCAAGTCATGTTTTTTTTAAGTTTGTAGTAGCTATTGGTGAAATTGAGCTAGACAGTTCATACTTGAACATCATGCAGTGTGCAATACTGAAAATAACCAGGCACGTTTAACTATAGGAAACCTAGTATAGCCATTGAAGCTAGTAGTGATAAAATTGCAATTGGCAGAGTTAAACATCGCAAGGCAGGTGCTGCCAAAGCTGAGAATGTCCCAGTTGTATATAGAAAGGTAGGGAAAATAGCTAAGGCGTGTTAGGCATGTTTACCACAACATGATTAATACATGAACCGTACAAAACATAGCCATTGCAACTGGTATTGGTAAGATTGAACTGGTGAGTTCATACTTGGTAAGTCCCGAGAGGTAGTTGCTAGGGCACTTCATGTTGGCCAGAGCCCGCCCCAAGTCAGCGGTGGCGGAGGCGAGGTGTTCCTCCAAGTCGAAGCGTGGATCAGTGCCGCTGACATGTGTACCTACATGCAACCAGTAAATGTTAGAAGTTAAACTACAATTGCACAAATGATGTAAAATACTATAAGACATGGGATGCAGCTAACCTCGACGGCAAACAACAACATCCCGTTATGGCGCTGCGTAAGTACATGGAAAGGAATGTTAACTACAACAGGGTTAGCATCCACCAGAAATAACAAATGAAAATAAAACGACAACATCTCTAGTGATATCTTCATTGCGGAGAGTAGCATGGTAGCAAAGGGGCAAATTAAAAAATGGATACACCTGTTAATTTACAACAGGCTTAACAGCATCCTGAGTCATGTATTCTAAGTTTGTTACTCGTATTAGTGAAATTGAGCTAGACAGTTACTACTTGAACATCACACAGTGTGTAGTACTGAAATAAAAAAAGCACTCACATGCTTAATACATCAACCGTACAAAACATAGCCATTGCAAGTGGTATTGGTAAGGTTGAGCTGGTCCAATCATACTTGGTAAGTCCTGGCGGGTAGTCGCTGAGGCACTTCATATGGGCCAGAGCCTGCACCAAGTTGGTGGCGGCGGAGGCGAGGTGTTCCTCCGAGTCAACACGCACAACGGGGATCATGCCATCGGCCGCCATCAGCTCCTCGACCTCCATGTGATATGTTGTTGGGCTTGCGCAGTGATGCTCTGGAGTTAGGGTCGGTGGGGATTTGGAGGCATGAGGATGTTTCGCATGCGCCATTTAAGCAATCAGGCCGGGGCCGTGATAGAGATCGATGGGTCACCTGACTGGATCGACGATGCTCGGGCAGAACATAGATGTGTTGAAGCTGTGGTTGCGGTTGCGGCAGTTTGAGCTACAGGGAGGGGCGTGGGGGGGGGGAGATACTGCGGAAATGTGATGGTTGGGGATGTGGTGGGAGGAATAAATTCTGAAATCGCGCGCCTAATGAAAATTTTGCTGGGAAACTTGAAACTTGGGCGGGGGAACACATAACACAAATGAAGCGCGTAAAATACTCGTGTGCAACAAAAGAGAAAATTAGTATATCCCGTCTCCAAAAAAAATGTACAAGTGTAGTTGATTTTTTCTGTCAATGGTACGCTTACTTTATTAGGAAACATCGCACAGGTAACTGACTTATGGATCATTAACGCAAAAAAAACACGGGTATGCCATAGAAACCATGTGTTTTGTGATCTAATAATTCTGATATCTATAACTAAGCATCAAAGCCCTTAAAGGATGCGCTTACCAACATTGTACCTTAATAATGGACAGTACGAACTAAAAGTACTACTGGTAATTTGATGCTTGCTAGAACTATGTCGGTATTTCCCCAAATAGGAAGGGATGATGCAACACAGCAACGGTACGTATTTCCCTTGGTGATGAGACCAAGGTTATCGAACCAGTAGGAAAACCATGCAACACTACGTGAACGGTACCAACACACAAATAACAAATACTCAGAACCCGACGTATTAAAGGGGTTGTCAATCCCTTTCGAGCAACGGCGCCAAAAATTGGCAAACAGACGTGAGAAAGTTGTAATATGTTGATAGATCGAACGCCAAATAAAATAAAGTGCAGCAAGGTATTTTTGTATTTTTTGTTTAATAGATCTGAAAATAAAAGCAAATAAAATCGATCGTGAAGGCAAATATATTAATGAAGAGACCCGGGGGCCGTAGGTTTCACTAGTGGCTTCTCTCAAGAAATATAGCAAACGGTGGGTAAATGAATTACGGTTGGGTAATTGATAGAACTTCAAATAATCATGACGATATCCAGGCAAATGATCATTATATATGCATCACATCTAAGATTAGTAGACCGGCTCCTGCCTGCATCCACTACTATTACTCCACACATCGACAACTATCCAACATGCATCTAGTGTATTAAGTTCATGGAAAAATGGATTAATGCAATAAGAACGATGAAATGATGTAGACAAGATATATTTATGTAGAAATAGACCCCATCTTGTCATCCTTAATAGCAACGATACATATGTGTCGGTTCCCCTTCTGTCACTGGTATCAAGCACCGTAAGATTAAACCCATCACATACCACATTTTCACATTGCAAGATAAATAGATCAAGTTGGCCAAAAAACCAAATGTCGAAGAAGAAATACGAGGCTATAATAAAATCATGCATGTAAGAGATCAAAGAAGACTCAAATAACTTTCATGGATAAAAAGAGATAGATCTGATCATAAACTCAAAGTTCATCGGATCCCAACAAACACACCGCAAAAAGAGTTACATCATATGGATCTCCAACAGACCATTGTATTGATAATCAAAAGAGAGAGAGGAAGCCATCTAGCTACTAACTACAGACCCGTAGGTCTACAAAGAACTACTCACACATCATCGGAGAGGCACAAATGGACTTGATGTACCACTCCATGATGGTGTCTAGACTGGATCTGGTGGTTCTGGAACTCACTACTAGGGAAAACCTTATACGCAGAAACATAGCAGTAGCATGGGTCAAAAAGGGGCGCTACTGCTACTTAGCAGCAGCGCATGCAGCAAACAGGCGCTACTGCTATCAGCTTAGCAGTAGCGCGGCCCGGTAGAACCACACTACTACTAAAATTGACCGACCGTCCGCGTCACGCTAGGTTTAGCAGTAGCGCGTTCACGCCGGCCGCGCTACTACTAATGTTGTAGTAGTAGCATGCTTTCTTAGCAGGTCTCTACTAGTAATTTTGAACCTAGCCACATGACGGGCCATGCTTAGCAGTAGCACCTCTAGCAGAAGCGGGCTACTGCTATCATGTTAGCAGCAGCGCGTGTTACACACATCGCTACTTCTAAACCGCATCCATACCACCTTTTCCCTCCCCCTCCCCCTCCCCCTCTCGCCCATCATCTCTGCCTTCACTTTACCCTAGCTCCCACACCTCCTCTCTCCCTCGATTTGCTCCTTCCTCACTACTTCTCACCCCTATTACTCTCCTTCTACTTAAGAAAGATATGGACAGTGATGATCAGAACTCAGGGGTGACGATGGAATGCATGACCGACAGGGAAGATGACGATGACGATGAAGTATACGTCAAAAGACGAATCAATGCTACATTACCTAAGAAAGATTGTACTCCATGGAAAAGGAAAAGTCACAGTGAGGGGATCAATTATACCTCAACGAACAAGAAGGGAAAGAAGCTCACTCAAAAACAAAAATGTCGACGCTGAGAAACCGTTATCGGTCAACTGATGTAATATATATGTTCCTATTTTGTATGCACACTTAACCATTATGCGTAGGTCAAATGATGTAATATATATATAGTCGTATTTTGTATACATACTTAACCGTCAAATGATGCAATATATCGCCTTTGTTAAATACATTGTATCACCTTCGCTTCGTTCCTGCTCTCGGAAAAAAATGGAAACGAAAAGAAAAAGAAGAAAAGGAAAATAAAATAAAATAAAGGAAAAGAAAATAGAAGAAACAAATAGGAAAACTGCTATAGCTACTGGTGGTAGCAGTAGCGTGGTTCCGGTACAACGCACTATAGCTACGTTATAGAAAAGAGATATAGCTAGTTCATATAGCAGTAGCGCTTTTCTTGAAAATGCGATATAGCTACTTCATGTATAGTTAGCTATAGCGCGTTTCTAAGAAAAGCGCTACTGCTATTTTCACATAACCCCCCACACGGGCTTCCCTCCTCTCCTTCCTCCCCCAATTCCCCCACTCTCTTCTTCCCCTCGTCGCCCTGCCCTCGCCCTCGCTGCCGGATCCCCTGCCATCGAGCATCACCGGAGCCCCTCCCATCGAGCATCGTCAGAGCACTCATCGCGTCTCCGCCTCACCTCTGGTGCGCGAGCCTCGTCGCCGCTGCGCCACTGTCTCCCCTGACAGCCACCGCCGCAGCAGCCTCGTCCTTTCCTCCTCCACCTCCTCGCCTTTGTCTCCCCTGACAACCACCTCCCCGCTGTAAGCCCTCCTCTCCCCTCCCCTCTTGTCTCTCTGCTCTCTGTCATTTGAACCCTAGGTTAGTTAGGCTATATTATGCACCCTAGGTGCAATTTGAACCATAGTTAGTATAAACCCTAGTTAGGATTAACCCTAGTTAGTATGAACCCTAGGTTTCAAATTAGGACATAAATTATTAAATTTAGCTAGGTTTTGAAATTCGAACAGAAATTTATATAGGTTTCAAATTAGGACAGAAATTTAGGGTTAGGTGTTTCAGGTGTAGCTAAAAGAAAAACCAGAATTGATTATATTGGTTTCTTGCATTTTTTTACTGTAAGAAATTGTTGCTATTTTAAAAAACAGAATTAGTATGAATTTAAAGAAAAAAAATAGTTTCAAATTTAGGTAGGCTGAATTTATTGTGAAGAAAAATAACTTCTTGCATTTTTCTTCAAGTTCTATATTTTTCTTCCTTTTATATGCAAATATGAAGTGGACATGTGATATGTGGAGATGTCATATTTGGACATGTGATGTTTTGGACATGTCATATTTAGAAAATGATGATTATGTGCGGGGTAAATGATCCGAGTGGCCTATGTTTCGCTGGATGTTGATTCATTTCTGTTCCAATGAATTTCAGGCGCCCGATATGTCCACTTTTTAGCAAAGGTCTTGCCATATTTCCCTTGAATTTTGGCATGAGTTGTGCTAGAAAGTAGGCATATCAAGTGCCAGGATTTGCTCGCAAACGGCATTCCGGCAAACCATAGACCTTTTTTATGTCATTTCTCATTTTATTATAGTTTTATAATTAAACTATGAGACTTAATCATAGGAAATGTGACAAACAACGAAAAAACCGGGCCTTCTCACCAAGATGCAGAAGAGATGGATTATGAGGGTGAACAACAGTACCTCAACTTTCTAACTGCTAAGCAAAGTCAAGGTTTGCAGGTCAGCCTCGATGATGGTACTGACGCCGACATCAACACTAACGGCGCTGGCACTGATGGCGGCGCCAAGACCAGCGAGGAAGGTACCAGTGGGGAAGATACCGGTAGGGAAGGTACCAACGCCGATGCTTCTACCGAAAAGATGCTGCAGAAGAAGTAGAGGATACGAAAACCTAACAAACTCGGCATCGGACGACTGGTGATCACAAAGATGGCCCCTGGCAAGTTTGAGCCATTTGAGCCAGAAGAACCTCGCAAGCTATGGGCACCAATTAGGATGCATCCTACGGCAATGCGCAAGCATCAACGACGATGACTTAAGGAGTAAAAAACATTTGACGCAGTTGCTCCTGACGAAGCTGCATAAGAGATTCAAGTTCCCCGACCAGGATGATAGCATAGAACAACCATGGGATGATCCGAAGATGAAAAAGATTATCAATCTCGCCATGGGCATGTTTAGCAATGATTTTGCCGCCTGGAAAGGGAGGGTGAAACAAGCTATTGAGGCTGAGGAACCCCTGTCCGAAATTCTAGCGGAAAATCCGACACTAACGGAAGAGGAGTTCGAAAATTTCAAGGGCCCTTGTGCTACAGAGGCAGCCAAGGCTAAGGCCGCGAAATTCAAGACCCTTCAGCAAAGGAACATGTGGAAGCATCGCCTCGGAAGCCGTGGCCACCTTGGCAAAAGGCCCATATGGGATAAGGAGGACGTGGTACGTGAAGCCACGGATCTCCCAGACCCCTTCGCGAAGTTCACCAACCCCTTGGAGCGTGACTTCATCAGGGCCCGCTACAAGTAGGACAAGGAAAAGAAGGTTTTTTACATGGACCAGATCACGAGGAAATTGATTAGAATACTGGTATATATTCTTTTACCACCTTACATTTAGCTTCTGATCAAGTCTACTAGACATTCATAAACGGTTCATGTTCCTTCTGCAAGAGAAGAAACACCAGTTTGCAGCCGAAAGCCCTACTTCACCGATGAGGCCCAAGTGGGGCACCCCTCTCAACTGGGCCTTGAATGAACTTAAGGGACTCCCTTTGGACCAGCGGCCGCAATATGGACGTGTGCATGGAGACAGAGACGGCGCCACATGGAAGGTCTTTTACAACAAGGGCCCGGAGGCCAAGAAGCAGAAAAAGAAGTTTAGTCGGACAGACATCGACGTGAAGGTGAAGCTTGCGTTTGAGAGAAAAGCAGCTGAGGGCGTAGAAAAAGCAGGCGAGGAGAAAAATGAGTTGCTACAGCAAGCAGTCGTTGCAGCTGTAGATGCCTGCATAAATGATTTCGCTACTAACTTGATCCCGGCTATCATCAATTGGACGAAGGAAAATTCAGACAAGACGGTAGATGATTCCCCTATGCCCAGTTTCGTCGGGAGCAACTCGGTGAGCAACACCACCGCTCCATCACATGCTCATGCAACCGCGCCTGCTCCCTCACCGGCACCCGCTCATAGCATCCAGTTCTCAGTCTTTGGCGCACTAGGCGGACCTTCATCTTTGGCTGAGTTCGACGCTCTCATGGGAATGACATGTCGCACCAACATATATCTAGAATATTTCATTTTTGTTGCCTTTTGGATGTTTTACGCCACAGACATGTGTTTGCAGGCCGACGAAACCCCGTGCACCGTACTCTACTTGATCAAAGGCCAAAAGGTGGACGTGGGAAAGGCCGTGATAACGAAGCCCTTGGAAGTCACGTTCCACGGCCAGCCAATGCCCCGTGGGCACTTCAGGGTTACCTTGTCGAGTGTGAAATCGGGGCATGAGGATTTGCCTCCTCCTGTACGGCTAGGGGGAGAGGACGACGAGACCCCACCATTGTTGGAAACTACAAGGGTTGGATGCTGCTATGGCTGAAGAATCTTCTTGTCTGGAGTCGGACGAGAGCACACCAATAACCACACATCAACAAGGAATGTATGAAAACTACCACCCCGCCTACGCAATTACCAGCGCTTGTGGTGCTGGGTGAGAGCGGCGGACGACGTGATGATGGGGTTCCAATAGTGGCTGATGTAATCGCCCCCGTAGAACAAAGAATGGATGATGAGATGGAGGAGGACCCTCTTCAGTTCCTCAATACAGGCGCCTATGACGGTGACTTAAATATGATGAGTCAGCCATATGAAGACTCGGGATATCAGCATGCTGATGAGGATATGGATGATCTGCCCGGGTAGGAACGTCCTAGTAGGGATTGCAAGAGGTCTCTCTTCATTCAATCCTCATAGGACACACATGAATATGCTGCCTCAACACAGGCTCAACTAGTCGAGGGTTGTATAGTGCTTAGCCCGATAAGACTGGGGCATGGGTTAAGGAAGGGTCTGGAAGGTCAGCCCAAGAAAAAGGAGAGGAAGAGACCAGGAAAGAGAGGCTTTGTTGCCTACAAACAAGCCAGAGGACATAGCAGCCAGCCGGCGGATTTTTAAGAGTGTGTGCCTGTCAAAGGTGTGGCCATGTTCCATGTCACGGGCAAGCCGATGCTAACGCCGAAACTGCTGGAGGCAATATCAGGGGATCTCAGGAGACTGCACGACCATGTGTTGTCGACTGAGAAAAGCCTACTAGCCTCGAAAGATCCAGGATATCCAACATACACGACTCCTGTGCTTGAGGGGAAGTGCTACATCGACACATGGCCCGCGGAGGTGTTCTTCATGCGGTTTGAGCATATCTTTGAGATGTTTCTGACAAGGCGGCTCGATTTTACAATCATCCGCCTTTTTGCGCTACATTTGAGCTTCGTCATGAAGAGAGAAGAAGTCTCGCAAATCTGTGTGGCGGATCCATACTACATGCACGAGTCCTTCTTGAATCTTAGTGACTTTGAGAGTAAAACTGCTAGGGAGTACCTCAAAAACTTCATGGTACAAATTAAGGACCAGGAAATTGTCCTCCTGTCTTATCATCCAAAGTAAGTCAGTGTCGGACAACCTTTTCGTACATTTCAATCATTCCTTCTCGCTCATATGGAGAATAATTTGAGGTGTTTTTCCCCGCAGCAACGGGCGCGCCATCCTTATCATTATTTACCCGCGAGTCTCCCACACCATGTATTTCGATCCTACCAGAAACTACGAGAAGAAGGACTACACCCACATAATGAATATTCTAGATGATGCTCTCCAATGCTTCAGCTTGAGGGGTTGCCAAAGGCATAAGAAGACAGGTTTCTCGCATAGAACTAACTTCTGCTGCATCCATGTCCCAAAACCAAGCAAGAATGATGGATTCTACCTCCTCCATCTCATGATGGAGTTCAGAACGGATCACCAAATGCTTTGCATGACTAGCAGAAACGATGATCATATCCGCGAGTGGGTAGAATCTCATGTAGAAGCATATAATAAACTGAGAGATGACTTCTTTCGCATCCAGATGGACATTGCGATGTTCATCATGAAAGAAGTCGTCGATGAGAAGGGGATGTTCCACCATGGCCGTGAGATGACGTCCGGACTCGCGTATGCATGCAACGTTAGGACCTCACGCCATTCAAGAAGCTAGGGTCCATCCACGATGATATGGAAGGATGGAACTTCTAGTGATTTTTTATGTCGATGATGATGATATGTGTCGACTGAACTTGTATAGTTTCTGTAGAGATGAAACTTTGTGATGTCCATGGTCCCTGCCAAACTTGCATAATGCTACTTTGTTATTTTGGGTACGATGACCTGCGTACCTCTAGTTAATTAGTTTGCGTACGATGAAACTGCGTACATTATTTGTATGTTTACTATATGTTGCATCTAGTTGCTAACCCTTTCTTTTTCGTGTTTCTCAAGTATATTTTGTTACATATATGATTGTACATTCTCTTGATAAAGATGCATCTCTAATAGATACCTAGATTCTTAACGGCGAAGAAGCAGTGCTATGTCATGTATAAAGGGAAGGTTCCGAGAGTGTACGACGAGTGGCCTGAGTGTTAGGCGCAAATTGAGGGGGTCTCGGGTGCCAGCCATAAAGGCTTCAAAAGCAGACAAGAAGGTGAAGCTAGTTACTTGAGGTTCACGCTAGCGCGAGAGAAGACTCATAACCGCCACCTCATGTACTGCATAGTTCCGCTCTCACTCATAGTGATAGCTCTTCTCGCGTATATCATTGTTTAGATGGATGACGATGTAGTTGCAAGTATTCGAGATTTCTATCGCTATTTTCGAGATGGTGACATGATTTGATGAGACTATTTGTATGTATATGCTATGATTACATTTGTATATGTATGATATGCTAGAGATTATTGTATAAAGCGCTAAACAAAATTCAACAGCACAAAATATGGACCTAGAAAAAAAATCAGAAAGTAATAATAGTAGCGCGGGGTATGGCATTAACAGTAGCAGTAGCGCTCTTTGTAGTAGGTCGCTACAGCTATTTGCAACAGTGCTTGTTGTAGACGAACGCTACTGATATTCCTAGATAGCAGTAGCGCGGGCCAAACAATGCTATTGATAAGCGTTAGTTGTAGCATCGTATCAGTAGGGTGGCCACCCGCGCTACTGCTAAGCATCTAACCCACGCTACTGCTAGGATTTTCCCTAGTAGTGACTTGCAGCGGCTGGAATTGATTTTCGTCCACTCCCCTAGGGTTTTTTGCAATATTGGGGTATTTATAGATGGAAGAGGCGGTGCGGGAGGCCACCGAGGTGGGCACAACCCACCTGGGTGCGCCTGCGGGGGCAGGCGTGCCCTGGTGGGTTGTGCCCCCTCAAGTAGGGGTGGGCACTTTCAAACCGAAAATCGAAATTTGAAACCGAACCGAACCATTTTAACCGAAATATAGGCTAAATCGGTTTTTGGTTATTCGGTTTGGTTTCAAAAATAGAAATTATTTGGTGTTTAATTTTAAATCGGTTTTTGATTGAGAAAAACCGTATACACCAAACTAACCGAATTATGAGTCCACTACCCTTGTTTCTCTCCGGCGCAAGCACAATAAGATAGCCAATCAGTATAAGTCGCTAGCTAGTTGTGTATCGCTTTAGAAATTATACATAGATTCATGCAATCACAAGAGCATGGGTCTAGTGCATAGATTATAGTGCATAGATTATAGGATCTCATGCATGCAAATACTAATTGGTAGCTATTTTTTAAGATGATTGACGGCTATGTTTGTACAAAGTATAACAAATCGTTACATGATACGCTGCTTCAACTAATGGTGGTGCACATGTATTTTGGTTTTTCGGTTAACCGAACAAACCGAACCGATATATTTTGGTTAATAAGGTTCGGTGGCAATTTTTATTATGATTATTTCGGTTGTCATTTTTCAGAAACCGAATATCTAGAAACCCGAATAAACCGAACCGAATTAACCATATAAACCGAATGCCCACCCTACCCTCAAGGCACCCCCAGGTGCTTCTCTAGCCCAACAAGTGTCTTCTGGTGCAAAAAATTTCCACAAAAAGTTTCGCTGCATTTGGACTCCATTTGGTATTGATTTCCTGTGATGTAAAAAACAAGCAGAAAACAGCAACTCGCACTTGGCACTATGTCAATAGGATAGTACCAAAAATGATATAAAATGATTGTAAAACATCCAAGAATGATAATATAATAGCATGGAACAATCAAAAATTATAGATGCGTTGGAGACGTATTAGCATCCCCAAGCTTAATTCATGCTCGTCCTCGAGTAGGTTAATGATAAAAACAGAATTTTTGATGTGGAATGCTACCTATCATGTTCATCACATATTATTTCCTTTATAGCATGGACAATTGGACTTTTACGTGGTTCAAAGCAATATTCTAGTTTTGAGATGAAGACTTCAATATTCAAGCATATCAACAAACAACCATGTTCTTCAAAATATCAATACTAAAGCAAGTTATCCCTAATCTAGCATGCTAATCATTGATCCATTCATGCCACACATCCAAATGTTAATTTCACCCAATGCTCAAGTATGATAATAGTGTCTCGTAGTTGGTGCTTTTTAAGAGAAGGTGGAGACTCAAATACAAATAAAAATTGCATAAAGTAAAAGATAGGCCCTTCGCAAAGGGAAGTAGGGATTTGAAGAGGTGCCAGAGCTCAAAGGTTAAATTGAGAGATACAATTATTTTGGGTGGCTTGCTATTCTCACCAACGATAATGACTTAAAGTTCCCAACACTTTCCATGCGAGATATATCATAGGCGGTTCCCAAACATAAAATAAAGTTTATTCTTTTTTCCACAAACTTTCACAAGCCATGGCTAGCCTTATCCATAGTTGCCCTCCATACCATCACTTTCCAAGAAATTTATTATTTGACAACAAAAAGTAATAAAATCATTTTGGGACTGGGAATCCCTATTCCGCCATACTCTCATGCAATGACAAGTGAATAAAAACTCATCTTGAGAATAAGACATCTAGCATGAGAAATATTAGCCACCCCTCGCCGCTTCGTGATCGGTATGGGCACACAAAAGAGAAATTTATTTTCAAAATTAGAGTTGGCAAATACAAATTTGCATAGAACGGCTTGGAAATACTGCATATAGGTAGGTATGGTGGACTCATTTGGCATAACTTGGGTTTTAGGATTTGGATGCACAAGTAGTATTTCTACTCAGTACAAACTGAGGCTAGCAAGAGATTGAGAAGCGACAAACTAAGGAACGAAAACCATCATAAGGGAACATTAAACATAACCAACACCGAATAATGCAACACAAGTAGGATATAATTTCATTGCATGACTATTGATTTTCGTGCTTGCATAGGACATCACAAACCTTAACGTCAATATTCTTACTAAGACATAATTACTCATTAAAATGGCTCATATATCACTATCATCATATCTCAATACTATAACAACGAATCAAGTTTATTTTGTCCAATGATCTTCATGAAAGTTTTTATTATATCCTCCACGGATATCTATCACTTTGGAACTAATTTCATGTGTTGCTTTTGATAAGATCAAACAAATATAAGTGAAGATCATGAGCATCATAATTCTTTCTCTCAAATTAATTTAAGTGAAGCAAGAGAGAGTTTCTAAAAAATTACTAACTCTCAAATAAATCTAAGTGAAGCAAGAGATCATTTCTTCAAAAAATACTAAAGCACATCGTGCTCAAAAAGATATAAGTGAAGCACTAGAGCAATTCCATAGCTCATAAAGATTTAAGTGAAGCACGGAGAGCAATTTTAACAAGTCATGGCATAATTTTGGCTCTCTCAAATAGGTATTCCCAGCAAGGATACTTATTAAAAAGAAACAATCAAAGACTCAAATCATACAAGTCGCTCCAAGCAAAACTCATAGTATGTGACGAATAAAAATATAGCTTCGAGTAAAATACCGATGGTCGTTAGAAGAAAGAGGGGATGCCACTCGGGAATCCCCAAGCTTAATTGCTTGCTTTTCTTAGGATAATAGCTTGGGATGCCATGGGCATCCCCAAGATATGGCTCTTCTTACTCCTTATTCCTTCATCCATCGTAACATCACCCAAAACTTGAAAACTTCAATCACACAAAACTCAACAAAACCTTCGTGAGATCCATTAGTATAATAAAACCAATATTTACTCTATGTATTGTAGCAAACCAATTCTTATTTTGCAATTATATTATTCATAACCCACAAGTGTAGGGGGTCATTTGTAGCCTTTTTCAATAAGTAAGAGTGTCGAACCCAACGAGGAGCTAAAGGTAGAACAAATATTCCTTCAAGTTCTATCGACCACCGATACAACTCTATGCACACTTAACGTTTTCTTTACCTAAACCAAGTATGGAACTAGGAGTACTTTGCAAGAATAAAACTATGAATAAATTGCAAGGTGATAAAAGTGGATAGCTTTTGTCAACAAGAAAGTCATTTGTCCCTAGGCAACCGATAACAAGTACCATAATCATTCTTGCAATTTTATATGAGGGAGAGGCATGAGCTAACATACTTTCTCTACTTGGATCGTATGCACTTATGATTGGACCCCTAGCAAGCATCCACAACTACTAAAGATCATTAAGGTCGTGAAACCCAACCATAGCATTAAGTATCAAGTCCTCTTTACTCCCATACGTCATACCCCCTTACTCAGGTTTAAGCTTATGTCACTCTAGCAACCCACCATAAGCGAACCATGAACATATTGCAACACCCTACAGCGGGGGCCACTCACGTTTGCGCGAGATGGAGGGCACCGTAGGACAGCACCAAAATAAAATATACAATCATACTAACCAAGATCACGATTAACCCATAGGACAAAACGGATCTACTCAAACATCATAGGATAGCCAAATATCATTGGGAAATAATATATGGAGTTGAGCACCATGTTAAAGTAGAAATTACAGCCGGGAGAAGGGGTGTTACACCGTTGCATAGAGGGGGAGAGAGTTGGTGTTGACGATAGCAAGATTGTTGATGTAGATCATCGTCATGATCCTAGCCCCATCGACACTCCGACGCCTCCAGGAGAGAGCCCCCTCCTTCTTCTTCTTCCTTGGCCTCCTCCATAGGTGGGAGGAGGGTCCCCCCTCTGGTCCACGGCCTCCATGGCGACGGAGGGGCGAGGGCCCCTACGAGATTGGATCTATCTCTCTGTCCTCTTCTGTTTTCGTGTTCCCAGATCGGGCCGAAAACCGTTTCTTATATTCTCGGAGATCCGTAACTCTGATTGCGCTGAGATTTTAACACGTTTTTTTTTCCAGATATAAGCTTCCTTGCCCCCAAAGTAGAGCTCCAACCGATGTACAAGCTGAGCACAACCCACCACCACGCGTCTGGCTCCTCTACCGCGCCCTATTGTCTTGTGGGCTGTGTGGGCCTCCGTTTGCGGTGATTCCAACTCCCAAAAATCACATATATTCCAAAATAATTGTTTGTAAAAAATTATTGCATTTCGACTTCGTTTGATATGGATTTATTACGATACAAAAAACATGCAAAAAACAGGCACTGGCAATGGATCAATAGGTTAGTCCAATAAATCATATAAATAGTTGTCACAAATATGTGAGAGTTGTATAATATTAGCATGAAACAATCAAAAATTATAGATACGACGGAGACGTATCAGCATCACCAAGCTCAATTCCTGCTCGTCCTCGAGTATGTAAATGATAAAAAAAATTGATGTGGAATGCTTCCTAGGATAAACTTGATCATATATCTAGTCATGGCATGAATATTAAGATATGAGTGATTCAAAGCAATAGTCTATAATTTGACATAAAGACATCAATACTCGGTCATCCCAACAAACAATCATGTCTTTCAAAATATCAAATGCTAAAGAACATTATCCCTACGAAACCATATAATCCTGTCATGCTCTATCTTCCCAGCCCAAAGTATAAACCATGTACTACCCCGGTGTCAGCCAAGCAATTGGTTCATACTTTTTAACGCGCTTCAGCATTTTCAACTGTCATGCAATACATGAGTGCAAGCCATGGATATAGCAATATAGGTGGAATAGAATGCGGTGGTTGTAGACAAAAGAAGGGAAGAAAGTCTCACATCAACTAGGCAAACTAAGATGTCATCAATCGATATCAATGTGAGTAATAGGGATTGCGCAACGGATGCACTAAGAGCTATAAGTGTGTGAAAGCTAAATATGAAACTAAGTGGGTATGCATCAAACTCTACTATAGAAAATTCCCACTAGTATATGAAAGTTACAACATAGGAGACTCTATATATGAAAAATATGGTGCTACTTTAAAGCACAAGTGTGGTATTTGCATGCCCCTTCTCTCTTTTTCTCCTCTCTTTTTTCTTGGGCTCTTTTTGGCCTCACCCCTTTTTAAATATATTTTTCTTTTTTATCTCATTGTCTAGAGTTTCATCCCGACTTGTGGGGGAATCATAGTCTCCATCATCCTTTCCTCACTTGGACATGCTCTAATGATGATCATCACACTTCTATTTACTTATAACTCAAAAGCTATAACATAGTATGACTCTATATGATGAAAATGAATGCTCAAGTCAACTATATGATGGAAGTGCATCGCAATATATCTTGGAATGGCTATGAAATGCCATAATAGGTAGGTATGGTGGTTGTTTTGAAGAAGGTATAATAAAGTTTATGCACCGGCGAAAATTGCGTGGCACGAGAGAGGCTAGCAATTATGAAAGGGTGAGAGTGTGTATAATCCATGAACTCACATTAGTCATAAAGAACTCATATACTTACTGCAAAAGTTTATTAGCCCTCGAAGCAAAGTAATACTATGCATGATCCTAGGGGGGGAGGTTGGTAGGAGTTAACCATCGCGAGCCCCCGACATTCACACAAAGATAGAGAATCAAGGATAAATTAAGCTCCAACTTCTCGGCATAACGAGAGACTATACGTGCATGCTTCGGTAATCACAAACCTTAACACCAATATCTTACTAAACACAATCATCCACTAGTACCTCTAACATATTATCACCTCTATATCGCAAAACTATTGCAAGGAATGAAACATATCATATTCAGTGATCCATAAGTCTATGTTGGATTTTATGACTAACCATGCAATTGACCAATTCCGTTTGACTCTCTAAATAGATATAATTGAAGCACGAGAGTTTAATTCTTTCTACAAAATATCATGTTCTAACAAATATAAGTGAAGCAAAAGAGCATTCTACGAACATCGGTTTTCTATGTGAAGAGAAACAGGCAATGCAAACTTCAAATGATATAAGTGAAGCACATTAAGCATTCTATAAAGCCATACTCAAAAGATATAAGTGAAGTGCAAAGAGCATTCTATAAATTGGCCAAGGACTATCTCATAGCAGCATGGTGCATTATTAAAAGAAAAATAAAAGGCACATGATGCTCCAAGAATTTGCGCATATCATGTGAACGAAACGAATCCGAAAACATTCTGATACTTGTTGAAGAAAGATGAGATGCCTTCCGTGGCATCCCCAAGCTTAGACGCTTACGTCTCCTTGAATATTTACTTGGGGTGTCTTGGGCATCCCCAAGCTTGAGCTCTTGCCTCTCCTCCTTCTCCTCACATTGAGACCTCCTCAACCTTCGAACACTTCATCCACACAAAACTTAACCGAACTTTTAGTGGCGGGTTTAGTGCATATGATCAATGAAATCCCATCATGTACTGCTCTAACATTATTGTATAATTATAAACAAACATTACCCACTGTATGCTATCACAATTCTATTGAGTCAAGGAGGCTTCAACAAGAATTCAAACATACACAAATAATGAAGCTATAACAGCAATATGTGAAAACAGTACATTCTGTAAAGATTTGAACATCCACCATACTTCTGTAACTCTAAAATTTCCGAAACATTAAGAAAAAATAAAGAATTTGTATATAAAAATTGTGCAAAAAGTTTCAGAAACTTTCGACGTTCCAGTAAAAATAGTAAAATCGCGCACTGCAGCCAAAGTTTCTATTTTTGAACTGCACAAGCCAACAAGAAATCTAATCATCCTAAAGGAAACTCTTGGCACATTATTTTTATAATAAAATGGGTTTGTACAAGGGGATAATTATTAGAGCGAGAACTTTGATGAAAAATTCTACATTGTTTCCATAAGCATGAACACAAGTGTTCAAGGTCGACCCTAATTTCCGCAATGCATCACCTTTTAATCGTTTCTCTTTTTAAAAAAGTTTTAAGTTCCCCTCTTTGTTTTTTTACTTTCACTCAACAGAAATAAATGACTCTCTAAAACTTCTGGGTTGTCTCCCTGGCAGCGCTTTCTTTAAAGCCATTAAGCTAGGCATATATTGCACAAGTAAAGAATCCACCCGAATCCCAAGGTATATCAAAGCCAATTTTAATTAGCAATGATTTGGCATTTAGTAGTGAGCACAAAGAGATGTGTGTCATGTAACAATGAAGTCTAACTCTCTTCCTATGCATAGGCATGTCATACAAGAACAATTCATACACATCATGGAAAGGCCAATGCATAGTATAAACAGTTTCTTGCAATTTTATCGTGTTGAAAACCTAGAGAGGTGGAGATGTAGTTCCTCTCTCATAATAATTGCAAGTAGGAGAAGCAAGCACATGCATATTATATTCATGAAAACATCAAGTGCAATGGTAAAAGGGAACCCATCAATGTAATCCTTAATAAGTGCAAACTTCTCTGATATTGTGTAGTTTGGACAATTCAAAAGTCTAATAGGACTATCATGTGTGGGTGCAATAGAAACTATCTCATGTTTAACATAAGGAACTATAGCAAGTTCATCTCCATAAGCATAATAATAATGCCATCTTGGCCACAAGAATAGCAAGCATCATCTAAAAGGGATATTTCAAACGAATCAACGGGATCATAGCAATCATCATAGCATTCATCCTTCGGTAAACACGAAGGGAAATTAAACAATGTATGAGTTGAGGGGTTACTCTCATCAAAAGGTGGGCACGGGTAGCTAATCCATTCTTCCTCCTTTTGTTCTTCACTCTCCTCCTCATCCTTTTCATCTAATGAGCCCACATTGTCATCAATTTCTTCTTCCATAGACTCCTGCAAAATATTAGTCTCTTCTTGGACAGTGGAGACTTTCTCAATAAATATATCAATATCGGAATTGTACTTGTAATTATCATAGCAATTTTGAAGGATAGAAAAATTTTCAGGTCTATAAACTGAATCATCAAAATCTTCAAACTTTTCAAACAATGATTCAATTTCATAAGCACCCTTAAAAGCAACAAATTCTTCTATTTGTTCCACATCATAGTACTCATATATACCATTAGCATAAGAAGCCAAGGTTTCATTATCATTAAATTTGCATGAAAAGGGAAGATGTGGAGCATTCATCCTAGAGCAACAAGTATAATCATAACTCAAGCATAGATTATAAGCATACCAATGCAACACATGAATTTGATCCCATAAAAGTTTCCTTTTTTGTGTCAAGCGATAATCCCTAAAGTATTCACATTGATCCAATGTTACTCCCATTCTCAAGTTGAATGGGGTTTTCTCAGGATTATCAAAGTAGTGCATAATATTTTTCACATAACGAGCATCGAGGGTTTTAGGAGGTTCCCCATCTCCATGAGTAGCAAGTAAAACAAAAAAAATTGTGTTTCATGTTCCATATTCATAACTAAAGATAGAGAACAACTTAGAACAAGAAATAAAAACTAATTAGTGATAAAGAAAACAAGCACACACGAGTATTCCCCCCACGCTATTGATCCTTGGAAACGGCGCCAGAAAAATGTCTTGATAACCCACAAGTGTAGGGGATCGTTTGTAGCGTTTTTCGATAAGTAAGAGTGTCGAACCCAACGAGGAGCTAAAGGTAGAACAAATATTCCCTCAAGTTTTATCGACCACCGATACAACTCTACGCACACTTAACATTTGCTTTACATAAAAAGTATGGAAATAGGAGTACTTTGCGAGAATAAAACTACGAATAAATTGCAAGGTAATAAAAGTAGATAGCTTTTGTCAACAAGAAAGTCATTTGTCCCTAGGCAATAGATAACAAGTATCGGTAATCATTTTTGCAATTTTATATGACGGAGAGGCATGATCTAACATACTTTCTCTAGTTGGATCATATGCACTTATGAGTGGACACCTCCGAGATTAGATCTATCCCTCTGTCCTCTTCTGTTTTCGCGTTCCCAGATCTGACCGAAAACCGTTTCTTATATTTTCGGAGATCTGTAACTCTGATTGCGCTGAGATGTTAACATGTTTTTTCCGGATATAAGTTTCCTTGCGCCCGAAGTAGAGCTCCAACCGACTACGAGGTGAGAACAACCCACCACCATGCGCCTGGCTCCTCTAGCGCGCCCTGGTGTCTTGTGGGCTGTGTGGGCCACCGTTTGTGGTGATTCCAACTCCCAAATATCACATATATTCCAAAATAATTCTTCGTAAATTTTTATTGCATTTGGACTTTGTTTGATATGGATTTTCCGCGATACAAAAAACATGCAAAAAACAGGAACTGGCACTAGGCACTGGATCAATAGGTTAGTCCAATAAATCATATAATAGTTGCCAAAAATATGTGAGAGTTGTATAATATTAGCATGAAGCAATCCGATACGATGGAGACATATCAATTATATCTACTGTATTCTAACTTTTCTATGGCAAAAACTCATCCAAGGAAACCATATAATCATCAAAACAAGCACATAACACAGTGAAAACAGAATCTATCAAAAACATAACAGTCTGTAAAGATGCGAATTTTGACCATACTTCTCCAACCCTAAAAATTCTAAAAAATTAGGATAACGTGGAAAATTTGTGTATTGATAACGCCAAAAAATTCAAGAGTTTATCACGCTCCAGTAATCGTCGGAAATTTAACTCTGGACGCAAACACTAATTTAAACCACAAAACACATCTAAACAGAGGTACAATTGGGTAAACACACAAGAACAGAAAATAAAAACCAAAAATTTATTTTATTCCTAGGGTTGCCTCCCAACAAGCTCTTTCTTTATAGCCATTAAGATAGGCTTCGAATTTCAATGATAGTCACATGAAAGACAAGAATTGAAGCACAAAGAGAGCATCATAAAACATGTAACAAACACATTTAGGTCTAACATACTTCCTATGCATAGGCATGTTATAAGCAAACAAATTATCAAGGCAAGCAAAAACTAGCATATGCAAGGAAGAGGAAAGAAACAATAGCAATCTCAACATAACGAGAGGTAATTTAGTAACTGATAACCCACAAGTATAGGGGGTCGCAACAATTTTCGAGGGTAGAGTATTCAACCCAAATTTATAGATTCGACACAAGGGGAGCCAAAGAATATTTGAAGGTATTAGCAGATGAGTTGTCAATTCAACCACACCTGGAGATTAATCATCTACATCAAGTGATGAGTAGAAAGTAGTTTGATAGTTTTGATAGTAGTGATAGCAGCAATAGTAACGGTAACAGTGATAGCAGTAGTTTTGTAGCAAGTGTAACAGTGATGATAGCAATAGTAATGCAGCAAGATCAATATGTAAAGAATCATAGGCATTGGATCGATGACTTGTTGGATGATATTCATCATGTGACAGTTATAACCTAGGGCGATATGGCACTAGCTCCAGTTCATCGATATAATGTAGGCATGTATTCCGTAAATAGTCATACGTCCTTTATTAAAAGAACTTGCATGACATCTTTTGTCCTACCCTCCCATGGTAGCAGGGTCCATATTGGAAACTAAGGGATATTAAGGCATCCTTTTAATAGAGAACCGGTACAAAGCATTAACACATAGTGAATACATGAACTCCTCAAACTACGGTCATCATCGAGAGTGGTTCCAGTTATTGTCACTCCGGGGTTTCCGGATCATAACACGTAGTAGGTGACTATAACTTGCAAGATGGGATCTAAAACATGGATATAAAGATGAATTCATAAACGGTTCAGATTTGAGTTCATGGCACCCGGGCCCAAAGTGACAAGCATTAAGCATAGCAAAGTCATACCAACATCAATCTAAGAACATAGTGGATACTATGGATCGGGCCCTAACAAAACTAACTCGATTACATGATGAATCTCATCCAACTCCTCACCAACCAGCGAGCTTACGAAGGAATTACTCACTCCCGTTGGGGAGCATCATGGAATTGGCGATGGAGAAGGGTTGGTGATGACAAAGAACGAAGATCCCCCTCTCCAGAGCACCAAACGGACTCTAGATTTGGCCTCCAGAGGAAGAATAGGAGGTGAGGGAGGAAGAACAGGAGGTGAGGGCGGCTCCGTCTCGTGGATCACGATAATTCTTTCTCCCTGATTTTTTTCCGAAAATAAGAATTTATAGGGTCAAGGGTATCGTCTGCGGGGACACCAGGTGGGTACAAGCCACCTGGGCGCGCTAGGAGAGGGGGGCGCACCTTGGTGGGTTGTGCCCACCCAGGGCCCCCTCTTTGGTGAGTCTTGGCTCTAGTATTTTTCTTTTATTGCATAAAAAATTCCAGCAAAATTTCGTTTCATTCAAAGAACTTTTATTCCTGCACAAAAGCAACACCATGGTAGTTCTGCTGAAAATAGCGTCAGTCCGGGGTTAATTTCATTCAAATCATGCAAATTAGAGTCCAAAACAAGTGGAAAAGCATGAGAAAAAGTAGATACGTTGGAGGCGTATCAACTCTCCCAAGCTTAAACCTTTGCTTGTCCTCGAGCAATTCAGTTGATAAACTGAAAGTGAGAAACAAAAACTTTTACGAACTCTTTTGCTCTTGTTTGCGTAAATAAGCTTAAACGCCACCCAGGTTTTCAGCCGGGATTATAACTAACCATGCCGACAATATCACTTAAAGATTATAGTAACTCATATCAATGACATAATCAGCTAGTGAGCAATAATAAGACAACATGTTGTCAAAACAACCATGATATAATATGACAATAGTGGTATCTCGCTAGCCCTTTCTGAGACCGCAAAACATAAATGCAGAGCACCTCCAAAGTTCAAGAAGTGACTAAACATTGTCATTCATGGTAGAAAAGATCCAGTCATGATAGCTGTGGGGACCCCGACTTAGAAGTCGAGATCACCGAATGTACGTGTACAGTGATCCCAGAGATCAATGCTCACTGAACACACAGAAGCTGAATAACAAGAGTCTTACATCCATACATACCGTCTTACACAAATTATGGCCATTATGGCCAAGTCTTACATAGATAAAGCCTCACAGGCTGAATAGCAAATAACTCAAATAGCGGAAGTCTTCGATGATAAGTAGAACCCATGCCATCTGCCTTAACCCTACAAGAATTCTGACTGGATAGCGTCCTAGTTCGCATGTTCGTCTCCATAGAACTCTTCTTCATATTCCTGTTCCTCCATGCCTGGCCAATTAAATAACCAGTGGCAAGCCAATGAGTACTTTGAATGTACTTGCAAGCAACCCATGATTTGGTTCAAAGTAACAATGCAATTGAACAACAACGAGCAATCTAGCTACGAGCTAGAATAAATGTTTTGCCATCAAGTATATGCATCAATAATTTCTTGTAACCTCGAGGACAGGTTACCGATATCAACATGAATAAGGTTCAACTCAATGAGTCAAGTCACCACCTTGACTCATCACACACACATACTTTCACCGATGAAGTAAAACTCTGGACATAGTTTAAGTAGCACCACCCAATTGTCCATGACCGTGGACACGGCTATTCGAATAGTTTTACACTCTGCAGAGGTTGCGCACTTTACCCACAAGATCCGGGAAGCTTTCGTGTCACCCACGATCTCGCAGTACCTCAAGTACTCGGGGGAAGCACCCGGCCATTATCTTTCCTTAGACGAGACTAACATAGAGTCCACTCGTTGGTACACGGCCCTCGAGTACAAACAATAGATCATGGGACTTGACCTAATTTCAATGTCACGCGTACCCGAAGGGACCAACGGTGTGTCCGGTGCCCTGTAAAAACAGTCATGGTCGTCTATCCAAGCACGACACCGTCCCGGGAAAGACCTCAAGTCTTCCCGTCACTACTAATGCGGGCACCGTGCTAGTATCGGCCTAAGTAATCAATAAAGCCCTGTCCCATAAGGGGTAGAGTGGTTGCACATGTTTGATTGGGACGGTAATCACACATAAATCTAATCCATCATTTCACCCATGCACAAGATTTTTACCGGCACATCACTTCTTCCTCAAGTGATGACCTAACTCAACATCACCCTCGGGCATTAGGGGCACCCGATGGGGTTTATGAAAAGATTTCAACCACGAAGGTTTCATGACACACATGCATCACTAAGCATCACTACTAACCATTTGCATGACATCTAGCACATAGAAAGATCATGAGTAAGCATGCATCATGTGGTGGTTTTAAACTAGGTCACCACCATATCTCTCATCATCATGCATTCGGAAACAAATGGGTTCCGAAGAACACAAGTGTATCATGGTCAAAGGGTTGCTTGCCTGGATTGGCTTGGTCTTCAAAATCTTCAAATCCTTCCCCACCTTCTTCTTCAGCAACTTCGTCAAATACGGTATCTATCCGTCGCAAAATAACAACGGGAAAATAAGACCACAATGAAAACAGAAAAATCAAAGTGCTCAGAAAAATGTCAACTTATTTTTGTTAAATACTAGAGGGAAAACTAAGATGGCAAAAATTCTTAGTTTGAGTTTTGGAGTGGCAGAATGGAATCTAAGGATTTTTTAACAAAAGTTTTATTGCTCAAATTTGAATTTAAATTTGAACAGAACAAAAAAGGTTCATGGATATGTGTGAAAGTCACACCATTAAATAGGTTGGAATTTTACAAGATTTTAGGAGTTGGAATTAATTCATTTGGACAATTATTTATTTCTGTGAAATTATTTGAAATAATCACAGAAAAGAATAAAAGGAAATGGCCCTGTGCCACTGGGCCAAAACGGCCACAGTGCACGGCCCAGGGCAAATAGCCGATCGCCCGGGCGCCAGCGCGCGCGCGTCAGGGTTTTAAACCTGACGGGCGGGGCCCGGCGGTCAGTGGCAGAGAGAGGAGAGAGAGAGAGGTGAGGATGACAGGCGGGGCCCGCCTGTCATCTTCAACCTCACGGCCAAAGCGACGGCGAGCTCACCAGCGGCTCTGGGCACGGCGGGGCAAGCTGAGGGTAGAAATGGGTTCAGCGACGAGTCGCCGTTCCAGTGGTGGTGGTGCGGCTCGCCGGGGAGGCTTGGTTCGTCGACGGCGAGGTGGAACGGCGGAGGAGCATCGGGAAGGGGTTGCTCCGATCGATTCCGGCAGCTGCAGAGATGGAAAAGAGGGGGAATCGCATCAGTATCTTGCTGCGGTGCTAGATCGAGCGAAAGTAGGGTCGGAGGGAGGCTGTACTGGGCTGGCGACGGGAAGCCGTCGCGGCGGAGATCGAGCTCGATCTCGAGCTCGGGCGGGTCTGGGGAGAGGCGAGTGGCTCAGGGAGGCGATTGAGAGGGAGAGGAGGCTGTTGGTGAAGAGAGGAGGGGCTCGGAGGCCCTATTTATAGGGGAGCGGCGAGGTCCCGTGGACCTATGCGCCGGTGAGCTTCTGCTCGATGCCAAAGTGCACGGGAGGCGATGGGATTGAGTCTGGGGAGTTGCTGGACGAATTCCAGGGCGGAGGGAAGGAAGAGGGGGAGCGGGGGATGCTCCAGAGGGCGCGCGCGTGTGAGGCCGACGAGTGGAGCTTGCGGGCGGCCGGCGTGCGTGCGAGGGCGGCCACTGGAGGGAGGAGGAGGAGGGGGACAGCGTCGGGGGAGGTCGCAGACGTTGAGGCGCATCGTTTGGCGCGAGGGGGTAGCACAAGGTGGTCGGCGGCGCTGGATTGGGCGGAGCTACAATGCGGGTGCGCAATGTAGCGCGCTCTGGAGCGAGCTTATCGCATGCCATGGCATGCCATTGGACCTCTGGGCGTGTCCGTCGTGTCTGGGGGGTCCAGGGCGACATAAGCAACTCCGGTGTGGCCTTGGATGCTCTGGAGGTCCAGTGAGAGAGGAGTGAGGCTGGTAACTAGGTAGAATTTGGCTGTCCAGCAAGGTGAATTGGGGGTTTCACCCCTCAATCATGGAGCTGTGGACATGGGGGCGTTACTGGAGGTAGATTGTAACTAGATGAAGCTGTGGTAGAATGCTGAGGCAAAAGTAAATAGTAAAAGGGGCCAAGATGATGGTTTTGGTAAAGTAGCAGAAGGTGTTTGATCAAGTTTTGGACAAGCAAATGATCTCCACTGGCCATGGCACTTAACAGGATTGAATGTCATATGGAAATAGGGTGTTTCACCAAATTTGGGCTCATTTGAAGAAACTAGCCATGTAACTTTGGTGAACCCTAGAAATCAACAGAAATGGCTTCATCTTGTTTAAGTCAAGCTAATCATCTCCCCTTGACGCACCACTTGGTGTAGTTTCATCATTTGGGGTATTGATCATGCCCACAAAGTTTGAAGCTCCAGGTAAAAAGTTGGTAATGTAAAGTTGGTCAAATTTGCATTTGAACAGAAAGGGTTTTGGGGTATTCTAATTAAGTTGCCTTACTCCAAATCTTGTGCCATTTGGTCTAGATGCCTTAGGGTGTGTTTGGTAGGGTGTATGAAGGATGCATGAGGGCAATAGTTCCCTTCTCGACCCACTTTTGAGTGTTTTGAAGAGTGTATGAAGGGTGCATGAGTCCACGCTAGTTCAACACAAATACACTAGGAGCATGCATGAAGAGAGCATGCATGAAGAGGGGTGCTGAGATGAGCATGCACAAAGAGGGAACAACTATGTTGAGATGAGAACGCAACCAAACACACCCTTATTAGGCCATTCTAGCATGTGCACCAAGTTTGAGAGCATTTGAATAAGTTTGGCAATGTAAAGTTGCTCAAACTTCAAATATGGTCAGAATGGTTTTGAAGGGTTTTGATGATGTTTTCTTGCTTCCCAAGGCATGGGACTTGGCAAGATCATCAAATATGTCATATATGACATGATAGAATTTCCCTGGAATTTTTGTAGAATATTTCCTTTGTAAATATTTCAAAAGCTTGAAATATCCAGAAAGGGTATTAGAGGGATTAGCCCATTATTTTGAACATGACCAAGTGTTGAAACTCTTATATATGGACAATATATGTCCTATGAGTCTCCCTGAATTTTGGCAAATATTTTTGAAATACTTCAATAATTTTTCCCTATTAAAGACCATTTATGGCCTTAAGAAAAAGCTTTTAAATAAAATAGGAAAATAACTTTTAAAATTATACTTTTGTGGTTTCTAGGAGTCCTATTACTACTAGGTCTCAAATATACTTTTTGAAATAATTTTCTCACCCTAAATCAAGCACTTGCGGTGCAAACCTCAATTCAGGGGTTTTTGGAATACTAAATTTTGAAAATACAATTTGGCCAAATTATTTTTATAAGAAAATACTATACTGCTATAAACACTTGGTTTGATCATTGCGCAGAAGGTTTGGGTAAGGAGATGAATTCTACAAGAGGTAATAGTTGACTTTTATGAGCACATGAAAAACATAAGAAGAAAAACTCAATTCCAAATAAAAGCCAAATGATGCCAAAAAAAATTGCTGGTCCAAATTTTCATGCTTCATTGATGCAAGTAACATGTTACAAAATGCAGGGTGTGACAGACCTACCCCCCTTACAAGAATCTCATCCCCGAGATTCCTAAACTAGGTCTTAAAAGAGATCGGGATACTCGGATCTAAGATAGTCTTCACGTTCCAAGGTTGCTTCTGCTTCCGTGTGGTTGCTCCACTGGACCTTGAAGTACTTGATGGTACGGCTTCGCGTCCGTCGTTCTGCTTCATCCAGAATGCGAATGGGCTTCCCACGGTAGATCAAATCAGGTTGCAGATCAATGGCTTGGTGATCAACATCCTTGTAGAGATTAGGCTTGTTCGGAACTTGGAGACATTTCCGGAGTTGTGACACGTGGAATACGTTGTGCACATCGGATAGCTCAGGTGGTAGTTCCAACTGGTAAGCCACTTCCCTCGTCGTGCAGTGATCTCAAAGGGTCATATGAACCTTGGTGCGAGCTTCCCCTTGACGTGGAAACGCTTGGTTCCCTTTAGAGGAGTCACCCGTAGGTACACATGGTCACCGACATGGAAACTCATGTCCCGACGGTGAGTGTCAGCATAGCTCTTCTGCCTTGACTTGGCTGCCTTCAAACGTTCCCTGACTAGTTGGACTTGCTCTTCTGCTGCGCGGAGAATATCCGGTCCAAAGACTACTCCTTATCCAGTCTCTGACCAGTTGAGGGGTGTGCGACATCTGCGTCCGTACAACACCTCAAATGGTGCCATCTGAAGGCTCGACTGATAATTGTTGTTATAGGAGAACTCGGCAAAAGGGAGACAATCTTCCCAGTTGGCTCCATATGCCAAGACACAGGCTCGGAGCATGTCTTCGAGAATTTGATTTACTCGTCTTGTCTGACCTCCGGTCTGTGGGTGGAAAGCCGTGCTGAAAGACAACTTGGTTCCCAAGGCTTCTTGGAACTTCTTCCAGAACCTTGAGGTGAACTGGGTTCCTCGATCTGACACAATCTCCTTGGGAACGCCGTGAAGGCTTACGATTCTGTCAATGTAGAGAGCTGCCAGCCAGTTGCCATCATAAGTAGTCTTGACAGGGATGAAGTGGGCTACCTTGGTCAAATGGTCGACTATGACCCAGATGGAGTCATGTGCTCTATTTGACCTTGGTAATCCAGTGATGAAGTCCATTCCGACTTTATCCCACTTCCACTCAGGAACCTTGAGTGGTTGAAGCAATCCAGCGGGTCGCTGATATTCAGCCTTGACCCTTTGGCACACATCACACTTTGCAACATAGGTTGCAATCTCTCTTTTCATCCCGTGCCACCAGAATCTTCCCTTCAAGTCTTGGTACATCTTGGTTCCTCCAGGGTGGATGGAATACGGAGTGTCGTGGGCTTCTTGCAGGATCAGGTTCTTCAGCTCCATCTTCTTCGGTACGCAGATGCGACCTTTGTACCAAATAATCTCGTGCTCGTCTTCAGAGAATCCTGGGGCCTTGCCTAGCTTCATCTTCTTCTTGATGCCTTCAATGCTTGCATGTCCGCCTTACGCCTTCTTGACTTCATCCATCAGGGTCGGTCTGACTTCCAAATGATCCAGAAATCCAGGGGTGACCAATTCCAAACTGAATTGTTCGAACTCCTTAAAGAGGGCTGGCTGCCTCTTTTGAATTATGGCATTCAAGGAGCAAGCCTTCCTGCTTAAGGCATCGGCCACCACGTTAGCCTTCCCGGGGTGATATTGAACACTGAGGTCATAGTCTTTGATGAGTTTCAACCATCTTCGCTGCCTCATGTTCAATTCCTTTTGGGTGAAAATGTACTTCAGACTTTTGTGGTCCGTGTATATCTCACACCGTTTCTCTAGGAGGTAATACCGCCATGTCTTCAAGGCATGAACCATTGCCGCTAACTCAAGATTGTGAGTAGCGTAGTTCTCCTCATGAGGTCGTAGCTGCCTGGAGAGGTAAGCTATGACTCGGCCTTCTTGCATCAGAACGCTTCCCAATCCGGTTCGAGAGGCATCACAATATATCACGAACTCCTTGTGAATATCAGGTGTTGCCAGGACTGGGGCGGTGGTCAACCTCTTCTTGAGCTCTTGGAAGCTCTCTTCGCATTTTGGCGTCCACTCGAACTTCTTGTCCTTCTTGAGGAGCTGAGTCATTGGCCGGGCAATGCTAGAGAATCCTTCTACGAATTTGCGGTAATAGCCCGCAAGTCCGAGGAAGCTTCTGACTTCCTTGACGGTCGTTGGAGATTGTCATTGGGTCACAGCTTCGATCTTCGCGGGATCAACTGATAATCCTTCTTCGGTCAAAACATGACCTAAGAATCCAACTTTATGCAGCCAGAACTCACACTTGCTGAATTTGGCATATAGTTGGTGCTCCCGAAGCTTGTCTAGGACCATCCTCAAATGTTGCTCGTGTTCTTCCTCTGTCTTCGAGGAGACAAGAATGTCATCGATGAAGACAACAACAAACTTGTCCAAATATTCCATGAAGACTTTATTCATGAGATACATGAAGTAAGCTGGGGCATTGGTTAACCCAAAGGACATGACCGTGCACTCGTACAGGCCATAGCGGGTTACGAATGCCGTCTTCGGAATATCTTGGGGTCTGATCTTCAGTTGGTAGTACCCAGATCTGAGGTCGATCTTGGAGAACACCTTGGCTCCGCTGAGCTGATCAAACAAATCTTCAATCTTGGGAAGTGGATACTTGTTCTTGATTGTAACTTCATTGAGGGAGCGATAGTCAATGCATAAGCGGATGGTACCGTCCCTCTTTGCCACAAACAGAACAGGCGATCCCCAAGGGGAGGCACTTGGGTGGATAAATCCCTTCCTCAGCTGCTCTTCCAGTTGCTTCTTCAACTCGGCTAATTCTTCTGTCCCCATTCTATAAGGCTTCTTATAGATTGGTCCTGCCCCGGGCACGAGCTCGATGATGAACTCAATGTCACGGTCAGGGGGCATTCCCGGTAGCTCATCCGGAAAGACGTCGAGATACTCACATACCACCGGTACTTACTCTAGCCCAACTTCAGATAGACAGTTGACCTGAGCGGCTTGAGCGGAAGAGGAGTTGGGAGCAAACTTAACTTCGACTCCTTGGTCATTGGTCACAGTGACTGTCCGATTGGCACAGTCTAACAAGCCTTGGTGCTTGCTGAGCCAATTCATGCCTAGGATCATATCCAAGCCTTGTGATCTCAAGACGATGAGGTCTGCTAGGAAATCTACACCGTTAATGGTAATACTGACTCCCTTACAGCCTATCTTGGCTCTCATCTCTGCTCCGGGGGTTTGTACCACCATGGGGTTATTCAGGGGTGTAGGGGCCATGTCACTTTTTAATGCAAATCTTTGAGTGACAAATGAATGCGTGGCTCCAGAATCAAACAAGATAGTTGCAGGTGCTGAGTTGACAAGGAACGTACCCAGCACGACGTCCGGGTCTTCCTGGGCTTCTTCAGCAGTGACGTGATTCACATGCCCCTTCCCATGGTTGGGTGGGTTGCGAGGAGCTGGGTTCCTTGGTGGCATCATGCGGCCTTGTCCTGGGTTCTGCGCATTGGGGCGCGGGGCGTCAGGCTTCTTGTTAGGTCACACCCTTGAGATGTGTCCTGACTGACCACATCCAAAGCAAGTGACTTGGTTTGGATTGTTGATCTTGTTGCCACCACTGTTATTGGGGTTGAAAGCTGGCCTTGGGTTAGCATACTGCTGAGGCTGATAGTTGGTGCGAGGTGCAGGAGCTCTTGGTTGCGGAAAGGTTGGCTTGGCCGGGGCTGACTGCCACGGACGAGGCTTCTGGTTGCTGGAACTTCCCTTGCTGACCAGCTTGCGCTTGCGAGTGTCTTCCAGAGCACGCCGCTTGTCTTCAAGCATGAGTGCTTTCTTCACCAGGTCAGGGAAGGTCGGGCAGTCGCACACGACAAGCGAATACTGCAGAGTCTGATTGAGGCCTTCCATGAAGCGCTCCCTTTTTGCAGCATCAGTGCTGATATCTTCAGGGGCATACCTTGACAGAACACTGAACTTCTGCATGTACTCCTTGACAGTGCCACTTCCTTGCTTCAGAGCTCGGAATTCACGCTTTTTGATAGCCATGATCCCGGAAGGAATGTGGGCTTTACGGAATTCTGCCTTGAAGTTGACCCAAGTAATGTCTTGTTCAGCATGCATGACCTTGAATCCATCCCACCAAGCTCTAGCAGTCCCCCCGAGGCAGTGGGCTGCATAAGCCACCTTCTCGCGGTCTTTGGTGCATCCGACTAGTTCCAGCAAGTCCTCAATGGTGCGGACCCAGTCGTCTGCATCCAGGGGTTCAGCAGTCTCGATGAAAGTTGGCGGTGCATGTTTCTTGAACTTTGCCAATGTGGAACGTCCATTGCCATTCCCCGCCGGCTGGCGGTTGTTGGTGACAGCTTGAGCAATCAACCGAAGGGCTGTAGTGTTGGCTTGGCGTTCCTCTCGGAAAGCTTGGAGAAGCTGAGCCATGTCCATGTTCGGAGGAGGTGGTGGTGGTGGAGCTTGGTCGTTGGTTTGGTCGTGGCCTGCCTCTGACTGAGCGGATGCTCCGGCTTCAGGCTGCTGGGTAGAGGTACCAGTACGAGTTACAACAGGCATCCTGTTGGAGCGGTAAAAGGTCTCATGACTCGGAAGAGGGAAAGCAAGATAGATGGGTGCCTAGTAAGGGGGTGGGTGTGACACTCATCAAATCATGCAAGGGCCGAAAGGGCCAAACACATTCATTAAAATCCAAATGGGTGATGTAGTCGTTTACATATTCCCGAAGGGAGAATACGACATGCATCCAAACACAACAAAATCAACACTAGATGGTTTCATATGAACCATACAAGGACTCGACTGCGCATAGGGGTTACACGACCTATCCTATCGTAGAGGTCTCGAACTGGCATATCCGAGTAGCGAATAATGCCTAGGTGGCGGAATGCTCGGTCGCGTATTCTGGCTCTTCTGGGTCTTCCTCCTTGTCTTCATCTGTCTGGGCCCCCTTGTCACTTGAGGGTGTGGGGGAGTGGAGGAGTTGGATACGACGGTGCTTTGTCGGTGGTGCAGGGAAAAGCTTGCGATATTCCCTTGCCGTTATCCGGCGTCGCCGAGGTGGTTCTTCATTCTTGGAAGATACATCTCCGGAAGGCCTTCCGCCTCGGTATGCGATAGCGGACTGTCCAGAAGGCGCTCCTTCTTTCTTGATCCTATTTGTCTTCTCTTGAGCTCGACGAAGAAGTGCCTTGGTCTTGTGAAGTTCCTCTCGGAGCTTCATCGATTCCGAGGCCAAGTCTTGTGCCAAGCTGTCGGCACATAGACTGAAGTAGGTATGGAATCGAAGCGAGAGTCCTTCCTTCAATGGAGGGGCTAGTGCGCTGCTTTCACCTTCACCTTCCTTCCGGTAAGGCAAGAAGCGGGTTGTCATCTTGGCTGCCATCTCCGAGAGAAGCTCGCGGAGATGGGTTAGTGCCTTCAGTGCAGCAGCCTCGACAACGAGAGGTAGTGTTGCCATCTGGGGTCCCTCAAAGAACCAACTTGTGGGAGGATCATTTGCCTTCACGATCACATCCACATGGTACTCCACCTCAGTGTCGCTAACCCAATGCTCAAGGCAGGTGAGGATGGGCGCTCGGTGGAACTAGCACTCCTGGAGGCTATCCTCGAGAAGCAAGGGAAACCCAGTGGTCAGGTGCTCTTCAGGTACAACGGCCATCTACAAAGGTGGAATGGGAGAGGTTAATAAGCTGATGATACCTCAGGTTTGGAAAAGAAGAGAGGTTCAGAAGGTTTTTGAAAAAGGGGTCTCACCTAACTAATGCCCATGCTAACTAAGGCTTCCTACAGTTAGGATGGCTCTGATACCAGCTCTGTGGGGACCCCGACTTAGAAGTCGAGATCACCGAATGCACGTGTACGGTGATCCCAGAGATCAATGCTCACCGAACACACAGAAGTTGAATAACAAGAGTCTTACTGTAGGATCGAAAGTATGTCTAGAGGGGGGGTGATTAGACTACTTGTAAATATAAAAATTCTGCCTTTTGATCAAGAACAGTTTTTGGCAGATTCACAATTATGATCAAGTTAAGCATCACCCTACACATGCAATTCTAGAGTATAGGCAGCGGAAAGTAAATTGCACATGTAGTAAAGAGAGGTGGAGAAGAGCAAACGCAATTTGGAGACGCGGTGATTTTTCCCGTGGTTCCGATAGGTGGTGCTATCGTACATCCACGTTGATGGAGACTTCAACCCACGGAGGGTAACGGCTGCGCGAGTCCACGGAGGGCTCCACCCACGAAGGGTCCACGAAGAAGCAACCTTGTCTATTCCATCATGGCCTACGCCCACGGAGGGCTAGCCTTACTCGGGGTAGATCTTCACGAAGTAGGCGATCTCCTTGCCCTTACAAACTTCTTGGTTCAACTCCACATCTCGATGACGGAGGCTCCCAAGCGACACCTAACCAATCTAGGAGGCACCACCCTCCAAAAGGTAATAGATGTTGTAGATGATGATGAACTCCTTGCTCTTGTGCTTCAAATGATAATCTCCCCAACACTCAACTCTCCTCACTGATTTGGCTATGGTGTAAGAAATGATTGAGTGGAAAGCAACTTGGGAAGGTTAGAAATCAAGTTTCATATGGTGGGAGTGGAGCAACTTGATCTCAACACAAGGGTAGGTAGTTCTCTTCTCAGAAAGTGTAAGGTAGGAGTGGTAGTTCTTTCTGATGGCTCTCTCCACGAATGAAGAGGGGGTGGAGGGGTATATATAGCCTCCACACAAAAATCCAACCGTTACACACATAATTGAGCAATCTCGGTGAGACCGAAGTGGACAACTCGGTCAGACCGAAAGTTCAAATAATGTGAACGTTGGGGTTTTCGGTGGGACCGAAAATACCATCTCGGTTATTCCGATTTGAGCAAAGACAGGAGCTTGCCAGTTTCGGTGAGACCGAAAATATCATCTCGGTTATTCCGATATGATGACAGAAGGTTACAGAAGCTTGACAGCCCATGTTTCGGTGAGACCGATCTCAAACTCGGAATGTCCGATTTTTCTAGGGTTTGGCTTATGGCTGAGGTGGTTCATCTCGGTGTGACTGAGTTTGGAAAATCGGTTGGTCCGAGATTACTTATGAGTGTGTATTGTAGTGAAAGTTGCTGATAGTTGAAGGAGATATATCACTAAGCACTTGAGCAACCAGATCATCAACACAACCTCATCCACTTTTAATAGTATTGGCTTTTCCTATGGACTCAATGTGATCTTGGATCACTAAATCAAAAATGGAGTCTTGAGCTTTTGCCAATGCTTGCCTTAGCATTTTGAGGGGTCCACATCTTCAGTCATTGCCATACCCATATCACTGAACTTCTCTGAAATGATTCTCAAGTAACTATTAGTTCAATGATTTATATGTTGTTATTAATTGCCAAAACCACCCGGGGATTAGTTGCACTTTCACTTACATCCATACATACCGTCTTACACAAATTATGGCCATTATGGCCAAGTCTTACATAGATAAAGCCTCACGGGCTGAATAGCAAATAACTCAAATAGCGGAAGTCTTCGATGATAAGTAGAACCCATGCCATCTGCCTTAACCCTACAGGCATTCTGACTGGGATAGCGTCCTAGTTCACATGTTCATCTCCATAGAACTCTTCTTCATATTCCTGTTCCTCCATGCCTGGCCAATTAAATAACCAGTGGCAAGCCAATGAGTACATTGAATGTACTCGCAAGCAACCCATGATTTGGTTCAAAGTAACAATGCAATTGAACAACAACGAGCAATCTAGCTACGAGCTAGAATAAATGTTCTGCCATCAAGTATATGCATCAATAATTTCTCGTAACCTCGAGGACAGGTTACCGATATCAACATGAATAAGGTTCAACTCAACGAGTCAAGTCACCACCTTGACTCATCACACACACATACTTTCACCGATGAAGTAAAACTCTGGACATAGTTTAAGTAGCACCACCCAATTGTCCATGACCGTGGACACGGCTATTCGAATAGTTTTACACTCTGCAGAGGTTGCACACTTTACCCACAAGATCCGGGAAGCTTTCGTGTCACCCACGATCCCGCAGTACCTCAAGTACTCGGGGGAAGCACCCGGTCATTATCTTTCCTTAGATGACACTAACATAGAGTCCACTCGTTGGTACACGGCCCTCGAGTACAAACAATAGATCATGGGACTTGCCCTAATTTCAATGTCACGCGTACCCGAAGGGACCAACGGTGTGTCCGGTGCCCTGTAAAAACAGTCATGGTCGTATATCCAAGCACGACCCCGTCCCGGGAAAGACCTCAAGTCTTCCCGTCACTAGTAATGCGGGCACCATGCTAGTATCGGCCTAACTTATCAATAAAGCCCCGTCGCATAAGGGGTAGAGTGGTTGCACATGTTTGATTGGGACAGTAGTCACACATAAATCTAATCCAGCATTTCACCCATGCACAAGATTTTTACCGGCACATCACTTCTTCCTCAAGTGATGACCGAACTCAACATCACCCTCGGGCATTAGGGGCACCCGATGGGGTTTATGAAAAGATTTCAACCATGAAGGTTTCATGACACACATGCATCACTAAGCATCACTACTAACCATTTGCATGACATCTAGCACATAGCAAGATCATGAGTAAGAATGCATCATGCGGTGGTTTTAAACTAGGTCACCACCATATCTCTCATCATCATGCATTCGGAAACAAACGGGTTCCGAAGAACACAAGTGCATCATGGTCAACGGGTTGCTTGCCTGGATTGGCTTGGTCTTCAAAGTCTTCAAATCCTTTCCCGCCTTCTTCTTCAGCAACTTCGTCAAATACGGTATCTATTCGTCGCAAAATAACAACGGGAAAATAAGACCACAATGAAAACAGAAAAATCAAAGTGCTTAGAAAAATGTCAACTTATTTTTGTTAAATACTAGAGGGAAAACTAAGATGGCAAAAATTCTTAGTTTGAGTTTTGGAGTGGCAGAATGGAATCTAAGGATTTTTGAACAGAAGTTTTATTGCTCAAATTTGAATTTAAATTTGAACAGAACAGAAAAGGTTCATGGATATGTGTGAAAGTGGCACCATTAAATAGATTGGAATTTTACAAGATTTTAGGAGTTGGAATTAATTCATTTGGACAATTATTTATTTTTGTGTAATTATTTGAAATAATCACAGAAAAGAATAAAAGGAAATGGCCCTGTGCCACTAGGCCAGAACGGCCATAGTGCACGGCCCAGGGCAAATAGCCCACCGCCCGGGCGCCAGCGCGCGCGCGTCAGGGTTTTAAACCTGACGGGCGGGGCCTGGTGGTCAGTGGCAGAGAGGGGAGAGAGAGAGAGAGGTGAGGATGACAGGCGGGGCTTGCCTGTCATCATCAACCTCACAGCCAAAGCGACGGCGAGCTCACCGGCGGCGATTCCGGGCATGGCGGGGCAAGCTGAGGGTAGAAATGGGTTCAGCGAGGAGTCGCCGTTCCAGTGGTGGTGGTGCGGCTCGCCGGGGAGGCTTGGTTCGTCGGAGGCGAGGTGGAAAGGCGGAGGAGCGTCGGGAAGGGGTTGCTCTGGTCGATTCCGGCAGCTGCAGAGAGGGAAAAGAGGGGGAATCGCATCAGTATCTTGCTGCGGTGCTAGATCGAGCGAAAGTAGGGTCGGAGGGAGGCTGTAGTGGGCTGGCGACGGGAAGCCGCCGCGGCAGAGCTCGAGCTCGATCTCGAGCTCGGGCGAGTCTGGGGAGAGGCGAGTGGGTCAGGGAGGCGATTGAGAGGGAGAGGAGGCTGTTGGTGAAGAGAGGAGGGGCTCGGAGGCCCTATTTATAGGGGAGCGGCGAGGTCCCGTGGACCTGTGCGCCGGCGAGCTTCTGCTCGATGCCACAGTGCACGGGAGGCAATGGGATTGAGTCTGGGGAGTTGCTGGACGAATTCCAGGGCGGAGGGAAGGAAGAGGGGGAGCGGGGGATACTCCAGAGGGCGCGCGCGTGTGAGGCCGACGAATGGAGCTTGCGGGCGGCCGGCGTGCGTGCGAGGGAGGCCACTGGAGGGAGGAGGAGGAGGGGGACAGCGGTGGGGGAGGTCGCAGACGTCGAGGCGCATCGTTTGGCGCGAGGGGAGAGCACGAGGTGGTCGGCGGCGCTGGATTGGGCGAAGCTACAGTGCGGGTGCGCACTGTAGCCTGCTCTGGAGCGAGCTTATCGCATGCCATGGCATGCCATTGGCCCTCTGGGCGTGTCCGCCATGTCTGGGGGGTCCAGGGCGACGTAAGCAACTCCGGTGTGGCCTTGGATGCTCTGGAGGTGCAGTGAGAGAGGAGTGAGGCTGGTAACTAGGTAGAATTTGGCTGTCCAGCAAGGTGAATTGGGGTTTTTACCCCTCAATCATGGAGCTGTGGACATGGGGGAGTTACTGGAGGTAGTTTGTAACTAGATGAAGTTGTGGTAGAATGCTGAGGCAAAAGTAAATAGTAAAAGGGGCCAAGATGATGGTTTTGGTAAAATAGCAGAAGGTGTTTGATCTCCACTGGCCATGGCACTTAACAGGATTGAATGTCATATGGAAATAGGGTGTTTCACCAAATTAGGGCTCATTTGAAGAAACTAGCCAATGTAACTTTGGTGAACCCTAGAAATCAACAGAAATGGCTTCATCTTGTTTAAGTCAAGCTAATCATCTCCCCTTGATGCACCACTTGGTGTAGTTTCATCATTTGGGGTATTGATCATGCCCTCAAAGTTTGAAGCTCCAGGTAAAAAGTTGGTAATGTAAAGTTGTTCAAATTTGCATTTGAACAGAAAGGGTTTTGGGGTATTCTGATCAAGTTGCCTTACTCCAAATCTTGTGCCATATGGTCTATATGCCTTATTAGGCCATTCTAGCATGTGCACCAAGTTTGAGAGCATTTGAATAAGTTTGGCAATGTAAAGTTGCTCAAACTTGAAATATGGACAGAATGGTTTTGAAGGGTTTTGATGATGTTTTCTTGCTTCCCAAGGCATGGGACTTGGCAAGATCATCAAATATGTCATATATGACATGATAGAATTTCCCTGGAATTTTTGGAGAATATTTCCTTTGTAAATATTTCAAAAGCATGAAATATCCAGAAAGGGTTTTAGAGGGATTAGCCCATTATTTTGAACATGACCAAGTGTTGAAACTCTTATATATGGACAATATATGTCCTATGAGTCTCCCTGAATTTTGGCAAATATTTTTGAAATACTTAAATAATTTTTCCCTATTAAAGACCATTTCCGGCCTTAAGAAAAAGCTTTTAAATAAAATAGGAAAATAACTTTTAAAATTATACTTTTGTGGTTTCTGGGAGTCCTATTACTACTAGGTCTCAAATATACTTTTTGAAATAATTTTCTCACCCTAAATCAAGCACTTGCAGTGCAAACCTCAATTCAGGGGTTTTTGGAATACTAAATTTTGAAAATACAATTTGGCCAAATTATTTTTATAAGAAAATACTATACTGCTATAAACACTTGGTTTGATCATTGGGCAGAAGTTTTGGGTAAGGAGATGAATTCTACAAGAGGTAATAGTTGACTTTAATGAGCACATGAAAAACATAAGAAGAAAAACTCAATTCCAAATAAAAGCCAAATGATGCCAAAAAATTTTGCTGGTCCAAATTTTCATGCTTCATTGATGCAAGTAACATGTTACAAAATGCAGGGTGTGACAATAGCACCCAACATTCACTACACACAATGCATACGCATGACAGCAGTGCTCTCAGATCTGGCTCTTAGAAGGTGATGACACAACATAAAAGTAAATAAAAAGTCCCTTCACAGGTGGAAGCAGTGATTTGCGGAGGTGCCAGAGCTCAAGTTTTAAAACATAGGTAAATGAAATTTTTGAGAAGTGTGCCCTTCTCATTCACTTCACGACTATCAGCTATCAATATTTCCCATGCTAAACAAGCTAGTGGTGATTCCCAAGTAGAAAAGTAAAAGTTTGAACCCCATTGGGAGTTTTTGTTTTTTTTATTTGTTAGGTTTTTGTTTTTACAATTTGGGACTGGGAATCCCTATTACCACCCTTTTCTCATGCAATGGCGAGTGAATAAACACTCAGCCTGAGAATAACCACCTTAGCATGGAAAATACCGACCACCTCATGTCGTTCCATGAACGACCCAAGCACACAAAAGGGATATTTATTTGAATTTTTTAGAGGTGGCACATGCAAATTTACTTAGACAGCAGGGTAATACCGCATATAGGTAGGTATGGTGGACTCATTCGGAATAACGTTGAGTTTTTTAATTTGACGCACAAGCAGTATTCCAGCTTAGTACTGGTGAAGGCTAGCAAATAGGTTGGGAAGCGGCCAGCTAGAGAGCAACAATGGTGATGAACATGCATCATGCATAATAAACATTGGACACCCGCATGAGTAGGATATGGAATCCATGAACATAAATATCATATTGGCTATGTTGGTTTTGATTCAACTACATGCATAAACATGTGCTATGTCAAGCCACTTGAACATTCGGAGGAGGATACCATATCATCATACTACATCACAATCAATTTAACGCTATGTTGATATCCAAGATAAATCATTATCAACTCCTAACTACTTATGCATGGCATGAGAAACTATAATCTCTAATTTTCATTGCAAACATGTTTAATCATATTGGGCTGAATCATGGGTACTAGGTTAAACATATTTAAACAGACAGAACAAGTCGAGTTCATACCAGTTTCTCCTTGCCACGGCCAGTTCATTGAATATTGTCATTATTGCCTTTCACTTGCATCACCGAATGATATGAAAAATAATAATAGTGCGAGAGTGTCGTGGACTAAGTTAGGATCTGCAAAACTTTTTAGTCAACAGGAGAAGACAAGGTAAAATGTGCCCTTCATTAGTTCAACAATTATTCATATGAGAGCCACTCAACATTTTCATCGTGGTCTTCTCCTCGGTACAAATCGAATAAAAGGAAAAGAAATTCAGAGAAACACACTGAAATATTTTTGGAGTTTTTGGTTTTCTTGAACACGCAAATACAAGGAAAAAGTAAAAACTAGAAAAACTATTTACACGGGAAAGCTCCCAACAAGCAGAAGAAGAACAAGTAAATATTTTTGGATTTTCTTTTTAGTGCTACTACTAAGCATGCATAGAAAGTAAATTACTACAACTAATTTATTTTTTTGGTTTTTATAAAGTTTTTCAAACACACAAGTAGGAAGCAAGAAAATAAATCTAAGCATGGATGATACAATGAAAAAGTGTGAGCACCGACAAATAGAATGATATGTGAACATAAATGTAATGTCGGTGAGAAACACGTACTCCCCCAAGCTTAGGCTTCTAGCCTAGCTTGGTAGTCGATTAGTAGCCTGGAGGGTAGTAGTCGGAGTGGTAGCTCACGGAGGCTCTCGGTGTGGAAGCCTCAGCCTGCTGTGCTGCCCTCACTGCTATGTTATGAGCCTGGGCCTCGCTCTCAAGAACAAAATATCTTCCCTTACTGTTACAGTCAAAAAGATCATGCGCAGGAAAATACGTGTGCACAACATGTGATTGGTTAAACAACAGATTGTAAGTGAAGTTATGAATCTTTCCTCTAAGAAATTTATGGTCTTTTAAAGCACCAAAATCTAAATACCGAGTAGGTAGGATAGGTTCAAAGGGCAAAGTTGAAATACCCAGCCCTCGTGCTAAATGTGTGGCATAAATGCACCATATAACCAGCCACTGTTAGCATTATGCTGAAATCTGCATGCAATAATTGCCCCGAGGTTATAATTTCTTTCATTTGTAAGGGCAGTGCGTATGAGGCTTAAGTCTGGAGCACAAAGTGCACTACAATCTTGTTTTCCTACCACACATTTCCTGTTGAATAATGCAAAATACTGAATTACTGGAAAATGTATACTATTTATTCTACCCTGTGTCACTCCCCTATTTTCACCGTAACAAAGGCTAGACAAGAAACACTCGAACTCAGCCCTTGGTGGCTCATCGAGTGAACCCCAAAATGGAAGTTTACAGTGGTAAGCAAAATTCTCCAGTGGGATAGTAAATGGGTTATCGTAAAGCATAAACGATACCCTAGAATCACGTGGAAAATATTTAAACTCTTTGATTCAGTGAGGAGTTGGTGCTATTCACAATTATCCGAAAGGTAGGGGCCAAGACCGGCATTGTGCATATATTCCTCAAATTCCTCCCTGATGCCTATTTGTAGCATAAATTCACCGCAAGGCCACAAACATGTTTTGGTGGCGGCCTCTCGGGTAGAACTTGCACTCGGTTCTACATAGGACCGACGAGCAGAATTGTCACTAGAAGATGCTCCCGAGGATCTTCTCCTCGAAGAAGTCCTTCCAAACAAGTTCATAATGTCCGTGTACAATTTTTCCTATGAACAAAAACCTGAAATTTTAGTCCACAAATTTTTCTCAACAAAACTTCACAAGATTGGAAGCAACTAATCATAGGGATACATATAAGCCATAGCAAGCATTCAAACTACTTAGAACACTAAGAATTCAACATGCAAGCCCATCTATAGCTGTAATGCCCCAGATGTAACACTTTCCAATTATGGCAATATATGAAACTTTGACTTCATCAATTCCATTCTGGGCTCTTCTTTCATTTCGGGTTTCTTTGTTTTGTCGTGTGCGTGTGTGCATTTCATCCATGTCATGTTATCATGTGTATTGCATTGCATTCGTGTTGTCACTTGCACCCGGTCTCACTCGCCTCTTCCTATTGACCATTTCGAGTTCCGACGCTCACACCCGTGCCCGTGGTACCTCCGTGTCCTTATTTCGTGTGTGGCCGTGTAACGTTCCCGGAATGAGGTGAGACTTGTTGTGCATTTTTGTTTTGGTATGTGTTGGCCGCCTGTCAAGTTTCGTCGCGTTTGGAGTTCGTTTGGTACTCCAACGGTTAACCTAGTGGGCTAAAAGTACCCCTTCTTTTTGGCCCAAGACCCCCTCCACAACAGCCCACTAACCAAGCACAACCTCTCCCATCATCTCGGTCGTCGGATCACGAATGTGTGGCCGAAAACCGCACCCCATTTGGAGTCTCCTAGATCCCTATGCCTATAAATTAGTCCCCCACGTCCATTTTTCGGGCAAAACCCTAGCTAACTCCTCCCCGCGGCCGCCGGACACGTTCAACCACGGCCGGACATGTCGGACTTGTTCCACCACCGCCACGTGTCGCCTTCCGGTTCGCCGCCAGCACCGCCCCACTTCCCCGCCGGCTGGGCCCGCGCGGGCTGATCCGGGCCCCCCGGCCCGCGGCTGCTCCTCCTCCACCCGAGCCTCCACGGCTGCTCCGGCGCCATCGCCGCCAGCAGCCGCCGACCATGCACGCCGGGCGCCTTCGAGCCGCCCCGGTCGGCCCGACTACAACCACCGCCGGCCGCCACCTCCGGCGGGCCCGACTACGACCGCCGCCGCCAGCCCTTGCCGCCGCCCCGGCCGGCCCGACTACCGCCGCCGCCGCCGGCCCTTGCCACCGCCCCAGCCGGCCGCCGCCTCGCTGGCTCAGGCGAGCCGCCACCGCCGCCGTTGTCGTCTCCGGCGACCGGAGCTCCGTCCCGGCTGGATCAGGAAGACGGGACCAGATCCACCCATCCGCGCATCCAAACGGCTCGCCTCCGTCCCGATCCAGTCTGTCCCAGAATCCCTCCATCACGTTGACTTTTTCAGAGGGTATAATTTCCTCTAAGTCCCTGAGATCTCTTATTTTGTTGCATGTTTGAGTGGCTGTAGCTTTTAGTGTGCTTGTCCAAATTGTGCATATGATATATTAAAATGATCGTGGTGATGTGCTCTACATTTTGTTCCATTGTGGCATGCTTGTTTGAGTTCATATAGATGACCTAATCATCGTGACAAAAGTGCTACTTGTTATAAACTGCTGTTACTTGTCCATTTGATGACATGTTTGAGATATGATAACTTGGTGCATGTTTATCCAAATGGAGCATATGATATGTCAAAATGTTCATTGTGAACTGCTGTACATGATGGTTGCTGTAGCATTCATGTTAGGTCTCATATTGCCATGTTAATCTCTGTTGCAAAAGTGCATGTGGCTGTTAATTGCTGAAACTTGTTATGAGATGCTGATTTGAAGTGCTCTTTGCTATTGATGGGTTTGTCCTCATGTCACATGCCAATATGTTTTAGAAGCACCATCATATGTTCTTTGCTCTGGTGCAAACCACTTTCCATGTTATGCCTTGAGGTGACTTAAACAAGCTTGTAAACATGCCATACCAATATAACTGTTTTATACTTAGTGAAAAGAAGTGCTAAGTCTGGAATCTGTTTTAACCTGATGCTATGTTTTCTTGATGCCCCACACAATTCTATACTAGTTTTGGAGTGGCCAATGATAATTCCTTATTGTCCATGTTTTTGTCTATCCATCCATGCCCTCACTTGCACATATGGCTTGCTGTAGCTTATTTATTTCTTGCTCTCAAGTTGCTATAAATTATGCCTGTCAGGTTTTTATCAGCATGATCAATTTGGTGTAGCTCGTTGCTATTGATCCATGCCTTCTATGGAGTTACTCCAATGGAGTTGTTTGCTGTAGGATATGTCTACTTCACATCCATGCTTCTTGTCACCATGTTTGAGTGTTGTAGCTTAATTATCTCTTGCTCCAAAGTTGCTATGTGGCTGTTAACTTAGCTTTGCATTGTATTTTGTTTCGTGTGTATGTGTTGAACCGTTGCTCCGTTTTGAGCGTACCCTATATGAAACTTGTGTGATTTTGCATGTAGAATCATAATATCATGTTGTTTAAATGTTTGGAGTGTGTTTTCTTGATGTTTGGATGCATCTTGCACCGTCGCCTTGCTTGTCTTGTTTTGCTCATATCTTCTAGGCCGTAGCTCCGAATTAGACAAACTTTATATGAAACTTGACTAGAATTTCGTGTAGATCTTCATGGTGCATGTTAACTTGCTGTTTAACAACTTTAACTTAAGGTTTGTTCAGATCTGGAGCAATTTCAAAATATGCATATGAGGACTTACCGGAATTGCTATATGTTGATTCCGGCCTCATTTAAACTTTTTGTTTTGTGTTGTTCTTGTGTGATTCATCCCTTGCCATATATACGCATCATCATAATTGCATCATATTGATTGTGCATTGCACCTTGTTTGATATTATGCCATGTGGTGTTCTTGTGTTGAGTAGAGCCGGGAGCCGAGACCGAGTACGAGGGTCCTACCGAGGTTGAGTATGAGGAGCCGTCTTACAATCCCATCGACGACTCGACGGGCAAGATGACCTGACCCAGATATCTTTACTATCTTTGCCTATTGCTAGATGTCTCGCTCTTTAGCTTATTGCCTCGATGCCCATGTTTGTTTGTCACCCTCCTATTGTAGCCATGAATGTCTCTAACCACCCAACCTAGCAAACCTTTGTTTGGTTATAGCATTGCTAGTTGCAGGAGAAGATTTGAAGATTCTTGCTTCATGTTGAAGTTATTGTTGGGATATCACACTATATAATCTGTTAAACTAAATCATCCATATATTGGCAATGGGTGGAAGGCTAAGCCTCTTGCTTGGTGTTTTGTTCCACTCATGCCTCCCTAGGAACCGATTAAACCGGTGTTATGTTCCTTGATTATGCGTCCCTAACACGGTTGGGGTTTATGGGCCCCCCTCGATAACCCGTTTAGCGCTAAAGCTTTTCCAGCAAGGCCCGACATTGGTTTTACTTTTGCCTAACAACTAAAACATGCATAGGGAGTTATAAACCCTTTTCTTAATCAACAACCCGGGCCAGTGCTCCACATGAGTGTTGGTCCAAACTAGGGGTCATGCGGGGCCACCTCGAGGAAACTTGAGGGCTGGTAAAAACATGTAGCATCACCCATCTGGTCATGGCCTGAGACTAGATACGCGCGGCTACTGTCAGGGTGTCGGCACGCCGGGAGGTCTTGCTGGATTAGTTTTACCTTAGTCGGAATATCTTGAGCACGGGATTCCGAGAATACTCGGGTCTTCCCACCTTGGAGTTGTGACTCCGCAGATCGTGAGCTTGTGATGGGCTAAGTTGGGACACCCCTGCAGGGTTTGAACTTTCGAAAGCCATGCCCGCGGTTATGTGGCAGATGGGAATTTGTTTATATCCGGTTGTAGAAAACTTGACACCATGTTCAGAATACACTACCAGCGTGAGTAACCATGACGGTCATTTTCCGAAGGGGTTCGGGAAGTGAACACGATGGGGTTATGTTTGACATCCTTAGATAGGATCACTTCGTGATCACTTTGACGCTCGTGGCACTTCTCTTCTCGCTCTAAACACGTAAGCTAGTTCTAGTGCAGCTGCAACCTTTATTCTTCAGCCTTGTTCCACACCCAAGGCTTAGATAGTTTTGCTACCCAGGAACGGGATTGCTGAGTCCTCCGTGGCTCACAGATTCTACACAACACCAGATGCAGGTACTATGGTGACTTACACAGGAGATGGGATAGAGTTATACTGGGAGTTCGATGAAGAACGTGGGCGATACTACGTGTACTATCCCGATGATCAGTAGTGGCTTCTACTAGGGGCGATCGGACCTTGTGGCTTTATTTATTTGGTATCTTTCATTTGGATCTTCGTCCGTAGTCGGATTGTGATGTTATTTGGATGATGATTGCTTATGTAATGTATTGTGTGACGTGGCGAGTGTAAGCCAACTACTCTTTTGCAATTTCATCCCTCTTTTACATGAGTCGTGCAAAGATACCATACTTGAGATCATTCTAGTATGAGCTTATACCTTTAAGTCGTGCCTCGACACGTAGGAGGTATAATCTCATATTAGGCATTACAAGTTGGTAATCAGAGCCTTCTCCGACCTAGCAGCCCCCACTGATTGATCGAATCATTGACGGTTTAGTCTAGGCACACACTTGAAAATGTTTTGAGTCCTATATATATATCAGAGAGTAGGATTTTGTTTTTGCTCCTCATCCCTTTTCACTTTGGTGAGGACTCCTGACGATTACTTATCTCTTCTACTCTAAAAAATCCACTAAATTTTTTTTAGGATCACGCGAGTATTGTTTGGATTGTTCCGATGTCTTTGTGACGAGAACATTGTTCTCGATGCCTCCTGTCATTTAGGGGTTGTGGCATTGTCCCGGGGAGTTGAGCTCTGAGGTGTTGTCGTCACAAATATATCGCAGCAGTTCTGGAATACTTAAGACGTCCGACATCGAAAACTCTCCTATGCGGTTAGTGGCAAGATAACCCCGACATCACCCAGTACTGGGGAGGTAGTTCGGGAGTATTGCCATAGGTTGTATAGCAGATGCGTTTCGAAGGTCCGAGGTAAACGGTTTCCAGAAATAACTGGTTATGTGTTGAAGGATGGATACAGCTGGATGTAGGATTAGAGTTGAGTGCGCGATGCTTCCCCTGTATCCCCAACACCTGATTGCATAACTGGAAACTTTCGGAAATTAATAGGTGGGTTCATCTAGTAGTCCATAGGCATTCTTCCAACGAATGCATGATATGGAGTTCGGGGTTCTACATTGAGTGAAGTAGTTTTATGTGCGTTTGTTCTGATCGGGAGTTGCATCTTAGAGGGTCGTTGGCTATGCTGATCAGAGGATTGCAAATCCCTTTTGTAACACGTTCCATAAGCTTTCAACATGAATATGTCAAACGAAGATTCTATCTTGTATTTGTTCTATTTGCTCATTGTTGTTTTTATTTACCTCTTGTTCTCCCAAGTGGCTTCTCGTGAAAATTTTTGTACCATTAAACTGTGGATTAATTCGTTCCTTTTGTTCGAATGTTCTTGTGAAGACTTATGTTGCAATTTCTAGTCGTTGATTCAGCTTATATATTTTCAATCAATGGCTAATAGTTGTCATCTCATTCAGGATGGCTCCTAAAAAGGTTCCCAATGCTAACCAGAGGGTGAAGAAGTTCCTGATCGTCCTCCTTCCCCTACTCCTCCGTCTGAGGCATGGAGAGCAATTATGCTAGCGATGAACCAGAACACCCAGATGCTTATGCAAATGATGCAGAACTTTCAAGCCAACCAAGCAAATTAAGGTGGTCATGGGAACCAAGGCCAAGGCAATTTGTTCAACCAACCTCACTTTGCTACTCTCAACCAATTCCTGGCAAACCAACCGAAGGCGTTCAGTTACTATGTGGATCCGCTAGATGCTAAAGACTGGATAACGGACATCAAAAAGCATTTCGAGTGCAGTAATGTGAGACCTGAGGATTATGTCAAGTTTGCCGCCTTCCAACTCAAGGACCAAGCCGCTGATTGGTGGTAGCAGTACAAAGACTCCAGAGAAGGATGTGAAATCTTGTGGACTGACTTCTGCAAGGATTTCCGCTCTCACCACATTCCAACTTGTGTCATTGAAGGAATGCGTGAGCAATTCCGCAACCTGAAGCAAGGCACCATGTCTGTTTATCAATACAATGTCAAGTTCCAGAACCTTGCCCGCTATGCCAAGGAAGATATCCCAGATTCCAAGAGCAAGATTTATCAGTTCCGTGGTGGTCTGAAGGATGAACTCCAGCTAGCTCTCACCTTGTTTGAGCCGGATGAATTTGATCAATTCTATAACATGGCACTTAAGCAAGAGGCAGCCCAGCTCAAGGTTGAAGCTTCCAAAAAGAGAATCAGAGATGCTGTCAACTCCTCCTCTTCTTCCCAAGTGGTTGCAAAGCAGCAGAAGTTTTGGCTTCCACCTCCTCCAGTGCTCTGCCCTCCCAAGAACAACAACAAGCATTCTCGTGGTCGTGGTTTCTCCCACCCACCCAACCCAAGCTATCAGTCCAAGAATCACTTTCAAGCTTCGAAGTCAAGTGCTCCTTATCACCATCCTCTCTCAGAAGTTGTTTGCAACAAGTGCACTTAGAAGGGTCATTATGCTAACAAGTGTCCCAACCGAAGGCGCCTTCCGCCTCCTCCACCTATCAGCACTGCTATTGTCATGCATAATCCAAAGCAAGCAAGAGTGAATCTGATGAATGCAGCTCAAGCGGAGAATTCTTCAGATGTGATACTTGGTAAACTTCCGGTTAACTCTATTCCTGCAAAAGTTTTGTTTGATTCGGGTGCATCATGTTCTTTCATGTCTCAACCTTTTGCATCCAAGCACAATGTTGACATCAAAAGTTTGCCAAGGGAGTTATCAGTCATTTCTCCGGGGAGACGAATGCATTCTAATATATTTGCTCCAGATATATCTATTTATATGGGTGATTACCGCTTTCTGGTTTCTCCGGTTATTCTCGGCAACTCCGACATTGATCTTATTTTTGGGACGGATTGGCTTTCCAAGCATGATGCTCACATTGATTGTGCAAATAAGGGAGTCAAGCTTACTCATCCTGACGAAGATGTGATTATCTTCGCCTCTCGAGATAACACAATCAGGCTATTCTCTCTCAATGACAAGGGCGAGATTAATGCCATCTCTCAAATTCCGGTGGTCAATGTATACGAAGATGTTTTCCCTAAAGAGCTTCCAGGCATGCCTCCGCATCGTCAAGTTGAATTCGTCATTGAGCTCGAGCCCGGTACCGAGCCAGCATGCCGGCATCCGTACAAGCTTTCTCCTGAAGAGTTGAAGGAGCTGAAGAGACAACTCGATGAGCAAGAGCGTATGGGTCTAATCAGGACTAGCACTTCTCCTTGGGGCTGTGGCGTTCTATTTGTCAAGAAGAAGGATGGCACGGAGCGCCTTTGCATTGATTACCGGCCATTGAACAAGAAGACAATAAAGAACAAGTATCCGCTCCCCAATATCAATGAATTGTTCGAGCAGCTCAAAGAAGCAAAGGTGTTCTCAAAGCTCGATCTCCGGATGGGTTATCACCAGATCCGTATCCGTGAAGAAGATATTCACAAGACTGCATTCAGAACGAGCTACGGCTCCTATGAATACACAGTCATGTCTTTTGGCCTCGCAAATGCTCCAGCCACCTTCTCGAGAATGATGCATTACATATTCAACCCCTACACCAATGAATTTGTTCTCGTCTATCTGGATGACATCTTGGTATTCTCAAAGAATGAAGAAGACCATGCCAAGCACCTCCGTTTGGTTCTCGACAGACTCCGTGAACACAAGTTCTATGCGAAGTTCTCCAAATGTGAATTCTGGCTGGATAAGGTCTTATATCTTGGCCATATCATCTCTGCTAAGGGTATTTCTGTCAACCCCGAGAAAGTTGAAGCGATTGTCAACTGGGAAACCCTCAGAATGTCAAGCAACTCCGAAGCTTCCTTGGTCTTGCTAGCTATTGCAGAAATTTCGTTGAGAACTTCTCCAAGATTGCCAAGCCTCTCTCAAACTTGCTGCAGAAGAATGTCAATTACAACTGGTCTCCTGATTGTGATGTGGCATTCAAAACACTAAAAAAAGCTCATTTCTGCTCCGGTTCTTACTCCTCCGAATGAGTCCAAGCCCTATGAAGTATTCTGTGATGCTTCTCTACAAGGACTTGGTGGTGTTCTCATGCAAGACAAGAAAATTGTGGCATATACTTCTCGTCAATTGAAGCCAAATGAGAAGAACTACCCCACACATGATCTCGAGCTAGCAGAAGTGATACACGCCTTGATCACATGGAGACACCTTCTGTTGGGCAGAAAAGTGGACATCTTCACCGATCACAAGAGCTTGAAGTACATCTTCACACAGCCTAACCTGAACCTTCGCCAGACTCGTTGGGTTGTGATGATCCAAGTGTATGATCCAAGCATTGAATACACACCTGGCAAGGCCAATGTCATTGCAGATGCCTTGAGCAGAAAGGCATATAGCAACAGTCTCCTTCTCAAGCCGTTTCAGCCTGAGCTTTGTGAATCATTCAGGAAGCTCAACCTCCAAGTTGTTCCGCAAGGCTTTCTTGCAAACCTTCAAGTTACTCGTACCTTGGAAGATCAGATCCGTGAGGCCCAACTCAGTGATGCTATGGTGCAGAAAGTGAAACATGGTATTGCTAAGGGTACTCCCAAATACAAGTGTTATCGCGTTGATGAGAAAGAAACATTGTTCTTTGAGGACAGAATTGTGGTTCCCAAGGGTGATCTCAGGAAGCTCATAATGAACGAAGCACATGACTCCCTCCTCTCGATTCATCTTGGAAGTTCCAAGATGTACTAAGACCTCAAGCAATCTTACTGGTGGACACACATGAAAAGGGAGATTGCCCAATTTGTGAATGAATATGATGTCTGCAGAAGAGTGAAGGCAGAGCATCAACATCTAGCCGGTCTCCTCCAACCTCTTCCTATTCCCGAGTGGAAATTCGACCACATTGAAATGGATTTCGTCAATGGGTTTCCTAAGTCCAAGAAGGGGAATGATGCTATCTTTGTTGTGATTGACAAGCTAACCAAAGTAGCTCACTTCCTTCCAGTCAAAGAATCCATCAATGCAGCTCAGTTGGCAGAGTTGTACACTTCCAGAATTGTTTCGTTGCATGGCATTCCGGAAGTTATCCGCTCTGACCGTGGAAGTTTGTTCACATCCAAGTTCTGGGACTCCTTTCAGTCAGCCATGGGCACTAAGATTCGTTTCAGCACTCCGTTTCACCCTCAGACTAGTGGTCAAGTCGAATGAGTGAACCAGATCCTCGAATCATGCTCAGAGCTTGTGTCATCTCTTTTGGCATGAAGTGGGAAGATTGTCTCCCATTTGCCGAGTTATCTTACAACAACAGTTTCCAAGCAAGTGCCGACAAAGCTCCTTTTGAAATCCTCTATGGCAGAAAGTGTCATACCCCTCTCAACTGGTCCGAGACTGGTGAATGTCAACTTCTTGGAAATGATTGATCTCAGAAGCCGAAGAAATGTGCAAAGTCATACGTGAGAATCTCAAGGCCGCTCAGTCGCGTCAAAAGAGTTACTACGATGGCAACCATCGTGATTTGGCCTTCGACATTGGGGATCATGTCTATCTCCGTGTTTCTCCTATGAAAGGAACCCAAAGATTCGGTATCAAAGGAAAGCTTGCTCCTAGATACGTGGGGCCTTTCAAGATTCTTGGCAAAAGAGGCGGTCCAGCCTATCAACTTGAGCTCCCCTCCAACTTTGCAAATGTTCATGATGTGTTTCATGTGTCTCAACTCCGCAAGTGCTTCAAGACACCTGAACGCACGATTCTGTTCGAGGAGATTGATCTTCAACAAGACTTGTCTTACCGTGAGCACCCTATTGCTATTCTTGAGGAAACCGAGCGCAAAACCCGCAACAAGTCAATCAAATTCTTGAAAGTTTAGTGGTCACACCATACCGACCAAGAAGCTACGTGGGAACGAGAAGATCACCTTCGTTCCGAGTATCCTTCCTTCTTCCAGTCCTAGATCTTGGAACGAGATCTTTTCGTAGTAGAGGAGAGTTTGTAATGCCCCAGATGTAACACTTTCCAATTATGGAAATATATGAAACTTTGACTTCATCAATTCCATTCTGGGCTCTTCTTTCATTTCGGGTTTCTTCGTTTTGTCGTGTGCGTGTGTGCATTTCATCCATGTCATGTTATCATGTGCATTGAATTGCATTCGTGTTGTCACTTGCACCCGGTCCCACTCGCCTCTTCCCATTGTCCGTTTCGAGTTCCGACGCTCACACACGTGCCCGTGGCACCTCCGAGTCCTTCTTTCGTGTGTGGCCGTGTAACGTTCCCGGAATTAGGTGAGACTTGTCGTGCGTTGTTGTTTTGGTACGTGTAGGCCGCCTGTCAAGTTTCGTCGCGTTTGGAGTTCGTTTGGTACTCCAACGGTTAACCTAGTGGGCTAAAAATACCCCTTATTTTTGGCCCAAGACCCCCTCCACAACAGCCCACTAACCCAGCACAACCTCTTCCATCATCTCGGCCGTCGGATCACGAACGTGTGGCCGAAAATCGCACCCCATTTGGAGTCTCCTAGCTCCCTCTGTCTATAAATTAGTCCCCCACGTCCATTTTTCGGGCAAAACCCTAGCAAACTCCTCCCCGCAGCCGCCTGACACGTCCAACCATGGCCGGATGTGTCCGACTTGTTCCACCGCCGCCACGTGTCGCCTTCCGGTTCGCCGCCAGCACCGCCCCACTTCCCTGCCGGCTGGGCCCACGCGGCCCGATCCGGCCCCCTGGCCCGCGGCTGCTCCTCCTCCACCCGAGCCTCCGCGGCTGCTCCGGCACCATCGCCGCCGGCCGCCGCCGACCCCGCACGCCGGGCGCCTCCGAGCCGCCCCGGCCGGCCCAACTACCACCGCCGCCGGCCGCCACCTCCGGCGGGCCCGACTACCATCGCCGCCGCCGGCCCTTGCCACCGCCCCGGCCGGCCACCGCCGCCGTCGTCGTCTCCGGCGGCCGGAGCTCCGTCCCGGCCGGATCTGGAAGACGGGACCAGATCCACCCATCCGCGCGTCCAAATGGACCGCCTCCGTCCCGGAATCCCTCCGCCCCGTTGACATTTTCAGAGGGTATAATTTCCTCTAAGTCCCTGAGATCTGTTATTTTGTTGCATGTTTGAGTTGTTGTAACTTTTAGTGTGCTTGTCCAAATTGTGCATATGATATATCAAAATTATCGTGGTGATGTGATCTACATTTTGTTCCATTGTGGCATGCTTGTTTGAATTCATCTAGATGACCTAATCTTCGTGAAGAGAGTGCTACTTGTTATAAACTGCTGTTACTTGTTAATTTGATGCCATGTTTGAGATATGATAACTTGGTGCATGTTTATCCAAATGGAGCATATGATATGTCAAAATGTTCATTGTGAAGTGCTCTACATGATGGTTGCTGTAGCATTCATGTTAGGTCCCATATTGCCATGTTAATCTCTGTTGCAAAAGTGCATGTGGCTGTCAAGTGCTGAAACTTGTTATGAGATGCTGATTTGAAGTGCTCTTTGCTATTGATGTGTTTGTCCTCATGTCACATGCCAATATGTTTTAGAAGCACCATCATATGGTCTTTGCTGTGGTGAAAACCACTTTCCATGTTATGCCTTGAGATGACTTAAACAAGCTTGTAAACATGCCATGCCAATATAACTGTTTTATAGTTAGTGAAAAAAACTGCTAAGTCTGGAATCTGTTTTAACCTGATGCTATGTTTGCTTGATGCCCCACTCAATTACATGCTTGTTTTGGAGTGGCCAATGATCATTCCTTGTTTTCCATGTTTTTGTCTATCCATCCATGCCCTCACTTGCACATATGGATTGTTGTAGCTTATTTATTTCTTGCTCTCAAGTTGCTATAAATTATGCCTGTCAGGTTTTCATCAGCATGATCAATTTGGTGTAGCTTGTTGCTATTGATCCATGCCTCCTATGGAGTTGCTCCAATGGAGTTGTTTGCTGTAGGATATGTATACTTCACATCCATGCTTCTTGTCACCATGTTTGAGTGCTGTAGTTTAATTATCTCTTGCTCCAAAGTTGCGATGTGGCTGTTAACTTCAGCTTTGCATTGTATATTGTTTCGTGTGTATGTGTTGAACAGTTGCTCCGTTTTGAGTGTGCCCTATATGAAACTTGTGTGATTTTGCATGTATAATCATAATATCATGTTGTGTACATGTTTGGAGTGTGTTTGCTTGATGTTTGGATGCATCTTGCACTGTTGCTTTGCTTGTCTTGTTTTGCTCATATCTTCTAGACCGTAGCTCCGAATTAGACAAACTTTATATGAAACTTGACTAGAATTTCATGTAGATCTTCATGGTGCATGTTAACTTGCTATTTAACAACTTTAACTTAAGGTTTGTTCAGATCTGGACCAATTTCAAAATATGCATATGAGGACTTACCAGAATTGTTATATGTTGATTCCGGCCTCATTTGAACTTGTTGTTTTGTGTTGTTATTGTGTGCTTCATCCCTTGCCATACATACGCATCATCATACTTGCATCATGTTGATTATGCATTGCACCTTGTTTGACATTGTGCCATGTGGTGTTCTTGTGTTGAGTAGAGCCGGGAGCCGAGACCGAGTACGAGGGTCCTACCGAGGTTTAGTACGAGGAGCCGTCTTACGATCCCATCGACGACTCGACAGGCAAGATGACCTGACCCAGATATCATTACTATCTTTGCCTATTGCTAGATGTCTCGCTCTTTAGCTTATTGCCTCGATGCCCATGTTTGTTTGTTAGCCTCCTATTGTAGCCATGAATCTCTCTAACCACCCAACCAAGAAAACCTTTGTTTGGCTACGTAAGCTTCGCTCAGCCCCTCTTATAGCATTGCTAGTTGCACGAGAAGATTCGAAGATTCTTGCTTCATGTTGAAGTTATTGTTGGGATATCACACTATATCATCTATACATTGGCAATGGGTGGAAGGCTAAGCCTCTTGCTTGGTGTTTTGTTCCACTCATGCCTCCCTATGAACCATTTAAACCGGTGTTATGTTCCTTAATTATGCGTCGCTAACACGGTTGGGGTTTATGGGCCCCCTCGATAACCCGCTTAGCGCTAAAGCTTTTCCAGCAAGGCCCGACATTGGTTTTACTTTTGCCTAACAACTAAAACTTGCATAGGGAGTTATAGACCCTTTTCTTAATCAACAACCCGGGCCAGTGCTCCAAATGAGTGTTGGTCCAAAGGGGTCCTGCGGGGCCACCTTAAGGAAACTCGAGGGCTGGTAAAAACCTGTAGCATCACCCATCCGGTCGTGGCCTGAGACTAGATACGCGCGGCTACTATCAGGGTGTCGGCATGCCTGGTGGTCTTGCTGGATTAGTTTTACCTTAGTCGGAATATCTTGAGCACCGGATTCCGATAATACTCGGGTCTTCCCACCTTGGAGTTGCGACTCCATAGATCGTGAGCTTGTGATGGGCTAAGTTGGGACACCCCTGCAGGGTTTGAACTTTCGAAAGCCGTGCCTGCGGTTATGTAGCAGATGGGAATTTGTTAATATACGGTTGTAGAAAATTGACACCATGTTCAGAATACACTACCAGCGTGAGTAACCGTGACGGTCATTTTCCGAAGGGGTTCGGGAAGTGAACACGTTGGGGTTACGTTTGACGTGCTTAGATAGGATCACTTCGTGATCACTTTGACGCTCGTGGCACTTATCTTCTCGCTCTAAACACGTAAGCTAGTGCTAGTGCAGCTGCAACCTTTATTCTTCAGCCTTGTTCCACACCCAAGGCTTAGATAGTTTTGCTACCCGGGAACGGGATTGCTAAGTCCTCCGTGGCTCACAGATTCTACACAACACCAGATGCAGGTACTATGGTGAACTACACAGGAGATGGGACAGAGTTATACTGGGAGTTCGATGAAGAACGTGGGCGATACTACGTGTACTATCCCGATGATCAGTAGTGGCTTCTACTAGGGGCGATCGGACCTTGTGGCTTTATTTATTTGGTATCTTTCAGTTGGATCTTCATCCGTGGTCGGATTGTGATGTTATTTGGATGATGATTGCTTATGTAATGTATTGTGTGACGTGGCGAGTGTAAGCCAACTACTCTTTTGCAATTTCATCCCTCTTTTACATGAGTCGTGCAAAGATACCATACTTGAGATCATTCTAGTATGAGCTTATACCCTTAAGTCATGCCTCGACACGTAGGAGGTATAATCTCATACTGGTCATTACAATAGTAGCACCAAGAGTAGATAATTATTCAAACTATAAACCACTAAAACAAAAACTAACTGGAAAAATGGTGGAGTCACATACCAAGCAACAACCCCCCGAAACAGTTTCAGAAATGGAGCTTCGAGCAAAGAGATCGAAATCCGTGGGCTTGAGCTCAAGAACACGGGAGAGAGAGCGATGGAGATTTTTTCTGGATGTAAGTGATGATGTGGGCTAAAGAGGTAAGTGAGAGGGCCCATGTGGGGACCATAACCCACCAGGGCGCGCCTGGGGGTCCTGGCGCTCCCAGGTGGGTTGTGCCCACCTGTGGTATTATTTGCACCAGAAATTCACAAATATTCAAAAAACGTATAAAATTTTCAGGGCATTCTGAGAACTTTTATTTTTGGGTCATTTTTTTATTGCATGGGAAAATAAGAAAACAGACAAAGCATGGCATTTTATTTTATTTAACTAGTAAAAACAGAAAATAAAATGTAAGGACAGTAGGTAGTGGTTACTAAATTCATCGACTTCATACCGCTCAAAAACGATTCATTAATAAGGTTGATCAGGTCTTATTAACAACCACTTTCCGTTGGCATGAAACCGAAGAACTATCGTAGATCACTAAGTTACCTCAATGGGGATATGGATGTCCCCAACAATAATCATTTCATATTTCTTTTTGATAGTAGGTAGAGGTATTTGAAAACTTCCAATAGTGATTGTCGGAGATTTTTCAATAACGTTAATACCATTCAGTTGGAATTGTTTCTTCGAAAAATGCACCGTATGCTCATTACCATTGATATGAAAAGTGACCTTGCTTTTATTACAATCAATAACAGCCCCTGTAGTATTTAAGAAGGGTCTACCAAGAATAATAGACATATTGTCGTCCTCAGGCATATCGAGTATAACAAAGTCAGTCAAAACAATAACGTTGGCAACAACAACGGGCACATCCTCACGGATACTGATAGGTATGGCAGTTGACTTGTCAACCATTTGCAAATATATTTCAGTAGGTGTGAGTTTATTCAAGTCAAGTCTTTTATACAAAGAGAAAGGCATAACACTAACACCAACTCCTAAATCACACAAAGCAGTTTTCACATAATTCTTTTTTATAGAGCAAGGTATAGTTGGTATTCCTGGATCTCCAAGTTTTTTAGGTACTCCATATTTGAAATAGCAAGCATAGTGGATATTTCAGCTTCCAGAATTTTTCTCTTATTTGTGATGATGTCTATCATATACTTTGCATAAGGAGGCATTTTTAAGATATCAGTTAAACGAGTACGCAGAAAGATTGGCCTCGGCATTTCAGCAAAGTGTTCAAATTCTTCATCATCTTTCTTTTTAGTTGGCTTGGGTGGAAAAGTCATAGGCTTTTGAACCCACGGTTCCCTTTCTTTATCGTGTTTTCTAGCAACGAAGTCTCTTTTATCATATCTTTTATTCTTAGGTTGTGAGTTATCAAGATCAACAGGTGGTTCTATCTCAACATCATTATCTGGTTCTTTTTCATTGTTTGGTTGAGCATCTTCATGAACATCAGCATTATCTTTTTCATTATCACTAGATGAGTGTTAATTACCAGATTGAGTTTCAGCATCAGAGATAGAAATATCATTATCATTGTCATGAGGTTTTTCTACTTCAGGTTCACTAGTGGCATGCATAATCCTATCATTCTTCTTTTACTTTTTCCTTTTAGAAGGACTAGGTGCAGTAGTGTTATTTATTTGTGAGTCTTGTTCAACTCTTTTAGGGTGTCCCTCAGGATAAAGTGGTTCCTGAGTCATTTTACCTCCTCTAGTTGCAACTCTAATAGCAAAGTCATGCATATTATGATTCATTTCGTCAAGTGATTCTCTTTGAGATTTAGCAACTTGTTCTAACTAGGTTTGAACCATAGAAGCATGTTTTCCAACACCTCCAACATCATTTGAAATTCTAAATAACAAGTCACTCAAGCGAGCAATCATATCAGAATTATGTTCCAATTGTTTCATAACATTTGCACTGAAGTGATCTTGTTTTCTAATATAGTTTTCAAACTCATAAAGGCATTGGCTAGGGTGCATATTGTGAGGATTATCATTTTCATTGAACTTCATAAGAGAATTTAACTCTACCACCTCAGGCAGTGGTGGTGCTTTAAGCCCATGTATTTCTTCAATAGCAGGTAAATTTTTAACATCCTCTGCTTTAATACCTTTTTCCTTCATGGATTTCTTTGCCTCTTGCATATCTTCAGGACTGAGATATAATCTACCTCTCTTCTTCGGAGTGGGTTTAGCCGGTGGTTCAGGAATAGTCCAATCATCGTAATTTTTCAATATGTTATTCAATAATTCTTCAGCTTGAGCAATAGTTCTTTCCCTGAAAACACAACCAGCACAACTATCTAGGAAGTCCCTAGAAGCATCGGTTAGTGCATTATAGAAGATATCAAGTATTTCATTTTTCTTAAGAGGATGATCAGGCAAAGCATTAAGTAACAGGCAAAGCCTCCCCCAAGCTTGAGGGAGACTCTCTTCTTTAGTTTGCACAAAGTTAAATATTTCCTGTAAGACAGCTTGTTTCATATGAGCAGGAAAATATTTTATAGAGAAGTAATAAATCAAATCTTCGGGACTATGCACACAACCAGGAGTAAGATTATGGTATCAAGCTTTAGCAGCACCTTTTAACGTGAACGGAAATAATTTGAGAATAAAGTAGTAGCGAGTTTTCTCATCATGAGTAAAAAGGGTGGCTATGTCATTTAACTTAGTAAGATGTGCCACAATAGTTTCAGTTTCATAACCATGGAAAGGATCAGATTCAACCAAAGTGATTAACTCTGGGTCGACAGATAATTCATAGTCCTTATCATCAATAAAGATAGGTGAAGTATCCAAATTAGGATCACATTTCATACTAGCATTCAAAGATGTTTGTTTATACTTGTGTAGTAATTTTTCTTGATCATCTCTAACATTACAAGCAAGAATATCTCTAGTTGCTTCTTCACTCATAACATAACCTTCCGGGACCTTAGGCAATTCATATCTAGGAATGCTAGTTCTAGCAGGTATTTCAGGAGTTTCAGTTTCAAGCTCAACATCAGATTCAACAACATCATGTTGTATTACTCTAGCAATTTGATCATGAAGAAGTTCACCAAGTGGCACATAATCATTATCAAGCAAGGTACTAGCATCATTCATAGTAGAAGTAGCATCATCAATAACTTGCAACATATTAGAATTGATAGCATGTGGTGGTGTTGCAAGTTTACTCATAACAGAAGGTGAATCTAAAGCAGAAGTGGATGGCAGTTCCGTACCTCCCCTCGTCTTAGAGGGAAATATCTTTATCACGCCCAAGATGTGATTCTATCCCGATCACGTGATAACCTCGTGATTGGGGCACAACCGCATTTAGGGCAATTAGCAAGATGGATATCATTACATCGTACCATTACATACATAGATGGGGATACATACAAGTCATACAATAGTCACATGAATACAACACATCATACACAAGACATCCGACTACGGATGAAACACATGAAAAGCACACGACATCCATCCTACTATCCCAGGCTACCGACCAGGAACCTATCTCAAGACTGATGAAGAAGAAGAAGAAAGAACTTCAACACAAGTAAACATCGCTCTCACGTCAAGTCATCGGAAACCTGCACCTGCAACTGTTGTTGTAGTATCTATGAGCCACGAGGACTCAGTAATCCCATAACCAAGGGTATCAAGACTAGCAAAGCTTAATAGGTATGGAGAGGTTAAGTGGTGAGGCTGCAGTAGCGGCTAAGCATAATATGGTGGCTAACTTATGAGTAAAAGAATAAGATGAGCATCTACGCATATGGTCGCAAACTAGTAATGATCAATAAGTGATCCTGAACTACCTACGAGTCAAACATAACCTCACCGCATTCTCTTCTCAGAGTGAAAAGAGATGCTCACGGTTACTCACGCAGTTGATGTATTTTATTTCGGATCCTGTGTCAAGTTTTCTACAACCGGACATTAACAAATTCCAATCTGCCACATAATGATACGTCTCCGTCTATAATTTTTTCTTGTTCCATGCCAATATTATACAACTTTCATATACTTTTGGCAACTTTTTATACTATTTTTGGGACCAACATATTGATCCAGTGCGAAGTTCCAGTTCCTGTTTGTTGCATGTTTTTTTGTTTTGCATAATATCCATATCAAACAGAGTCCAAACGGGATAAAAACAGACGGATAATTTTTCTGGAATATTTATGAATTTTGGGAAGAAGAATCAACTCTAAACGATGCCCGAGGGGGCCACAAGACAGGGGGGCGTGCCCCAGGGGGTGAGACGCGCCCTTGACCCTCGTGCCCACCCCGTAAGGTGGATAGTACCCTTCTTTCGCCACAAGAAAGCTAATATCCGGATACAAATTGTGTCAAAACTTCAGCCCAATCGGAGTTACGGATCTTCGGTAATATAAGAAACGATGAAAGGCCAAAATCTGGGAACACAGAAACAGAGAGAGACAGAGAGAAAAATCCAATCTCGATGGGGCTCTCGCCCCTCCACCACCATGGAGGCCATGGACCAGAGGGGAAACCCTTCTCCCATCTAGGGAGAAGGTCAAGGAAGAAGAAGAAGGAGGGGGGCTCTCTCCCCCTCTCTCCCGGTGGCGCCAGAACGCCGCCGGGGCCATCATCATGTGACGTCGATCTACACCAACACCTCCATCATCTTCACCAACATCTTCATCACCTTTCCCCATATATCTATAGCGGTCCACTCTCCCGCAACCCGATGTAGCCTCTACTTGAACATGGTGCTTTATGCTTCATATTATTATACAATGATGTGTTGCCATCCTATAATGTGTGAGTAGATTTCGTTGTCCTATCGGTAATTGGTGAATTGCTATGATTGGTTTAATTTGCTTGTGGTTATGTTGTTGTCCTTTGGTGCCCATCATATGAGCGTGCGCGCGGATCACACCATAGGGTTAGTTGTATGTTGATAGGACTATGTATTGGAGAGCAAGAGTGACAGAAGCTTCAACCTAGCATAGAAATTGATTCATACGGGATTGAAGGGGGGGGGGGCAATATATCTTAATGCTATGGCTGGGTTTTACCTTAATGAACTTTAGTAGTTGCGGATGCTTGCTAATAGTTCCAATCATAAGTGCATAGAATTTCAAGTCAGGGATGACATGCTAGCAGTGCCCTCTCCCACATAAAACTTGTTATCGGTCTTGTAACGTAGTCAATTGCTTAGGGACAATTTCACAACTCCTTCCACCACTTTTCCACACTGGCTATACTATCTTTATTGCTTCTTTATCTAATCAGCCCCTAGTTTTATTTACGTGCTCTTTATATTCTTGCAAACCTATCCCACAATACCTACAAAGTACTTTTAGTTTCATACTTGTTCTAGGTAAAGAAACGTCAAGCGTGCGTACAATTGTATCGTTGGTCGATAGAACTTGTGGGAATATTTGTTCTACCATTAGCTCCTCGTTGGGTTCAACACTCTTACTTATTGAAAGAGGCTACAATTGATCCCCTACACTTGTGGGTTATCAAGACCTTTTTCAGGCGCCGTTGCCGGGGAGTTATAGAGTAGGGTGATTATTCTCGTGTCTGCTTGTTTGCTTTATCACTAAGTAGATTTTATTTTCTGTTCTAAGTTGCTCACTATGTTTAGTTATGGATATCGAACATGAAATACCAAAAAAAATAGGTGTACTTGCTACTCATGGAGATGGGGAACCTCCTAAAACCCTCGATGCTCATTACGTGAAAGATATTATGTACTACTTTGATAATCCTGAGAAAACCCCATTCAACTATATAATGGGAGTAACGTTGGATCAACGTGAATACTTTAGGGATTATCGCTTGACTCATAAAGGGAAACTATCATGGGATCAAATTCATATGTTGCATTGGTATGCTCGGGAATTGTGCTTGAGATATGATTATATTTGTTGCTCTAGTATGAAGGATCCACACCTTCCCTTCTCATGAAAATTTAATGATAATGAAACCTTAGTGTCTTATGCTAATGGTATATATGATTATTATGATGTGGAACAAATAGAAGAATTCGTTGCTTTTAAGGGTGCTTATGAAATTGAATCTTTGTTTAAAAGGTATGAAGCTTTTGATGATGATGTTTATAGGCCTGAAATTTTTGCTATATTGAAATATTTCTATGAGAATTATGAATACAATGCCAGTATTGATGCGTTTATTGAGAAAGTCTCCACTTTCCAAGAAGAGACTAATATTTTGCAGGAAACTATGGAAGAAGAAATTGATGACACTGTGAGCTCATTAGATGAAAAAGATGACGATGAGAGCAAAGAACAAAAGGTGGAAGAGAGGATTAGCTACCCGTGCCCACCTTCTAATGAGAGTAACTCTTCAACTCATACATTGTTTAATTTCCCTTCGTGCTTACCGAAGGATGAATGCTATGATGACTGCTATGATCCCTTGAATTTGTTTGAAATATCCCTTTTTAATGAAATTGATGCTTGCTATGCTTGTGGCCATGTTGCCAATATGAATTATGCTTATGGATATGAACTTGCTATAGTTCCTTATGTTAAACATGAATTTTTTGCTATTGCACGCACGCATGATAGTCCTATTATCTTTTTGAATTCTCCCGACTACACTATATCGGAGAAGTTTGCCCTTATTAAGGATTATATTGATGGGTTGCGTCTGACTACTACACATGATGATTTTGATAGATATAATATTCATGTGCTTGCTGCTCCTTCTTGCAATTATTATGAGAGAGAAACTATATCTCCGCCTCTGTACGTTTCCAACACGATAGAATTGCAAGAAACTGCTTATACTATGTGTTGGCCTTTACTTGATGTGCATGAATTGTTCTCGTATGACATGGTGATCCATAGAAAGAGAGTTAGACTTCGTTTTTGCATGGCAAATATCACTTTGTGCTCACAACTAAATGCCAAATTATTGCTAATTAAAATTGTGTTTGATATACCTTGGGATCCGGGTGGATCCATTACTTGAGCACTATATGCCTAACTTAATGGCTTTAAAGAAAGCGCTGCCAGGGAGACAACCTGGAAGTTTTAGAGAGTCATTTATTTCTGTTGTGTGCTTTTATAAAGTTTAAAAACAAAAAAATAAAGAGGGGAACCTAAAACTTTTTCAAAAATAAAAGTGAAAGTAAGAAGGACGAGCACCGTTGAAATGGGGGAGCTCCTTGAACTTTGTTCATGCCCATGGAAACTTTGCAAATCTTGAATTACAAAAACCTTTCAACAAAAATAATTATCCCCTTGTACAATTCCATTGTATTATAAAAATAATGTGCCAAGAGTTTCCTTTAGGATGATTAAACTGCTTGTTGGTTTGTGCGGTGCAAAAACAGAAACTTTGGCTGTAGTGCGCGATTTTACATTTTTTACTGGAACAACGAAAGTATATGAAACATTTTTTCAAAGTCTTGCTATACAAATTGTTGATTTTTCCTATTTTTTCCAGAATTTAAAGAGTTACAGAAGTATGGTTGATGTTTAGATTACTACAGACTGTCCTGTTTTCACAGATTGCTGTTATAGCTTCATTATTTGCATATGTTTGAATTCTTGTTGAAGCCTCCTTGACTTGGGGCCATAGAATTGTGATAGCATACAGTGGGTAATGTTTGTTTATAATTACACAATAATGTTAGAGTAGTACATGATGGGATTTCATTGATCATATGCACTAACCAAGCCACTAAAAGTTCAGTTAAGTTTTGTGTGGATGAAGTGTTCGAAGATCGAGGAGGTCTCAATGTGAGAAGAAGGAGGAGAGGCAAGAGCTCAAGCTTGGGGATGCCCGAGGCACTCCAAGTAAATATTCAAGGAGACTCAAGCGTCTAAGCTTGGGGATGCCCCAGAAGGCATCCTATCTTTCTTCAACAAGTATCGGTATGTTCTTGGATTCGTTTCGTTCACATGATATGCGTAAACTCTTGGAGACTCGTGTGCTTTTCCTTTTTCTTTTATTATTGCACCATGCTGGTATGAAATAGTCATTGGTTGATTTATAGAATGCTCTTTGCACTTCACTTATATCTTTTCAGTATGGCTTTATAGAATGCTTCATGTGCTTCACTTATATCATTTGAAGTTTGGATTGCCTGTTTCTCTTCACATAGAAAACCGTCATTTGTAGAATGCTCTTTCGCTTCACTTATATTTGTAAGAGCATGGTCATATCTTTTGTTGAATGAATTAAAACTCTCTTTCTTCACTTATATCTATTTAGAGAGTTGACAGGAATTGGTGATTCACATGGTTAGTCTTAAAAGCCTACATAAACTTGTAGATCGTTGAATATGATGCGTTTGATTCCTTGCAATAGTTTTGCGATATAGAGATGCTAATATGTGGGACGTACTAGTCAATTATTGTGGTTTAGTAAAATTATTGGTCTTAAGGTTTGTGATTCCTAAAGCATGCACGTATGGTCTCCTAACTATGTAACCAAATTGGCGTGAATTGTATTTTGATTGTTTATCTTTGCGTGAAGGTCGGTGGCGCGCGATGGTTAACTCCTACCAACCTCCCCCCTAGGAGTATGCGTCGTTCTATTTTTGCTTCGAGGGCTAATAGATTTTTCGCAATAAGTATGTGAGTTCTTTATGACTAATGTTGAGTCCATAGATTATACGCACTCTCACCCTTCCACCTTGCTAGCCGCTCTAGTACCGCGCAACTTTCGCCGGTACATCAAACCACCTTATATCCTTCCTCAAAACATTCACAATACCTACCTATTATGGCATTTTCATAGCCATTCTAAGATATATTGCCATGTAACTCCACCGTTCCGTTTGTTATGACATGCACCATCATTGTCATATTGCTTTGCATGATCGTAAGACAGCTAGGATGATGTTTTCATGGCTTGTCCATTTTTTGATGTCATTGCTATGCTAGATCATTTCACATCCCGGTACACCGCCGGAGGCATTCATATAGAGTCATATTTTTGTTCTAGTATCGAGTTGTAATATCGAGTTGTAAGTAAATAAAAGTGTGATGATCATCATTATTAGAACATTGTCCCATGTGAGGTTATAAAAATAATAAACAAGGCCAATGAAGCCCAAATAAAAAAAGAGGCCAAAGAAGGCCACCAAAAAAAAGAGGCCTAAGAGCCCAAAATAAATAAAAAATAAAAAGGAAAATAAAAAATAAGAGAAAAAGAGAGAAGGGACAATGTTACTATCTTTTTTTCCACACTTGTGCTTCATCATAGCACCATGTTCTTCATGATAGAGAGTCTCCTATGTTGTCACTTTCATATACTAGTGGGAATTTTTCGTTATAGAACTTGGCTTGTATATTCCAACGATGGGCTTCCTCAAATTGCCCTATGTCTTCATGAGCAAGCAAGTTGATGAAGACCCACTAGTTTTCTTTTGAGATTTCATACACTTATAGCTCTAGTGCATCCGTTACATGGCAATCCCTACTCACTCACATTGATATCAATTGATGGACATCTCCATAGTCCATTGATTTGCCTAGTTGATGTGAGACTTTCTCCCTCCTTTTGTCTACTACCACCTTCTATTCCACCCATAGTGCTATGTCATCCCTTTTGCGTGAAGAGTTGAAAAGGTTCGAAAAAGTAAAGTATGAAAACGATTGCTTGGCTGACACCGGGATGGGCATGAGGGGTACCTTGTGTTAAGATAAGGGAGCATAAAAGACTATATGATTTTGTAGGGATAATGTTCTTTAGCATTGATATTTTGAAAGACTTGATTGTTTGTTGGGATGCCCGAGTATTAAATTCTTTTATGTCAACTGATAGACTATTGCTTTGAATCACTCGTGTCTTAATATTCATGCCATGATTAGATTACATGATCAAGATTATGCTAGGTAGCATTCCACATCAAAAATTATCTTTTTTCTAATTTACCTACTCGAGGACGAGTAGGAATTAAGCTTGGGGATGCTGACACGTCTCCGTCGTATCTATAATTTTTGATTGTTCCATGCCAATATTATACAACTTTCCTATACTTTTGGCAACTTTTTATACTATTTTTGGGACTAACATATTGATCCACTGCCCAGTGCCAGTTCATGTTTGTTGCGTGTTTTTTTGTTTCGCAGAATATCCATATCAAACGTAGTCCAAACGGTATAAAAACGAACATATATATTTTTGGAATATTTATGAATTTTGGGAAGAATAATCAACGTGAGACGATGCCTGAGGGGGGCACGAGACAGGGGGCGCGCCCCTGACCCTCGTGACCACCCCGTAAGGTGGTTGGTGCCCTTATTTCGCCGCAAGAAAGCTAATATCCGGATACAAATCGTGTCAGCCCAATCGGAGTTACGGATCTCAGGGAATATAAGAAATGGTGAAAGGCCAGGATTAGGGAACGCAGAAACAGAGAGAGACAGAGAGACCAATCCAATCTCGGAGGGGCTCTCGCCCCTCCACCGCCATGGAGGCCATGGACCAGAGGGGAAACCCTTCTCCCATCTAGGGAGAAGGTCAAGGAAGAAGAAGAAGGAGGGGGGCTCTCTCCCCCTCTCTCTCCCGGTGGCGCTCTACACCAACACCTCCGTCATCTTCACCAATATCTTCATCACCTTCTCCCATATATCTACAGCGGTCCACTCTCCCGCAACCCGCTGCACCCTCTACTTGAATATGGTGCTTTATGCTTCATATTATTATCCAATGAGGTGTTGCCATCCTATGATGTCTGAGTAGATTTTCGTTGTCCTATCGGTAATTGGTGAATTGCTATGATTGGTTTAATTTGCTTGTGGTTATGTTGATGTCCTTTGGTGCCCATCATATGAGCGCGCACGTGGATCACACCATAGGGTTAGTTGTATGTTGCTAGGACTATGTATTGGAGGGCAAGAGTGACAGAAGCTTCAACCTAGCATAGAAATTGATGCATACGGGATTGAAGGGGGACCAATATATCTTAATGCTATGGTTGGGCTTTACCTTAATGAATGTTAGTAGTTGCAGATGCTTGCTAATAGTTCCAATCATAAGTGAATAGAATTCCAAGTCAGGGATGACATGCTAGCAGTGGCCTCTCCCACATAAAACTTGCTATCGGTCTAGTAACGTAGTCAATTGCTTAGCGACAATTTCGCAACGCCTACCACCACTTTTCCACACTCGTTATACTAACTTTATTGCTTCTTTATCTAATAAGCCCCTAGTTTTATTTACGCGCTCTTTACATTCTTGTAAACCTATCCCACAACACCTATAAAGTACTTTTAGCTTCATACTTGTTCTAGGTAAAACAAACGTCAAGCATGCGTAGAGTTGTATCGGTGGTCGATAGAACTTGAGGGAATATTTGTTCTACATTTAGATCCTCGTTCGGTTCGACACTCTTACTTATCGAAAAAGGCTACAACTGATCCCCTACACTTGTGGGGTATCACATAACCGCGGGGACGGCTTTCGAAAGATCATAACCCTGCAGGGGTGTCCCAACTTAGCCCATCACAAGCTCTCACGATCAGCAGAGGTAAAACCCCTTATCTTAGGGACAACCCGATCAGACTCGGAATCCCGGTGCAGAAGACATTTCGACAATGGTAAAACAAGTACAGCAAGACCTCCCGGCGTGCTGACACCCTGATAGTAGCAACGCGTATCTCATCTCAGGCCACGTCCGGATGAGCGACGCGTACGGGAGCCAGACGCCCAAGTTGCCAAGGGGTGGTCCCGCACAATGCTCAAGTTTGGGACCAACACCACTGACACTGCCTCCCCCTATAATGTGGAATTAAGAAACCAGGGACGCGACCCCCTATGCAATTAATTAATTAATTAAGTTTTATTATGAGGCAAATTAAAACCAAAGTTGGGCCTTGCTAGAGGAGTTTTAGTCAAAGCGAACTGTCAAGGGGTCCCCATATACCCAACCGTGTTAGGAACACAAAATCAAGGAACATAACACCGGTTTATCGGTTCATAAGGCGGCATTAATTATAGTAATAGATATTGTGATATTCCCAAAATATCCAAGATCCGACATGGAGCAATCTTCATCTGCAACTAACAATGCTATAAGAGGGGCTGAGGAAGCGGTAACATAGCCATACAACGGTTTGCTGGGATGATGTCAAAGGTTATAGGGTGTTTCATGGCAACAATGAGAGGCTTACAACAAATAGATAGGTAGCGCGACATATAATGATAGCATCGAGACAACTAGCATAGCAATGATAGTAATGAGATCCAAGGTGACGGTCATCTTGCCTGAGATCCCGCAAGGAAGAAGAATGGGTCCATGAAGAAGACGAAGCCACGAAGACGAACCAAGCGTAGTCGAACGAATCCTCACGATCGCGATGAAATAGGAACTACCGAGAAGAAGCAAACAACATGGTAAACACACAACACATAAACAAGACAAGATGCTCAACCAAGTATGATGCATGACAAGGCTACATGATGTAACTCATGGCAAGAGATGATGCATAAAAGAACAACAAAACCAAGCAAGTTTTGATTAGGCCGGAAACAACATATAACAATTCCGGTTAGTCCTCATACAAATTTCGAAATTGGTCCAGATTTGAAGAAACCTTGTGTTAAAGTTGTTAAACAGCAAGTTAACATGCACCATGATGATCTTCTCGAAAATCTAGCTAAGTTACATATAAATTTCATTTAATTCAGAGCTACGGCTTAGAAGATATGTACAAAACAAGTTAAGCTTGGCAAACATGCAAAATGCATTCAAACATCGAGCAAACACACTCCAAACAAGTATACAACATGATATGATGCATCTACATGTAAAAACAAGCAAGTTTCATATAGAGCACACTCAAAATGGAGCAATGGTTCAACACATACACATGAAACAAGATATCACAACAATCTATCCCAAAACAGCAACTAGAAACTTTGCAAATATCAAAACAACATGCTACAGGAACATTTCATGGCATCAAAGGGAATGGCAAGCATGTACATGTCAAGCACTACAAGCATGATCACTGAGCTACTACCAAACACCATTAGAACATGCTCAAAACGTAATGGCAAGATTGCAAATGATAACAGTTTCACAGACTTAGTGAAATAAACTGAACATAGCAGCAACAACGACAAGTAGGCATGTTTGCAAGCTTGTGCAACTCATCTCAAAGCATATCATGGAATGTGAATATAACCAACAGCAAGAAGACATGTTTATGCAGCTACTCATGGCAAGAACATGGGCATAGGACGCATAGAACACTAGGTATTCACATGGAAAAACTGAACTTAGTGATAACAGGCTGACAAAACATTATATAGCAATTTGAGAGCAAGAAAGAGACAAGCTACAACAACCTATAATTGCAAACAAGGGCATGGATGGATAGAGCATAACATGTACTTCCATACATGATCATTGGACATTCCAAAACATGTATGGATATGACTGTAGCATCAAGCAAATATGGCATCACAATATAACAGTTTCAGACTTAGCAGTTTTCAACAAGTGTAAGAAAAACAACAACATCGAGTAGGCCACTTCACATGCTTGTTTCACTCACCACAAGGCATATCATGAAAAGTCGATTGCACCGCAGCAAATATGACATGATTGTGCTTCTAAAACATGTTGACATGATGCTCAAACAAAAATCACACATAAAGATATGAAAAGGACAAATCAGCAAGTTATATAAGTTTCAGCAGTTAACAGCACTTAGCACTTTTGCAACAGAGATTAAGGCATCAAAATGAACAGTAACATGCATGAAAATGCAACTCTCATGTAGAGCATAGAGAGATGAACATTTGAACATATTATACAACATCATCTGGTCATTATGCACAAATATACAAGCTCCAAAAGAATGCAACATGAAATGATTCTTTTAGGTACTTAGACAAAAAACAACCTCGGGTGGACGTTTCCGGTGGCTGGGCCCACGTGGCAGAGGCTAAGGGCGAGGAGGAGGTCGGACATGTCCAGGCTCTATCGTACATGTCCAGCGCGGCACGGTAGAGGAGGTCCCGACGGCGGCGGCGGCTCAGCTCCGGCGAGCCTCGAAGATGACGGGGAGGCCGTAGACGGTCGGATCCGGGCCCTGGCCATCGGATCTGGCCAAGGAGGAACTCAGGAGGCCGGCGGCGAGCTAGGGCCGAGCGGAGGAGCTCGGAGGTGCGGCAGTGTTTGGCTGGAGGTGGGAGCGCGGGGCGGCGACGCTTGCAGGCGACGACGAGCTCGTGATACGTCTCCAACGTATCTACTTTTCCAAACCCATTTGCCCTTGTTATGGACTCTAACTTGCATGATTTGAATGGAACTGACCCGGACTGACGCTGTTTTCAGTAGAATTGTCGTGGTGTTGTTTTTGTGCAGAAATAAAAATTTCTCGGAATGACCTGAAACTCCACGGAGATTTATTTTGGAACATATAAAAAATATCTGCAAGAAGATCCATACCAGGGGGGCCACACCCTGCCCACGAGGGTGGGGGGCGCGCCCCCCTGCCCAGGGCACGCCCCTTGCCTCATGGGCCCCCTGGTGCTCCACCGACGTATCCCTAGATCCTATATATTCACTTTCGGGGAGAAAAAAATTAGGGAGAAAGAATTATCACGTTTCACGAGACGGGATCGCCGCCAAGCCCTAATCTCTCTCGGGAGGGCTGATCTGCAGTCCGTTCGGGGCTCCGGAGAGTGGAGATCGTCGCCATCGTCATCATCAACCTTCCTCCATCACCAATTCCATGATGCTCACTGCCGTGCGTGAGTAATTCCATCGCAGGCTTGCTGGACGGTGATGGGTTGGATGGGATCTATCATGTAATCGAGTTAGTTTTGTTAGGGTTTGATCCCTAGTATCCACTATGTTCTGAGATGGATGTTGCTATGACTTTGCTATGCTTAATGCTTGTCACTAGGGCCCGAGTGCCATGATTTTAGATCTAAAACAATTATGTTTTCATGAATATATGTGTGTTCTTGATCCTATCTTGCAAGTCTATAGTCACCTACTATGTGTTATGATCCGACAACCCCGAAGTGACAATAATTGGGACCACTCCCGGTGATGACCATAGTTTGAGGAGTTCATGTATTCACTATGTGTTAATGCTTTGGTCTGGTACTCTATTAAAAGGAGGCCTTAATATCCCTTAGTTTCCAATAGGACCCCGCTGCCACGGGAGGGTAGGACAAAATATGTCATGCAAGTTCTTTTCCATAAGCACGTATGACTATATTCGGAATACATGCCTACATTGCATTGATGAACTGGAGCTAGTTCTGTGTCACCCTAGGTTATAAATTCTACATGATGAATTGCATCCGACATAATTTCATATCACCGATCCAATGCCTACGAGCTTTTCCTATATTGCTTGTTGCTTATTTACTTTTACGTTGCTACTATTACAAAAACTACAAAAACACTATCGTTACTTTTATTGCCGCTACCGCCACTATCATATTACTTTGCTACTAAACTATCTTGCTGCAGATACTAAATTCCAGGTGTGGTTGAATTGAAAACTCAACTGCTAATACTTAAGAGTATTCTTTGGCTCCCCTTGTGTCGAATCAATAAATTTGGGTTGAATACTTTCCCCTAAAAAACTGTTGCGATCCCCTACACTTGTGGGTTATCAAGACTATTTTCTGGCGCCGTTGCCGGGGAGCATAGCTCTATTCTTTAAGTCACTTGGGATTTATATCTGTTGATCACTATGAAGAATTTGAAGGACTCAAAAACCAAGATCTTACCCTCAACTACGAGGGGAGGTAAGGAACTGCCATCTAGCTCTGCACTTGATTCTTCTTCTGTTATGAGTAAACTTGCGACACCTACTCCTACTATTGAATCTGATATGTCGTATGTTCTCGATGATGCTACTTCTGCTATGTATGATGAAACTACTTCTATGCCTGATAATACTATGCCACTAGGTGAATTTCTAGATGAACAAATTGCCAAGGTTAGGGAGAATGCAAATATTGAAACTGATGATATTTATGAAAGTGATGATGAGGCTACTCCCAGTAGATATGAATTGCCTGTTGTGCCTGAGGGTTATGTTATGGATGAAGAAACTGCTAGAGACATTCTTGCTTGCAATGATAGATATGATCTTAAGAAATTATTAGGTAAGCTAAAAGAAAAGTCCTTGAATGCTAGAATGAAACACGACCCTGCTTTTGCTACTTCACATATCTGCGTTACTGATAAGGATTACGAATTCTCTGTTGATCCTGAGTTAATTACTTTGGTTCAATCTGATCCTTTCCATGGCTATGAGTCTGAAACTGTTGTGGCACAGCTTACTAAGTTGAATGATATAGCCACCCAGTTTACCAACGATGAGAAGATTCGCTACTACTATATCCTTAAGTTGTTTCCTTTCTCGTTAAAGGGTGATGCTAAGACCTGGTTTAATTCTCTTGATCCTGGTTGTGTGCGTAGTCCCGAGGATATGATGTATTACTTCTCTACTAAATATTTTCCCACTCATAAGAAACAAGCTGCCTTACGGGAAATATATAACTTTGTGCAAATTGAAGAAGAGAGACTACCATAAGCTTGGGGGAGGCTTCTCCAATTACTTAATGCTTTGCCTGATCATCCTCTTGAGATGCATGATATACTTGATGTCTTTTATAATGGACTAATCGAAGCTTCCAGAGACCACCTGGATAGTTGTGCTGGTTGTGTTTTCAGGGAAAGAACAGTTGAACAAGCTGAACTACTATTGAATAATATGTTGCCCAATGAAAATAATTGGACACTTCCTAAACCAGCCCCTAAGCCAACTTCGAAGAAAAGAGGTGTTCTATTTCTCAGTCCTGAAGATATGCAAGAGCCAAAGAAATCTATGAAAGAAAAAGGTATTAAAGCTGAAGATGTTAAGAATTTACCACCTATTGAAGAAATACATGGTCTTGATAACCCGACACAGGTAGTAAAGGTAAATTCTCTTTATAGATTTGATGAAGGTGATATTCCTCGCTATAAGTCTGCTAGCCAATGCTTAGATGATTTTGACAATTTTATTGTGAAACAAGAAAAGTTCAATGCTTATGTTGGTAGACAATTACAACACAATGCTTATATGCTTGAACGCTTGAGTGATTATTTGTCTAGAGCTAAAGGTGAACTGAAACTCATTATTATACATGCTTCTATGGTTACCACTCAAGTAGAACAAGTACTTAAGGCTCAGAATGATTTGCTCAATGAATTAAATAGTAAGAATAATGACTATGTAGTTAGAGTTGCTACTAGAGGTGGTAAAATGACTCAGGAACCTCTGTACCCTGAAGGCCACCCGAAGAGAATTGAGCAAGATTCTCAGAGAGCCAATTTAGATGCACCTAGTTCTTCTAAGAAGAAGAAAAAGAAAAATGCTAGGACTTTGCATGCTTCTAGTGAACCTATGGCTGACACACCTGAGAATCCCAATGATATATCTGTTTCTGATGCTGAGACACAATCTGGTAATGAACATGAACCTAGTGATAATATTAATGAGTATGTTCATGATGATGCTCAACCTAGCAATGATAATGACGTAGAGATTGAACCTGTTGTTGATCTTGATAACCCACAATCAAAGAATCAACATTATGATAAGAGAGACTTTGTTTCTAGGAAGCACGGTAGGGAAAGTGATGCGGAGCATCCTATGGACATCACCATGTCAAGAGTCCGTTTGGCAAGTGACACGTGTGACCTCTACTTCTCATACTAAAGTGAATCATCTCCTTTACACGTGTTCACTTGACCCCTTCGAGGATGGTATACTACTTGACACTCCACTCGTGTGCATGCATAGGTATTGTCGGAGCTTCACGGATTATGAGGAGGAGTGCAGGCGGCAAGGATCACCTACACCATCAGCGAGGGAAGCGTGGAAGAGAAGACGGAAGAAACGGAGATGCTGCAAGCTACAGGCTTCGGACGTCCGCTACACACCGGACATCCAATGCGTCCTAGGCGACCGGATGACCGGCACCCATCGGACATCCGTGACATCGTAAACAATACGTAATAAGCGGAAAATAGCGGAAGTCCGAGAGCTACCGGACGTCCGGTCCCTCCCGAGCCACCGGACGTCCAGTGCCCAGCGGACGTCCGCTTCCTGCCTGTGCGCAGCCGCGGGCCTTTTGGCCATGTACCCCTTTCGCCCCTCACTTACCCCTTTGTGGCCTTAGACTATATATACTCCTCCACCTCCACCATTTTAGGGTTAGCATTAGTTTATCTCATATGTGAGATAGAGCTTTGCTCATCCATTACAGATCTACTCCACGAGAGAGACCGTGGCCCCTCTACGGAGAAGATCCACCTTGGATTCAAGACCCCTAACGGGAAGATCCTTCACGGATTCAAGACCTCCTCTTGGAGATGAACTCTACCTTGTATCTTTCCCTGTGTTGTTCATGTACCTTGTGATCTTGTGTGTTTGATTTTCTAGTGGATGTGTGATTGGACTTGTTCTTGAGTGTTTTCCCTTGTGTTTTCTCCCCGTGTTCATCATGTTCTTTGTGGGATTGTGGGGACCCCGACTTAGAAGTCGAGATCACCGAATGCACGTGTACAGTGATCCCAGAGATCAATGCTCACTGAACACACAGAAGCTGAACACCAAGAGTCTTACATCCATACATATCGTCTTACACAAATTATGGCCATTATGGCCAAGTCTTACATAGATAAAGCCTCACGGGCTGAATAGCAAATAACTAAAATAGCGGAAGTCTTCGATAATAGGTAGAACCCATGCCATCTGCCTTAACCCTACACGCATTCTGACTGGGATAACGTCCTAGTTCGCATGTTCGTCTCCAAAGAACTCTTCATCATATTCCTGTTCCTCCATGCCTGGCCAATTAAATAACCAGTGGCAAGCCAATGAGTACTTTGAATGTACTCGCAAGCAACCCATGATGTGGTTCAAAGTAACAGTGCAATTGAACAATAATGAGCAGTCTAGCAGAGGGCTAGAATAAATATTCTACCATCAAGTTTATGCAACAATAAACTCGCGTAACCTCGAAGACAGGTTACCGATATCAACCTGAATATGATTCAACTCATCGAGTCAAGTCACCACCTTGACTCATCACACCCATACTTTTTCACCGATGAAGTAAAATTCTGGACATAGTTTAAGTAGCACCACCCAACTGTCCATGACCGTGGACACGGCTATTCGAATAGTTTTACAATCTGCAGAGGTTGCGCACTTTACCCACAAGGTCCAGGAAGCTTTCGTGTCATCCACGATCCCGCAGTACTTCAAGTACTCGGGGGAAGCACCCGGTCATTATCTTTCCTTAGACGACACTAACATAGAGTCCACTCGTTGGTACACGGCCCTCGAGTACAAACAATAGATCACGGGACTTGCCCTAATTCAATATCACGCGTACCCGAAGGGACCAACGGTGTGTCCGGTGCCCTGTGAAAACAGTCATGGTCGTCTATCCAAGCACGACCCCGTCCCGGGAAAGACCTCAAGTCTTCCCGTCACTAGCAATGCGGGTACCATGCTAGTATCGACCTAAGTAATCTATAAAGCTCCGTCCCATAAGGGGTAGTGTGGTTGCACATGTTTGGTTGGGACGGTAGTCACACATAAATCTAATCCATTATTTCACCCATGCACAAGATTTACCGGAACATCACTTCTTCCTCAAGTGATGACCTAACTCAACATCACCCTCGGGCATTAGGGGCACCCGATGGGTTCATGCAAAGATTTCAACCACGAAGGTTCAAATCACACATGCATCACTAAGTATCACTACTTACTATTTGCATGTTATCTAGCACATAGCAAGATCAAGATCATGGCATGCATCATGTGGTGGTTCAACTAGGTCGCCATCGTAACCCTATCATTATGCATCGGAAACAAACGGGTTTCGAAGAACAAGTGTATCATGGTCAAAGGGCTGCTTGCCTGGATTGGCTTGGTCTTCAAAGTCTTCAAATACTTCTCCTTCTCCTTCTTCAGTAACTTCGTCAAATACGGTATCTATACGTCGCATAATAACAACGGAAAAATAAGACCACAAATAAAACAGAAAAATCAAAGTTCTCAGAAAAATGTCAACTTATTTTTGTTAAATACTAGAGGGATTTCTAAGATGGGGAAAATTCTTAGTTGGAGTTTTGGAGCAACAGAATGGAATCTAGTGATTTTAGAACAAGAGTTTTATTGCTCAAATATGAATTTAAATTTGAACAGAACAGAAAAGTTTCATGGATATGTGTGAAAGTGACACCATTAAATAGGTTGGAATATTACAAGAATTTAGGAGTTGGAATTATTTCATTTGGACCAATATTCTTTTCTGTAAAAATGTTTGAAATAATTACAGAAAGAAAAAGGGGAAAATGCCCTGTGCAACTGGGCCAGAGGGGCCACAGTGCACGGCCCAGGGCAAACCAGCCCAGCCGCACGGGCGCCTGCGCGCGCACGTCAGGTTTTCAAACCTGACGGGCGGGGCCCGGCGGTCAGCGGCTGTGAGGAGGGGGAGAGAGGGGTGACGATGACAGGCGGGGCCCGCCTGTCATCTCCAACCTCACGGCCACGGCAACGGCGAGCTCACCGGCATTGATTCCGGCCACGGCGACGGCAACGGAGGGCAGGGATGAGTTCAACGTCGTGTTGCAGAGGTAGTGGTGGTGGTGCGGCATGCCGGGGAGGCCGGGTTCGCCGGCGGCGAGGTGGGACGGCGGAGGAGCTTTGGGAGGTCGTCGCTCCGGCCGATTCCGACTGCAACAGAGAGGGGAAAGCGAGGGAAAAGAATCAGTGGTGCACGGCGGTTATAGATCGGGCAAAAGGAGGGGCGGAGGAGTCCCGTACTGCGAGATCACCGGCGGCACGACGCGGCGGAGCTCCGGTCGATCTCGAACACTGGAACCTTCTGGGGATGAACTGGTGGTGCTGGAGTGATGCTGGGGATGAGGAGAAGCTGCTGGTGCCATTGGAGAGGCTCGGGGGGTTCTATATATAGGGGAACGGCAGAGCCTCGTGGACCAGTGCGCCGGCGAGCTGCTGCTCGATGCTACAGCGCACGGGAGGCGATGGGAACAAGTCTACGGCATTGCTGGACGATCCCTACGTCCATTAGAGGAGAGAGGAGGAGCGGGGAAGCTTCCAGGCCGTGCACGCGTGCGAGCCCGAGGAGTGGGCGTTGCGGGCGGCCGGTGCGCGTGTGGCGACGGCCACTGGAGGGCGCAGGAGGAGGGGGGACTGCGCCGGGGTGGTCGCGGACGTCGAGGCGCGTTGAGAGGCGCGAGGGAGGAGCCCGAGGCTGTCAGGGGAAGACTATTGGCTGAAGCTACAGTGCGTGGGCGCACTGTAGCGTGCTCTGGAGCGCCCTAATCGCATGCCACGGCATGCCATTGGGCCTCTGGACACGCCCACCGTGTCTGGGGGGTCCAGGGTGATGCAAGCATTACGGTTGAAGCCTTGGATGCTCTGGAGATGCTGTGAGAGAGAGAGAAAGCTGGTAACTTGGTAGGAAATGGCTGTCCAGCAGGGTAAACTAGGGTTCTTACCCCTCAATCATGGAGCTGGGGTCCTGGGGAAGTTACTGGAGGTAGCTAGTAACTGGTTGAACATGTGGTAGAAAGTTGAGGCCAAGGTAAAAGGTGAAAGTGATCAAGAAGAGGGTTTTGGTAATTCTGCAGAAGGTGTTTGATCAGTGTTTGGTCAAGCAAATGATCCCCACTTGCCATGACACTTAACAGGATTGAATGACATGTGAAAATAGGGTGCTTCACCAAATTTGGGCTCATTTGAAGAAACTAGCCAATGTAACTTTGGTGAACCCTAGAAATCATCAGAAATGGCTTCATCTTATTTGAGTCAAGCTAATCATCTCCCCTTGATGCATCACTTGGTGTAGTTTCATCATTTGGGGTATTGATCATGCCCGCAAAGTTTGAAGCTCCAGGTAAAAAGTTGGTAATGTAAAGTTGTTCAGATTTGCATTTGAACAGAAAGGGTTTTGGGGTGTTCTGATCAAGTTGCTCTATTCCAAATCTTGTGCCATTTGGTCTAGATGCCTTATTTGGCATTTCTAGCATGTGCACCAAGTTTGAGAGCATTTGGACAAGTTTGGCAATGTAGAGTTGCTCAAACTTCAAATATGGACAGAATGGTTATGAAGGGTTTTGAGGATGTTTTCTTGCTTCCGAAGGCATGGGACTTGGCAAGATCATCAAATATGTCATATATGACATGATAGAATTTCCCTGGAATTTTTGGAGAATATTTCCTTTGTAAATATTTCAAAAGCTTGAAATATCCAGAAAGGGTTTTAGAGGGATTAGCCCATTATTTTGAACATGATCAAGTGTTGAAACTCTTATATATGGACAATATATGTTCTGTGAGTCTCCCTGAATTTTGGCAAATATTTTTCAAATACTTAAATAATTTTTCCCTATTAAAGACCATTTCTGGCCTTAAGAAAAAGCTTTTAAATAAAATAGGAAAATAACTTTTAAAATTATACTATTGTGGTTTCTGGGAGTCCTATGACTACTAGGTCTCAAATATACTTTTTGAAATAACTTTCTCACCCTAAATCAAACATTTGTAGTGCAAATCTCAATTCAGGGGTTTTTGGAAAACTAAATTTATAAAATACATTTTGGCCAAATTAATTTTGTAAGAAAATTCTATACTGTTATATAACACTTGGCATGATCATTGGGCAGAAGTTTTGGGTATGGAGATGAATTCTACAAGAGTTAATAGTTGACTTTATTGAGCACATGAAAAGCATATGAAGAAAAAGTCAAATCCAAATAAAAGCCAAATGTTGCTAAAAAAATTTTGTTGGTCCAAATTTTCATGCTCCATTGATGCAAATAACATGATACAAAATGCAGGGTGTGACAGACCTACCCCCCTTACAAGAATCTCGTCCCCGAGATTCCTAAACTAGGTCTTAAAAGAGATCGGGAAACTCGGATCTAAGATAGTCTTCTCGTTCCCAGGTTGCTTCTGCTTCGGTGTGGTTGCTCCACTGGACCTTGTAGTACTTGAGGGTACGGCTTCGCGTCCGTCGTTCTACTTCGTCTAGAATGCGAATGGGCTTCTCGCGGTAGGTCAAATCAGGCTGTAGATCAATGGCTTGGTGATCAACATCCTTGTAGAGATTGGGCTTGTCTGGAACTTGGAGACATTTCCGGAGTTGTGACACATGGAATACATTATGCACATCGGATAGCTCAGGCGGTAGTTCCAACTGGTAAGCCACTTCTCCTCGTCGTGCAGTGATCTCAAAGGGTCCAATGAACCTTGGTGCGAGCTTCCCCTTGACGTGGAAACGCTTGGTTCCCTTCAGAGGAGTTACCCGCAGGTACACATGGTCCCCGACATGGAAACTCATGTCCCGACGGTGAGTGTCAGCATAACTCTTTTGCCTTAACTTGGCTGCCTTCAAACGCTCTCTGACTAGTTGGACTTGCTCTTCTGTTGCGCGGAGAATATCCGGTCCAAAGACTAGTCCTTCTCCAGTCTCTGACCAGTTGAGGGGTGTGCGACATCTGCGTCCGTACAACACCTCAAATGGTGCCATCTGAAGGCTTGACTGGTAACTGTTGTTATAGGAGAACTCGGCAAAAGGGAGACAATCTTCCCATTTGGTTCCATATGCCAAGACACAGGCTCGGAGCATATCTTCGAGAATCTGATTGACTCGCTCTGTCTGACCTCCGGTTTGTGGGTGGAAAGCCGTGCTGAAAGATAACTTGGTTCCCAAGGCTTCTTGGAACTTCTTCCAGAACCTTGAGGTGAACTGGGTTCCTTGATCTGACACAATCTCCTTCGGAACGCTGTGAAGACTTACGATTCGGTCGATGTAGAGAGCTGCTAGCCGGTTGCCATCATAAGTGGTCTTGACAGGAATGAAATGGGCCACCTTGGTCAAATGATCGACTATGACCCAGATAGAGTCATGTCCTCTATTCAACCTTGGTAATCAAGTGATGAAGTCCATTCCGACTTTATCCCACTTCCACTCAGGAACCTTGAGTGGCTGAAGCAATCCAGCGGGTCGCTGATATTCAGCCTTGACCCTTTGGCACACATCACACTTTGCAACATAGGTTGCAATCTCTCTTTTCATCCCGTGCCACCAGAATCGTGCCTTCAAGTCTTGGTACATCTTGGTTCCTCCAGGGTGGATGGAATACGGAGTGTCGTGGGCTTCTTGCAGGATCAGATTCTTCAGCTCTGTGTTGTTTGTTACGCAGATGCGGCCTTTGTACCAAACAATCCCGTGCTCGTCTTCAGAGAATCCTGGGGCCTTGCCTAGATTCATCTTCTTCTTGATGCCTTCAATGCTTGCGTGTCCATCTTGTGCCTTCTTGACTTCGTCCATCAGGGTCGGTCTGACTTCCAAATGATCCAGAAATCCAGGGGTGACCAATTCCAAACTGAATTGTTCGAGTTCCTTAAACAAGGCTGGCTGCCTTTCTTGAATAACGGCATTCAAAGAGCAAGCCTTCCTGCTTAAGGCATCGGCCACCACGTTAGCCTTCCCGGGGTGATATCGAACACTGAGGTCATAGTCTTTGATGAGTTCCAACCATCTCCGCTACCTCATGTTCAATTCCTTTTGGGTGAAAATGTACTTTAGACTTTTGTGGTCTGTGTAGATCTCACACCGTTTCCCTAGGAGGTAATGCCGCCATGTCTTCAAGGCATGAACCACTGCCGCTAGCTCAAGATCGTGAGTACCGTAGTTCTCCTCATGGGGTCGTAGCTGCCTAGAGAGGTATGCCATGACTCGGCCTTCTTACATCAGAACGCTTCCCAATCCGGTTCGAGAGGCATCACAATATATCACGAACTCCTTGTGAATATTAGGTGTTGCCAGAACTGGGGCGGTGGTCAATCTCTTCTTGAGTTCTTGGAAGCTTTCTTCGCATTTTGGCGTCCACTCGAACTTCTTGTCCTTCTTGAGGAGCTGAGTCATTGGCCGTGCAATGCTAGAGAATCCTTCCACGAATTTGTGGTAATAGCCCGCAAGTCCGAGGAAGCTTCTGACTTCCTTGACGGTCGTTGGAGATTGCCATTGGGTCACAGCTTCGATCTTTGCGGGATCAACTGATAATCCTTCTTCGGTCAAGACGTGACCTAAGAATCCAACTTTATGCAGCCAGAACTCACACTTGCTGAATTTGGCATATAGTTGGTGCTCCCGAAGCTTGTCTAGAACCATCCTCAGATGCTGCTCTTGCTCTTCCTCCGACTTCGAGAAGACAAGAATGTCGTCGATAAAGACAACAACGAACTTGTCCAAATATTCCATGAAGACTTTGTTCATGAGATACATGAAGTAAGCTGGGGCATTGGTTAACCCAAAGGACATGACCGTGCACTCATACAGGCCATATCTGGTTACGAATGCCGTCTTCGGAATATCTTGGGTATCTTGGAGAACACCTTGGCTCCGTTGAGCTGATCAAACAGATCTTCGATCTTGGGAAGTGGATATTTGTTCTTGATTGTAACTTCATTGAGGGAACGATAGTCAATGCATAAGCGGATGGTACCGTCCCTCTTTGCCACAAACAGAACAGGAGATCCCCAAGGAGAGGCACTCGGGCGGATAAATCCCTTCCTCAGCTGCTCTTCGAGCTGCTTCTTCAACTCAGCTAATTCTTCCGTCCCCATTCTATAAGGCTTCTTATAGATGGGTCCTGCTCCGGGCACGAGCTCGATGATGAACTCAATGTCACGGTCAGGGGGCATTCCCGGTAGCTCATCCGGAAAGACATCAGGATACTCACATACCACCGGTACTTGCTCTAGCCCAACTTCAGACAGACAGTTGATTTGAGCGGCTTGAGCGGAAGAGGAGTTGGAAGCAAACTTGACTTCGACTCCTTGGTCATTGGTCACAGTGACTGTCCGATTGGCACAGTCTAACAAGCCTTGGTGCTTACTGAGCCAATCCATCCCTAAGATCACATCCAAGCCTTGCGATCTTAGGATGATGAGATCTGCTAGGAAATCTACACCGTTAATGGTAATACTGACTCCCTTACAGCCTATCTTGGCTCTCATCTCGGCTTCGGGGGTTTGTATCACCATAGGGTTATTCAGGGGTGTAGGGGCCATGCCACTTTTTAATGCAAATCTTTGAGTGACAAATGAATGCGTTGCTCCAGAATCAAACAAGATAGTTGCAGGTGCTGAGTTGACAAGGAACGTACCCAACATGACGTCCGGGTCTTCCTGGGCTTCTTCAGCAGGGACGTGATTCACACGCCCCTTCCCATGGTTAGGTGGATTGCGAGGAGCTGGGTTCCTTGGTGGCATCCCGCGGCCTTGTCCCTGGTTCTGCGCATTGGGGTGCGGGGCATCAGGCTTCTTGTTGGGGCACACCCTTGAGATGTGTCCGGACTGACCACATCCAAAGCAAGTGACTTGGTTTGGATTGTTAATCTTGTTGCCACCACTGGTATTGGGGTTGAAAGCAGGCCTTGGGTTGGCATACTGCTGAGGCTGAGGGTTGGTGCGAGGTGCAGGAGCTCTTGGTGGCTGATAGGTTGGCTTGGCCGGGGCTGACTGCCACGGACGAGGCTTCTGGTTGCTGGAACTTCCCTTACTGACCATCTTGCGCTTGCGAGTGTCTTCCAAAGCACACCGCTTGTCTTCAAGCATAAGTGCTTTGTTCACCAGGTCAGGGAAGGATGGGCAGTCGCACACGACAAGCGAGTATTGCAGAGTCTGATTGAGGCCTTCCATGAAGCGCTCCCTTTTTGCAGCATCAGTGCTGACATCTTCAGGGCATACCTTGACAGAACACTGAACTTCTGCATGTACTCCTTGAGAGAGCCACTTCCTTGCTTCAGGGCTCGGAACTCATGCTTTTTGATAGCCATGATCCCAGAAGGAATGTGGGCCTTGCGGAATTCTGCCTTGAAGTTGACCCAAGTGATGTCTTGTTCAGCATGCATGACCTTGAATCCATCCCACCAAGCTCTAGCAGTCCCCCCGAGGCAGTGGGCTGCATAAGCCACCTTCTCGCGGTCTTCAGTGCATCCGACCAGTTCCAGTATTTCCTCAATGGAGCGGATCCAGCCGTCTGCATCCAGGGGTTCAGCAGTCTCGATAAAGGTTGGCGGTGCATGCTTCTTGAACTCTGCCAACGTGGAACGTCCATTGCCATTCCCCGCCGGCAGGCGGTTGTTGGTGACAGCTTGAGCAATCAGCTGAAGGGCTGCAGTGTTGGGTTGGCGTTCCTCTCGGAAAGCTAGGAGAAGCTGAGCCATGTCCATGTTCGGAGGAGGTTGTGGTGGTGGAGCTTGGTCGTTAGTTTGGTCGTGGCCTGCCTCTGACTGAGCGGATGCTCCGGCTTCAGGCTGCTGGGTAGAGGTACTAGTACGAGTTACAACAGGCATCCTGTTGGAGCGGTAAAAGGTCTCATGACTTGGAAGAGGGAAAGCAAGATAGATGGGTGCCTAGTAAGGGGGTGGGTGTGACACTAATCAAATCATGCAAGGGCCGAAAGGCCAAAATACATCCATTAAAATCCAAATGGGTGATGTTTTCGTTTACACATTCCCGAAGGAAGAATACGACATACATCCAGACACAACAAAAGCAAATACTAGATGGTTTCATATGAACCATACAAGGACTCGACTGCGCATGGGGGTTACACGACCTATCCTACCGTAGAGGTCACGACTGGCATATCCGAGTAGCAAATAATGCCTAAGCGGCGGAATGCTCGGTCGCGTATTCCGGCTCTTCTGGGTCTTCCTCCTTGTCTTCATCTGTCTGGGCCTGCTAGGCTTCTCGCCCCTCGTTGGTTACCCCAAGTGGAAGGTGTGAGATGTAGTGTTGCGGAAGTTTTTCCCTTGGCAAAGATACCAAGGATCGAATCCCCAGAGACTCCTAGGTTCAACAAGAAGGTGTCAACTGCTACGGCGCCAGATATTAGCAATCAACGTGGACCTGCACACAGATACAAATAACTTTGCTCCCAACGAGTACAGAGAGGTTGTCAATCCCTCCGGCCTTGTAGTTCACAAAGGATTAAACGCAAGTGATAGTAGTGATAGATATAATTGCAATAGTAAATAATAGCAAAAAGTAAATAGCGGATGTGATCAATGATGGTAATATGGACCGGAGTCTCATGATGTTCACTAGTGATGTCTCTCTCCCAAAAGACGATAAAACAGCTATGTGAGGTAAACGAATTACAGCTGGGCAATTGACAGGACCATGTGCGCAAACCAATGCTGACTACATTGCAAGAAAGGTTGAGGTTCATAGCATGGGCGGTACGCCAAAGTAAGTAGACCGAAATCCATCAATATCTACTACTAATCCACCTTGAGATATCTATCCAGAACATCTCGCTGGTATTAAGTTGCGAGTCCCACCCATAGTGTAAACTCAATGCAACAGACAACTACATTAAAAGAACTTTGCGTAAAGTAAACAATCCTTGCACCCGCGGGCACAAGCACCGTTGTTTTCCCCCTTGTGGCACCAGCACATCCCCTAGACTCATGTTTCTGTCACTCAAACTAGTCATCGAGGGGCATGAACCCACAATCAAGCATAACGTTCCCTCTTGGAGTCACTACCTATTACTTGGCCAAAGCAATAAATAACAACGGAGAACATGCAAGAATTACTTACGAACATAAATATAAAAGAGGTAGATCAAATATATTACTCAAGCACAATCTGAACATAATCTCATAATCCATCGGATCCCAGCAAACTCATCATAGCAACAGCATAAGGATTACATATGTGCCTCGATCATGTAGGGCAGCTCACGAGGGCTAATTAGTGAAGCACAAGAACGGGAGGAGAACATCACATAGCTACTGGTCATGGACTCATGGTCCAAGGGAGACTACTCACAACTCATCCGGGAGGCGTCCATGGTGGTGGAGAGGCTCCCGGTGGTGATCCTCCCCTCCGGCAGGGTGCCGGGAACAGTTCTCCTGGTGCTCCCGATCTTGGAAGCGGCGGCGGCGGCGGAACAGAGATGAGATCGCGAAAAGAGTTCCTCCCTCGAGGGTTTCGGGAGACGCTTTAAATATATGCCAAAGGGGGGCATCGGAGGAGCCTCGGGGGGCCCAGGCGCCCCCCCGGCGCGGCCAAGGGGGGGGGGGGCGCCGCCAGGGCGCCTGGAGCCCTGGTGGCCACCCCCGGCTGTCCTTCGGGCGCACGGTAGTTTCTGGAACGCTGATTTTTTATATAATTTTTCTGGATTTTTCCTGGCAGTTCTCGTAACGTGAAAACCTGAAATACAAAAACAGCCGAAAACAGATTCTGGCACTGGGGTGCACTGAGTTAATAGGTTAGTCCAAATATGATCAAAAGTGTATGGAAGTGTATAAATATCATAGCAATATCACCCAAAAGAGGCATGGAGCAAGCAGAAATTATAGATATGTTTTGGACGTATCAGGGCCCCTTTGTCGCTTGAGGGTGTGGGGGAGTGGAGGAGTTGGATACGACGGTGCTTCGTCGGTGGTGCAGGGAAAAGCTTGCGATATTCCCTTGCTGTCATCCGGCGTCGCCGAGGTGGTTCTTCATTCTTGGAAGATACATCCTCAGAGGGCCTTCCGCCTCGGTATGCGATAGCGGACTGTCCAGAAGGTGCTCCTTCCTTCTTGATCTTATTTGTCTTCTCTTGAGCTCGACGAAGAAGTGCCTTGGTCTTGTGAAGTTCTTCCCGAAGCTACATTGATTCCGAGGCCAAGTCTTGTGCCAAGCTGTCGGCACATAGACTGAAGTAGGTTTGGAACCGAAGCGAGAGTCCTTCCTTCAGTGGAGGGGCTAGTGCGCTGCTTTCTTCTTCACCTTCCTTCCGGTAAGGTAAGAAGCGAGTTGTCATCTTGGCTGCCATCTCCGGAAGAAGCTCGCGAAGACGGGTTAGTGCCTTGAGTGCAGCAGCCTCGACAGCGAGAGGTAGTGTTGCCATCTGGGGTCCCTCGAAGAACCAACTTGTGGGAGGATCGTTTGCCTTCACGATCACTTCCACATGGTACTCCACCTCAGTGTCGCTAACCCAATGCTCAAGGTAGGTGAGGATGGGCGCTCGGTGGAACTGACACTCCTGGAGGCTATCCTCGAGAAGCAAGGGAAACCCAGTGGTCAAGTGCTCTTCGGGTACAGCGGCCATCTACAAAGGTGGAATAGGAGGGGTTAATAAGCTGATGAAATCTCAGGTTTAGAAAAGAAGAGAGGTTCAGAAGGTTTTTGAAAAAGGGTCTCATCTAACTAACGCCCATGCTAACTAAGGCTTCCTACAGTCAGGATGGCTCTGATACCAGCTCTGTGGGGACCCCGACTTAGAAGTCGAGATCACCGAATGCACGTGTAAAGTGATCCCAGAGATCAATGCTCACTGAACACACAGAAGCTGAACAACAAGAGTCTTACATCCATACATATCGTCTTACACAAATTATGGCCATTATGGCCAAGTCTTACATAGATAAAGCCTCACGGGCTGAATAGCAAATAACTCAAATAGCGGAAGTCTTCGATAATAGGTAGAACCCATGCCATCTGCCTTAACCCTATAGGCATTCTTACTGGGATAGCGTCCTAGTTCGCATGTTCGTCTCCAAAGAACTCTTCATCATATTCATGTTCCTCCATGCCTGGCCAATTAAATAACCAGTGGCAAGCCAATGAGTACTTTGAATGTACTCGCAAGCAACCCATGATGTGGTTCAAAGTAACAGTGCAATTGAACAATAATGAGCAGTCTAGCAGAGGGCTAGAATAAATATTCTACCATCAAGTTTATGCATCAATAAACTAGCATAACCTCGAAGACAGGTTACCGATATCAACATGAACATGATTCAACTCATCGAGTCAAGTCACCACCTTGACTCATCACACCCATACTTTTTCACCGATGAAGTAAAATTCTGGACATAGTTTAAGTAGCACCACCCAACTGTCCATGACCGTGGACACGGCTATTCGAATAGTTTTACATTCTGCAGAGGTTGCACACTTTACCCACAAGATCCGGGAAGCTTTCGTGTCATCCACGATCCCGTAGTACCTCAAGTACTCGGGGAAGCACCCGGTCATTATCTTTCCTTAGACGACACTAACATAGAGTCCACTCGTTGGTACACGGCCCTCGAGTACAAACAATAGATCACGGGACTTGCCCTAATTCAATATCATGCGTACCCGAAGGGACCAACGGTGTGTCCGGTGCCCTGTGAAAACAGTCATGGTCGTCTATCCAAGCACGACCCCGTCCCGGGAAAGACCTCAAGTCTTCCCGTCACTAGTAATGAGGGCACCATGCTAGTATAGACCTAAGTAATTAATAAAGCCCCGTCCCATAAGGGGTAGTGTGGTTGCACATGTTTGGTTGGGACGGTAGTCACACATAAATCTAATCCATTATTTCACCCATGCACAAGATTTATCGGCAAATCACTTCTTCCTCAAGTGATGACCTAACTCAACATCACCCTCGGGCATTAGGGGCACCCGATGGGTTCATGCAAAGATTTCAACCACGAAGGTTCAAATCACACATGCATCACTAAGTATCACTACTTACTATTTGCATGTTATCTAGCACATAGCAAGATCAAGATCATGGCATGCATCATGTGGTGGTTCAACTAGGTCGCCATCGTAACCTTATCATTATGCATCGGAAACAAACGGGTTCCGAAGAACAAGTGTATCATGGTCAAAGGGCTGCTTGCCTGGATTGGCTTGGTCTTCAAAGTCTTCAAATCCCTCTCCTTCTCCTTCTTCAGCAACTTCGTCAAATACGGTATCTATACGTCGCATAATAACAACGGAAAAATAAGACCACAAATAAAACAGAAAAATCAAAGTGCTCAGAAAAAAGTCAACTTATTTTTGTTAAAAACTAGAGGGATTTCTAAGATGGGGAAAATTCTTAGTTGGAGTTTTGGAGCAACAGAATGGAATCTAATGATTTTAGAACAAGAGTTTTATTGCTCAAATATGAATTTAAATTTGAACAGAACAGAAAAGTTTCATGGATATGTGTGAAAGTGACACCATTAAATAGGTTGGAATATTACAAGAATTTAGGAGTTGGAATTATTTCATTTGGACCAATATTCTTTTCTGTAAAAATGTTTGAAATAATTACAGAAAGAAAAAGGGGAAAATGCCCTGTGCAACTGGGCCAGAGGGGCCACAGTGCACGGCCCAGGGCAAACCAGCCCAGCCGCACGGGCGCCTGCGCGCGCACGTCAGGTTTTCAAACCTGACTGGCGGGGCCCGGCGGTCAGCGGCTGTGAGCAGGGGGAGAGAGGGGTGAGGATGACAGGCGGGGCCCGCCTGTCATCTCCAACCCCACGGCCACGGCGACGGCGAGCTCACCGGCGTTGATTCCGGCCACGGCGACGGCAACGGAGGGCAGGGATGAGTTCAGCGTCGTGTTGCGGAGGTAGTGGTGGTGGTGCGGCACGCCGGGGAGGCCGGGTTCGCCGGCGGCGAGGTGGGACGGCGGAGGAGCTTCGGGAGGTCATCGCTCCGGCTGATTCCGACTGCAACAGAAAGGGGAAAGCGAGGGAAAAGAATCAGTGGTGCACAGAGGTTCTAGATCGGGCAAAAGGAGGGGCGGAGGAGGCCCGTACTGCGAGATCACCGGCGGCCCGAGGCGGCGGAGCTCCGGTCGATCTCGAGCACTGGAACCTTCTGGGGATGAACTGGTGGTGCTGGAGTGATGCTGGGGATGAGGAGAAGCTGCTGGTGCCGTTGGAGAGGCTCGAGGGGTCCTATATATAGGGGAACGGCGGAGCCCCGTGGACCAGTGCGCCGGCGAGCTGCTGCTCGATGCTACAGCGCACGGGAGGCGATGGGAACAAGTCTACGGCGTTGCTGGACGATCCCTACGTCCATTAGAGGAGAGAGGAGGAGCGGGGAAGCTTCCAGGCCGTGCGCGCGTGCGAGCCCGAGGAGTGGGCGTTGCGGGCGGCCGGTGCGCGTGTGGCGACGGCCACTGGAGGGCGCAGGAGGAGGGGGACAGCGCCGGGGTGGTCGCGGACGTCGAGGCGCGTTGAGAGGCGCGAGGGAGGAGCCCGAGGCTGTCGGGGACAGACGATTGGCTGAAGCTACAGTGCGTGGGCGCACTATAGCGCGCTCTGGAGCGCCCTAATCGCATGCCACGGCATGCCATTGGGCCTCTGGACACGCCCACCGTGTCTGGGGGGTCCAGGGTGATGCAAGCATTACGGTTGAAGCCTTGGATGCTCTGGAGATGCTGTGAGAGAGAGAGGAAGCTGGTAACTTGGTAGGAAATGGCTGTCCAGCAGGGTAAACTAGGGTTCTTACCCCTCAATCATGGAGCTGGGGTCCTGGGGGAAGTTACTGGAGGTAGCTAGTAACTGGTTGAACATGTGGTAGAAAGTTGAGGCCAAGGTAAAAGGTGAAAGTGATCAAGAAGAGGGTTTTGGTAATTCTGCAGAAGGTGTTTGATCAGTGTTTGGTCAAGCAAATGATCTCCACTTGCCATGACACTTAACAGGATTGAATGACATGTGAAAATAGGGTGCTTCACCAAATTTGGGCTCATTTGAAGAAACTAGCCAATGTAACTTTGGTGAACCCTAGAAATCAACAGAAATGGCATCATCTTATTTGAGTCAAGCTAATCATCTCCCTTTGATGCATCACTTGGTGTAGTTTCATCATTTGGGGTATTGATCATGCCCACAAAGTTTGAAGCTCCAGGTAAAAAGTTGGTAATGTAAAGTTGTTCAAATTTGCATTTGAACAGAAAGGGTTTTGGGGTGTTCTGATCAAGTTGCTCTATTCCAAATCTTGTGCCATTTGGCCTAGATGCCTTATTTGGCATTTCTAGCATGTGCACCAAGTTTGAGAGCATTTGGACAAGTTTGGCAATGTAGAGTTGCTCAAACTTCAAATATGGACAGAATGGTTATGAAGGGTTTTGAGGATGTTTTCTTGCTTCCCAAGGCATGGGACTTGGCAAGATCATCAAATATGTCATATATGACATGATAGAATTTCCCTGGAATATTTGAAGAATATTTCCTTTGTAAATATTTCAAAAGCTTGAAATATCCAGAAAGGGTTTTAGAGGGATTAGCCCATTATTTTGAACATGACCAAGTGTTGAAACTCTTATATATGGACAATATATTTCCTCTGAGTCTCCCTGAATTTTGGCAAATATTTTTTAAATACTTAAATAATTTTTCCCTGTTAAAGACCATTTCTGGCCTTAAGAAAAAGCTTTTAAATAAAATAGGAAAATAACTTTTAAAATTATACTTTTGTGGTTTCTGGGAGTCCTATGACTACTAGGTCTCAAATATACTTTTTGAAATAACTTTCTCACCCTAAATCAAACATTTGCAGTGCAAATCTCAATTCAGGGGTTTTTGGAAAACTAAATTTATAAAATACATTTTTGCCAAATTAATTTTGTAAGAAAATTCTATACTGTTATATAACACTTGGCATGATCATTGGGCAGAAGTTTTGTGTATGGAGATGAATTCTACAAGAGTTAATAGTTGACTTTATTGAGCACATGAAAAGCATATGAAGAAAAACTCAAATCCAAATAAAAGCCAAATGATGCTAAAAAAAATTTTGTTGGTCCAAATTTTCATGCTCCATTGATGCAAATAACATGATACAAAATGCAGGGTGTGACAGGGATCCTCTCCATTTCGTGAAAGATCGGCCATCTAGGGTTCCACCCTACATCATATGGTATCAAACGCAAGGTTTCTCTCGAATTTTGGAGCCCCCTCCACCGTTCTCTAGCCTTCTTTTGTGTGATTTTGTCCTAAATTTCGAAAATCCCCACCGAAAATAGCCCCAATTTTTTTTGTGATTTGTTGGTTTGATGATTTTTTGTTGATTTTCATCCATGGATTTTCTTGGTTTCAAGTGGATCTAGCATTTCCCCAAGTTTGCCCATCTTTCATCCACGAAATCTCATCAATTTCGAGCCTAAAATTTGCATTTTCCGCCCAAAATTGCATCCCGAAACTCGCATCTCGCGTTGACCCCGACCCACCGGACGACCAGCGTTTTACCGGACGTCCGGACCCTCACAAAGGACCGGACATCCGTCATCCAATTGACGACCGGAACCACCTAAACAGAAGAAATTACCGGATTTCCGAGCCCGACCGGACGTCCGGCCACCGGACATCCGTCCATTTCCGGACGTCTGGTACTTGTAGTTTCAGACTTCGGCTGATTTTTGTTTTGGTCATAACTAATTCATCCGAACTCTGATTTGGACGTTCTTTAGCTCGTTTTGAAACTCTTGACACCCCCCATAACAAAAAATACTACCATCATCATTTGACTCCATCAAATTTTGTCAAATTTGGCAAGTTTGCCTAGACCTTCCACCATATCATCCGCATAGCCACCATAGCCTTCCGCAACCTAACCCATTTTATTCCCCATAGCATTTGTGGTTGCTTGAGTAGTGATTTGAGTCTACTAAGATGTTTAGGATACTTAGGGACAATTGCTTCTTCATCAACCACCACCACCACTTCCACATACCCATTGCCACTATACATTTCCGCCAACCCAACCTAACCCAATTTTGTTGAGCTTGTTTGAGTTGTGGCTTGTGTCTCCTAAGGTGTTTTGGCTACTTAGGGACCGTGACTTCAACTCTGACACCGTGTATAGCCCGTCATACACTTCCACCACCATAACCCATTTTGACCAGGTTTCCACCAACATTTCCGCAACTACCACCGCTTGTCCGCTACCACCATTTGACATTTGTCCTTGAGATTTTGAGTTGTGGTTTTTCCGTTTCCTAAGGTGTTTCGACTAATTAGGAACGGGTATACATCGAGAACACGGACACTCATCATCTCCACGATGTCGTCATCGTACATAAGAACGGTAACCTCGATGACATCATTGCATATTCCCCTTGCAATTGCATTGTTAACCCCTAGCCCATTTTGCGTCACTTGCCTATCGAGACTAGCCTTTGAGTATTGCCGGCAACGTTACTTGTGCACATTAGTGATCATCGATCCGCCCTTCCATTGCATACATACCATAACATATTGGTATCATCATATCATACCTTGTGTCACAAGATTGTTCTCGCATATACACAATTGCTATCTTGGTTTGTGCATCGTGGCCATATACAAAAAAAAGCTTTTAAGCAAAAAGAGAAAATCAAAGAAGCTTATAAGCATGAGCCATAGCATCGCATCATATGATATCATATCCGATCATCTTGGATCATCTTGTGCTAAAAGCACCGAAACATCATACACAAATAGCATACTTGAGATAGAAAGTTGATACATTTTGCATCCAATAGGTTGTGCACAAGTGTCGTATCCGCCTATAGAGCAATCGTGCTAACGTCTCTCTAGAGTGGACTCCACATTTTGTGCTCATTCCTTGGTTGCACGACCCCATCTATCTATCCGTGTGTGTGTCTCCGTGTGCCACATATTGCTATTGATCTACTTGTTACATTTGTGAATTTGTGAATCTCTTTCAACATTATTGACTCTTTCTAACATTTTGCATCAATTTTTTGTGCCACTTATCCTCACCAAGCCACTCGAAAAGCTTTACTTGATAGGTATGAGTGAACAAGTCCGGTACCAATTCCACTATTCTTTCATTTCACATTGAGTGAAACGGGATACATCCTCAACATTGGGAAAAGGTAACTTGGTGTTGTTTATCTCATTTCCTACTCACCTTTGCTCGAGTCTTGTGATGGATAGGCAAAGCATTTCATCTCCGGTCTACACCAACAACCACAAGTTCGATGCCATGACGAACAACTTGTGCGCCAACATGGATGCTCAAATGGAGGAGCTCAAAGCCCTCATCAAGAACCGCAAGAGGTCTCCCTCATCTTCGAGAAGACGCTCAAGTGCACATCCCTCCAACCTACCATCTTCGGCAAGATCACATCGGCATTGACACCATCAACGAGAAGAACGTTAAGGTCACGAGCTCAACACCAACAACCGCTCAACGGCTTCACCATGTACCTTGGCATCTTCGCCAAGTTACTTCAAGGCATCTTCGCCTTTGGACATACGACATCTTTGCCAACAAGCACCCCGAGCTTATGTTCAAGAGAAGCTACCCAAGCTCAAGTCCGCGACTTCCACGAGCTACTACAATCTCGACAATGACCATGGGATTCCTTTCTATGGGACTCAAGAAACCGAGGAGTATCTCGAGTGGGAGCGCAAGATGGACGACTACCTCAAGCTACATCAAGTTCCCTACGAAGATCAAGTGAAGTGCACCACAAGACACCTCCACGACAACGGGTCAACATGGTGGCTTCACACACCTTTGACGAGCTTCAACGTGAATTGGCCCAAGATGAAGAAAGCTATGCGAAGAGAGTTCGTGCCTCCCACCTACACGGAACAACTTCTACGCCAATTGGGGAACACCATTCAAGAATCCAAGTACATCGACAAGTACTTCAAGGAGATGAAGATTGCCTTGCGACGAGCTGGCGTGGACGACCCCATTTTGATGAAGTTCCACTTCATGATGGGATTGAACAACGACATCTCCATGACTATCTTCCTCAAGAACTAAAAGTCCCTCGACGACAACTACATTCGTGCTCTCAAGGCGGAAGAAGACCTCATGAAGGCAAAGGCTTCTCCACCGCAAGCACACTTCTCGAAGACCAAGCTCCAAGATGGCACGCATGAGGCTAGTACCACCATGATGTCCAAGCCCAACGAGCTCCAAGACGACGTTCCCAAGTCCAAGTTCACCGCCATCCCTCTTTGTGGCATTGATGATGCCGATTCCATTTCGACCCTTTTTCAAGATGGTGCGGCGACGACTATGACTACGGAGCCATTCAAGGACAAGCTTTGAAGGCGAACGACATGGTGACGAGCAAGGATGATGCTTCCATCTTTGGAGGCGAGAGTGATGAAGTGCCATCTTCGGCCTTCATCCACGGTGACGGTGACGAGATGGTTGAGTATGGGATTTTCCCTTCGAGCATAGCGGCGTATGATGACTTGAGTGACTTGTGCCACCATATTGAGAGTGAGAGAGAGTTCACCACTAGCCCCATATATGACGAGTTGCCCCAATTCCCATGTGAGGAGAGCCACAAACCCCACCACTTGAGTGAGATGAGTGACTCCACCATATGCGACACTGAGTGCACCTACATTGAGGGAGTGAGTGAGCCACCACATAGAGAGAGTGAGATAGTTGATAGGTCATGTGAGGCCACTTCCAACGCTAATGACTTGACCTCTACCTCTATTGTGTCTTCTCATTTGGTGCCAGGTCCCATTTATGAGGATGCGCTGATCCTCGATGACTTCGTCCTACCATTGGACAAGACGATGGCCATGGTGGAATATGATGCACCCCCCACATGGTTCCATCAAGATGAAGATGATGACCACCATTTGGTCTTTCCCGCCTCACCTACACCACATGAGTGGAATGAGAAAGGTAACAAAGGTGAAGGTGATGCTCTCATCCCACTAGTGGACTATGTTAACATTGATTGCTTGCATGATGTTGATCCACCTATTGCCATGGTTCGTGCTAGTATGACTTCCCCATGCGATGATTTACCCATTTATGATTGCCATGTGGAGTCTATTAGTTGTGATGCCATGTTGCATATAGGATTTCATGTGATACTTCTCTCGGTCACATCATGTTTGACAATCCGCTTGACTTGTCATATGCTATGCATGAGATCAACAATATGTCATATTTGCAATCTCATCGTAGTAACTATGCATATGCCATTAAGATAAATCCAATTTGCACTTTTGGCATAGATGACAAGCCCATGGTTATTGGCATTTGTTTTTCTTGTGATGATATTGACATGCTTCCTTTGCATCATATCCATCATATGCCATGCCATGATTACCTAGCTCCGGACATGCATTATTTTGGATGTTGTTCCACTTCTCCACATTATGTTTCTGATATTGCTCATGAGAAGACCCCCGTAGTTTCCTCATACATTTTAGGAGATTTTGATCCATCCCATCCATTGCATGATCCCCATACCTGTGTGGACAATATGCTCCCCATGAATGCAAATGCTATTGTTGTGCCACATACTTGCTCTAATTTGTGTCCCCATTGTGCTATACATGACAACTATTCTTTCATGATGGATGACATATTTCTCTATCGTGCCTCAAATTTCTTTGAGCATTGCTTATCTTGTGCTAACTCTAACGTGCACATACATATCATGATTGATGATGTGTACATTTACCACGCACACACTTTCTTTGGCTTGTGTCTCTTTTGTGTAGGTACACATGCATACTCGTCAACCTCGCAAGAGCACGAGTTGACGGAACAAGCTCTAGAGAGCAATGATGACTTGGGATTCCGTGGATTATCTTTCCCACCGCTCCCTTCGCGCAAATATTTCGCGCATTCCTTCTACATGGAACTCACATGGTTATGGGTTATTGTCCATTATATCTCTTATGCCCATCTTGCCATGTTCACTTTGCATGATATGCTCATTCCTATGCCTTTTCCATGCATTTGTGACCCATGCTTTGCATTACACATGATGATTGATTCTCATACTTGTATGTGTATTTGCAAGCTTGGTGGAGATATTGCTTGTTCTTTCCATGATGCCTTTGTATCCCATGCCTACTATGATGCTTTGATCATGCTTTGTGTTCGTGCTTGCGATATGTCATGTGTATTACCTATACCCACTATTTTCTCACGTGACATTATTGCCATGCCTTCTCCTCGTGTGTTGCATCTTCGCTCCACTAGTTTGCACAACTTGATCACCATGCTTGCTTCATGTAGTGCATCTCCCATGATAGATACATGCTCATTTCATGAGGTTGGTAGCCACCATTGCCATGTTTTGCACATGATTGATATTGCTTGTTGTCATATGTCTCCACATGTTGCCTCTCTCATGCTATATGATTGTCCATGCATTGAGCGCAACCATGATTTTAGTTTTGCTAATGAGATTGCCCCCATAGCATTCTCGCATTTATTTGGAGATTTTGACATATTTCTTGTGAAGCATTCTTGTCTTACCTCTTTGCACCATATGCCTAGTGACATGAATATAGCAATTGTTGCACCATATTATTCATGTACTTTTGCTTCTAATGGTTATGTGCAAGAGAAGAGAACCATCCTGATGGATGATGTGTTTATCTACCATGCGCATACATTCTTTGTTTTGTTGTGTGCATGTGTAGGATACTTGGACTTTGTGTTGACTTCCACTTCACGTGAGTTGACCATTCGAGCTCTTGAGAGCGAACCACTTTCTACCACGACGCTTCTACATCGCACTTGCTTGTGCTTCGGCATTGTGAAGGATGCACAAGGACACACTTTCGAGGTGATATCCTTCTTTTTCGAGAAACCACAATCCATGAGAATGAATATTGTGGATCATACTAGTTGTGTTGCTTGCACCATGACTCTTTGCACACATGCTAGAGATCGTTCTTCGACTTGCCATTGCCACATTGCCATGCTTCATGATATATCTGCCTTGTGTGTTGCATCCGACTTATGGATTACTTTCTCCTATCATATGCTTGGTTGCAACAATATCATCTCTTCACATATGCCATGTCCCATTGCTTGTCACATTATTGACTTGTTTGCCTCACACATGATGAACAATTGCTATTTCTATTGTGTTGAGTGCCACTCGAATTTCACTACACCCTATGCACATTATGCTTGGATTGTCTTGCACTTGACCCTTGTGTTTAGACACTTCATTTTCTTTGGTGTTGTGAATGATTCGTATGCCTACCATAGACCTTTCATTGAGCACTTTATGCATGCTTGCTATGACTTTGAGGTAGATGCTTATTCTCTTGTCATACTTACTTGCATCTCTACCTCACTCTTGCACACTTGTTTCCATGATGTTCTTGATTGCGCTCAACTTATATACTTATTTCCCATGACACATTCCTTTGTCACACCCTATGCTATGCGTGATGAAAACACTTGTTGGGTGAATCACCTCTTGAATGCTTGGTTTTGCACTAACGCTAACCGCATTTTTTTTCAAGTGTTTGTTGTACTTGCTCCTTTTGAAGGAATCACTAGACGGTGCGACATTGGAGAGTGCCCATTTTCAGCTTCAAGATAATGAGTGCTTGGTGATCGGCCACTTTGACACGGCGAGGCCATCTCTTTACCATGGTGATTTGGCTTTCGATCAGAGGTCGGATCTTTCCCAAGGGGAGGGGATGATGCGGAGCATCCTATGGACATCACCATGTCAAGAGTCTGTTTGGCAAGTGCCACGTGTGACCTCTACTTCTCATACTTAAAGGTGAATCATCTCCTTTACACGTGTTCACTTGACCCCTTCGAGGATGGTATACTACTTGACACTCCACTTGTGTGCATGCATAGGTATTGTCGGAGCTTCACGGATGATGAGGAGGAGTGCAAGCGTCAAGGATCACCTACACCATCCGCGAGGGAAGCTTGGAAGAGAAGACGGAAGAAACGGAGCTGCTGCAAGCTACAGGCTCCGGACGTCCGCTACACACCGGACGTCCGACGCGTCCCAGGAGACCGGATGACCGGCAGCCACCGGACGTCCGTGACATCGTCAACAGAACATAATCGATGGAAATAGCGGAAATGCGAGAGCTACCGGACGTCTGGTGCCCAGCGGACGTTCGCTTCCTGCCTGTGCGCAGCCGCGGGCCTTTCGGTCATGTACCCCTTTTCCCCTCACTTACCCCTTCGTGGCCTTAGACCATATATACTCCTCCACCTCCACCATTTTAGGGTTAGCATTAGTTTAGCTCATATGTGAGATGGAGCTTTGCTCATCCATTACGGATCTACTCCACGAGAGAGACCGCGGCCCCTCTACGGAGAAGATCCACCTTGGATTCAAGACCCCTAACGGGAAGATCCTTCACAGATTCAAGACCTCCTCTTGGAGATGAACTCTACCTTGTATCTTTCCCTTTGTTGTTCATGTACCTTGTGATCTTGTGTGTTTGATTGTCTAGTGGATGTGTGATTGGACTTGTTCTTGATTGTTTTCCCTTGTGTTTTCTCCCCGTGTTCATCGTGTTCTTTGTGGGATCCTGTCCATTTCATGAAAGATCGGCCATCTAGGGTTCCACCCTACATCAGAAAGAGAACCATGGGTTCAGAAACCCATGAATTTTCCTCCGAGACCGTCCAAGAAAAAGTATGATGAGGATTTTGAGCGCTTCGCTGAAATGATTAGACCTATCTTTTTGCGTATGCGTTTGACTGATGTGCTTAAAACAAATCATTATGCTAAGTACATGAAAGATATTATTACCAACAAAAGAAAGATACCTAAAGTAGAAATTTCCACCATGCTTGCCAATTACACTTTTAAGGGTGGAATGCCTAAGAAATTAGGAGATCCAGGAATACCTACTATACCTTGCTCCATTAAGAAAAACTATGTTAAAACTACTTTGTGTGATCTTGGAGCCGGTGACAGTGTTATGCCTCTCTCTTTATATCGTAGACTTGACTTGAGTAAGCTGACACCTACTAAAATATCTTTGCAAATGGCTAATAAATCAACTGCTATACCTGTAGGTATTTGTGAGGATGTGCCTGTAGTAGTTGCAAATGTTACTATTCTAACGGACTTTGTTATACTTGATATTCCCGAGGACGATAGTATGTCTATTATTCTCGGAAGACCCTTTTTGAATACTGCAGGGGTTGTTATGATTGCAACAAAGGTAATGTCACTTTTCATGTCAATGGTAATGAGCATACGGTTCACTTTCCGAGGAAACAACCTCAGGTCCACAGTATGAATTATATTGGAAAAATTTCAACTATTACTATTGGAGGTTTTGAATTTCCTCTTCCTACTATCAAGAAGACATATGACATCCTTATTGTTGGGGACATACATATCCCCATTGAGGTAACCTAGTGTTATTCGAAAATTTTCCGGTTTCATGTTACTCGGAAAGAGTTTATTAACAAGACCTGATCAACCTTGTTAATGGATTCCTTTTGATGAGCATGGGATAGGTGAATCTAGATAGCACAAACCTTCTGTACCCTCTTTTTACTCTCTGTTAATTAGGATAAATAAAAGAAAAATAGCATTTTCTGTCTGTTTCCAGACTTATCCATGCAATAAAAAAATATCCCAAAAATAAAAGTTCTCCAACTGCCATGAAAATGAAATATGATTTTTTTTCTAAAATATTTGAGGAAATATGACACAGAACACACAGCGAGGGGAGACAGCACCTGGCCACGAGGGTCCAGGGAGACGCCCCCTGCCCAGGGCACGCCCCCTGCCTCGTGGGCCCCATGTGCCCCCCCTCCACTTATTCTAGCAACCACGCTCTTCTTCTTCCTCCAAAAAAAATCACCAACCAGCTCAAACCTGAGTTCTAGCTCATCTTCCAGCCATTTTCGATCTCCTTGCTCAAAGCACCATTCACCAAACTGTTTGGGGAGATTGTTCCTTGGTATATGACTCCTCCATTGGTCCAATTAGTTTTTTTTTCTAGTGCTCTATTTATTGCAAATTTATGCTGCTGTGGTGACCTTGTTGTTGAGCTTGCATGTCAAATTTTCTTGGTCCCAAGTAGTTCTAATGCATGATATAGTCTCTAGGCACTCATAGGAGTTGTTGCTATCAATCTTGTTGAGTTTGGTTAACTTTTATTATGAGTTACTAAAAATTTCAGAAAATTTCAGAAAAGGAAAATGATAAAAAGATTGTTGAGGGGCTCCTCCAACAAGAGCTCAGAGGAGAAGAAGAAAGAAGAAAATAAGAAGCCCAAGTATAATCTTCATCGCATGGCGGAAGTTCGACCGTGCGAATGGCCTTGTAATGATTTCATGATGTCCGCCGGGATTTACGAAGACTTTTATTGGTTGGAAAATAATGCAGGCCTCACCGACTTCCTCCACGACTAGAAAGAATAGTATCTCTTACTCACCAATGTTTTCACGCAAAGTTTTCATTTTCATGCTAAGAAAACACCACCTACAGTGGAGTTTTGTTTATATGATGTGATTAAGGAGATATCACTCTTAGATTTTTGTGAAATATGCAAAGTACCCTTTGGAGGTAAACTTGATGAACCACGTCATGAAGACATTGAAGGGTTTATTGACATGATAGCTGTAGGGGAAACTAGACAAGTTTCAGGGCAAGAATCACTAGTATACACTTCCCTCTTCTGCGCTACTTTGCTTTATTTGCTAGTAGATGTTTAATTGGTCGCGGGAACAGGGGGAATCTTAGTGCCCCTGATATTGTCATTTTACGCCATTCTTTGTTTCAAGACACAACTTTTAGCTTGGGTGCCGTCGTTGCTAAAGGACTGAGTCTGAACCGCTCAAAGGGGCCCGTCTTTAGAGGCATCTTTGCTTCTCGCCTTGCTGAACATTTCAGAATACCTATTAGGCATCATGAGAAGGAAGAAAAATTGCTTGCCCCTGTTTATCTAGACTACAAGAGCATGGTAGCTCATGACTTTATTGTTAAAGACAAGAATAGGAAGCTTAATTATAAATTAAGGTTTGATGAAATATACTGTGAAATTGTTACCTTGCCTGCACCATCTTTGTTTGATCTGTCTACAGGCGTATACCTCATCACATCAGATGCCTTCTACAAGTACCAAGGCCAAGCACAAGCTTTAGAGCCTGAGCCTGAGCCACCACTTGATCCTTACCGTCAGTTTGTTTATGGGTGGGAGCTGGATGAGCTCGCCAACCAGTGGCACCCAGAGGATACATCTCAGTACACTAGAGGGAGTAGCTTCGATCCGTGGCCATAGACCAACTTAGGCCAAAAGCCTAAGCTTGGGGGAGTACGTGTTTCTCACCGACTTCACATTCATGTTCACACACTTATTCTAGTTGTCGGTGCTCACACTCTTTCACTGTACCATCCATGCTTAGTTTCAATTTCTTTTTCTTAGTCTTTTTCTTGTGTGCTAGAAAAACCCAGAAAAACAAAAAAAAATTAGTTGTAGCTTCTAGATAGTTTACTTTCTTTGCTTGTAGTAGTAGTTAAAATGAAAACCCAAAAAGATTTCCCGTTCTTCTTTTGCTTGTTGGGAGCTTTCCCGTGTAAATAGTTTTTTCTTTGGGGGATAAGAGTAGAAGACCATGATTAAAATGCTTAGTGGCTCTCATATGCTTTGTTGTTGATTTAACATTGAGCCATATTAGCTTGTCTTCTCTCTTGTATTAGAAGTCTGCAGATTCCAGCTTAGTCCAATGAACGTGCACTATTATTATTATCCACACCTTTCGGTCGTGCGAGTGAAAGGCAATAAGGATGATATATGATGAACTAATTGAGATGAGAAAAGCTGGTATGAACTCGACCTCTCTTGTTTTTGTAAATATGATGGCTCATCGTTCCTGATTCAGCTTGATATGAATGAAACATGCTTGCAATGATAATTAGAGATCATAGCTGCTTATGCCATGCTTAATTAGCTGAGAGTTTATAATGGTCTATCTTGCGTGCCAACATGATATTAAAATGGTTGTGATGTGGTATGATGGGGTGGTATCCTCCTTTGACCGATTTAAGTGATCTGACTTGGCACATGTTCACGCATGTAGTTGAAAAAAATCAACATAGCCTTCACGATATTTATGGTCATGGTGATTTATATCCTACTCATGCTTGCATTCATTGTTGATTAATTTTAATGCATATTCATGACCGTTGTTGCTCTCTAGCTGGTCGCTTCCCAACCTCTTTCTAGCCTACACCTGTACTAAGCGGGAATACCGCTTGTGCATCCACTTCCATAAACCCCAAAGTTTTTCCATATGAGTCCACCATACCTTCCTATGCGGTATTTACCTGCCGTTCCAAGTAAATTTGTATGTGCAAAACTCTAAACCTTCAAATGAAATTCTGTTTTGTATGCTCGAACAACTCATGTATTAACTAGGGTTGTCTATATCTTCCATGCTAGGTGGGTTATTCTCACGATGAGTGGACTCCGCTCATCATTCATGTGAAAATGGCTGGTAATCGGGATGCCCAGTCCCATGCTCAAAATCATAATAATTAAATAAAACTCCCCCAGGGCTATTGCTAGTTTGGACGGTACCCGTTGTTTCGGGCTAGCTGTGGAGTGTGCTTGTTGGTGGTTGGGGGGAATAAACTTTACCATTTTGTTTGGGAACCGCCTATAATGTGCGTAGCATGGGAGATATCGAGATTCTTGGTTGTTATGTTGACAATGAAAGTATACCGCTCAAAATGTTATTCATCTCTGTCGGTGTACTAAGGTAGGGGTACCCCAGCACCCCAACTTGTGCACGGGCGGTTGCAGCTTCCCGCGGCAAGGTTTACTGCGTGCTCGCCGGAGACCTTCCTGCCCCCTATTAAACCATTCAAAAACAAAGTATACAAGACATAAGACCGAGACCCCGGCAAGAGGAGCTTGCCGGGAGGGCCGTACCAGGCTCAAGGCTGTTCCACTAACACAAGACCCTGGCAAGAGGAGCTTGTCAGGAAGACTAGAAGGCATCGCCTCGGCGCTATGCGCGCCCCGGCAAGGGGCCCGGGGAGCGGCAAGTTCCCGGGCCCGGCAAGATCAAGGCCCCGGCAAGGTACTTGCCGGGAAGGCTGCGCTGTGTGCCCGCGCTCCAGCTCATCGGCCCACGCGTCGCCCTGGGACCTATCCAGGGACGCGTGGCGGATGGCTGTGCAGCCTGGGGTACACGGTGGCACTCCACGGCGATGAATCCGTCGCCGTGGCAGACGGAGACGCTAAGGCGGGAGCTTTTGGGGTCGACGGCGACGGGCATTAAATGCCCTTGTCCCCCACTGTTAAAGTAGGTATAGGCCACTGTTCGGTACTGTAGCTCTACTGTTCCCGCACTGTTACAACTACCACCTCTTTTACATTTTTACCCCTTTCTCCTACGTTGACACCTGTCGGTGACCCCTTGCACTATAAAAGGAGGCCCATGCACAACGTGGAGGGGGTTCGAAACCTAGATTACTCTCACGCACGGTGTAGCTGCTTCTTCAAGCTCCCGAGCACTCAACTCAATACACAACCAAGCAGGAGTAGGGTTTTACGCATCCGTGCGGCCCGAACCTGGGTAAAACTGCCCGCGTGTTTGCCTCGATCTGCTCTTTGTGCTCCCTCCGCCCTCGTACCGCACAGACAAGGGGCTCCGGTCCCATAGGTGCTCGTGGCGGACAGTTTCCCCCGACATCTTTGGCGCGCCAGGTAGGGGTGCGTCGAGGTTGTGCGAACCTGATCCGGCGTTCGCGCGGGCGCATTTTTCATCAACCTCTCCAGCTTCATCAGCAACTTCGTCAGCGACAACTCCATGGCCCCGAAGAAGAAGCCTTCGGAGGTCGGAGGCCCGTCTGCGTCTCACCCGCCGCCACCAGAGCCAACGGTGGGCGGGGGAGACGCCGTCGGAAGGGTGGTTGCCGGCGAGGACACTCACGGTGCCACCAGATCCAAGAACAGGACGGACGACCGGACCTCGGTCTCCGTGGACGCGCCGCGTCCATCACAGCACACGACGACCCCGCAGCGCCATACCACGGGAGGTGGTATCCGCTTGCTGGGGCAAGGCCAAACTGGAGGTTCGCGGGACGCCCCGGACCCCCGTCCGGGCACAAGCAAAGCGAAGGCGCCGGCGCGGGACCCCGCTCCTTCTAACGTCGTTAGGAGTCCGAGCGTATCCCGCTCCTCGCACCGCTCACCCGCGTTCCCCACTACTCCGGCAGAAGCGCTCGCAAGGGCGCAGCTGCTCCTCGATTTTCCTCCGGCGGCCGACAAGGCCGAAGAATGGAGGGCCACTATCCGGAGCCTGATAGACTTCGCCAACAACGACTCTCCGCAGCAGCCGTCGGCCTCACGGCCGCGGCAAGCCGAGAAGACGAAGCCTATCGGCGACAAGACTGCTGGGGGTGCGACAAGCGTGCACTCCCCGCCGCAGAAGCAGAAGACGCCGCCCCGCCGGAGCAACCCCGACGACGGCTCCACAGCCTCGTCGGACCCGCGGGCCCGTCGGGACCAGCGCCAGGTCCTCGACGACCGGCGAGATGAAGACGCTCGAACCACGATCGAGCGCCGCCGAGAAGCTCGGCGACAATCCGACAAGAGAGCTGGGAACACCGTCGACGCGCACGCGCCCGGTGAACCAGGCGACTTGCCGTACGCGGCAGGCTGCCCTGCGTTCACCCGCGAGCTGCGGCGCGTCCAGTGGCCCAGCATGAAGAACTTTAAGCCCGACGTACCGGAGAAGTACGACGGCAAGACGCACCCCTCGGAGTTTCTCAGCGTCTACACTATCGCAGTGCAAGCTGCCGGGGGGCGCGACGAGAAGATCCTAGCCAACTACTTCCCGCTCGTGCTGAAGCCGAACGTCCGTTCGTGGCTCATGCACTTGCCGGAAGGCTCTATCTCTTCTTGGGCCGACCTCTGCCATCAATTTGTCGGCGCCTTCACCGGCGGCCACAAACCCCATGGCCAGGAGAGCGATCTCCACATCTTGGCCCAGAAGGAAGGCGAACCCCTGCGCAAATATATCCAACGCTTCAGCCGGGTGCAGCACAACATCCCTGACGTTCACCCTGCCGCGGTTATCAGCGCGTTCCATCAGAACGTGCGTAACCGCCGCATGCGTGAGGAGATGGCGATGACCAAGATTAGGGACGTCAGCGAGCTCTACGCTCTTGCTGACAAGTGCGCACGCGCGGAAGAGGGGAGGAAACTCCCCGGGGAGGATGCTGGCGCAGGGGGAAGCGACAGCGACGACGCCGCCCCGGCAAAGAAGAGCCGGCGGCGGAACAACAGGAAGAAGGGCAAGAAGGAGGTGCTTGCCGTCGAGAAGTCCGGCAAGGAGACCCCCGCCAAGCAAGCGCAGGCTGGCGGCTCCGGCAAGGAGCCTGCCCCTGCGGCGGCGGCCGACAAGCCGGGTAGCTCCGACAAGCAATACTGTAAGATTCACCGCACCAAGGGTCACGATCTCTCCAATTGCAAGCGCGTCGAGTACCTCGTCGAGCAGCAAAAAGCTGAGTACGAGAGGCGCGACAAGGAGAAGGCCCAAGGTGGCGGGGAAGAGCCCAGCAAGAAGCGGCCGTTTAACGGCCGGGGAGGACGCCGCGGCAAGGCCAAGCAGCGGCAAGGAGATCGACCTCCCCGGGGCCGCGACAACGACGAAGACGATGATGAAGACATGGAGGATGACGAGAACAGCGAGCAGGAGTTCCAGAAGGCCACGGAGGTCCTGTGCATCGACGGTGGCGCCTCCCTGCATACCTCCCACCGCCAACTCAAGCAGTGGGTGCGTGAGGTAAACGCAGCGGAGCCGCCCGTGGAGTCGCGCAGGCTCCTCAAATGGTCCAGCACTCCCATCGTTTTTGACCTTGAGGATCACCCTGACCGCACCACGGCGGTCGGGTGCTTGCCGATGCTGGTTTCTCCCACCATCCGCAACCTCAAGGTCACCAAAATGTTGGTTGACGGCGGGGCCGGGCTGAACTTGATCTCCTCTGCTGTGATCAAGAAGCTCCAAATTCAAGATGGCGAGCTCGAAGAGACCGGTTCATTCCAAGGAATCAACCCGGGAAGGAGCAAGCCCAAGGGAAAGATCACTCTGCCGGTGACCTTTGGCGGGGAGCTCAACTTCAGGACTGAGCGCATCACCTTTGACGTTGCCGATATTCCATTGCCCTACAATGGGATACTTGGCCGTCCTGCCCTCGCCAAGTTCATGGCAGCTTCCCACTATGCCTACAACGTGCTGAAGATGCCGGGGCCGATAAGCGTCATCACTGTCCACAGCGACAAGAAGGATGCGCTTATCTGCGCCGACAAGATTTACCGGGATGCGGCAGCTGCGGCCGAGAAGGATACTCTTGCCGCTGAAGCTCCCGGGGGGAAGAAGACGAAGACCAAGTCCGGCAAGTGCTCTGGGACCCACTCCGGCAACCGCACCTCTTCGGAGTGCTGCGCTGCCGTCGAGGATGTTCCATCGAGCTCCACCGGCAACAGCAAGAAAGGAATGGCTGCTCCTCCGGCAACCAAGAAAGTGTCCGCAAAGGAGGATGGCACTGGTGGTACCTTCACCATCAGTGCCACCCTTGACAGCAAATAGGAAAGCGCGCTCGTCGCCTTCCTGCGGGCGAATGTCGATGTGTTTGCTTGGCAACCGTCTGACATCCCCGGTGTTCCCAGGAAGGTGATTGAGCACAAGCTTGCTGTCTGTCCTCATGCGCGGCCCATCAAGCAGAAAGTGAGGAAGCAAGCCGTGGAGCGCCAAGAGTTCATCAATGAAGAGATCAAGAAACTAGAGGCAGCAGGTCTAGTTAGAGGTGTGATCCATCCGACGTGGTTGGCAAACCCAGTCGTCGTGCGCAAAGCCAACGGGAAGTGGAGACTATGTATAGACTTCACCGATGTCAATAAAGCATGTCCCAAGGATCCCTTCCCTTTGCCGCGCATTGACCAGATCGTTGACTCCACCGCCGGATGTGAGCTACTCTGTTTTCTTGATGCATACTCAGGCTATCATCAGATATTCATGGCCAAGGAAGATGAAGAGAAGACTGCGTTTATCACTCCATGTGGCACTTATTGCTTTATCCGCATGCCATTTGGATTGAAGAATGCAGGCTCAACCTTTGCAAGGGTAGTGTACACTGCTTTTGAGCCACAGATCCACAGAAATGTAGAGGCTTACATGGATGACATCGTGGTGAAGAGCAAAAGCAAGGAAACCCTGATTCAAGACTTGGAAGAAACGTTTCAGAACTTGCGCAGGATACAGCTCAAGTTGAACCCCGAGAAGTGCGTCTTTGGAGTCCCCTCCGGCAAGCTTCTCGGGTTCTTTGTATCATAGAGGGGGATTGAAGCCAACCCCGACAAGATCAAAGCCATCGAGCAGATAGAGGCCCCGAAGCGCGTCAAGGACGTCAGAAGGCTTGCAGGTTGCGTTGCTGCCCTCAGTAGGTTCATTTCAAAGTCTGCAGAACGCGCCCTACCTTTCTTCAAAATTTTGAAGAAGGCAGGTCCCATGAAGTGGACTCCGGAAGCGGAGGCAGCGTTGCAGGATTTGAAACGGTACCTGTCCTCCACTCCTACACTTGTCGCACCTAGACCACAGGAAAAGTTGTTGATATACTTAGCGGCAACCAACCAGGTGGTTAGTGCTGCGTTAGTGGCGGAGAGGGAGTCCGACGAGGAGTCAGCATCACCGGCGAGCGAATCTAGCGACAAGCAGGGGGCTGTCCCGACGAGCTCTGGCCCCGACAAAGAAGACTCTGCGCAGGAACAAGGAGAGGTGCGGAAGAAGATGGTGCAGCGCCCAGTGTATTTTGTAAGTTCCCTTCTCCAGGGGGCTAGATCAAGGTACTCTGGTGTGCAAAAATTGCTTTTCGGCCTCCTCATGGCCTCAAGAAAGCTGCGCCACTACTTCCAAGCCCATGAGATAACAGTGGTCACTCGCTTTCCGTTGAAGAAGATATTGCACAATCCAGAGGCAACAGGCAGGATCGTCGAGTGGGCACTGGAGCTGTCAAGCTTTGGACTCAAGTTTGAAAGTACTTCAACCATACAGAGCCGAGCCTTGGCAGAATTCATTGCCGAATGGACCCCAACACCAGAAGATGAAGTTCAAGAAACAAGCGCACCCGTGCAAGAAGCGACAAGTGAATGGGTAATGTATTTTGACGGTGCCTTCTCGCTGCAAGGCGCCGGTGCCGGCGTGGTACTCATCGCGCCCACCGGAGAGCACCTCAAATATGTTATCCAGATGCACTTTCCCATGGAGCAAGCGACAAACAACACTGCAGAATATGAAGGCTTGCTTGCCGGCCTCAGGATTGCGGCCGAACTTGGGATCAGAAAGCTAATTGTGCGGGGCGATTCTCAGTTGGTGGTCCGACAAGTTAACAAGAGCTATCAGAGCCCTTTGATGGAAGCTTATGTCGATGAAGTGAGAAAGCTTGAAGAGCACTTTGAAGGTTTGCAGATGGAGCACGTCCCGAGAGCTCAAAATGAGATTGCAGATGGCCTTTCAAAGTGCGCCGCGATGAAGTTACCTGTGGAACCAGGGACCTTTTTGCTCAAGCTGACTCAGCCATCAGTTACACCATCAATTGGGCAGTCCAAGAAGAGAAAGTTGGTCTCCGGTGACTACTTGCCGGCGGATCTCCCTGAACCCGCCGCCAAAGTTCCCAAGATCAACAACAACGCTGAGGAACAGTTTGCTCCTGCAAGCCCTCGGGCTTGTGCAGTTGAAGCAAGTGTTCCCGACAAGCCTCGCCCCGGCGAGCTTGCCGGGGGACCGTCAGCTCCGGCAGGATCAGAGGTCTTTGCCGTAGAAGCTGAGGTTCCCGCAGCGGCCCTCGAGCCTTTAGTCCTTGCCGTCGAGCCTCGGGCTCCAGCATGGGCGCAGCAGATCGTCCGTTTTCTGCAAACTGGAGAACTTCCCGACGACCCTCAAGAGATAGAGAAGATAACCAGGCAGTCAAGTATGTATCAGTTCGTGGATAACGAGCTATACAGAAGAAGACTCAACGGTGTCAGGTTGAAGTGCATCTCCAGAGAAGATGGACAGAAGCTGTTGGCAGAAATACACGGAGGCATATGCGGCCACCACATTGGCGCAAGGGCGCTTGCCGGGAAAGCTTTCCGGCAAGGGTTCTTTTGGCAAGAAGCCCTCCAAGATGCAACAGCACTAGTAACCAAGTGTGAAGCGTGCCAGTTCCATGCAAAGCAAATTCATCAGCCAGCTCAAGCTCTCCAAACAATCCCTTTATCATGGCCCTTCTCGGTCTGGGGGCTCGACATCCTCGGCCCTTTCCCTCGAGCTGTCGGTGGCTTTGAGTACTTGTACGTTGCAATCGACAAGTTCACAAAGTGGCCAGAAGTGGAGCCAGTGAGGAAGGTGACAGCACAGTCAGCAGTCAGGTTCTTCAGGTCAATTGTTTGCCGTTTCGGGATCCCTAACAGGATCATCACCGACAACGGTACGCAATTCACTAGTCGCACCTTCATGCAGTACGTCCAAGACCTTGGCGCCAAGGTCTGTTTCGCTTCTGTTGCTCACCCGAGGAGCAACGGTCAAGCGGAGAGGGCAAATGCTGAAGTGCTGCGCGGACTCAAGACAAGGACCTTTGACAGGCTGCGCAAGTGCGGAAAGAATTGGATAGAGGAGCTCCCGGCGGCTCTTTGGTCAATCAGAACGACACCAAGTCGAGCCACCGGACAGACACCTTTTGCTCTAGTCTATGGAGCAGAGGCAGTTCTCCCCACGGAACTCGTATACGGATCTCCTCGAGTACTCGCTTATGATGAGCTCGAGCAAGAGCAACTGCGACAAGATGACGCATTGCTCCTTGAGGAGGGACGTCTCCAGGCTGCTGTACGAGCTGCTCGTTACCAGCAAGCTTTGCGCCGCTACCATAGCCGCAAAGTCAAGGCCAGGAGTCTCGAGGAAGGCGACCTTGTTCTTCGGCGTGTTCAGTCCGCCAAGAATTCCAACAAGTTGACGCCGAAGTGGGAAGGCCCTTATCGGGTGAGACAAGTTACGAGGCCCGGCGCTGTCCGCCTCGAGACCGAAGAAGGCTTACCGGTGAGCAACTCCTGGAACATAGAGCATCTTCGCAAGTTTCACCCCTAAGGCGCGGTTGCCGTGATCCGCTCCGGCAACCACCTTTTGTACAAGCTTTGCCGCTGTTGCATGTAACCCTTTGTACAAAGCCGGGCGCAGACCCCGTGCATCAGTAAAGCTTTCGTGTTTTTCGCATCGATTACCTTTTGCATGCTTCTCTTTGCTATTTGCATGTTCTGTTTGGCATTTGATGCAACACTCAGATATACGGTAAGCACTATTATGCCGAAAGGCCAGATACTTGTTTCCCTCTCCCTTTCTCTTTCCTCTTAAACAGAAGGAACGGTCCTCGCGCACAAGTTTGCCGGGGGGGAAGGAGCTGGAGGAAGAACCAAGTGCTGTTCAAGAAAGAGAAGCCTTACCGGGAAGCAAGCAATATGAGCAAGCAGCATATGAAAGATAAGTTGTTAGAATTTGACCAGTTCAAATTTTAAATTTTGGTTGTCTTCCTTGAACGATCACACTTTGTATGGAAAACCTGTGCGCGGAGGAACCTACCCGTAGCTTGCCGCACCCTTATCTTGTTTTCGAGTTCACTCAACGATTTAAGTGAGCTGCGACAAGTGTCGCGCCCTTGCCTCGTTTCCGAGTACGCTCAGCAAGTTAAGCGCGTTGCGACTAGCTGCGGCGAGGTTGCTTACCGGCGAGGACCTTGGCCAGCAGGCTGCTCAGAGTCCGGCACTCAGCGCTCGCGGCAAGGGCCCCTTGCCGGCAAGCTCCCCGGGAGCGTAGGGTGAAAAACATACAAACTCAAAGATTGAAACAAGGAAGATAACATTGCACTGATTGATTGAAGTAAAGCAAATATCTTACAAGGATAACTTGTCGCAATGGACTAATGAGTTCATAACAAAGTGTGCAGCAATAAAAAGATAAAGATAAATGGAGCCCTAGTCTACGCGGTCGCCTTCCTTCCTGCCAAGCTTTGCCACCTTGGCGATGATGTGGCCGACCTGCTCCTTCAGGGCCTCCGTGTCTGCATCTGCCGGCAAGCTGCGAAGAACGTTCGTGAGGTTGATTCCCGGATTGCGATACACGATCTTCGTCAGCACCCGCTCCAGAGTTCCCGCGCAGAGCCGGCGCGACTCCTCGGCCAGCTGCGCGGGGATGCGGTTCCGGAGACCTGCAAGAGCCGGAGCGACGCCTCTGAAGAAGAGGCTGAGCTTGGCGCTGTGTGGGAGATCCGGGTCCGGCGAGTAGATAAGATGTTCGACCTTCAACGCCAGCAACTCCTGGTCAATATTGGACGCAGAAGAAACCAGCTCTTCGGTCCACACCTCAATAGTCTGCCGGAAGAGCTCGGATGCTTTGTTGACGCTCTCCACCAAGGTTCGCTCCTTGCGGAGCTCATCCTTCAACTTGGTCTCCTGGGCCCGGGCAGCATCGAGCGATTCCTTCAGGGTGGTGACTTTCAGCTCCAAGTCCTCGATGGAGTCCTTGGCAGCCTTCAGCTCATCGCCCCTCTTTGATAGACTCACCTGAAGCTCTGAGTTTGTGTGAGCATCCTTCTCGCGCTCCAGGATGAGCGCGGCGACCTTCTCGGCGCTCACCTTCATCGCCTTCTCCAGTTGTTCGACCTTGGCGGCGAGCTCTTTCTTGGCGTCCTCCGCGGCAACCGCGGCGGCCTTCGCCTCCTTCAGCTCCCCGCCAAGGGCAGCCTCGCGAGCGGCAAGGTCTTCTTCATGAGAGTCCAGCTCAACCTTCCGCTGCGCGAGCTCTCCCTCTCGCCGGGACATCTCCACCCCGGCGAGACGCTGCTGTTCGTCGGCTTCAGCCTTCTCGAGCACCCATTCTTGGTACTCGCCGGCGAGGCGCTCACGCTCCTCCGCCACCTGGCGGAGGGCAGCCTGATTGGCGGCGCTGAGCTCCGCCGCACGCTTCTCCATCTCTGCCGCAGCCTTGGCGGCGAGACCCTCCCGGGAAGCGAGCTTTGCTTGCCTGGCCCGGTAAAGGGCCAGGAGCTGATGAAGCAACCGCTCCTCCTCGGGCCCCTCACCTCCACCGGGCGCCTGGACGATCTTCAGGCCTGCGGAGGCGAGGACTTCTCCGTCGAACGCCTCGCCCTCCGCAGGAGCTCGCGACGAAGACCCCCACGGCATCTGAATGAAGACGCCATTGGGGGCCTCGAGATAGAACCTCTGCTCTTCGCCGGCGGAGGGACCGGTGGCCGGTGCAGCATCAGATGCTCCCGCCGCCTCCGGGTCGGCGGTGCGGCCACCGTCCCCCTCCCCGGCCGCTGCGTCCGCAGCCGGAGCAGTCTCTTGCGCGGCCGGCTCGGCGGCCTCGGTTACCTCCTCGACGACTGGAGCGTCGCCGCCGCCGCCCTGCGCATCCTCCTCCTCGAGGACAATTACCTCCGTCTCCATGGGCACAGGAGGAGGGAGATCTAGAAAGAAGAAGAAGAGAAAGAAATTCAAGACTCAAGCAAATATTCAAAAAAGAGACAAGCCAAGAAGACAAGTTACAAAGATTACCTTGGCAGACGTCCTCAGCGGCGGGCTCCCTCGCCGGAGAGCTCGGCCTCGTCGGAGTAGTCGTCCTCGCCGGGGAACTTGGCCTTGGCGGGGTGGCCGCCCTTGCCGGGCTGCTCGTCCTTGGCGGGGTACTCTGCCTTGGCGGAGTACCCGCCCTTGACGGAGCACTCTCCCTTGCCGGAGAGTTCTGCCTTGGCGGGGATGGCGGGGCCTGCGGCTCCTCAGCTGTGGCCTCCGGGCGCTCTTCCCGCTGAGGCTCCTCCTCTGCACGGAACAAGACAAGAGATGTCAACACGTGAAGACAAAGTCAAATCCTCAGGCGTTCCCCAAAGCGAAAAGAGAAAAACCCAGACTTACGCTGGGGGCTGCGCGGCGGGCTGCGCTGGGGGCTGCTCATCGGAGCAGAGCTCGAGTCCGGCAGGCTCGGCTCCGGCACACCCTCTGTTGCCGCTGCCGCTGAACCTTCCGCGACCTCGGCCTCGGGCGCCTTGGCCTTCTTCGCTGCGCGATGGGCCAGGGTCCTGAAATCAGAACAGAAGACAGAGACCACAATGGAAAAAGGCAGCAAAGAAGTGATACCCGCCGGGATAGCTGTCCTTGGCGGCGGCCGGGTATGCTCGCGTGCGGGGATGCGCATCGGTTCCCTTGGACCAGAACAAGTAATACTTGTTCCAGAGTTCCTGCACGCCGAGCTTCGGCGGGAAGACGACGTGCCGCTTCCGGTAAGCGATGAGCTTGGCCGCTTGCTCGGATTTCTCCTTCTTGGATTTCTCCGCCTTTGCCTTGTCGGTCTTTGGGGCCATGGCGGACGCGGCGGGAGGAAGGGGACGAAGAGCTCGGCGGCGGCGGAGGTGTGGAGGCGGAGCGCAAGAAGGAATCTTTTGCAGGTGGAAGACGACGTAATGAGAGCGCAGGGAGGGGAACCGCGCCTGCTACCTCTGCTTTTATGGGGGAGTGGGGGGCGTTTCGCCCTTTCCATTAAGAGATCGTGGGCACGTCCCATCCCACGGCGCCGCAATCGACGCGTGCCGTTACCGTGGGGTGCGGCGGATATGGAAGTGGATTCGGCGCGCCGCGGGCCGCGGGTGCCCGTGCACTGTTTTGGGCCTGGCCCAACAGCGCTCGGCACCGTGTGTGGCCCAGGCCCGGGGGCTCCTGTCGGTGTACTAAGGTAGGGGTACCCCAGCACCCCAACTTGTGCACGGGCGGTTGCAGCTTCCCGCGGCAAGGTTTACTGCGTGCTCGCCGGAGACCTTCCTGCCCCCTATTAAACCATTCAAAAACAAAGTATACAAGACATAAGACCGAGACCCCGGCAAGAGGAGCTTGCCGGGAGGGCCGTACCAGGCTCAAGGCTGTTCCACTAACACAAGACCCTGGCAAGAGGAGCTTGTCAGGAAGACTAGAAGGCATCGCCTCGGCGCTATGCGCGCCCCGGCAAGGGGCCCGGGGAGCGGCAAGTTCCCGGGCCCGGCAAGATCAAGGCCCCGGCAAGGTACTTGCCGGGAAGGCTGCGCTGTGTGCCCGCGCTCCAGCTCATCGGCCCACGCGTCGCCCTGGGACCTATCCAGGGACGCGTGGCGGATGGCTGTGCAGCCTGGGGTACACGGTGGCACTCCACGGCGATGAATCCGTCGCCGTGGCAGACGGAGACGCTAAGGCGGGAGCTTTTGGGGTCGACGGCGACGGGCATTAAATGCCCTTGTCCCCCACTGTTAAAGTAGGTATAGGCCACTGTTCGGTACTGTAGCTCTACTGTTCCCGCACTGTTACAACTACCACCTCTTTTACATTTTTACCCCTTTCTCCTACGTTGACACCTGTCGGTGACCCCTTGCACTATAAAAGGAGGCCCATGCACAACGTGGAGGGGGTTCGAAACCTAGATTACTCTCACGCACGGTGTAGCTGCTTCTTCAAGCTCCCGAGCACTCAACTCAATACACAACCAAGCAGGAGTAGGGTTTTACGCATCCGTGCGGCCCGAACCTGGGTAAAACTGCCCGCGTGTTTGCCTCGATCTGCTCTTTGTGCTCCCTCCGCCCTCGTACCGCACAGACAAGGGGCTCCGGTCCCATAGGTGCTCGTGGCGGACAGTTTCCCCCGACAATCTCTATTTAAAAATCGAGCTTTGGCACCTCTAAAAATCCCTGCTTCCCTCTGTGAAGGGCCTATCCGTTTACTTTTATGCAGAGTCATCATCCTCTTATCAAAGAGCACAAGTAGGAGAGAACCTCTGTCGTTGCATGTATTACTATTAATTTGCATTGAGTATGATCATGACTGGATCTCTTTTACCATGAATTACAATGTCTAGTGAGTCCTTGATCTTTAAAGGTGCTCTGCATTTATGTGTTGCGGTCTCAGAAAGGAAGTTTTTCTTTATCACTTTCAGTTTATCAACTGAATTGCTTGAGGACAAGCAAAGGTTTAAGCTTGGGGAGTTGATACGTCTCCAACGTATCTACTTTTCCAAACCCTTTTGCCCTTGTTATGGACTCTAACTTGCATAATTTGAATGGAACTAACCCGGACTGACGTTGTTTTCAGCAGAATTGCTATGGTGTTGTTTTTGTGCAGAAATAAAAATTTCTCGGATTGACCTGAAACTCCACGGAGACTTATTTTGGAAAATAAAAAAAATATCTGCAAGAAGATCCATACTAGGGGGCCCACACCATGTCCACGAGGGTGGGGGGCGCGCCCCCTGCCCAGGGCGCGCCCTCCTGCCTCGTGGGCCCCTGGTGCTCCACCGACGTATCCCCAGATCCTATATATTCAGTTTCGGGGAGAAAAAAATCAAGGAGAAAGAATTATCGCATTTCACGAGACGGAGCCGCCGCCAAGCCCTAATCTCTCCCGGGAGGGCTGATCTGGAGTCCGTTCGGGGCTCCAGAGAGTGGAGATCGTCGCCATCATCATCATCAACCTTCCTCCATCACCAATTCCATGATGCTCACTACACTGCGTGAGTAATTCCATCATAGGCTTGCTAGACAGTGATGGGTTGGATGGGATCTATCATGTAATCGAGTTAGTTTTGTTAGGGTTTGATCCCTAGTATCCACTATGTTCTGAGATTGATGTTCCTATGACTTTGCTATGCTTAATGCTTGTCACTAGGGCACGAGTGCCATGATTTCAGATCTGAACCTATTATGTTTTCATGAATATATGTGTGTTCTTGATCCTATCTTGCAAGTCTATAGTCACCTGCTATGTGTTATGATCCGGCAACCCCGAAGTGACAATAATCAGGACCATTCCTGGTGGTGACCATAGTTTGAGGAGTTCATGTATTCACTATGTGTTAATGCTTTGGTCCGGTACTCTATTAAAACGAGACCTTAATATCCCTTAGTTTCCAGTAGGACCCCGCTGCCACGGGAGGGTAGGAAAAAAGATGTCATGCAAGTTCTTTTCCATAAGCACGTATGACTATATTCGGAATACATGCCTACATTGCATTGATGAACTGGAGCTAGTTCTGTGTCACCCTAGGTTATTACTTCTACATGATGAATTGCATCCGACATAATTTCCCATCACCGATCTAATGCCTACGAGCTTTTCCTATATTGTTTGTTGCTTATTTACTTTTCCGTTGCTACTATTACAAAAACTACAAAAAACACTATCGTTACTTTTATTGCCGCTACCGCCACTATCATATTACTTTGCTACTAAACTATCTTGCTGCAGATACTAAGTTTCCAGGTGTGGTTGAATTGACAACTCAGCTGCTAATACGTAAGAGTATTCTTTGGCTCCCCTTGTGTCGAAACAATAAATTTGGGTTGAATACTTTACCCTCGAAAACTGGTGCGATCACCTACACTTGTGGGTTATCAGCTTGCATGGCGAGCAGGTGATGCTGGCAGGCGTGGGGCGGAGCAGATTCGGAAGGGCGAGGCCCTGGGGGCGCCGGCGGGAGGCGACGGTAGATTGTGGCGCGGCGGCGGGAGGAGCGCGGCGGCGCTAGAGCACAGGGAGCGGGGCGCTAGGGAGCAGGCTCGGTCGGGCGACTGCGGGCCTCAGCGGCGGAGGCGCGGGCCCGAGCGGGCCTGGCTTGGGCCTGGGAGGCCACGGTGGGAGCGGGGCATGGACGGCGAGGTGGCACGATCCCGTTGGCTGGAGGGGCGCCGCAGGTGGCGGCTCGGCCAGTGGGCCGGCGACACATGGAGAGCGTGGGTCGTCTGTGCCAGATGGCTGGCGGCAGCGCCAAGTGGAGGAGGGAGGTGGCGGCGCTAGATCCGTGGAGGAAGGATTATGGGGCTATGGATGCCAATTTTGGCAGGGGGGAGGAGTTTAAATAGGGAAGGGGGCTAGGGTTTAGGTTTAGGGGGGTTTCGGAGCCTCCGATCACGATCTGACGGATCCGATCGTGAGGGGGGTTAGGTAGGCCTAATGGGCTGTGTAGAGGGGTGAGTGGGCTGAGAAGAGAGAGAGAGATGGCAGCCCAGCAGTGGGTTTCTGGATACCGAACATGTCTGCCATTTTATCCGGCGATAGTGCCGCTATAGTTTAACGGTTGGGCTATCGAAAGGACTCTGAATGCGACGAAATTTGGCTGGCGATCTGTCCGCACTATAATAAGACCACACGCCAAGTTTCAACCTATTCCGAGAACATTTTTCGGTCACAAAAAGATAAATATTCGGAGGTGCCGCGGGCGCGTGCAAGTGTGTCTAGGCTCAGAACGGACAACAAAGGGAACGGGGGATTAGGTAACTGCAAATGGATGCAAGTTTTGAAAAACATGTTGATGACATGCACATGACAACATGGCAAAATGCAACACGCAAGCAGATGACATGGCAACGCCAACGAATAACTGGAAGACAACTGGCGCATCGGTCTCAGGGCGTCACAATCTTAGTCTTTGGATCCTTCAGATTCTTCATAGTGGTAATATGATAATAATCCCAAGTGACTCAACAAATATAGTTATGCTCCTCGGCAACGGCGCCAGAAAAAGGTCATGATAACCCACAAGTATAGGGGATCGCAACAGTTTTCGAGGTAGAGTATTCAACCCAAATTAGATTCGACACAAGGGGAGCCAAAGAATATTTGAAGGTATTAGCAGCTGAGTTGTCAATTCAACCACACCTGGAGATTAATTATCTGCAGCAAGTGATCAGTAGCAAAGTAGTTCGATAGTTTTGATAGTAGTGACAACAACAATAGTAACGGTAACAGTGATAGCAGTAGTTTTGTAGAAAGTGTAACCATGATGATAGCAATAGTAATGCAGCAAGATCAATATGTAAAGAATCGTAGGCATTCGATTGGTGACTTGTTGGAAGATATTCATCATGTGTCAGTTAGAACCTAGGGCGACAATGCACTAGCTCCAGTTCATCGATATAATGTAGGCATGTATTCTGTAAATAGTCATACATGATTTATTAAAAGAACTTGCATGACATCTTTTGTCCTACCCTCCCCTGGCAGCGGGGTCCATATTGGAAACTAAGGGATATTAAGGCCTCCTTTTAGTAGAGAACCAGAACAAAGCATTAACGCATAGTGAATACATGAACTCCTCAAACTACAGTCATCACCGGGAGTGGTTCCGGTTATTGTCATTCCGTGGTTGCCGGATCATAACACGTAGTAGGTGACTATAACATGCAAGATCGGATCTAAAACATGGATATAAAGATGAATTCATAAACGCTTCGGATCTGAGTTCATGGCACCCGGGTCCAAAGTGACAAGCATTAAGCATAGCAAAGTCATAGCAACATCAATCTAATAACATAGTGGATACTAGGGATCGGGCCCTAACAAAACTAACTCGATTACATGATGAATCTCGTCCAACTCCTCACTGACCAGCGAGCCTACGAAGGAATTACTCACTCCCGGTGGGGAGCATCATGGAATTGGCGATGGATAAGGGTTGGCGATGACGAAGAATGAAGATCCCTCTCTCCGGAGCCCCAAACGTACTCCAGATTTGGCCTCCCGAGGAAGAATAGGATGTGACGGCGGCTTGGTCTCGTGGATCGCGATAATTCTTTCTCCTTGATTTTTTTCTCCAAAATAGGAATTTATAGGGTCAGGGATATCGTCTGCGGGGCCACCAGGTGGGTACAACCCACCTGGGCGCGCCAGGGGAGGGGGTATGCCCTGGTGGGTTATGCCCACCCAGGGGCCCCTCTCTGGTGGGTCTTGGCTCCAGTATTTTTCTTTTATTGTATAAAAAATTCCCGAAAAGTTTCGTTTCATTCCGAGAACTTTTATTTCTTCACAAAAACAACACCATGGTAGTTTTGCTGAAAACAGCATCAGTCCGGGGTTAGTTTCATTCAAATCATGAAAATTATAGTCCAAAACAAGAGGAAAAGCATGAAAAAAAGTAGATACGTTGGAGACATATCAGTAACATGAAAATTTCTACAACCATATTTTCCTCTCTCATAATAATTACCTATAGGATCATACTCAAATTAAACAAAATAGATATCCTAGAAAATATTCTTTGCATGATCCACATGCATAAGAGTCTTATTATCTTCCAAGATAGTGGGATTAACATCAAACATATTCATCATGAGGCTTAAATAAATTTTCAAGATCGCAAGAAGAATCACCCCAATCATGATCATTGCAATAAGTAGAGGACATATCAAAATTAGTATCCCCAAGCTTGGGATTTTGCATATTATTAGCATAATTGTCACTAGGAGAATTTATCCTAACACTATTGCAAGCATGCTTTTCATTCAAGAAGCTATCGCTAATCACTTCATAAATTTCTTCTTTTAGCACTTCATCACAATTTTCAGAATCATGAATCTTAAGCAAAACTTCATAAAGATAATCTAGTGCACTCAACTAACTAGCAATTGGTTCATCATAATTGGATCTTTTAAAAAGAATAAAGTTGATGAGGATCCATAAACACTTCCCTTCTGATTTCAATAAACACCCAATTATACCAAACAACCAAATAAAGTAACCAAGTAAGACATAAGGGCAAACAGAAACATATCTGACAAGAAAACGGCGAATGAAAAAGAGGGCGAATAAAAACGACAAAATTTTGTGAAGTGGGGGAGATAAAAATGAGAGGGAAATGGAAAATATTGTAAATTGTAAGGATATGAGATTTGTGATTAGGAACCTGATAGATGTTGGTGATGTCTCCCCGGCAACAGCGCTAGAAATTCCTTTTGATTCCTTGTTGAACTACGTCGGTATTTCCCCAAAGAGGAAGGGATGATGCAGCACAACAATGGTAGGTATTTCCCTCAGTGATGGGACCAAGGTTATCGAACCAGTAGGAGAACCACGCAACACTATGTGAACAGCACCTGCACACAAATAACAAATACTGTCAACCCGACATATTAAAGGGGTTGTCAACCCGTTTCGGGCAACGGCGCCAAAAATTGGCAAACGGACGTGAAAAAGTTGTAATCAGTTGATAGATCGAACCCAAATAAAATAAAGTGCAGCAAGGTATTTTTGTATTTTTGGTTTAATAGATCTGGAAATAAAATAAAATAGATTGCGAAGGCTAATATATTAAAGAAGAGACCTGGGGGCCATAGGTTTCACTTGTGGCTTCTCTCGAGAAAAATAGCAAACAATGGGTAAACATATTAATGTTGGGCAATTAATAGAACTTCAAATAATCATGGCGATGGCAATGATCATTATATAGGCATCACGACCAAGATTACTAGGCTGACTCCTGACTGCATCTACTACTATTACTCCACACATCGACTGCTATCCAGCATGCATCTAGTGTATTAAGTTCAGGGAAAAACATAGTATTGCAATAAGAACGATGACATGATGTAAGCAGGATCTATTTATGTAGAAATAGACACCATCTTGTTATCCTTAATAGAAACGATACATACATGTCGGTTCCCCTTCTATCACTAGGATCAAGCACCGTGTCACTGGATAACCACGACCACCTATGGGACGGAGGTCCCTTTTGGTTTGTTAAGGGGACGGGCACGTTGCACAAAGAGCGGCGAAGCGTGGAGCAGCGCGTCGGGAATCACACAGGCAGTTTTTACCCAGGTTCAGGCCGTCGCGAGGCGTAAAACCCTACTCCTGCTTTGGTGGATTGATGGTGGAAAGGTAGAAAAAGGACGCACCACTCTTGCCCGACAAGGTCGCCTTGGGGTGAGAATGGTCATGCGTATGAGTGTGTATGGGTTCGAATGGCCGAATCCTCTCTACGGTTGCCATGGGCCTCCTTTAATAGGTGAAGGGGTCACCATAGTGGCAAATTAGTCTTTCCAAGCTGATTAGATAGCAAACAGTGCTATCATACCCAACTCTGCAGCTGATAGAGTGCATTAAATGCACCGCTTAGTGTCACATCATAGCTCGTTTGGCAAGCCTTGTCAGGCTTATCTTGCCAGCTGCGTTCCTATTTGCTTGACACGTCTCTCGACGGGTGTTGTTTGGTGGTTCTTTTGGTAGGAAATGGCTGCCATGTAGCAAGAGGTGGCCACTAAGCCACCTTGGAGCTTGACACCGCCATGATTAGCAATGGGCGTCGCTGTGAGGTGGACTTTTACCTCCGCGTGCCCGGCAAGCCTGCCTGGGCGATCTTGGTGGCTTGCTGTCGGGAGAATCCGGCTCCTCGTCAAGCTCGCATGCCCGGCAAGGATGGTTCTCCTTTTGGTGGTGCCTTGCATATTGGTTGTCTTGATCTCCCTCACCAGCCCCCTGATTCCTCAAGGAGTTGTTCTCTTCGTGTATTGATCTGGTGCTTGGTGCTGTAAAGTTGCCCTTGAGCCTGTGCACAGTTTGGGGCAACCGACCCAGGGTCGGTTGCTCTGACAGAAGCCCCCAAGCCTGGCACGGTCACGCCGCTGGGCATTGCTGGGATAGGCTCTAACAAGTGCACAAGCAAGGGTGAGGCCTTCCTTTGCTTCTTCATTAACTTGAGCTTGGGCCGTTTTCCTCTTCCTTGCGTGTTGCGTAACGCCAATGCTGGTCGAGGAATAACACGCCATTATCTAAGGAGCAACCCGGCCCCCACGTTCATGGGGTGGTAACGTCTCCTTCATCGTCCTTCCCGGCTTAAGTGCTTCTGCCACGTGTCCTGCATGCATCGCGCAGGGTTGATGGCGCCAGCGGACGGTGCAGAAATGAGTGTCACAGCAGAAAGCCAGGTGCCGTGGATTGGTGCAGAGGGGTGGCCCTGAGCAGTTACGGATGGGAAGGAGGCCGGGTTGGTTGAGTGTGGAGGCTATTATTGCGGAAGGATTCCGCACCTCCCCCGCCTTTCCTGCCTATAAAATGGGGCATGAGGCGGGGGAGGTTCTTCCATATCTTCCACTCCTTCTTATATTTGCAACAGTCTTTTCATATCATGGCGAGGGGCGGAGGCTCCGCCCTGCTCCAGCAGCGACGAGAACGTCTGCTTGACAGCGCCTCCCTCCTTCTGGTGATGTGGGGGCGGAACCCGCTGGGAGAGGAGGCGGGAGGGGGCGAGGCCGTGGTCCTTGTGGTACTCGGGGTACAGTGGGACACGGCGGCGCTCAAGTCCCGCCCCCGCCAATCGACCTACCTCCGATGGAAGGCCACGTCGGAGACCAACCATTGGAATTTGTTATTAGGTTGTACAAGCCCCCTCGGGGCCGCCTCCATCTTCCTACTCCATTTGCCTGGGTGATGGAGCTCAAGCAGTCGTGGTCACTAAGGATACACATGAGGGGCTGTGGGAATGGTAGTATATGGGTGGACGTAGACTTCCCTTCCCCTCATGTCATGTACTTATACCGAGGCTGGAAGACCTTCACTCGTGCCCACAGCTTGATGGTGGGGCACGCCCTCCATTTTAAATTAGTGGAGGACGGTCTCCTTTCCATCAAGGTGATTGGGAGTGCGGGTACTCGCTTAGGGTGCTGTGTGGAGAGCTCAACTGACGACGAAAGCTCCTCCTAGAGCGACATCGATGAGGAGGACAGTGACAGCGATGACGACGGCGTCGGCCAGGAGGCCGACGAATCTGACTCTGGCTGAGAGCTAGTCACACAGTCACCATTAGGGCTTGGCACCACCATCTGCACCTGCACTCCTTTTTCCCAGCAAGGAAGTTTTGCCGGGAAGTTAAAGGCAGGGGTAGGTGCGGTGCCTCTCTCTTAACTCCTCCTGCATCCCCTCCAGCTGGACCTCGACAGGCTTCCTCGCGGGCTGCAGATCCACTAGCTTCGCCATGTCCTACTGGCCTTGGTGGTGGCGCCTGGCGGGCTGCCTCCGCCGACCTCTTCGCCATCACCTTTGGATGCGCCTTCTGGCCCCTGGCCGGGCTACCTCTCCTGGAGCCCAACGGGGATAGGCTGGGCTTCTGTTTGGCCATGCTTTTCGTCTTCTTCACCTCTCGCCATAGTGCCTAGGAGGAGAGGAATGACAAAAGGCATAAAGGGGCACTTATCTTTTTTCAATCCTAAACTGTAGGATGTTGGCAAATTTTAGCTCAAATAAATGTGATTCCCAATATCCAACTAAAGTTCTGTAAGATTTGTACTTGTTGATCAACATATTAATGGAAAAGATAAACCTTGTCGTGGACTCATGCACGTTTTACGATCACGCAGAGGTGGAATGCCTTTTTACGTCCAAGTAAACAAGTTTTCCTAGTAAGCTACCTTGCCAGTACCCTAAGATTTGCTGCCAGGGATTAATCCTATCAGGGCATAAACCATAGGGAGGGACCAACCCCCCTCCAACCCTTTCTCACCAAAGGCCACCATGACCATCCTAACCGAAGCATCGTTCGAGCCAAAGAATGGGAGCACCTAAGTCTCGAAAAGGCACGGAGGTCTCCTCATGCACAAGTACTTACAGAACAGGTATGGATAATGGAAAGAACTTATCTGTCTGGCTTGCCGAAGATTGCAAGATTGGCTTCTCTTTTCATCTCCTCTTGGGGGAACCATGTCCATGGCAAGAACCTGTGGTTTATGCAGATGAAATGTTGCCAAATGCAATCTAATCTATATGAGTACACAATGTTCATAATATGCTTATGCATGCATGAAATCTTATTGCCCCCCCTCTACAGAGCTTCGATCTTTTATCTGTTTCTCAGGGTTTGGGCCTGGCTTTGTACAAGGGGTTACATGCAACTGAGGCAAGGAATGTACAAAAGGGTGGCTGTCGGGTAGGGCCCGACAGTCGCGCCTTACGGGTAGTACTTGCGGAGATTCTCAATATTTCATTAGTTTTGCAATTGAATGCCATCACCTGTCTCTAGACGGACTGCGCCAGGTCTGGTGACTCGTACAACCCTGTAAGGGCCTTCCCACTTTGGCGCTAGCTTGTTTGTACCCTTGGCTGACTGAACGTGCCGAAGGACAAGCTCGCATTCCTCAAAACACTGGGCACGAACCCTGCAGCTATGATAGCGATGCAGGGCTAGCTGATAGCATGCAGCACGCGTAGCGGCCCGGAGATGGTTCTCCTCGAGTAGCACAGCATCGTCACGCCGATGCTGATTTTGCACTACTTCATCGTAGGCAAGCACTTGAGGAGACTCATAAATGAGTTCCGTGGGGATAACTGCTTCTGCCCCATAGACTAGGGAGAAGGGAGTCTGCCTGGTAGCTCGATTTGGTGTCGTTCTGAGGAACCAGAGTACTAACGGGAGCTCATCAATCCATCGCCTGCCACACTTATGTAGCTTATCAAAAGTTCTTGTCTTGAGACCTCGCAGCACTTCGGCGTTTGCCCGCTCAGCTTGTCCATTGCTTTTGGGATGTGCAACAGAAGAAAATGAGATCTTGCTACCGAGGCATGAACATATTCCATGAAAGCTCAACTCGTGAATTGGGTGCCGTTGTCGATGATGATCCGTGATGGGACCCTGAAGCGACACACCAATCCTTTCAAGAACTTGGTAGCTGACTGAGTAGTCGCCTTTCTCACGGCATCTACTTCCGGCCACTTTGTAAACTTGTGATGGCAACGAACAAGAATTCAAAGCCCCCGGCAGCTCAGGGGAAAGGGCCGAGGATATTGAGCCCCCAGACCGAAAACGGCCATGAAAAAGGGATTGCCTGAAGAGCTTGGGCGGGTAGATGGATGTTCTTGGAATGGAACTGACAGGCATCACATTTCATGACGAGCTCGACCGCATCTTGGAGGGTTGTGGGCCAATAGAATCTTTGCCGGAATGCTTTCCCAACTAATGCCCTTGATCCAATGTGCGAGCCGCACATGCCTTTGTGAATCTCTACCAGCAGTTCCTTTCCTTCTTCCTGGCAAATGCATTTCAATTTCACACCGTTGGGCATCCTTCTGTACAGAGTTTCATTGACAAACTAGTACATACTGGACCTCCGAGCTACTCTTTCAGCCTCATCTTGCTCTTTGGGAAGTTCTCCTGTTTGGAGGAAATGGAAAATGTGCCTTGCCCAAGTTGAAGCCTGGGGCTCTGCAATAAGGACTAACGGCACCTCCGCATTCACGGGGGTGCACTCTTTGACTGCGGGGACCGGGGGTCCGGCAGGAGGATGCGGCCCGGCAAGCAAATTGGAGTTGTTTCCGGCAGGGTTCCTGCCAGGTGCCCCGGAGAGCTCGACGGGCAGAGGCTTACGGGAGTCCAATTTCCTCCTCTTTCTGGCCATCGTTGCTGGGGATACGGATGGCTGAGTAAAGTGGAGAACAAAAGTTCCTGGTCCCACATGAAGCTTTTGCGCATCACATTTTGATAGATGATCAGCAATGTTGTTTTCTACACGGGGTACGTGCCCTATTTCCAATCCATCAAAATGCTCCTCCAATCTTCTCACTTCCTGGACGTACGCCTCCATCAATGGGCTTTGATAATCTTTATTGACTTGCCTCACCACCAACTCTGAATCTTCTCGGATGATTAGCTTCTTGATTCCCAGTTTGGTGTCAATTCTGAGCCTAGCAAGGAGCCCTTCATACTCTGTTGTATTGTTGGTAGCCTCCTCCAGTGGAAAGTGCATCTAGATGACGTACTTCAAGTGCACCCTAGTGGGGGCAATGAGAAGCATGCCGTCCCCTGCGCCTTACAAGGAGAAGGCACCATCAAAATACATGATCCATTCTTGGGGTGATTCCTTGCCGGGGATATATGTCTCCGGCTTTTCCTCATCAGGGGTTGGCGTCCATTCTGCAATAAACTCGGCCAATGCCCTGCTCTGAATTGTGGATGTTCTCTCAAACTTCAAACCAAAGCTAGATAACTCCAAAGCCCACTCCACTATCCTACTGGTAGTCTCTGGGTTCCAGAGTATCTTTGCAACGGGAAGCGTGTGACAACCATTATCTCATGAGCTTGGAAGTAGTGGCGCAGTTTCCTTGAGGCCATGATATCCCAAAAATCAATTTGTGCATGCCAGAGTACCTGGATCTAGCCCCCTCCAACAGAGAGCTAACGAAGTACACTAGGCGCTGCACCACTTTCTTCCTTGCCATATCCTTGGGGTTGCCATTGTGCTACCGCGCTCATCCTTATCCTGATCCAGAACTGACTCTGCCGGGCGGTGATCATCCTTATCCCCGGAAGGAACAACAGCTGAGGTTGTGATAGAGGCAAAGGTGTCCCGTCTTTCGATGAAATGGTGGCTATCATTTTGGAGGAAGTCGCGCCTTAGGAATCGCTAAACCAACTCCGAGAGGTTATTGACCACGCCAGAGCACGATCAACCTGACCACGAAGGTCTGTTTCCTGCAGGCAAACGAAGAACAAGCAAGAAACTGAGATTGCAATCTGGATATTGCGAATTCAAGAGGAAAGCTTTATTGATCAAGTGGGGTTCTGTGATGTCTTTGTCTGGTTATTGAACGCAAACGAAGTACGCGAAGTTGCAGCTATGGCGAACTTTAATCTAAACAAAACCCAAATTCTAAACGATGCCCTAAGGGCTGTATATATGGGGGGAAGAGGGGGGAATTTCGTGGCCCTTGGTGGAGGGGTCCGAAACCAACCCTAACTCTTGTTTCCCCACACATACAGACTCTGAAAACAGCCTATACTCAAGTATTTCGAAATTACATGGGCCTGGCCCAATAATAAGGTGACGCAGCACCTATAATAGCCTCTGGACGAAATTTATGAAGTGGCATCTTGTATATTTCGTCCAAGACTTCTCGCACTCATTATAATGGCTTCAAAGTCCTGAAATCATCACTTGTAACTCCATTCTTGTTCCCCTTGCGCATGCCATCATCTCCATGCTTGATCTTGCTCCAATGTTCATCCTTCTTGTCCAAGCCAGGCCCTTCATTTGTAAGCAAGACAAATGTATCCAATTTAGGCAGCATCATATTCACATGAACATTAGAATCATTACCAAGAAACGAAAGTACCTGGTAATTTAATTGGCGTGCGCGAGCTCTAGTAATTGGTCCTATATATGTGTCAGTTGGAGCTGTGGGTGTAACCTTGTTAGTGATGTCCTCATCAGGTTATTGCCTCCTCTACTTCCTGCTGCACTACCAAGGCTGCAATAACCACTTTATTAGTTGCCGCTGGATATAGTAGCAACGACTATTGTGTCTTGGGCACAACCAAGGTAGGCACACATGACAAGTGGGTCTTCAACTCTTGTAGTGCTAAATCTTCTTTCGGGGTCCACTTTACGGGTCCTACCTTCTTCAAGATCTTAAAGAACGGCAGGGCACGCTCGGCAGACTTGGATATAAATCTGCTCAGTGCGGCAACACATCTAGTTAAACGCCTGACATCCTTTAGTGTCATTGATGCCTGGATCAGCTCGATAGCTTCCATACCATGCTGGGATACGAAGAAACCAAGCAGCTTGCCGTAGGGAACACCAAACACGCACTTCTCCGAGTTTAGCTTCAAGTTGATCTTGCGCAAATTGGCAAATGTTTCATCTAAATCTTGGATGAGGATTGACATGTCCTTACTTTTAACCCCAATGTCATCCATATATGGTTCAATATTCCTATGCAGCTGTCGCTCGATACCAATCTGGATAGCTCTTGCGAAGGTAGACCCGGCACTCTTTAACCTGAAAGGTATACACACAAAGCAGTAAGTACCACATGGGGTGATGAATGAGGTCTTCTCTTCATCTTCTTCGGACATGAAGATCTGATGATATCCAGAATATGCGTCCAAAAAAGAGAACAGATCATGACCTGAGGTGGGGTCCACTATCTGGTCGATGCATGGCAAGGGAAATGGATCCTTCAGGCAGGCCTTGTACAGATCAGTGAAATCTATGCACAACCTCCACTTTCCATTGGGCTTGCGCACAACCACCAGATTTGCCAACCAGGTTCGGTGTAGTACTCCTCTGACCAGACTTTAATTCCATAACTTTGTTTACTAGTTTCTGAAGTACATTCATCCATTAATTATGCTATATAAGCATCTACTTCATGGATTCATTGCTTGTAAAACAAAACAAAAAAGAATAATTCAAACATCAAAGTAATGCTAATCTTCAAAATGTCTCTGCCCTTGCAGGCCCAAGCGCCTCAACGAGATGCTGAAGCATGAGATGTTGTTCACATTTCCCGGTTTCAGCATTGAAAGTGACAAAGAGACGCTAAAGATGTATAGTTTGGAGATCAACCCCAACAGGTTCATCGACATTCAGCGCATCTGGAGAGTTCCGTACACCGGAAAAGAGTACGAATCGTTGACTGATGTTGCAGCCAGCGTCATCCACCCATTCTACAAAGGCATGAAGAATAACATCGACACACAGGATGACCACAAACTATGGGGGATCATCCCGCTGCCAAACAACCTCATCGAGTACGCAGGAGTAGATGCGTACGCCACGTACAAGCCATGGAACATGATCGACAACATCACAAATGGTTGGGAGATTTCGAAAGCATAGGATGCTGACCCCGACTACGACCGCCCCTTTTAGGGATGAAGATACATCAAAGCCTGCCTTCGTTTTGCTTCCACTTGTGCTTGCCTTTTATCTTGTTGTTTCAAAATCATAGTTTGCTCTTGTTGGGTTGAACCAGTATGATTATGCCGTGTTTGCCTTTTATCTTGTTGTTTCAAAATCGTAGTTTTCTCTTGTTGGGTTGAAACAATATGATTATGTCGTGCTTGTCTGGTTGAACAACTTTACTTATGTCAACAAGTACATTGTTTTGCTTATCTCATTATATAAGTTTGGTAGCTTCGTATTTTGTTAATCCATCATTTCAAATTCAAGGTAGCTTCTGAATGGAACTTTGTGGCTACTCTTCAATACTAGTTATGAAGCAACTAATCACACAACGATGTTCCATGTGTAGTTTCGATTCAGTATTGTATAGAAAACATTTACGTTGAAAACAATTAGTACAATTTGAGTTGTTGAACAACACTTCAAAAGTTGAAGCAGAAATTGTTAGTACTTCATGTATTGTTCTAGGTTCATATGTAGGTGCTAGAAAATTAACAAGTACTATAATAGGAAAAGTTAAGAATCATCAACACACACTTATGTTGGTCACTTGCAGACTAGGAATGACAGTACTAGTACACTTGATCGAACAGTACATACTTACTACAATAAAAATTACAAAGAAGCATAAGTTTGTAACCCCCCCAAAAAATGTCAGACTAAGAACATAAGTGCTACTATGAATGGACTATCAGTACAACTTAGTCTATACGCAAGGACCATAGTGCTGAAAATGATACCAGAAGACCCTTGAGAATAATCACAAAAACAAACACAAAAAGAAGGCAAAAAACTCAAATGAAAAAATAACACTTTCACAAAACTCACAAGAACTAGAACAAAAAGTATCAGTCCAAGTTACTGGTGGAGTCAAGTACTAGATTCAAACCAAATAAAGACTAAAAATTGACCGCCCAATGACAGGAAGGCCCTGACGCTGCTAGATACTTGAACTCGAGCCCACGGCGGAACCGTCGGCAAATCCCTAGTAATCCGCAAAACGCAGGGCCAGCCGACAAGGACCCACAGGTCATGAGATAGAGCGAGCGCCGTGTATAAGCGGTCAGGTAAGTATTCAGAGGAGTTCGACCAGTAGGACTCGCCCGCGCTTATAAACACGTCGAGAGCCTTCTCCCATAGCGAGGTGGGACTAAACCCAGAGCACACACACATCCAGCAGTCCCCAAAATCGCCCGCGCGGGCCATTTGGGCCGGAAAACGGCCCAATAGCCTCCATCGTCTACAAACACCCCACCACTAAGGCCAGTTAAACAAAGCAGAGTGCGGGGCAAAGAAATTATAAAGTACAAATAAAATGTTCGAAAACTGAAAATATAAAAGTTCAAATACTACTTCACAAGCAATAATTTTAAATACAAAAAATAAAAATAACAATAATTTTAGCTCTGCACCACAGATGATAAAAAAGGAAAAAATATGATACTAAAACAAGAAAACTCTAAAAAGAAGAGAACTTAATAGCCTATCTATTAAATGTACATAATTTAAAACACCGAATTAAATATACTTGGAAGTTCAACTACTATAATGCAATAAGTTCAAATAGATATCGTTTGTCAATTCTACTAAATTTCCTATTTATATAATATCGGACAAGTTCAACTACTAAAATGCGAGAAGTTCAAATAGATATTGTTCGTTAATTCTGTTAAATTTCCTATTTATATAAAATCAGACAAGTTCAACTACAAAATGCAAGCTGTTCACATAGATATCGTTTGTCAATTCTGCTAAATTTGCTATTTATATAAAATCTGTCCACACCTTAATGAACGATTTCGTCGTAAATAATCTCAATCCCCCCCCCCCAAAACTCAGTTCAAACATACATATGACATTAGTACTAAAAATGCAGGAACAGTCAGGCCACTCACACCATTGTGACACCAAATTTTATAACCGTACGCTATATGAAATTACAATTCAGTTCACACAGCACTAAACCATAAGCGCACTAACAAGATAATACAAAAACTAGAAAGGCCTAACTTAGGTTAGGACATATGCAAATAAAATAAGTCCCAGTTTTGAGCAACAACTCCCAAGGCACTGAAAAATGTTTTGAGATCAACTAGTGTATAAGACTTCAGTGGAAAAAAAGACGTAACCTACACACGGAAAAACATCACAAAGCATACGTCACTTAAACAGTGCAAAATGCCATCATCACCACCCCTGAGACATGCAAGTGGGATAAGAAGCTGGTAAGTACAACTTGACAAGACGGATCAGTGGGAGTTGGTTTCTCCAGGCCACCACCCGCGCCACCCAGTGGGCGGTTGCCACAAGGGACTGCAAACGATGACCCCACGACCACTACACCCATGTCCCTGACGAACCGCCTCCCACACGTCCCCGTCCGCTCAAAGGAAATAACCCATTGTCTTCCCTCTCTGCCTCATTCCCAAAACCACCATTGCCGCTTCCATCTCCATTGCAGGCAAACCAGAAACTTCTCTCACCCAAGCCCACAGTCGTCGGAGGAGGGCGATGGCGGATGAACCGTCCCCCAAGCATCATCATGACGAGACGTTCGACAAGAGCAGCAACCTCGACGACATTCACGTCCCCGGCGAGAAGCGCGAGTACACCAAAACACTGAAAGTGGTTGAGCTCCACGGGAAGGAGACGCTGGAGATCGTCTGCACCAGCGAACCACACAAGGCCGACGAGGTGATGAGCAGGCTCAGGATGAAGGGCGACAGTTTGCGTGCCGAAAAATAATATGCACGGTTTTTTGTTCTAAGGACGATGTCAACACTCCATCGGCCATTTGTATTTCTCAGGGCGACAATTATGTATCGGCCATGTTTGTTCTAAGGGCGATAATCGTATATTGGCCATTGCCTACTTAGGCTTCTTGCCACACACTCGGGTGGTATTTCTTTAAGTACTTGCCATTGAGAGCTCGAGGTAACAATGTCCCTTGTACGGATTCCACTAAATATGAGTTTCTAGGAACTATTCTTTTAATCCTAAAAGGACCTTCCCAACTTGGAGACCAATTCCCGAATTTTCTATCTCTTGAACCAATCGGCATAATCACTTTCCACACGAGATCACCAAGTTGAAAATTCTTCAACTTAACTTTCTTATTGTAAGCACTTGCCACCCTCAACTTGTCTCTTTCTATTGCCTTTAAAGCAACCAAACGTTTATCGGCAACCTCATCAATATTGTCCATCAGCAAGTTATAAAAATCTATTGCCGATAATCATTCTGTTTGGCTATTCTCAAAGCATTCAAATTTACCTCCACTGGTAAAACAACCTCTTGACCATATATTAGGTCATATGGAGTCACTTTCGTAGCACCATGCGTTGAGATTTATGTGCCCACAAAGCTTCAGATAACAACTCATGCCATCTCCTTGGATTATCCTCAATCTTCTTCTTGATGAGTTTGATTAAAATTTTATTGCTAGACTCAGCTTGTCCATTAGCTTGGGCATAATACATAGAGGAATTGAGTAACTTTATGTTATAAGATTCGGAAAACTCTCTAACTTGGTGTGACATGAAAGATGAACCTTCATCTGTAGTTAACGTTTGAGGAATACCGAATCTATGAATAATGTGCTCGGTTATGAATTGAATTACCTCTGTATGTGTCATGTTCTTGAGAGGTATTCCTTCAAACCATTTAGTGAAATAATCGGTTGCCACTAATATGAACCGATGCCTCTTTGAGGAAGATGGATGTAGCTGCTAGAAAATTAACAAGTAGTACAATAGAAAAAGTTAAGAAGCATCAATACGCACTTATGTTGGTCACTTGCAGACTAGGAATGACAGTACTAGTACACTTGATCGAACAGTACATACTTACTACAATAAAAAGTACAAAGAAGTATAAGCTCGTAACCCCCCCCCCAAAATGTGAGACTAAGAACATAAGCGCTACTATGAATGGACTATCAGTACAACTTAGTCTATACGCAAGTACCATAGTGCTGAAAATGATACCATAAGACCCTTGAGAATAATCACAAAAACAAAAACAAAAGAAGGCAAAAAACTCAAATGAAAAAAATAACACTTTCACAAAACTCACAAGAACTAGAACAAAAAGTATCAGTCCATGTTACTGGTGGAGTCAAGTACTAGATTCAAACCAAATAAAGAGTAAAAATTGACCGCCCAAGGACAGGCAGGCCCTGACGCTGCTAGATACTTGAACTCTAGCCCACGGCGGAGCCGCCGGCAAATCCCTAGTAATCCGCACAACGCAGGGCCAGCCGACCAGGGCCGACAGGTCATGAGAGAGAGCGAGCGCCGTGTATAAACGGTCAGGTAAGTATTCAGAGGTGCTCGACCAGTAGGACTCGCCCGCGCTTATAAACATGTCGAGAGCCTCCTCCCTTAGCGAGGTGGGACTAAACCCAGAGCACACACACATCCAGCAGTCCCCAAAATCGCCCACGCGGGCCATTTGGGCCGGAAAACGGCCCAATAGCCTCCATCGTCTACAAACACCCCACCAATAAGGCCAGTTAAACAAAGCAGAGCGCGGGGCAAAGAAAGTATAAACTACAAATAAAATGTTCGAAAACTTAAAATATAAAAGTTCAAATACTAGTTCGCAAGCAAAAATTTTAAATACAAAGAATAAAAATAACAATAATTTTAGCTCTGCACCACGGATGATAAAAAAGGGAAAAATATGATACAAAAACAACGAAACACTAAAAAGCAGAGAACTTAATTGCCTATCTGTTAAATGTACATAATTTAATACGCCGAATTAAATATACTTGGAAGTTCAACTACTAAAATGCAAGAAGTTCAAATAGATATTGTTTGTCAATTCTGCTAAATTTTCTATTTATATAAAATCGGACAAGTTCAACTACTAAAATGCGAGAAGTTCAAATAGATATTGTTTGTTAATTCTTCTAAATTTCCTATTTATATAAAATCGGACAACTTCAACTACTAAAATGCAAGAATTTCAAATAGATATTGTTTTTCAATTCTGCTAAATTTCCTATTTATATAAAATCTGTCCACACCTCAATGAACGATTTCGTCGTAAATAATCTCAATCCCCCCCCCAAACTTAGTTCAAACATACATATGACATTAGTACTAAAAAAGCAGGAACAGTCAGGCCACTCACACCATTGTGAAACCAAATTTTATAACCGTACGCTGTATGAAATTACAATTTAGTTCACACAGCACTAACCCATAAGCGCACTAAAAAGATAATACAAAAACTATAAAGGCCTAACTTAGGTTAGGACAGATGAAAATAAGATAAGTCCCAGTTTAGAGCAACAACTCCCAAGGCACTGAAAAATGTTTTGAGATCAACTAGTGTAGAAGACTTCAGTTGAAAAAAAGACGTAACCTACACACGGAAAAACATCACAAAGCATACGTCACTTAAACAGTGCAAAATGCCATCATCACCACCCCTGAGACATGCAAGTGGGATAAGAAGCTGGTAAGTACACCTTGACAAGACGGATCAGTGCGACGGTAAAAACCCTTCAATTGGACGGTTGGTTTCTCCAGGCCACCACCCGCGCCACCCACTGGGCGATTGCCACAATGGACTGCAAACGACGACCCCACGACCACTACACCCATGTCCCCGACGAACCGCCTCCCACACATCCCCGTCCGCTCACTGGAAATAACCCATTGTCATCCATCTCTGCCCCATTCCCAGAACCACCATTGCCGCTTCCATCTCCATTGCAGGAAAACCAGAAACTTCTCTCACCCAAGCCCACAGTCGCCAGAGGAGGGCAATGGCAGATGAACCATCCGCCAAGCATCATCATGATGAGACGTCCGACAAGAGCAGCAACCTCGACGACGTTCGCGTCCCCGACGAGAAGCGCGAGTACACCAAACCACTGAAAGGGGTTGAGCTCCACCGGTAGGAGACGCTGGAAATCGTCTGCACCAGCGAAGCACACAAGGCTGACGAGGTGATGAGCATGCTCAGGATGAAGGGCGGCGGTTTGCATGCCGAAAAATAATATGCACGGTTTTTTGTTCTAAGGACGATGTCAACACTCCATCGGCCACATGTATTTCTCAGGGCGATAATTATGTATCGGCCATGTTTGTTCTAAGGGCGATAATCGTATATTGGCCATTGCCTACTTAGGCTTCTTGCCACACACTCGGGTGGCATTTCTTTAAGTACTTGCCATTGAGAGCTCGAGGTAACAATGTTCCTTGTACGGATTCCACCAAATATGAGTTTCTAGGAACTATTCTTTTAATCCTAAAAGGACCTTCCCAACTTGGAGACCACTTCACGATTTTTCTATCTCTGGAACCAATCGACAGAATCACTTTCCACACGAGATCACCAACTTGAAAATTCTTCAACTTAACATTCTTATTGTAAGCTCTTGCCACCCTCAACTTGTCTCTTTCTATTGCCTTTAAAGCAGCCAAACGTTTATCGGCAACCTCATAATATTGTCCATCAGCAAGTTTTAAAAATCTATTGCCGATAAATCATTCTGTTTGGCTATTCTCAAAGCATTCAAATTTACCTCCACTAGTAAAACAACCTCTTGACCATATACTAGCTCATATGGAGTCACTTTCATAGGACCATGCCTTGAGATTTATGTGCCCACAAAGCTTCAGATAACAACTCATGCCATCTCCTTGGATTATCCTCAATCTTCTTCGTGATGAGTTTGATGAAAATTTTATTGCTAGACTCAGCTTGTCTATTAGCTTGGGATAATACATAGAGGAATTGAGTAACTTTATGTTATAAGATTCGGCAAACTCTCTGACTTGGTGTGACATGAAAGATGAACCTTGATCTGTAGTTAACGTTTGAGGAATACCGAATCTATGAATAATGTGCTCGGTTATGAATTGAATTACCTCCGTATGTGTCATGTTCTTGAGAGGTATTGCCTCAGACCATTTAGTGAAATAATCGGTTGCCACAAATACGAACCTATGCCCCTTTGAGGAAGATGGATGAATTTGTCCAATAAAGTCTAAAGCCCATACTCTGAAAGGCCATGGCTTGATAATAGGATGTAACATAGCAGCAGGAGCTAATTGAATATCACCAAATTTTTGACAAACTTCACACCATTTCTAATATCTGAAGCAATCATTACTCATAGTCGGCTAATAAAACCCAGCACGTCGCAATAACCACTTCATCTTGGGAGCCGACTGATGAATGCCACTGTAATGCCCAGGATGGGACTATATCTCCTACGTGTCGAGGCACGACTTAGAGACATAACCCCATGCTGGAATGATCACAAGTTTGGTATCTTTGCACAACTCATGTAAAAGATGGGGATGGAAAACATAAAATAGTTGGCTTACACTCGCCACGTCACACAAATTCATTACATGTTTCAATCATCATACAAATGAACATCACAGCCCATCTAAGGGTAAAATCCAAATGACAAGATACCAAACATAATTTAAATCCACAGGTCGGATCGAATCCTAGTAGAAGTTCCACTACTGATCATCAGGATAACGAACATAGTAACGGCTACGCTCCTCGTCGTACTCCCAGTCTAGCTCGGTGCCATCACCAGGAAAGCTCACCATCGGACCTGCATCTGGTGTGGTGAAGTAACTGTGAGCCACAGAGGACTCAACAATCCCGTTCCCGGGTAACACGACTATTTAAGCCTTGGGTGTGGAACAAGGCTGAAGAAAGAATAAGAATAAGTGGTTGCAGCAGCACTAGCACTAGCTTATGTAAAGAGAGCGAGAACAGAAGGCGCCTCGGTCGAGAGATGATCACTAAGTGATCCTAAACTAATCAAGTCAAACATAACCCCACCGTGTTCATCTCCCGAAACCCCTTTCGGAAAATGACAGTCACGGTACTCACGCTGGTAGTGCATTGGAACATGGTGTCAAGTTTTCTACAACTGGATATTAACAAGCTCCCATCTGCCACATAACCGCGGGCACGGCTTTCAAAAGTTCATAAACCTGCAGGGGTGTTCCAACTTGGCCCATGACAAGCCCACGATCCGCGGAGTCGCAACTCCAAGGTGGGAAGACCCGAGTATTCTCGGAATCCCTTGCTCAAGATACTCCGAACTAAGGTAAGGCTAATCCAGCAAATCCTCCCGGCGTGCTGACACCCTGACAATAGCCGCGCGTATCTAGTCTCAGGCCACGACCGGATGGGCGATTCTACAGGTTTTTACCAAACCTCGAGTTTCCTCGTGGTGGCCCCGCAGACTCCCCGTTACGGACCAACACTCATGTGCAGCACTGGCCCAGGGTTGTTGATTAAGAAAGAGGGTTAATTACTCCCTATGCAAGTTTAATTAGTTATTAGGCAAATAGTACCAATGTTGGGACTTGCTGGAAAAGACTTAGCACTTAGCGGTTTATCAAGGGGGCCCCATAAACCCCAACCGTGTGAGGAACGCATAATCAAGGAACATAACACCGGTTTATACGGTTCCTAACGGCATGAGTGGAACAACACACCAAGAAAAAGGCTTAGCCTTCCACCCATTGCCAATATATAGATGATTTCATTTTAAGCATTTATATAGTGTGATATAACCCAACAAAACTTCAACATGAAACAAGCATCTTCAACTTCACCTGCAACTAGCAACGCTATAAGAGGGGCTGAGCGAAGCCTACGTATAGCCAATCAATGGTTTGCATAGGTAGGGTGGTTAGACATGGTCATGGTTACAAGTAGGAGGCTGACGGGAAAACATGGGCATCGAGGCAAAACTATAGAGTGAGACTACTAGCAATAGGCAAAAATAGTAATGGTATCCGGGTTCGGTCATCTTGCCTGAAGAGTAGTCGTTCGGATCGTAAGAGGGGTCCTCGTTCTCAAGCTCGGTGGTAACCTCGTGCTGGTACTCGTACTCGGTCTCAGCTTCTGGCTCTAATTAACACAAACACACAAGGCACCAATCAACAAGATGCAATGCGCACACAAAAATGATGGATGCATGACTTATGCACTAAGGGAGCACAATGAGCATGACCATATGCGATCAAGCAAAAAGCTTCAAAACAAGATAACAATAGGATATTATGAATCTACACAAAAAATCAATCAAGTTTCATATAAGACTTGCTGCAATCGGAGCTACGGGCTAAAAGTTACACACAAAACAATAAACATGCGAAAGCTGAAAATTACAGAAACATAGCAACTTCGGAGCACTAGAAAAATGAGCTACAGCACTGAAACATCATGGCAAAGAGCGTGAACATAAACTAGACATATCCTACAGCAAATAAGACCATTGGTGCACCCCCAAAGGAGCCACGGATCAATAGCAACAAGCTTGGACATATTGAACTTGACAACAAAATCCTGACAGCAGTAATTTATTGCAACTTTGGAGCAAAAGTTAAATATGCTAAAGCCACTCAAATAAGAATGTGAGAGCATGAATGGATAGCCAACAATATATACTACAAGGAATCATCAAGAGTCACCCCAAAACTATCATGGATTGTCCTAGAACAACAAGCAAACATGGCATCTGGAAATTACAGATTCCAGACTTAGTGAAATTTCACTAAGTGTTAAAACAGCAGTTTCATCATGGCATCTTTGAGAGCAAGTTTAAGTCACCTCAAAACTAAACATGGCAAGTGGTAAGCACCACATCAAAGTACATATGATGGTGATTCCAAAACACCTAAGCATGCATCATGGAGACAATCCCAATGATATCAATGAGCTCCTCAAGTTGGCATTTCATAACAAGTCTAACAACATCACAGCCACATGGCATTTTGCAACAGAGATAAACATGGCAAGATTAATTCTATCATGCAAGTCTAAGCAATCATCATGTAGAGCATGACAAGACGAACACGTGGACATGTCATTTGCATCATCCGGATAAACGAGCACCAAGTTATCCCTATGCAAAGATGGCATGAAAAACAACACTAACAGCAGTTTTTATCACGATGCACTCTTGCAACAGAATTTTAAGCACCTAGATGAACTCAAACATGTATGGCATAATGGAATGAAATGTAGTGCAAGTCACCACGAACGTCTGGACATGTCATTCACTCAAAACGGAGCAACACGCAAAAAGATATCCACGTTTGAACATTGCATCAGACAGATAAAAAAACTGGGACTTAGAAGGATTTAGAGGTCAACCTTCAGGTCTGGGAAAAAAAACAATGGGCTCGGGCCCGCGGCGGATCTGGCGAAGAAGAGGCCCGGCTGCGGAGAAGGCGCAGCGGCTGGGCCAGGCGGATCTGGCGACCGGCGGCTTCGGGCCCAGGAGCCGGCCGGCGGCTGGAGCCTGGCGATCTGGCGACCGGCCCAACTCCCAGTAGGGGGAGGCGCTGGCCCAAGGGGACGAGCGGGCCGGCCTGGCGGCGCGGAGTGGAAGGCCCGCTCAGGGCGCTGCGGATGGAGGCGATGGCGGCCGCTGGACGGGCCGCGGGCTCGGGTCAACGGCCCAGGCGGAGGGAAGGAGGAAGGCGGCCTGGCGTCGGCCTGCTGGCGACCGCAGGGCAATGCGGGATCCAGGCGACGCGGGGCGATGATGGGCCGCGGCGAGCGGAGGGTCGGCCCAGGGAGGAACAGCGCGCGGTCAACGGATCCAGATCGGGCGCTTGCCCGATTGAATCCAGAGCGGCGGCGGCGATCGATCCAGATCGGGAATGCCTCCCGATCCTCTGAAGCTGCGGCGGCGGCTGGCTCTTGCGCGAGAGGAGGCCGGCGACGGGAGGCTGTCCGGCGGCCTAGGGAGGCGCTGCTCCGGCCGGAGAGGGGCGGCGCCGGCGAGAGGAGGGCCCAGTGAGGTGGTGGCCGGAGTAACGATGAGGTGGCGGCGGTGGAGGAATTCCGGCGAAACTCCGGCGAGGTGGCTGGTGGCTGGAGGTAGAAGAAGGAGAGGAAGGGGATGGAGTAGGGTTTCCTTGATTTGGGGCAAAAATTGGGGGAAGTGGAGCAATATATAGGCACAAAGAGCTAGAGTTGTCCAAATGGAGTGTGGTTTTCGGCCACGCGATCAGAATTGGATGGCCTAGATGAAGGGAGTGGTTTGGAGTGGTTTGGTGGGCTGTTGGAGGGGTGTCTTGGGCCTCAAAGTGGAGGCACTTTGAGCCCACGAGAATAACTGTTGGGGTAGCAAACAGACTCCAAACGCGACTAGATTTGACAGGCGGGTTACACATACCAAAACAACAACACACGACAAGTCTCGCGCCAAACCGGCAACGTTACACGACCAAACACCAAAGTAGGCCTACGGGACGCCACAGACACGTGAGGGAGCTCTAGAACGCGAAACGGACAACGGGAAGGAACCCGTGGAACCGGATGCAAACAACAACACAAATGTAATGCGATGCACATGACTACATGATATGAATGAATGCCACACACGAACACAACAAAACGACGAAAACCAGAAAGACGAAGAACCCAGAATGGAAAAGATGAAGCCAGCGATATATTATATGCCCAAAAGGGAAAGTATTACATTCGGGGCATTACAAACTCTCCTCTACTACAAAAAGATCTCGTCCTGAGATCTAGGACTGGAAAAAGGAAGGGTACTCGGAACGAAGATGATCTTCTCGTTCCCACGTAGCTTCCCGGTCGGTATGATGTGACCACTTGACTTTCAAGAATTTGATGGACTTGTTGCGGGTCTTGCGCTCGGTTTCTTCGAGAATAGCAACGGGATGCTCTCGGTAGGACAAGTCTTGTTGAAGATCAATCTCTTCAAACGGAATCATGCGTTCAGGTGCCTTGAAGCATTTGCGGAGTTGAGACACATGGAACACATCATGAACATTGGCAAAGTTGGAAGGGAGCTCAAGTTGATAGGCTAGATCGCCTCTTTTGCCAAGGATCTTGAAAGGCCCGACGTATCTAGGAGCAAGCTTTCCTTTGATACCGAATCTTTGGGTGCCTTTCATCGGAGAAACACGGAGATAGACGTGATCATCAATGTTGAAAGCCAAATCACGATGCTTGCCATCATAGTAGCTCTTCTGACGCGACTGAGCGGCCTTGAGGTTCTCACGTATGACTTTGCACATCTCTTCGGCTTCTGAGATCAAGTCATTGCCAAGAAGTTGACGTTCACCTGTCTCGGACCAGTTGAGAGGGGTACGGCACTTTCTGCCATAGAGGATTTCAAACGGAGCTTTGCCGGCACTTGCTTGAAAGCTGTTGTTGTAAGAGAACTCGGCAAATGGAAGGCAATCTTCCCACTTCATGCCAAAAGATATGACACAGGCTCTGAGCATGTCTTCTAGAATCTGATTCACTCGCTCGACTTGACCACTTGTCTGAGGGTGAAAAGCAGTGCTGAACCTGATCTTAGTGCCCATGGCGGACTGAAAGGAGTCCCAGAACTTTGAAGTGAACAAACTTCCACGGTTTGAGGAGATAACTTGAGGGATGCCATGTAAGGACACAATTCTGGAAGTGTACAACTCTGCAAGTTGAGCTGCATTGATGGATTCTTTGACTGGAAGGAAGTGAGCGACTTTGGTAAGCTTGTCAATCACTACGAAGATAGAATCATTCCCTCTCTTGGACTTAGGAAAGCCAGTGACGAAATCCATTTCAATGTGGTCAAATTTCCACTCGGGAATAGGAAGAGGTTGGAGAAGATCGGTTGGACGTTGATGTTCTGCTTTCACTCTTCTGCAAACATCACATTCATTCACGAATTGGGCAATCTCCCTTTTCATGCGTGTCCACCAGTAAGATTGCTTGAGGTCTTGGTACATCTTGGAACTACCAGGATGAATGGAAAGAAGGGAATCATGTGCTTCTTCCATTATGAGCTTCCTGAGATCACCTTTGGGAACAACGAGTCTGTCCTCAAAGAACAAGGTATCTCTCTCATCAACACGATAGCACTTGTATTTAGGAGTGCCCTTTGCAATACCATGTTTCACCTTCTGCACCATGGCATCACTGAGTTGGGCCTCACGGACCTGATCTTCCAAGGTAGGAGCAACTTGAAGATTTGCAAGAAAATCCTGCGGAACAACTTGGAGGTTGAGCTTCCTGAATGCTTCACAAAGCTCAGGCTGGAACGGCTTGATAAGAAGGCTGTTGCAATATGCCTTTTTGCTCAAAGCATCTGCAATCACATTCGCCTTGCCAGGAGTGTATTCAATGCTGGGATCATACTCTTGGATCATTTCAACCCAACGAGTCTGGCGGAGGTTCAGATTCGGCTGTGTGAAGATGTACTTCAAGCTCTTGTGATCGGTGAAGGTGTCGACTTTTCTGCCCAACAACAGATGTCTCCATGTAACCAGAGCATGTACCACAGCTGCTAGTTCAAGATCATGTGTGGGATAGTTCTTCTCACTTGGCTTCAGCTGACGAGAAGTGTATGCCACAATTCTCTTGTCTTGCATAAGCACACCACCAAGTCCTTGAAGAGAAGCATCACAGAATACTTCATAGGGCTTGGATTCATCTGGAGGAGTAAGAACTGGAGCAGAGACGAGCTTTTCTTTGAGAGTTTTGAATGCCACTTCACAATCTGGAGACCAGTCGTACTTGACATTATTCTGCAGCAAGTTGCAGAGAGGCTTGGCAATCTTGGAGAAGTTCTCAACGAACCTTCTGCAATAGCTGGCAAGACCAAGAAAGCTTCGGAGTTGCTTGACATTCTGAGGAGCTTCCCAGTTGACAATTGCTTCAACTTTCTCGGGGCTAACCGCAATACCGTCAGCGGAGATGATATGGCCCAGGTACAAAACCTTATCGAGCCAAAATTCGCACTTGGAGAACTTGGCATAGAACTTATGCTCACGGAGGTGGTCAAGAACCAAACGTAAGTGCTTCTCGTGATCTTCTTCATTCTTGGAAAACACCAGAATATCATCCAGATACACAAGCACAAACTCGCCGGTGTAGGGGTTGAAGATGTATTGCATCATTCTCTAAAAGGTAGGAGGAGCATTGGCGAGACCAAAGGACATGACTGTATACTCATATGAACCATAGCACGTTCTGAAGGCAGTCTTGTGGATATCCTCCTCGCGAATGCGAATTTGGTGATAGCCCATTCGGAGGTCGAGCTTAGAGAATACTTTAGCTCCTTTGAGCTGCTCGAACAGTTCGTTGATGTTGGGGAGCGGATACTTGTTCTTTATTGTCTTCTTGTTCAATGGCCGGTAATCAACGCAGAGACGTTCTGTGCCATCTTTCTTCTTGACAAATAAGACACCACAGCCCCAAGGAGACGTACTCGGCCTGATCAGACCCAAACGTTCCTGTTCATCAAGCTGCTTCTTCAATTCCTTCAATTCTCCAGGAGAGAGCTTGTACGGACGCCGGCATGCTGGTGTAGGATCGAAAGTAGGTCTAGAGGGGGGGTGATTAGACTACTTGACTTTATAAAAATTTGCCTTTTGATCATGCAATGTTTTTGGCAGTTTTGCAATTAAGATCAATTCAAGTATCACCCTACACATGCAATTCTAGAGTAATAGCAGCGGAAAGTAAATTGCACATGTAAAAGAGAGGTGGAGAAGATCAAACGCAGTTTGGAGACACGAAGATTTTTGTCGTGGTTCCGATAGGTGGTGCTATCGTACATCCACGTTGATGGAGACTTCAACCCACGGAGGGTAACGGCTGCGCGAGTCCACGGAGGGCTCCACCCACGAAGGGTCCACGAAGAAGCAACCTTGTCTATTCCACCATGGCCTACACCCACGGAGGACTAGCCTTACTCGGGGTAGATCTTCACGAAGTAGGCGATCTCCTTGCCCTTACAAACTTCTTGGTTCAACTCCACATCTCAAAGACGGAGGCTCCCAAGCGACACCTAACCAATCTAGGAGGCACCACCCTCCAAAAGGTAATAGATGGTGTTGATGATGATGAACTCCTTGCTCTTGTGCTTCAAATGATAATCTCCCCAACACTCAACTCTCCTCACTGATATGGCTGTGGTGGAAGAAAGGTTTGAGTGGAAAGCAACTTGGGAAGGCTAGAAATCAAGTTTCATATGGTAGGAATGGAATGGCTTGATCTCAACACAAGGGTAGGTGGTTCACTTCTCAGAAAGTGTATGGTAGGAATGGTAGACTTTCTGATGGCTCTCTCCACGAATGAAGAGGGGGTGGAGGGGTATATATAGCCTCCACACAAAATCCAACCGTTACACACACATTTGACCAATCTCGGTGAGACCGAAGTGAAAACTCGGTCAGACCGAAAGTTCAAATATAGTGAACGTTGGGATTTTCGGTGGGACCGAAAATACCATCTCGGTGTGTCCGTAGTGAGTCAAAGGTTGGAGCTTGCCATCTCGGTGGGACCGAAAATAACAACTCGGATATTCCGAAGTGATGTCAATTGGTTACAGAAGGTTGGCAGTCCATTTTCGGTGAGACCGAAACTCAAAATCGGATGGACCGAGAAATTAGGGTTTGGAAGAATAACTGAGGTGGTTCATCTCGGTGGGACTGAGTTTGCAGAATCGGTTTGTCCGAGATTACTTATGAGTGTGTTAAGTAGTGAAGAGTGCTGATAGTTGAGGGAGCTAGATCACTAAGCACTTGAGCAACCAGATCATTAACACAACCTCATCCCCTTTTAATAGTATTGGCTATTCCTATGGACTCAATGTGATCTTTGATCACTAAACCAAAAATAGAGTCTTGAACTTTTGCCAATGCTTGTCTTAGCATTTTAAGGGGTCCACTTCTTCAGACATTTCCATACCCATATCATCGAACTTCTCTGAAATGATTCTCAAGTAAATATTAGTTCAATGATATATATGTTGTTATTAATTACCAAAACCACCCGGGGATTAGTTGCACTTTCAATCTCCCCCTTTTTGGTAATTGATGACAACATATAGATCAAAGCTTCGACAAAAGATATAATCAATGAGTAATATCGTCGCTTTGAGAAGTATGTGATAAACAAGAGCTCCCCCTAAATTTGTGCATTATTTAAAATTTGCGTTTGAATGCAAATGCACAATCGATTAGGATTATGGGTCACTCTTCCATGTCACATACATCTTGGTGGAGCGCACAAAATGATAAGAATGAATAACATGCACTCAGTCACCAAGACAAGAGTAAATAGCCATACAATAAGGAATGGCATATGATAAGCATTAAGCACACATTAAATCATAGTATGACTAGGCACTCATTAAGGTAGCATCAAACGTAGTAGCAAGCACACTTAAAGTTTCGAAAGACCAAAAGAAACCAATGTATCTCAAGGAAACCGGCAAAAGAACGAAAGACGAAAGAGCAATCTCTCTCTCGAAGCCCTATGATCTATAACAATTTCTCCCCCTTTGGCAACAAGTTACCAAAAAGTTCGAAAAGGTATAGAGCTAAGCGTCACTGCGGGCTCTGCTGGCGGCTCCCGTCTGGGTAGATGTCGGTGTAGAGATAGCTGCATCGGCGAAGACTTCTGCTGATGTCTGCGCTGGAGGAGTGGATGCTGAAGCTGGAGCAACTGCTGGAGCTGTAGCTGGTGCTGAAGTGGTAGCCCTGGAGTCAGTCACCGGGATAGCTGCAGATCTGGATCCTCTGGGAACCTGAGCAGTCTGGCGATGAGAGTCCTGGACTAGATCATCCTGCATAAGCTCTGCTCTCTCCTGCCTTGTCTCCTCCATGTCTGCCTCAAGCTTGTTGACAGACACCTGAATCTCAGTCAGCTTCATGTCCAGAGCGTGGATCTTGTCCTCAACAATCCTCTCTAGGCTCTCCTGAGATTGCTCAATGCTGGCCAGGCGTTGTTCAATCCTCTGGGTAGCTTCAAGAATTTGTTCTCCAAAGCTCTTTGGCTTAGCTGCTGCTGCTGCTGCCTCTTTGTCAGCTTTAGCCTTCTTTGCAGCTTCGATTTTGGCCTGTCCTTCAACTGAGGTAGGATCCTCTTCATTCATCACAACTACGTTGTCCTCATGCTCTGGCTGCAGTGGCAAGTGCTTCCTATCCAACATGAATTTGCCCGTGCCAAACTTGGCATTGATAAGCATCTGTATCTGCGGAGCAAACCCACACGACCTCTTCTGGTCAGCTGCAGTCCTCTTAATGGTCTCTACCATCAAGTCCATCACCTTGAAAGGTGCCTTCTCATCGAGAATGTGCAGCATGTTGATAGAATAGCCTCGAATCATGCGATGGTCTCCAGACTTAGGCATCAATGTATGCCTCAGAATAGTGTTAGTGGTGGTCAGACCTGCCTGGAGATAGTACACTGAGCCAAGTTTCCATCCTTCCAAATCAGCAGCCGGGATCTCCTTGTACATGTTCTTCATGGAATCATGACTCTTCTTAGGAATCCCATAGACATCAATGTCGTCCTCTCTCTGCACTAGAGCGTTCAGAAGTTCTGCCCATTCTTCAACGGTCGAAGAAAACCTTTGACCTTCAGTCATCCAGGTGATCTTGCCATCAGGATAAAAGTGGGCTGTGGCGTAGAACTGCATGATCATCTCGTCATTCCAAGCTGTCAGCTCTTGACCCACAAAATCAGCAACTCCACATGCAGTAAAGCTCTCATGCACATGGGGAAAGAAGTCCCGGTGCTCTTCACTGTCAATATACTTCCAGTCAACATACCTGGTGTCAGCAACAATGGGCTTCTTATCCATCAGCACGGTCTCATAGAAATCCTGCTGCTCTCTGGTGTGGAATCTGGGGTCCACAGCAGTCCTTCTCCTTACAGCATATGGATCAGACTGTCTCCATAGCCTGAGACCTTTGTCCTTCCTTGCCTTCATGTCCTCAGCTTGAGGATGAGCATCATTGTGGAGTGGCAACTTGGGACGGAGCTTAAGCAACACATGCTCTTCATCTGATTCAGACGGTGGCATCTCACCTTTGTTCTTCTCAGAAGCTGGAATGCTTCTGGTTGTTCTCTTGGGCTTGGCTGGAGCTGCCTTGGCTTGAGCAGGCTTCTTGGGCTTAGAGGAGGCTTGAGCACGAATAGCATCACCCATGAACTTAGCTTTCTGAGGAGGCTGGGGTGTATCTTCTTCTTCTTCTTCTGCAGCATCAACTTGAGGTTCAGCATATACTACCCTCTTCCTTTTGGAAGTCTTCTTCACCTTGCTTGGAGCAGGCTCTTCCAAGTTGAGCTTCTTTGCAACTGCTGACTGCTTTACTTTGCTTGTGCCTTTCCTTGACTGCTGCCCTTGGTGCTCTTTGGCAACCACATTCCTCTTTGGCTTGGAGGTAACTTCCTCAGCAACAAAGTCAGAGTCCTCATCATCAGAAGTTCTCTTCTTCCTGGTTCTGGTGGCTGCAGGAGGCAAACCACTAGGGGTGCTCCTCTCACCATCATCACTGGAGCTGCTAGCAGGACTTGTATCTGCCTCTGGAATCTCAGCAAAAGGTGACTCAGACCTGTTCTGGCTGTCACTGACATCTGACATGGCTGAAAACCTGTGAAAAGTTAAGGTATAGGCAGAGTAGAAGAGTTATCACAACTGCAGAGGTTTTTGCAAAAAAATTGAGTTCAAAACTTAGTTTTGAGTTTTCACAGAATGTATTTCGGTCAAACCGATTTCAAGTTTCGGTGAAACCGAAGTGTTCAACAGAAACCTACACACCACTTTCGGTCAGACCGAAATGGGCTTCGGTCCTACCGATAACTTAGGGTTTCACTGAAACTACGTTTCGGTCATTCCGATTGGCACAACTCGGTTAAACCGAATGATGCAGTGCAATGGCCAGAGGCCAAATCGGTCATTCCGAGTTTCAAAATCGGCTTCACCGAGATGCGTTCCGTGGAAACCTAAACCTAAGAATTTTGCTCGAAACTAGAGGATCTGAACTAATGTATAGGGAATATCTCAAACGTGGATTGAATCATGGCAAGCCTATCGTGCAAGAATCGGAAGGGGAGCACGAAAGGGATCGGGATACACGCTAACTTGGTGGAATCCCTCTACGGCGGCAACGGTGGAGATGATTACCGTTGACGGCGGCGGAGACCTGCGGCGAGGGCGCACAGGCGATGACGGCGACGATCCGTAGACCAGGGCGACGGCAGCAGGGGTCTTGGGGGCGAACGGTTTGAAGAATTAGATCGCGCGCAGCCCTCAGGTATATATAACCCCATGCTGTCGGTGGGACCGAGTTGAAAAACTCGATGTCACCGAGATGTATAACTGCTGTGCAGTTACGCATATCGGTCAGACCGAGATTTTGAACTCGGTTTCACCGAGATGAAACCTAGATCAGTCTAAGCGTTTCGGTTGGACCGAGATTGAGAAGCCGGTCAGACCGAAATGGACTTAGAAGGTTTTGGAAGTCAGCCTTAGACGAATCGGTGGCTCCGAGTGCTCCTCACTCGGACTGTCCGAAAAAGACTTGTTCAAAGTTGTGATATGAGCATGAATAGAATTTGAGACAAGAAAGCATAGATAGCTAGGGAAGGTGCTTAGGCATTCTTGTCCATCCATTTGGCCAGAAAAACCAAAACAATCAAAACAACAAATGGATGTCCTTGAATGGATGAAATCATGCATTCAACATGCTCACACAATAAGATAGCAACTGAAATATGTGTCAAACATGCACAACCAACATTCTAGCTACTAGCACACAATTTGTCGATGACTAGGTCATCTATATATGAGTATATTGACTTAGGAGCCAAATGAGAACATTTGATCATAGGTCATACTCATCGTTTAAGCACAAGTGGGGTTACCACTTTTACATAAAGCATTTATGTGTTCACATCATTTGGAGATGCTTTAGCTCAATTTTTAGAGCAAAGCTCCCCCTAGATGTGAGAACCCCTTTTAAAGGGTCAAACTAACCTTGGGTTGTCTTAGAAGACTTCATGTAGATGTTGGAGATGTGGATGCTCAATGTTGATGTAGATCATCAAGAGTTGGGAGCTATCCTTTAGATTAGGGCACTTTCAATACCTACATGGGTTAGTCCCACAAGGAACAAACAAGAATATCCATAGACATAGAGTGAAGTACATAAAAGATGATGTCCATGAAAGCAATGATTACCTTGTCCCTTGACTTACCAACAAGAGGGTTTGTGACTCCATGAACTAGTGCATGATGTGGAAGTTGATTGCACAAGTTCTTGCCAAAATGAATATGAGTGAAGTTTGTTGGCGGAGTCACCCTCAAGAACCTTCTAGTTCTTCTTCTTTGGGATCCACATCATCTTGATGGGAATCCTTGGTGTTGTAGTTGAGCTTGACGAAGTAGAACTTGATGTGTCCTTGGGAACCCACTTGACCATGGCTTGAGGTGCTTCAATGAATGCATCAATCTCCTCTTGAAGCTTGTCCTTGGCCTTTAGCTTGTGGTCTTGTGGTGGAAGGTCATCTTGAGCTTGTTCCACATTGGAAGAAGTAGGATCATACTTCTCCTTTTGTGAAACAAACTGTGGAGTAGGGTATTGACCTTCTTCCCACTCAACACCTTCGGCGTTGAACTTTCAATCAAAACCAATTCCTTGATTCTTCCGGTGTCTTCCTTGTTTGCGAACAATCTCCTCAAAGTTCTTGCTTCCGGCAAGACTCTTGTAGACACCTTTCTCTATGATTTCCTTCAATAAGTTATTTTCTTGCTCAAGTGTAACTTGGCTTGAAACATTGTTAGTGGAATCAAGAGGACTACTAGAAGTAACAATATTGGATTTAACATTGTTATTGTTACTACTAGAGGAAGAATTTTTCTTGTGCTTGTCATGCTTAGTCTTAATAGGTGGCAAGAAATTAGACAAGAGAAGTCGTTTGGCAAGATATGAAGAACTCTTCTTTCGAAGATCGTCATTGATCGCTTTTAGAAACTCATGTTCTTGCTCTAGAGTGAGCTTCTCGAAGCGTAGCTTCTCATGAGATCTTAGGAGCTCTCTATGATCTTCTTGAGTTGTTTGATGAGCTAACTTAAGAGTGTTTAGTTCTTTAGTTAGACGCTCAATCTCCTTCATAGCATTGTCATTTGACTCTTCTCGGCTATAAAGACTACTAGCATTTTCATCATTACTAAGCTCACTAGATTTATCATGCAAGAGCTCATCTTCACCAAGCAAGTCATCCTCATCACTATCAAAGTCAATGAATTCAGGATGTGTTACCTTGGGGCCTTTAGCCATGAAGCATCTTCCAATTCCCTCATTTGGTGAATCAAATAAGTCGTAGGAGTTGGAGTTGGAGGATACGAGTGCAAGTCCGGCAACACCTTCATCTTGACTGTAGTCGGAGTCGGAGTGATAGCTTCCATCGGATTGATTGTCGGAGTCGGAGCCGGAGACCCATTCACCTACATGAGCTTGATGTCTTCTTCTTGTGTAGCTCCTTGATGACTTGTCTTTCCTCTCCGAATCCTTGCTTCTCCGAGAGGGTCTTCGTTCATAACGATCATCTCTACTCCTTCTCTCTCTCCGAGGTGACTCATCTCTTGCTCTTCTTCTTGGAGATTCTTCTCTTCTCTTGTGGGGAGCCGTACACTCATTTGAGAAGTGTCCGGGTCTTCCACAATTGTAGCAATTTCGATCACGGCTAGAAGATCTCTTTTCATCATATGATCTAGACTCTGAGCTTCTTTCTTTGCCTCTATTCTTGTAGAACTTGTTGAAGTTCTTGACCATTAGGCTTATCTCTTCATTGGAAATTAGCTTGTCACTTGAGGTAGTAGGAGCATCACTTGTAGCTTTGTAAGCACCACTTGACTTGTTGTGAAGCTCTTCCTTATCCTTAAGTGTCATCTCATGAGCAACAATTCTTCCAATGACTTCAGTTGGCTTGAGGGTCTTGTAGTTTGGCATCATTTGGATCAAAGTGCACACGGTGTCATACTTTCCATCCAAAGCTCTGAGAATCTTCTTAATGATGAATCGGTCGGTCATTTCTTCGCTTCCTAAGCCGGCAATCTCATTTGTGATGAGAGCAAGCCTAGAGTACATTTCAGCGACTCCTTCACCATCCTTCATCTTGAACTTGTCAAGTTGTCCTTGAAGAATATCTAGCTTTGATTCCTTCACAGATTCAGTACCTTCGTGCATTTCAACCAAAGTATCCCAAATCTCTTTAGCATTCTCAAGACGGCTGATTTTGTTGAACTCTTCGGGACACAAAGCATTGAAGAGAATGTCACAAGCTTGAGCATTGTTTTGCAACATCCGCAACTCTTCCGGTGTAGCTTCGCGATCCGGAACTTTTCCTTCTTCGAAGAAATCACCTTGCATACCAACACAAATAATGCCCCATGCGGCTGGGTTATGACCAAGAATATGCATTTTCATTTTATGCTTCCAACTAGCAAAATTTGTACCATCAAAGTAAGGACCTCTACGATAATTACCCTCACTAGAAGCCATACTCTCCTAGGTTGTGAAACCAAGCTTATGGAGTCAAATGCAATGGAAACCAAAACAATGGAGACCAAAGCTCTGATACCACTTGTAGGATCGAAAGTAGGTCTAGAGGGGGGTGATTAGACTACTTGACTTTATAAAAAATTGCCTTTTGATCATGCAATGTTTTTGGCAGTTTTGCAATTAAGATCAATTCAAGTATCACCCTACACATGCAATTCTAGAGTAATAGCAGCGGAAAGTAAATTGCACATGTAAAAGAGAGGTGGAGAAGATCAAACGCAGTTTGGAGACACGAAGATTTTTGTCGTGGTTCCGATAGGTGGTGCTATCGTACATCCACGTTGATGGAGACTTCAACCCACGGAGGGTAACGGCTGCGCGAGTCCACGGGGGGCTCCACCCACGAAGGGTCCACGAAGAAGCAACCTTGTCTATTCCACCATGGCCTACGCCCACGGAGGACTAGCCTTACTCGGGGTAGATCTTCACGAAGTAGGCGATCTCCTTGCCCTTACAAACTTCTTGGTTCAACTCCACATCTCAAAGACGGAGGCTCCCAAGCGACACCTAACCAATCTAGGAGGCACCACCCTCCAAAAGGTAATAGATGGTGTTGATGATGATGAACTCCTTGCTCTTGTGATTCAAATGATAATCTCCCCAACACTCAACTCTCCTCACTGATATGGCTGCGGTGGAAGAAAGGTTTGAGTGGAAAGCAACTTGGGAAGGCTAGAAATCAAGTTTCATATGGTAGGAATGGAATGGCTTGATCTCAACACAAGGGTAGGTGGTTCACTTCTCAGAAAGTGTATGGTAGGAATGGTAGACTTTCTGATGGCTCTCTCCACGAATGAAGAGGGGGTGGAGGGGTATATATAGCCTCCACACAAAATCCAACCGTTACACACACATTTGACCAATCTCGGTGAGACCGAAGTGAAAACTCAGTCAGACCGAAAGTTCAAATATAGTGAACATTGGGATTTTCGGTGGGACCGAAAATACCATCTCGGTGTGTCCGAAGTGAGTCAAAGGTTGGAGCTTGCCATCTCGGTGGGACCGAAAATAACAACTCGGATATTCCGAAGTGATGTCAATTGGTTACAGAAGGTTGGCAGTCCATTTTCGGTGAGACCGAAACTCAAAATCGGATGGACCGAGAAATTACGGTTTGGAAGAATAACTGAGGTGGTTCATCTCGGTGGGACTGAGTTTGCAGAATCGGTTTGTCCGAGATTACTTATGAGTGTGTTAAGTAGTGAAGAGTGCTGATAGTTGAGGGAGCTAGATCACTAAGCACTTGAGCAACCAGATCATTAACACAACCTCATCCCCTTTTAATAGTATTGGCTTTTCCTATGGACTCAATGTGATCTTTGATCACTAAACCAAAAATAGAGTCTTGAGCTTTTGCCAATGCTTGTCTTAGCATTTTGAGGGGTCCACTTCTTCAGACATTTCCATACCCATATCATCGAACTTCTCTGAAATGATTCTCAAGTAAATATTAGTTCAATGATATATATGTTGTTATTAATTACCAAAACCACCCGGGGATTAGTTGCACTTTCAGCTGGCTCAGTACCTGGGTCGAGATCAATGACGAATTCCACTTGACGGTGTGGAGGCATGCCTGGAAGTTCTTCAGGAAAGACGTCCTGGTATTCGTTTACCACCGGAATTTGAGAGATGGCATTAATCTCGCCCTTATCATTGAGAGAGAAAAGCCTGATAGTGTTATCCCTGGAGGCGAAGATAATCACATCTTCATCAGGATGAGTAATCTTGACTTGTTTCTGTGCACAATCAATGTGAGCATCATGCTGAGAAAGCCAATCCATCCCGAGGATGATGTCAATGTCAGAATTACCAAGAACCACCGGTTTAGCCAGAAAGCGATAATCACCCATGCGAATAGAAACGTCCGGAGCATAGACACTGGAAGTCATTATCCTGCCCGGAGAAACAAGTTGCAACTTCTGAGGCAAATTTGAAGTGACAACGTTGTGCTTGGATGCAAATGGATATGACATGAAAGAACATGTAGCACCCGAATCAAATAACACTTTAGCTGGAAAAGAGTTAACTGGAAGGTTACCCAAAATCACATCAGAAGAATTCTCCGCTTGCGCTGCATTCATCAGATTGACCCTTGCTTGCTTGGGATTATGCTTGACAATAGCTGAACTGACAGGTGGAGGAGGTGGAAGGCGCTTCGGGTTGGGGCACTTGTTGGCATAGTGACCTTTCTGAGTGCATTGTTGCAAGTCACTTCTGAGAGAGGAAGGAAATGAGAACCACTTGACTTGGAACCTTGAGACTGAAACTGATTCTTCGACTGGAAGCTCGGGTTGGGTGGGTGGGAGAAACCACGGCCACCGGAGTTCTTGTTGCTGTTGGAGTTGTTGTAGGGAGCTCGAATCAGTGGAGGAGGAGGAAGCCAAAATTTCTGTTGTTTCGAGACCATCTGAGACGATGAGGAGGAGTGAACGGCATCTCGAATCCTCTTTTTAGAAGCCTCCATCTTGAGCTGGGCTGCCTCTTTCTTGAGCGTCATGTTATAGAATTTGTCGAATTCATCGGGCTCGAACAAGGTGAGAGCAAGTTGAAGTTCATCCTTGAGACCTCCGCGGAACTGATAGATTTTGCTCTTGGCATCAGGAATGTCTTGCTTAGCATAGCGGGCGAGGTTTTGGAACTTGACATTATACTGGTAGACAGACATAGAGCCCTGCTTCAGGTTGCGGAATTGCTCACGCATACCCTCGATGACACTTGTTGGAATGTGGTGAGAGCGAAAATCCTTGCAGAAATCCTCCCAAGAGATCACACGACCTGGCCTGGAGTCTTTGTACTGCTGCTACCAGTCAGCTGCTTGGTCTTTGAGTTGGAAGGCTGCAAACTTCACATAGTCCTCTTCTCTTACGTTACTGCACTCAAAATGCTTTTTGATATCGGTTAACCAATCTTCAGCATCAAGAGGGTCGACACAGTAACTGAAAGCTTTTGGTTGATTGGCCAAGAACTGGTTGAGAGTAGCATGGTGCTGTTGGTTGAAGAAGTTGCCTTGATTCCCTGGAACACCCTGATTAGCTTGATTAGCTTGCATCTGCTGCATCAACTGCATCAACAACTGGGTGTTCTGATTTATAGTCTGCATAATCGCTCTCCAAGCCTCAGACGGAGGAGGAGGGGAAGGAGGACGATCTGGGACCTCTTCACCCTCTGGGTGAGCATTGGGAACTCGTTTCGGAGCGATCCTGAAAGAGATGACCATGAATCAACAGTTGATTGAAAGAAGGTATAAGCTGAATCAACAGATTGAAATGCAACATAGTCTTCACAATAATCATTCGAACAAGAGGAACGAATGAAATTCTCAGTTAAATGATAACATCAATCTTCACGAGAAGCCACATAGGGGACAAAAGGAAAATAAGAAAAGCAACAAGGTACGGATGGAAACAAACACAAGATAGGAGCTTCGTTCTAACATCTTTGTGCTGAAAGCTTATGAACGCGTTACGAAAGGGTTTTGCAATCCCTGGATCAGCATAGCCAAGGACCCTTTAAGATGCAACTCCCGATCGGAACATCGGTCATAAAACCACTTCACTCAATGTAGAACCCCGAACTCACTAACCTGCATTCGTTGGAAGAATGCCTACGATATACTGGATAAACCCACCTATGAATTTCCGAAAGATTCCAGTTATGCAATCTGGTGTTGGGGATACAGGGGAAGCACCGCGCAATCAACTCTAAACCTACATCTAGCTATATCCATCCTTCAACACATAACCAGTCTTTCAAGGAAACTGTCTACCTCGGACCTTCGAAAAGCATCCACTATACCAAGCTATGGCAATACTCCCGAACTACCTCCCTAGTACTGGGTGATGTCGGGGTTATCTTGCCACTAACCGTATAGGAGAGATTTTCGATGTCGGCCGTCTTAAGTATTTAGTACCGTCGCGATATGCTTGTGACGACAATACCCCGAAGATCAACTCCTCGGGACACTCCACAACCCCTAATGTCAGGAGGCATCGAGAACAATATTCTCGTCACAAGAACATCGAAACAATCCCACAATACTCGCGAGATTCCTAAAAAAAAATTGGTGCAATTTTTGAAAATAGAAGAGGCAAGAGTAGACGTCAGGAGTCCTCACCAGAGAGAAAGGGGATGAGAAGCAAAGAAATCCTACTCTCCGATATAAATATAGGACTCAAAACATTTTCAGTGTGTGCCTAGACTCGACCGTCAACGATTCGATCAATCAGTGGGGGCTCCAAGGTCGGAGAAGGCTCTGAATACCAACTTGTAATGCCCAGGATGGGACTATATCTCCTACGTGTCGAGGCACGACTTAGAGACATAACCCCATGCTGGAATGATCGCAAGTTTGGTATCTTTGCACAACTCATGTAAAAGATGGGGATGGAAAACATAAAATAGTTGGCTTACACTCGCCACGTCACACAAATTCATTACATGTTTCAATCATCATACAAATGAACATCACAGCCCATCTAAGGGTAAAATCCAAATGACAAGATACCAAACATAATTTAAATCCACAGGTCGGATCGAATCCTAGTAGAAGTTCCACTACTGATCATCAGGATAACGAACATAGTAACGACTACGCTCCTCGTCGTACTCCCAGTCTAGCTTGGTGCCATCACCTGGACAGCTCACCATCGGACCTGCATCTGGTGTGGTGAAGTAACTGTGAGCCACAAAGGACTCAGCAATCCCGTTCCCGGGTAACACGACTATTTAAGCCTTGGGTGTGGAACAAGGCTGAAGAAAGAATAAGAATAAGTGGTTGCAGCAGCACTAGCACTAGCTTACGTAAAGAGAGCGAGAAGAGAAGGCGCCTCGGTCGAGAGATGATCACTAAGTGATCCTAAACTAATCAAGTCAAACATAACCCCACCGTGTTCATCTCCCGAAACCCCTTTCGGAAAATGACAGTCACGGTACTCACGCTGGTAGTGCATTGGAACATGGTGTCAAGTTTTCTACAACCGGATATTAACAAGCTCCCATCTGCCACATAACCGCGGGCACGGCTTTCGAAAGTTCATAACCCTGCAGGGGTGTTCCAACTTGGCCCATGACAAGCCCACGATCCGCGGAGTCGCAACTCCAAGGTGGGAAGACCCGAGTATTCTCGGAATCCCTTGCTCAAGATACTCCGAACTAAGGTAAGGCTAATCCAGCAAATCCTCCCGGCGTGCCGACACCCTAACAATAGCCGCGCGTATCTAGTCTCAGGCCACGACCGGATGGGCGATTCTACAGGTTTTTACCAAACCTCGAGTTTCCTCGTGGTGGCCCCGCAGACTCCCCGTTTCGGACCAACACTCATGTGGAGCACTGGCCCGGGGTTGTTGATTAAGAAATAGGGTTAATTACTCCCTATGCGAGTTTAATTAGTTATTAGGCAAATAGTACCAATGTTGGGACTTGCTGGAAAAGACTTAGCACTTAGCGGTTTATCGAGGGGGCCCCATAAACCCCAACCGTGTGAGGAACGCATAATCAAGGAACATAACACCGGTTTATACGGTTCCTAACGGCATGAGTGGAACAACACACCAAGAAAAAGGCTTAGCCTTCCACCCATTGCCAATATATAGATGATTTCATTTTAAGCATTTATATAGTGTGATATAACCCAACAAAACTTCAACATGAAGCTAGCATCTTCAACTTCACCTGCAACTAGCAACGCTATAAGAGGGGCTGAGCGAAGCCTACATATAGCCAATCAATGGTTTGCATAGGTAGGGTGGTTAGACATGGTCATGGTTACAAGTAGGAGGCTGACAGGAAAACATGGGCATCGAGACAAAACTATAGAGCGAGACTACTAGCAATAGGCAAAAATAGTAATGGTATCCGGATTCGGTCATCTTGCCTGAAGAGTAGTCGTTCGGATCGTAAGAGGGGTCCTCGTTCTCAAGCTCGGTGGTAACCTCGTGCTGGTACTCGTACTCGGTCTCAGCTTCCGGCTCTAATTAACACAAACACACAAGGCACCAATCAACAAGATGCAATGCGCACACAAAAATGATGGATGCATGACTTATGCACTAAGGGTGCACAATGAGCATGACAATATGCGATCATGCAAAAAGCTTCAAAACAAGATAACAATAGGATAGTATGAATCTACACGAAAAATCAATCAAGTTTCATATAAGACTTGCTGCAATCGGAGCTACGGGCTAAAAGTTACACACAAAACAATAAACATGCGAAAGCTGAAAATTACAACAACATAACAAAGAGCATGAACATAAACTAGACATATCCTACAGAAAATAATTCCATTGGCGCACCCCCAAAGGAGCCACGGATCAATAGCAACAAGCTTGGACATATTGAACTTGACAACAAAATCCTGACAGCAGTAATTTATTGCAACTTTGGAGCAAAAGTTAAATATGCTACAACCACTCAAATAAGCATGTGAGAGCATGAATGGATAGCCAACAATATATACTACAAGGAATCATCAAGAGTCACCCCAAAACTATCATGGATTGTCCTAGAACAAAAAGCAAACATGGCATCTGGAAATTACAGATTCCAGACTTAGTGAAATTTCACTAAGTGTTAAAACAGCAGTTTCATCATGGCATCTTTGAGAGCAAGTTTAAGTCACCTCAAAACTAAACATGGCAAGTGGTAAGCACCACATCAAAGTACATATGATGGTGATTCCAAAACACCTAAGCATGCATCATGGAGACAATCACAATGATAGCAATGAGCTCCTCAAGTTGGCATTTCATAACAAGTCTAACAACATCACAGCCACATGGCATTTTGCAACAGAGATAAACATGGCAAGATTAATTCTATCATGCAAGTCTAAGCAATCATCATGTAGAGCATGACAAGACGAACACGTGGACATTTCATTTGCATCATTCGGATAAACGAGCACCAAGTTATCCCTATGCAAAGATGGCATGAAAAACAACACTAACAGCAGTTTTTATCACGATGCACTCTTGCAACAGAATTTTAAGCACCTAGATGAACTCAAACATGTATGGCATAATGGAATGAAATGTAGTGCAAGTCACCACGAACGTCTGGACATGTCATTCACTCAAAACGGAGCAACACGCAAAAAGATATCCACGTTTGAATATTGCATCAGACAGATAAAAAAACTGGGACTTAGAAGGATTTAGAGGTCAACCTTCAGGTCTGGGGAAAAAATACAACGGGCTCGGGCCCGCGGCGGATCTGGCGAAGAAGAGGCCCGGCTACGGAGAAGGCGCAGCGGCTGGGCCAGGCGGATCTGGCGACCGGCGGCTTCGGGCCCAGGAGCCGGCCGGCGGCTGGACACTAGCGATCTGGCGACCGGCCCAACTCCCAGCAGGGGGCGGCGCTGGCCCAAGGGGACGAGCGGGCCGGCCTGGCGGCTTGGAGTGGAAGGCCCGCTCAGGGCGCTGCGGATGGAGGCGATGGCGGCCGCTGGACGGGCCGCGGGCTCGGGTCAACGGACTAGGCGGAGGGAAGGAGGAAGGCGGCCTGGCGTCGGCCTGCTGGCGACCGCGGGGCGATGCGGGATCCTGGAGATGCGGGGCGATGATGGGCCGCGGCGAGCGGAGGGTCGGCCCAGGGAGGAACAGCGCGCGGTCAACGGATCCAGATCGGACGCTTGCCCGATTGAATCCAGAGCGGCGGCGGCGATCGATCCAGATCGGGAACGCCTCCCGATCCTGCGAAGCTGCGGCGGCGGCTGGCTCTTGCGCGAGAGGAGGCCGGCGACGGGAGGCTGTCCGGCGGCCTAGGGAGGCGTTGCTCCGGCCGGAGAGGGGCGGCGCCGGCGAGAGGAGGGCCCGATGAGGTGGTGGCTGGAGTAACGATGAGGTGGTGGCGGTGGAGGAATTCCGGCGAAACTCCGGCGAGGTGGCTGGTGGCTGGAGGTAGAAGAAGGAGAGGAAGGGGATGGACTAGGGTTTCCTTGATTTGGGGCAAAAATTGGGGGAAGTGGACAAATATATAGGCACAAAGAGATAGGGTTGTCCAAATGGAGTGTGGTTTTCGGCCACGCGATCAGAATTGGATGGCCTAGATGAAGGGAGTGGTTTGGAGTGGTTTGGTGGGCTGTTGGAGGGGTGTCTTGGGCCTCAAAGTGGAGGAACTTTGAGCCCACAAGAATAACTGTTGGGGTAGCAAACGGACTCCAAACGCGACGAGATTTGATAGGCGGGTTACACATACCAAAACAACAACACACGACAAGTCTCGCGCCAAATCGGCAATGTTACACGGCCAAACACCAAAGTAGGCCTACGGGACGCGAAACGCGAAACGGACAACGGGAAGGAACGCGTGGAAACGGATGCAAACAACAACACAAATGCAATGCGATGCACATGACTACATGATATGAATGAATGCCACACACGCACATAACAAAACGACGAAAACCCGAAAGACGAAGAACCCGGAATGGAATAGATGAAGCCAGAGATATATTATATGCCCAAAAGGGAAAGTATTACATCCGGGGCATTACAGCCACAAAAGCCTTCATGTACCTCTCCCATAGCAACTCTTGCCTGGTCTTCATCCAAGTACATTAGAAGAACATCATCGACCGTTTGGCGATAAAGACCATCATCTCCCATTGTATACTTGAAAGCCATACGCCGAACAACCCTGTCCACCCTTTCACTCGGATTGCACAAGTAATCAATAATGGTCTTCCTCCAGTCGGGATCGTCACCTGCACTAGATCTTTTGTTAATGACCGAATCAGTGGGTTCAGGTTCGGCCTCTCCCATATTGGCAAGACAAGACATCAGTCTTTGAGAGAGATGAAACATGCCATGATCAACATGATATCCAGATGCTTGTTCGGCCTCTCCCATATATGAGCAATTCTAAAACAGTCCAAAGTAGAGATTATATCTAGACATTTATCAAGATAAACATTAAGTGATTCGTCCAAACACTGAAAGACTTTGGATATTTGCTGCACCACTAGTAACGAATCACCAAAAGCCTCAATATGTGTAACACCTATAACAATTAACATTTCTAGGCCGAATAACAAAGCTTCATATTGGGCCTGATTATTTGTGCAAAAGTATTCTAAGCGGCACGAGGCTTCGAAAACAGCACCATGAGGAGATATATAAACAATACCAACACCTTGGCCATTGCTACAAACTGAACCATCAAAATATAATCTCCAAGGTACTAGCGAAACAAGGTTTATATCAACATCATGTTTGTCATTAATCCGATGCTCAACAATAAAATTAGCAATGATTTGCCCTTTCATGGATTTTAGAGATTCATAAGCCAAATCATACTCAATCAAAGCATAAGCCCACTTGCCAATTCTACCACTAAGAATTGGCCTATGCAACATGTATTTAATGACATCGGTTTGACAAGCTACTATGCAAGCACACGGTACTAAATAATGTCCCAATTTTGTGCAAGCATAATATAAGCATAAACATAGTTTTTCAATAAATGTATACCTTATCTCGGCGTCCAATAAGCGTATGCTCAAATATGTAATAGGATGCTCTTTTCCTTCGGTTTCTTGAGTCAAAACAGCACCAATAACACTTTCTTCTATTGCAATGTAAAGCTTAAAGGTTCCCAATGCTTGGGTGCTTTCATCACCAGAGGAGTGCACACATAATTCTTGATCATATCAAAGGCTTCTTGCTGTTTTGCCCCCCCCCAAGTGAAATCAACATCATTCTTTAATCGAAGGATAGGAGTAAATGCATCAACTTTTCCTGACAGATTAGCTATGAACCTTCTCAAATAATTGACCTTGCCAAGGAACTTTTGCATATCTCTCTTGCATGTTGGAGCTTCCACTTTCTGTACAACTTCTATCTTTTTGGCATCAATCTTTATGCCATCTTCATGAACAACGAAACCCAAAAACTTGCCAGCTGACACGCCGAATGCAGACTTCAAAGGATTCATCTTCAGTACGTACTTTTTCATTCTTTCAAAAGCTAAACGCAAATCAGCCAAGTGAGATTCAAAAGCATCCGATTTGACAACAATATCATCAATACAAACTTCAAGTATGACACCGAGTAAATCATGAAAAATCAAATGCATAGCCCTTTGATATGTGGCACCATCTTTTTTTAATCCGAATGTCATCACTGTACATTCGAATAAACCAAGGAAACCAGTGCATCGGAAAGCCATTTTGGACATGTCCTCTTGGGCCATAAAAATTTGGTTATACCCCGCATTACCATCAAGGAAGGTAATGACTTTATGTCCAGAAGCATCATTAATAAGCATATCGGCTATTGGCAAGGGATACTCATCTTTGGGTGTAGCTCTATTCAAATCTCTGAAATAATTGCATACCCTTAACTCGCCGGATCCTTTTTTCTCCACCGGGATAATGTTAGAAATCCACTCGGCATACCTGCAAGGTCGAATAAAATTAGCTTTAAGCAGTCGACCGATCTCTTCCTTGATCCGGTCATATGTTTTTGGATTAAACTTTCTGGCCGATTGTTTATATGCTCTAAAACCAACCTTTATAGGTAACTGATGCTCCACTAGCTCTCGGCTTAAACCTAGCATCTCATGATATTCCCATGCAAAGCAACAAACATATTCTTTCAATAGCTCGATTAACTTAGCTTTACAATCGGCTTTCAAATTTTTGTTTGCAAACGTCGGTCGAGTGACTGAATCATCTCCAATATCTATCTCTTCTAATGGATCGGCCAATGCAAAACCTTGTCCAAGTTTATCCATGTCATCTAACTCCTCTATAGATTCATACATATCGTTCTGGCTGGACCGTTATTTTACAAGATGTTTTTGTAACCACTCGGAACTAGAATCCATTTAAGCATATCATACCTTCGAGCCGACTGCATTCAGTCGGCTTTAAAGAAACAGGGACGAAACCATTCTTGGTCGCGCTGAGAAAATCAAACTCTAACAAGTCACCTCCTGTCAAGCAAGTATCATTGGGATGTTGCCAATCCACCAATGCATCGGCCAAAGCAACACATGCCGAGTTATTCGCATGAATGACTTCCACTTCATCATCAACCCACTGGATCAAAAACTGCTGCATAGTGGATGGCACACACTACTTTGCATGAACCCAATCACGGCCTAGTATGATGTTGTAGTTAACTTGCACCTCTGCGACAAAGAATGCAGTAGCCAAAGTTTTGCTTCCGATTGTAAGTTCCACATACATAACACCTTTGGCTTCAGTTTTCTCTTTGCCTTCAAATCCATTGAGCACCATATTCATCTTTATCAACTCTTCATCGAGCAAACCCAATTTCTTGAAGACCGAAAATGGCATTCGATTTACCACAGCACCACCATCAACAGGCATTCGAATGAGAGGTGATCCATTGATATGACCTCTGAGATACAATGGTTTTAGATGCGTTACTGGGTCTTTTGGCTTCTCAAATATTGCATTTTTAGGGACAAAATCTAGCTGAGCCACCTCCCCTTCCTCATCTACAGCACGAAACTCAGCAGGCAAGTAATAAACCATATTGATATCCATACCTTCATGAACCAGCGTCGACTCATAATCTAACATATCATCCTCTTCCTCAAGTGCATCCACCGATTCTGAAATCTGTCCGATTGAAGGAGAAGTAAGAAGTGTTACAGACGATGTGATAGTTGTTGCATCGTCCTTCTTTGGTGATGTAGGTACTGTTGTGATAGATGTAGAAGCTATGGTATCTTGTATTTGTTTTGGCCTCCACACTTGTTTTGCTGGAACCATGGGTCAAGTGTCATTGAGCGACTTATCCCTTTGCCTCTCGGCCTCCTGTTCTGCCATCTCTTGACTCCTTAACCTCTGTAGTTTCCTCTTTTGTGTCTTTGTTAGCCCTGGAGGACACCACTTTGGCTGAGTGTATTTAGAATCTCTCGCCTTTACTTGGCTGGTGCTTGCTTCATGATCATTAGCCGAGTGCTTTGGCGCGATAGAAAGTATCGGCTCAGTCGAGTGGTTATGCACAATCGGCTGTTGTACGGGGAATGTTTTGGTGCCCAAGATAAGTGAGCCAGTATCAGTTTTCTCCTTGCCTTTTCCTGACTCAACTGCTGCAACACTTGGTGACTTAACACGCCATTCTTTTTGACTTCCCTGATGTAGAAAATTTCCACTCGGGCGCACTTTTTTGCTCGGATGGAATTCACTCGGATGGATGTCACTCGGATGAAATGCACTCGGATGGAATACACTCGGATGGAATCTACCTGGCCACATTTTTTGACCAGCCTGGGTGCATTCTTACACTAGGATAGTTTCCATTCGGCCACATATTTTGACCAGCCGACTGATAACCACTGATGTCTAGTGGGCCATTGTATGAGTAGTCGAGTCAATCCCAAAGAGGTTGCCTTTTCTCTTCTTGAAATGGTACCCTTAGTCCAGCCGGCTTCATATACCGACTAAACATATCAGCTGGTGGTGACCTTTGTCGCTTCTGGTCTGATGGCCGGTTAGAGCTAGAACCGGCTGACTGAATGGCATACTTGGAAATCAACATATCAAAAGTTGGCTTGATCCACTTATGCTGCACTTTAGCCTCATTCCTTTTCCACTTGACAACCTCTGGACTCTTGGGCTTAACAAATTTAACACGCGCATTTTCTTGCACTTGTGGTTGCCCCCCGAGTGTAGGATTCTTGATGGTGATCTTGATTACTTCCTTGCCATCGGGTTGCTTGTCAAGCACAAGCTGTCTCCCCAGAACCTTGTTCCCCCTTGTCTTTCCTGGACTCACCGACAATCACATTAGCTTTATTAGCAGATTCAGCTACCTCTGGCCGAACGTGTAGCTTCTTCCCCTTCAAATCCATGGTATTCATCGGACAAGGATGTTTATCAACTTGCATCTCTGAAAAGTTCAATCGACCGTCATTAATGGTCGATTGTATATCTCGTCGAAAAACATTGCAATAGTTAGTTGCATGAGAAAAAGAATTATGATACTGGCAATAAGCATGTCGTTTCAGCTCTTCAAACGGTGGTAAAGTGTGAGATATTCTAATAATTTTAGCTTGCACCAAAGCATCAAATATTTTATCACATTTGGCAATGTTAAAAGTAAACTTCATCTCTTCATCATGATTCTTATGAATCGGTTTCAGATCATTGCAAGTAAATGGTTTGGCCTTAGATGTCCAAACAAATTCAGTAGCATAAATATCACCCTCATCGTCCGAGTGATCACTATCATATTCAACCATGTTTATCTTTGAATGATCAGCTTTATATCTATGCACTTCTTTGAGATCGTTGTTTCGGCTTTCATGAGCCAAAGCCCTCTGTATGACTTGGTTAATATTTATGAACTCATAGCCTTCTAGCTTTTCTATAATGGGAGTCCTTAAACCGCTCAGCACTAGGCCTGCCAAGTCTCTCTTGGTTATCACCAAACTATAACAATGGATTTTTGTTTCTCTGGATCTCTTGACATAATCAGAGACCGATTCATCATGCTTTTGTTTAACCGATGTTAGATGTGATAACTTGAGTTCATTGTCACCGCTATAAAAGTGATCATGAAATTTTTGCTCTAGCTGCGACCAAACCCGAATGGAACCATGTGGTAAAGAAGTAAACCATGAAAATGCGGTACTAGTTAATGATAAAGGAAGCAAACGCACTTTCAATTCATTCAATGAGCCTACCTCACCCAATTGTGCTAAATATTGACTAACATGCCCCCATGTGGTTTTTGTGCCTTCTCCATTATACTTAACAAAATGTGGAATTTTATATCCTGGAGGGCACTGGATGGCATCGAAGTACTCGGGGTATGGCTTTTGGTAAATCCTATTCTGAGGTAACTCAACTCCAAAATTCTCTCGAAGCGTCTTAGCCATCTCCTCTCTAAGATTAGCTGGACCATCATCCATAGTGGACGACGAAGCTTCTGGAATTGTCATAGGGGGGAGTAGGGTTACTAGCGGTGGGTAGGAATTCAGACATGTATGTCGACCCATAACTTGGTATTGGTCGAGTGGTTGTAGCTGTAGGTAGGGTTTGGTTCGGTGTTGCCACCGAACCTGGCATGTTCATAATAGGATAAATGGGTGCAGCCACAATCTGATTTTTTGTGTGTAGGATAATAAGTCATCAGCATGGGAGGCGCCAATGAAATAGGTAAAGTAAGATTAGGGTTTTTCACACTAGCAGCTATACTACCATTAACACTAGACGATTGAGATATATTCTTCTGAGCATTAGTATTTTCTATGAAAGTTTGATAGACTAGATTGTTACCATCAGCAATACGACTCTCAATTTCAGCCCACTGCTCAGGAGAAAAGGTAGTACTCACAGAGGGTTTAACCTACTCAGCTTGAAGTGGAGGGAACTTGATTTCGCTAATCAGAGTGATGTTGCCTTGGCGATCCTTCTTGAACTTCGCAAGGAACTCCTACAACTCCTTCTCTTCAAGAGCCTTCTTGTACTCCTCATAGATTTGGCGATGATCGGCCGATATCTCATCAAGACTGGGCTTAATGATGTTATCGACGTCTACCTCAGATGGCTTGGAAAGATTAGACATGGTGGATGATGATGATTGATCTTTATTCCCCAACGTAGTCACCAAAAAGTGTGTTGACACACGAACACGTCACGTGTACCCTCGACGCCGTGGGTGATGCACCGTAGCTCACGTCGAAGGAGACCCGACCGACAGAACGATATGCAAGATAGTCGGCGGGCGCTTTTTGCGGACCCGAAACCCCACACCCCCGGGAGGGACCCTGTCAGGGAGTGTGGCGGCTATGGGCTGCCCTAGGTCGATTCTCTCACCCCTAGAGCCTCAAGATTTGCAGCTCTCAAACACGAAGAATAGCAAAGAACGAGAGAGAAAAGTGATGGAGAGATAAAACGTAGACTGAAAAAGTAGTATATTGATTTGATCGATTGTGTGTTGTCTAATCGGCCATCACTCCCAACATATATAAGAGGCGGCTGGACTTCCCGTACAAGCAAAGGATTCACCTAGGCTTTCCTTACGTAAAATTACATAAATTCACGTCCTAGAGTCCTAGTTCTATTCCAAGTCGGATTCAGTCTGAATTTGGCCCAACTTCTGTCTTCCACCTTGCGTGGGCCACCGAGCTTGCATAGATCTCCGATCAAGACGGCCCAAATATCAAACTTGTGCGCCTCGACGAGACGAACAATTGTCATGTTGATCACTCTTTCAAATAAGGCCATCTTGAATACTTTTCGAGGTCATCTTTACCTTCCAGTCGGACTCGATCTTGCAGCAGATTGGATTATCCGAGTCTCGTAGTGAATTCGCATGCCATATACTATCTTTGATGATGATGACTCAAAAACTAAAGTTCACCGTTTTGACGATACGCACAACTTCCGTATTGAAAACTTCTCCATCCAAGATCATCTTGATAAACTTTTGGGCACATGTTCAGTTTCACTCGGATTCGAGCTCATCCACTCGGATAATAGAGTCTTTCACTCGGATCGCCCGGCTGGTCTTTTTCACTCGGATGTTAGAATATTTCACTCGGATGAATATATTTTCACTCGGATGACCACATTTTCACTCGGAAGCCAATCTCTTACTCGATCGGCAAGCTTTCGTTCCGATGGTAATCTTTCCACTCGGTTGACTATATTTTCACTCGGATGACAATCTTTTACTCGATCGGTAAGTTTTCACTCGGATGATAAGCTTTTGACTCGGACGACAATCTTTTACTCGATCAGTAAGTTTTCACTCGGATGGTAAATTTTTCACTCGGATTTCCCGACTGAAAACACAACCCGATCTTGATTTGCCTCTCCAGGTTGCATACGACCTCGGATTGAGACGAATTATATATGAAAATCAATCGGCTCGACGAAACGAAACTTCTTCATGTTGAGGTTTTTCGATTCAAGGCTGTCTTGACGGCCGAATTAATCGTGCAACCTATCAGACAAGTGTGTGGTACCTCGCACCATATTTCAGTTTAGGTTCGGTCTGCAGTTTATTGCCTCTAAATTTCGCATACGAACTCGGATTGGGATGATTTATTTTCCAAAATCGATTGCCTCGACGAGACGAACACAATTCATTTAGAGTGCTCCTTCATCCGAGGTCGTCTTGAAGGCGTGATTGTCCAAAAACCACTCGGAATATTGAATTATGCCACTCGGAGTATAGTTTCGGTCCCTAAAATAAGGTCGAATGATGATAACCGAAACATCAAAGTTGTTCCACTCGGCGATGTGAATCTTTTCATACTGAAAATCCTTTCACTCCAAACCATCTTTATTGCTTTCCGTATCTTGCCAAAATCAGGTATTAACAACTGCTCCCTCAAAATTCAATTAAACTAGTTTCCGACTAGATGTACTAGTATAGTTTGTGAAAAAATTGATGCACTAGTGCAGCTCCTCAAGTAGATGCACTAGAATATATTTTTAACCTGATGCACTGGAATAGTATCTGAAATTGTTGCACAAATATTAATTTATTAACTTGATGTACTAGTGTAGTTTCTGAACTCGATGTATTAAAAGATCTTTCTGAACTTGGTCTGGTGTTATTTTTACCATCGAAAAAAGTAAGAACTTGGTGAAGCAGAGATATATCTTATTTTATTCAACAAAAATAAAACTAAAATGGCATTAAGAAGCAAATAGGTCATTGACTCAAACTATATGTTCCAAAAAAAATAACATGGTGTACTTGATTTTAATTCCAGAACTTTGCGTACTAGTTTCTGAACTACATTCATCGATGGCTTGTACTGTATAAGCATCTACTTCATGGATTCATCACTTGTAAACCATAAAAAAAATAGAAGATTTAAATCTTGAAAAACAAACACTAAACTTCAATATGTTTGTCCCCTTGCAGGCCAAAGCTCCTGAAAGAGTTCATACTAGATGAGAAGTTGTTCACCTTTGCCGGTTTCAGCATTCAAAGTGACAAGGACATGCTGAAGACGTCTGGTTTGGAGATAAACCCCAACAAGTACATCGACATTCAGCTCAAATGGAGAGTTCTAGGCAATGGAAAAAAGTACAACTCCTTGGCTGATGTTGCAGCCAGCATCGTCCACCCATTATACTACAAAATGAAGAAGAAGATCAACAAGAAGGAAGACCATAAATTATGGGGGGACAGCCCACTGCCAAATTACCTCATCGAGTACGCATCAATAGATGTGTATGCCACATACAAGTCATGGAGGATAATCGACAACATCATAGAGGTTCGGAAATTTCAAAAAAGCAGGAGGCTGACCCCCTACTACCACTTCCACTATGTGGAATGAGGAGAATTTCAAAGTCTGCCTTCGTACTGCTTGCACTTGTTCTCGTCCTTCATCTTGTTGTTTGAAAATTGTAGTTTGCTTTTGTTAGGTTGAACCACCTTGCTTATGTCGTGTGTGTCAGGGTTGAACAAGCTTGCTTATGTCGTTGAAGAAGTTTGCTAGCTTCCTATTTTGTTTACCAATCATTTGAAGTTCAAGTAGGTTGTGAATGAAACTTTTTGGCTGCTATGCAGCACTATCACAAATGGATAATTTCACAAAAACAGTGGCAGACAAAGGACAGCAGCAAATAGTATCCTTGGACGCTCAGTATAGCTTAGTCCTGTACGGTAGTACTATTACACTAAAAAAATCAGTTTTTAGTTTCAGAAGAGCACTAAAAAGTGTCAGTCAAGGACAAGATCCAGTACTAATATCATCATGCTTATGGTAGCTAGAAAATTACTAACAGCAATAGGAAAAGGCAAGAACCATCAGTACTTACTTCATAGTCGCTAGCATACTAGGAGTGAAAGTACTGGTGCACTTGAACACACAGTACATGCATTCCACAAAACAATGACAGACTAAGAATAACAGTGCTAGTACAATTGAAATCTCAGTACAACTAAGTTTATACGGCAAGTACTATGATGATACCATATAATGCCTTGAGAATAACCACAGCCTAGAAAAAAGAAGGCCAAAACTAAATCAAAAAGATATCAGTTCGACCAAGGAAAAAAAATCACAAGAAAGACAACAGAAGAATGAGCCCACATTGACTAGCGAGGTACTAGTTTCAAGCAACAAAAAAAATTAAAAATGATCAAAGTACTAGCACAATTGAAATCTTAGTACAACTTAATTTGTTTGGTAAGTGCTATGATGATACCAATTAATGCCTTGAGAAAGAAGGCCAAGACTCAACCAAATAGATTATAGTTCAACCAAGGACAAAAATACACAAAAACAAACAACAGAAGCATCAGTCCACATTGATAAGTCAAGTAATTATGAACTTAATAGGGCTATCTGTTAAATGTTGCTAATTTAATCCAGTGCCAGTGCTTTAACTTTTACTATGAAGTTCAACTACTAAAAATTCAAGAAGTTCAAACAAAAATTTGGCTCTCAAATTTTGCTAAATTTCTTATACTTAAATAAAATCCCGCTAGAGATCACGTAGCAACTTCGTCGTAATAATTTCAATCCCAAAAAAAACTTCAGTTCAAATACATTATATGACATCAATTATACATAACAATGAAGCGTCACCCACTCATGCTAGATCGACAAGTGCTATTGTGACACCAAATATTAAAAGAATTACCCTGAATGAGATTACAATTCAGTACTGACAGAACTATACAATTAGTACAAGAGATGAGCGTACATAAACTATAAAGGTCCAACTTAGGTAGGGACATATGAAAATAAAATAAATCTCACTTTTTCAGCAACAACTCGTAATGCACCTGAAAAAGGTGTTTTCAGTTCAACTAGTGTATAAAACTTCCATAAAACAAATAAAACTTTACCAAAACGATTTCTCGATGAAACATAAACAAGTGAAACAGCTATTCAACAACACTATCATCATGGAAAATAAGTTTGTTAAACATTGCGCCACACGTAAACACATCACAAAATATACCGGTTATTACATAGTAGTTGACAAGACATCCACACACTACAAACAAATCCTACAATGCTTTGAAGAGATATATCACACAACTATCCCATTGACTACGCAAATGATGACCATTTCTTCTATGCATCAGGAGCCAAAGCATGAACCTCCTTGGGAAGCTCCGTCACCAGAAGCTGGTTATTCCGGTTGAACACAACTTTATACAGATCCTGAGCGTTCTAATCAACAATACGAGGCTGCAAAACAATAAAACAAATTATAAAAAATCACGACACATAAAAAAGAATACACAATAAGCCAAACAAAGAAAGTGAAAATATCAACTAGAACCCACGTCCTTATTTCGAATGTTCTCAACGATCTTTTCACCATCATAGGTCCCCGCATACTTCAGAGTATAATGGCCACATTCATTCGGCCCTTGAAATGAACCTTGACAAGCGTTGGTTTCTTTGCAAAAACCTCCCATTTGGGCTGCTTGCTCGCAGTGTACTGAGCATCACCATACACAACCTTCATTACTTGGACCAATCTAGAGATCTGTAAAAAAAAAGAAAATAAACCACACATTTTCAGGTCTCAGAAAGCAGAAACAAAGATGCGGAAAAATTAATCGAGTACAGACAATAAATGTCACTCACAATATTCTCGCAGCTTTTATGATAGGTGTTCTTTGAAGGACGATGGTTCTTCTTATAAGGTAAAGAGTCAAGGATGTCGACACTACTTCGGTACCGATTCATGACATATAAGGAAAAGTAGTTCACTTTCCTATCCTTTGATAAAACCATAGGTTTGAATAGAGGAATCATGATCTAAAAACTAATGACCAGAAAAGTGACATTAAATATTCAAAATGAAAACCAGCATCACAGCAAAAAAATAAAACCAAAAATCAGCTAGTAGATCTCACATGGTCGGTAGTGAGCAAGTCTTCCTCATCTTTAACATAGCGCTTGAAATCTCTCGCTGCACTCTCCACATTAAACTCTTTATCTTCAGCACCGTAAAATGTACAGTCAAGCACAACCTGCAAAAAGCCGAAAAGAAATAGACAGGGGGAAAGGATCAACAAGCAAAGTATTACTAAAACTAGTAAAACAATAGGAAATCTTGTTTAACAGAAACAAACGATCTGATTGATTACCGTGATGAAATATGGACTCAACAATACCCTTTTTCCAGATGCGAAATCAGCATTTATATCGGGATCTTGCTTCCAATAATCAATGAAGAAGTCCATTATATCACCCTCCATCATTTGCCCAGGTGCAAAAACTTCCCAGATGCGTTTCCCAGTGAAGCTAGTTACGTTATCATCAGGCTGATGTATCATTGAGAATGCATTACTGTAGCACACACAAGAATAAAAAGCAGGGGAAGCAAGATAAGGCATTCATAGCAGTTCAAGTTGTATAAAAAGGAACAGTCCAGGTCATATTTATCTAGTAGTTAGAAACAACAAAAGAAAAGAAGAGGAAACAAAATGAGAGATACTCACTCGGCATACTTCTCAAGTACTTCATCACTAAGCAACAGATTATACAACTTGCGAGCCTTATCCAAGTGAGGGAATTTATGACGGTGAAGCTGCTGCACAGGGGAGCAAAACTTTATAGGACCTCTGGGTGCACGCTTCATGCTTGTAACATTGCCAAAATCCAAAGCAGGTTCCTTCCTAGCAAAGCCAGCTAGGGCCACTATTCCAGCAAGGGGGGGTAAACCCTTGGCAGCAGCGCTCCTGGTGACTCTTCCCATGCCAACAATCTTGTCAAACACATCATCATCACTGTCTATCAATTCCACAATGGGATTCTTGGGTGTAGAGGGGCTCTCTGCACAAGCAGCCGTAGAACCTTTCAGAGCTCCCAACCGCCCCTTCATAACACCAGATCTTGTCTTTTCGGGAGAACGCCCTGGCTAAAATCAATAGCTACACGCTCGAGCTCCGAGAAATGGCTGCCAAAGATCAAGTAGTCATGCTCACCAAGATCCCACCACTCACCTACAAAATAAAAAAAGAAGGAGCGCATCAAGCGTAAGTTCAAACACATAATTCATGACAATACTAATCAAGAAGTACATGGTTCGATGCATAAAGGTCATGCATATGTACAGGGTTCGATGCCAAACAAACCCGAAAAGTCAACATCAAACACATCGCTAGTTGCGGAGGTATACATCAAAGTCTTTATAATGTCAAGAATGTCTTCGTGGCTGTAATCCAACATTTCAATAACACTATCCTCCTGGCAATGATAGGTTTTGCAGTTTTTTAGCATAAAGAAGCCACAATCATGCCTGCTAAAAAAAACAAAAAACAAAAGGGTACATCACAAATTCGAAAATATAGTAACACCATCCTCCCAGCAACAAAACAACTAATAAAAATCATTAAAAACGGGAACTCACGTGTTTTTCTGCTGCGGCACCCGCACAAACTCGCAAGGGGAAACCATCAATATGCACCAGCAAGAACGGTTTGGCCCTGTCTATGCTGGACTCCCTCCAAAGCTTCTTTATCTTATATGTCATAGTCCTTAAGAATCTAACTGCATCACTCTAGGTTTCATCGCGGAGTGAATCAAGGCCCTCGAAATGATGGAACCTCAAATTTAGAAGAATCAAGCACCAATGCCCAGATTCTTCAGTACGCTTCATGGCAGCCGCAAATGATGGTTGATCAAAAGTAGGGAAAAGAAGCTGACAAAAAATCGCAGAGGAAAAATGAATTTAACAAATCATAACAAAACAAAAAATCCAGCCTCCAAAAAATAAAATAAAACAAAAGAGGGAAATTGAAATTCAGAAGTACAAACAAATCAGATAATCATGAGTTCTAATTGAGTAAGCAACCAACTACAAAAAATAAATGCTACTCAAGTTTATATCCACCGCCCAAACTTGCAACAAACATATCAGTTCAATTTGCTCACAATAATAAGTGCAACTTTAAAAAAAGAAGCACACATCATTCATTAGTACAAGCGTTAAAAAGCAGACTACTCAAGTTCATTCCCACCTCCCAAACTTGCAAGAAAACATGACAATTCTAGTTTACGAGTACAATAAGTTCAAGTTCACCTACTTGGTCAAAACCATCAACCCTTGATCTTGTGAACCACTATAGCACATTGGCATCAATATTTCCATCACGGATCTTGGTCTGTTGTACAAAAAGAACGACAACAGTTAGAAAATTGCCAAAATAACTTATCGTCCTATTTACAAACCAAAATACTGACCGTCACCCATCTGGGAACTATCTACTTGTCAGTGTCTCGATACTTCTGACGTAGAGAATATAAAACAAAGTCAGCATTATCTGAGTTGAGCATGCCAGTGGGGACAAACGCTTTAGCAATAGAACCAACATTGGCATCATATTCGCTATTTTGATACACCGGCTTGTCACTAGGAAAACATAAAAGATGACGTGAATTAAAACTACTGCAATAACAACAATAGTCATATGAGAGAAAGTAAAAGAGACGAAAATCATACAGGCAAAATCCCAAACTAAACGTTTCCCACGGTTCGTGTGCAACCTCGTAACAGCGAAGAAAAACAAATCAACCTTAACAACATTAGCACCTTCTTCTTGCAGAAAAAAGAAGAAAAATAATAAGTTCAAGCACTACAAGTGAACATGTCCAAAAATGCCATAAATTAGAAGTACGCCTCATTTAATAATCCTTACTGCACTATCAACGTTTGATGACGGGAGTTCCTGTGATGACACCAATATGGCTGCACTTTCAGGGTCTGAAGAAAGAAAATACTGGGATGACAGGAGCGCCTCATGCATCAACGGGCCATAAGAATTCGACAGAAGTAAATCATCATCCTCAGATGGCACCTCCTCCACGCTAGAGGCATCTTGCAATGCATCACCGTAATCAAGCCCTCCAGGAGGGAAATTTCCCGGCGACATTTTTTCACAATCAGAAAGATTTTCATTCCCAGCAATATCAATACCAGATGATTTGGCATCAAGTATGCTGGCAGCACCAACATCCTCATCAGCAACTTTGGTACCAACGTCGCGCCCACTGCTCAATGGGACACCACAAGCATCATCTCCAACACTAACAGCAGCCTCACGCTCAACATCAGTCATCTGAAAAAATAAAAATTCAGAAAGTGAATAATATGAGCAAAACTAACAATCAAAAAATCTAGCAAGAGGTGCACAGGCTAACTGTTACAACTACAAAGAAATAGCAGAGAAAACTGCATATAAAATTAATGCAAGCACAGAAAAACAAACCTTAACAGCATTCAGAGCAACATCACCGATCTTGCTGCTACTACCATTCAAAGGAACATCACCAATGGTCGAACAAGGCTCGTCGCAACAACAGGACCCTGATTCATAGTAATGAAGCAGAAAAACAATGCTATTATTAGCAACAATAAACACAAGCAATTAAACCACACTAACAAAAAGGTAGGTATCACCAACAAACTCTTAAAGGTGTGGGATAGAAAAATGTGCACATTGGTGCGCATGAAAATTCAATAATATATATAAACACGATAAAAATAAAATAACCATGCACTTATCAGTAGATGGGTCATTAACTCCACAGCGAACAGCAGCCTCAACATTATGACTGGTCTCCTGCATGAAAGAAAAATTAATAAACATGTGAAGATGAGAAAGTTCAACCACAATACTTACAGCGGAACAACATAGTAAAAATTGCAAACATCAAGGACTGACTCACATCAACAACAGGGGGCTCCAATCCAACATCACCCGTAGGGTGATCAGAAACATTAGCCTCAGTACCGTCACCAGCCCTGCTGTCGGTGGCAGCAGCCTCATCCTGCTCAATCTGCCTGATAACAACATTGGCACTTTCTTCATATGGCTTGCATCGACAGTCTTGCATAGTTTTGAAACACTTCATGTTGCTCAACAGACGAACCAAGCTCTGAATTAGTTGAGCAGCAACTTGACACATATCACTAATTAAAATTCTCTCCATCTCAATATAGTCCACAGCTTCCTTAGCATCAAATTGATGACATTCAGGAAGGATACCATTAATAGAGCTCAGACACTCAACTGTAGTTGGGATCTTTTGCAGCTTAGAACAAACATTACTAAAAATATGCTCAGCGTGCTCCAACACAGAGACAACTACATTAATACCCAAACCCTACCCCTATGAATTACTAGCATTACTAGGGCCAGGGGGAACATAACCAGCACCCTCAAAACCACGGCCATCTCTCAACTCATCGCGCAGAGATAAAATCTCGGGAACCTGAGACGACGGCATCTCCAGGACTGACCATTTATACTCTCGGAAAAAGACAACCACCTCTTGAGTTTTCCCCTACAAACAAGGGAAAAAGAGTTAATTAATGAATGCAACACATATGTAAAAATAGAACATTATATTAACAGATTTAAATCAACAACACTAACAATCTTTCACTATCTGCCAATTTGTTAGTATTTACAAATAGGTCAGTTGAACAAGAGATTCAGTTCGACCACACATGACACAACAGTACTAAAAATCATACCTAAAGCTCACAAAGCTTAAGAAATGACAAAATCTACACAGGTAACTCTGCAATACACATGTTCACTCCAGCAAAAATAGCTATACCTAAATAAAAAAAGGTCCGCAAGACACGACAAAAATAAAACTCATCGGAAGCTTCCCAAACACCCAAGTCTTTGGATCTGGGTTGCCTTTTTTATCAAATCTGTATCAGCCAGATCGGAAAGCTTGTCGGGATCCATGAAACATATGCGGGGGACTCGCATGTCAGGTTCTGGAGTCTTGCCATAGATAGGGCAGTCCAGGTACATTAGTACAGGCCCTATAGCACAGCCTGTGATTGCCTTCCCAAGGGTAACACCATCTTGGTACCTGATAACAGCCCTTCTAAGCTCATCAACCATCAGCTGGCAATAATCCATATCAGCCATGTCTTCAATGACGAGATCCTCACACATTGCCGCCTCCCTGGAAACACGAGGGGCGGCACCAAGCAACACAACCTTCATAAACACAATAATGAAGAACACTTTGAGAGCAAGATCATCTTTGCTAGGATCCTTGACAAGCACCTTGAGCCTGTCCCCTCAAATCCTTTGTCTTGATATCTCTGTTCCTGCTAATGTCAAGCTCCGATCTTAACTTCATTAGAGTGTCGTCATATCCGTCCTCTGACGGCCTTGGTGCAGAACGACCACCATGAGGGAACCTAAATAGTTGTTGTATACCATCGTTAGTGATGCGAAGCTTCTTATTAGCCTCACCCATGTCAAGAGTCATCGTATCAGGATCTATTTTCAGGTACAGAACTCCCATCACAGGGCGGGAAATGTTAGACTTCACCTTCCACTTGAAGATAGAACCAAAACCAGCTGCATGAACCCTAGCAACATGGCGACTCTCAAGAAATTTAGCACAAGCACTAATCTCTCCCAACGAACATCGCACGGTTAAATTAAATCGTTGTAGGTCACCTTCATCCGCAGCAACTTTTCCGGCATTGCCTCTCACCGGCTTAACCGGACCCATAACGCTAATAGGTTGTAAAACTGAAAATAAAGAAGACATAGCTTAATTAAATGAATATAAAAAAACAAAAATAACATATGAAGGCAAGAAGAAAAAATAAAGATTGCACAAGTTCAACTCTTAAAACAACTTCAGTACCACCTCTCAATTGATGCGAACAATGACTAACCCTAACCTGGCCAGCATACCAAACCTAGACAAAATTAAATCATTGCAAGTACGACTAGTAAGTCACATACATTACAAACACGTACCACTGCATGTTCATCTTCAGAATCAACTTTGATATCATCTTCTTCAGATACAGGATCTTTAGCTTCGACACGAGCACGCTTCTTCACACCTTTGTTCACCTTTGTAGGAGGAACTTTATGCTTGTTATTTTCCTTCAACAAAGAGCGCTCCGGAAGCGGAGACGAATAAGGCTTCTTATTTGTCAAAACTCGTGGACTCCGACGAACAAGAGAGCTACCAAGTGTGCTTGGACAAATCTTCATAGCAACACTATCTCCATCAGCTTTGCTATTACCAGGTTGGGAACCAACTTTTCAAACGTGAACTACACCTCTATGTGCCATCAGATTTTGGATCTGACATCTTCCTCTTCAAAACAACTTTCTTCTGCTTAACGGCATCACGAGTAAACACTTGCGCCAAACGAGTGTGCAACAGGTTTGTCTTCACAGGCATGTCAGTTCCATGAGATCCAGCATCAATAGTTGAAAAGGCCGCGTCACCACCTTCATCGACTACACCTTTAGGAGCTTGAGCAAGATCCTCATAGCTTCGTTGCACGCAAGCAGCCTTTTGACGCCGTTTCAACTCCTTTCTCCTCTGAAAATCACGCTTCTTATTTCTTATCCTTTCATCCTCGAGCTGTAACTGCATAGGAACATCCTCAGCCTGTGCAACACGCCCAGTGCCATCAACAATCTATGACCGAGTAACAAACAACTGCAAGCTCCCATCACCATCATCAAAGTTAAGAGAATACAATCCATCATTATTATTTTGACAACATCACCAATGTCCTCATCAACAGCATGGCTATCATTAACTGCATAAACCAATAACATAAGCACACACACATATAAAATTAAAACACAATTAACATTCAAGAGACAAGATAAATAAGGCGCATAGCATCAGACACAAAGAAAAGAAACAACTGATGTAACTAAACATATTTATATATTCAAGGCTGTTAAAAAAACAAATATAAGGGAAACACTAGCAACACTCGCAAGTTCTTCAAGAGGATTTGGTATCTCAAAAATAACATTCACAAGATCTCGAAAGCGTTCTGATTTGTTAGAATCAGGAGGCACCGGCACTCCAACATCTGCAACAACATCATAATCAGCAAAAAAGGTAAAAAAAAGTACATCAACAAGCAATCCGTTCAACTATATGAACACTACAAGTGCACCCAATAAAACAATATCACCCCACCACTGGCACACCAAACTTCAAAATGACAACTCTTTCAACATCATAGTAGTTCTTCTTAGACTCCTACAAACTCTTCATATGCCAGGACAATAGTTCAAACTACACATGGTGATCAGTACTGCTACCTGTCTGCAGTACACAGCAACCTAAAAACTAGACACACCACACATTCGAGGGCAAATACTAACAACAATGAAAATCCATATAACTTGTAAAGTCCATACGACAACACCTATACAACTAAAAAACTATTAAGCACCAGATCTGACAAAAAATCATCCGAATTGCAAAAAAAATTACCTGAATTCAACTTGTCTGGACTGGATGATGAACCCATTGAGATCTATAGACATAAAATCTGCCGAACCAGATCTGTAAGACACATGAACAAAAATTAGGGCTCTTACCTATTTCAGAAACGAAGCACGCCATACAAGCAAAACTCTTACCAACAAACACAAAATCCAGCACCGAATCCAGTATCACGGACGAGAACCGCTTGTTCAAGAGCGAAGGAACCCTAGCAAATCCATCCTGAGACAGCACGAGAGCAATAACTTAGAAATACAGGGAAAATATGTACATAAGGGGACGCAAGGGGAGTCGATGGCAGAGCAAAAGGAGCAAATAGAGCACCCAGACCTCCACCCTGGAAGTTCAACCCGCCGGCCGACGCTTCCGCGGCGAAACAGGAGAAGCTGCTTCTATGCGAGAAGAGGAGAGGAGGGGAACGAAAAGGAAACGATTTGTGGAGGGGAGGAGAGCGGAACGGGGAAGAGCGGAGGTTAACAGATGAGTGGGAGAAAACCGACAGCGAAAGCCCACAATCGTGGCAAAGCCCACAATCTCTGGGCAGTTACTAAAGATAATACCAAGATTAAATACAATAGAAAAATTAATTTAGAAGGAGAAAACAGATGGCTAAAGTACAAATAATAACTCACAATAGTACAATAAAAATTATCAAAAAAGTACAATTGAAATAATACTTCATAACGGTGCTGGTTCCCCCCCCCCTAAAAAAAGCCCCTAAAAAGGTAAGATAATGGGGGCAAGTCATGTTACGGACTCGCCTCCGCAGGTGACGCCGCGGCACACCGCGTCGTCACCTGCTACGGCTCATTCCTGCCTCAGCCTCGCCGGGATGGGGGAGGGGGACCCCCCTCCCCCCCAGCTTGGCCT
>LR738711.1:502374823-502444762 GCA_902687465.1 Secale cereale | reverse complement strand
CCCCCCCTAAAAAAAGCTCCTAAAAAGATAAGAAAATGGGGGCAAGTGTCAGGCCCAAGATGCGATTCTATCTCGATCACGTGACACTTACGTGATTGAGGCACAACCGCATTTCGGGCGCTTAGCAAGATGGATATCATTACATCGTACCATTACATACATACATAGGGGATACAACAATACATACAAATCTCATGAATACAACAATATCAATACAAGTATCCAACTACGGATACTCCCCTGCCCCTTCGTCGCTCTGGTGAGGAATCTTGACGTAGGCGTTTTGAATTACCCCTCTTCCCCTTCAATTTTTTTTAGGATCACGTGGATAGTTTTCGCTCGTTGCGTTGTTAGTTCTTTCATCTGGTGCATCTCTCGTCAAGTGGATTCAACCCTCTTCTTCTTTGCAAGTTCAACCTCAGTTTTTTTAACCGACGGTGTTTTTGTCACATCCCTAGTTAGCACTTGCATTAGGACCTAGCTAGAGTGTGCATCATGTCTACTTTCAAAGAAACTTGAAATGGGATTAACAGAAACCCCAGCACCCCTCTCCTAACAACTAGGGTTTGCTAAAATATTTTCCAATGTACCCAAAATGCCCTTCAAAAATGTTCATCATTTCTGCCTTGGTCTTAAACCTCTGCCAAAAATGGTGCACAATTTTCTAGGACACTCAAGGGCTCTGGATTAAATCATATGGTATTTGAATTTGGGCATTTAAATACTTAAAAATATTTTAAATGCTCAAATAATCATGAACTATAATGTTTCCTACTGTTCATATTATATACAGTGGGCATGACAAGTTTCATGAGTTATAAAAATGTTTAGGCATTTTTATTAATTGAACAAAGCTACAAAAGAAATGAAACAAAAAGAAAAAAATAGGAAGAACACTTACCTGAGCCCACTTACCTGCTGGCCCAGCCGGCCCGGCCCACCAGGGGCATCCCCGTCTTCTTCGCCGCGCCAGCGCACGAAGCAGCTCGATGGCGAGCGCCGCCGATGCGCCGGCCACCTCCTGCCTGCCTGGCTGGCCCTCGACCCTCTGGATGGACTAGGACGACGCCACGAAGCCCCCTCGACCGTTTCCCCTCTTCCTCGTGTCTCTCCCCCTCCTCTCTCCCCTCCGCCGAGCTCCCCCGAGCGAGCTCGTCGCCGACGACCGCTGACACCGCGCTCTACGCCACTCCCTCGCCTCCCCGACGCACCACTAGCTCCGCCGCATCGCCCTGAAGCTCCCCACCGACGCACACGACGCCAGGAGCCCCGCAACGTCCTCCTCGCCGTCGTCTTCAACTTTCGGCACCGGAGATCGCCGCCGCCCGTACGCCGTCGTCCGACCGTCCCCGAGCTCACTTCGACGCCCTCTGCGACCGCTGTGATCTAAGTGACTTCGAACCCCTCTCTCCACGGCCTCGATTATGTCTTGTAGCCGCCGTCCCCTTGCTGACCGACGATCACCGCCGCCGGCCAACTCACCGCCGTGGCCATAGGCACCGTACCTCGTGGCTGAGCACGCCATTAGCTTCAGTAGGTCACCAACAAGCTAAAGCGAACCTTAGCTCCTCCTACCGTGCACTACAACTCCATTCCGACCAACTCCGTGCGAGCACCGCCGCGGACGAGCTCGTCGCCGTCGACTCCGGCGGCCTCTCGACCAACCAGTGGCACTGTTAGTTGCGGTGCATCACCAGGAGCACACCGAGCCCATCCGCGCGGCAAATGGCTGTCGGAATAAGGATTCCGACGAGTCACCGCCGTGCGAAATGGTCGCCGCCGGCCAAACTCCGGCGGGCTGACGTGGCCTGTTGTTTAGGAGCTAACATTAGTTAGATTAATCACCACAATCACTGACAGTGGGCCCCCTTTGTTAGTCAAACCCAGTCAACCCTGGTTAGGACCGGAATTAGCTCCTGAGACACTGACATGAGGGACCCACCAGTCAGGTTTGACTTGGACTGGCCCTGTTGACTGGCTAACGTCAGCATGATGTCATGCTGACGCAGTAAAGGATTTTCTGGGATTTTTAAATTTAAAATAATTCAGGAAATTCCGGAAAATACCAGAAACTTCTAAAAATCATATAAAATCAACCATAGCTCAGATGGAAAAGATTTATATATGAAAATTGATCAGAAAAATCCAATCTTTCTAATGGCACTGGTTTCATGCATGTTTGAACAAGTTAACTTGCTGTATACATCAAAAACATGATAATGCACTTATTTAAATAATAGTTTGAACTTCAATTTGAATCTCTGATTCAAATAGGTTCAAACCCCTCTGGTTTTAGTTGCATTAGCCAACACACATGCATCTTGCCATGTCATGAACATGCATCATATTGTTGCATTTGTTTGTTAATGATTGTATCGCCGGTATTCTCTGTGTTAGGTCCTGCTCCCGAGGATACTGCTGCGTATCCAGTTGAAGAGCAGTACCCGACAACTACCTTGTCAGGCAAGCAATCATTGATCATTCCGATACAAACCCAATCTTCTCGCTCCTGCTCTCTTTTACTGCATTAAGGCAACAGCGTGTGAACTGCTACTTGCTACGGTAGTTGAACCCTATCCCTTGCATGACCTGTCATTGCCACAGTAAATAGTTGAAACCCACTAGCATGCGTAGGAGTTGATTGAGCCATGTGATGTGTGATCCACCATGCTATTTGTTTATGTTGCCTGCTGTGCTTAGAGTTGTGTCTGGTCTGGTTCATCTGGGTGATGGATCAGAGTGAAATGATCATACCGATAAAGAGAAGGAAGTGTGGAATACGCTTGGTAAAGGTATCGATGAAAGGCCGTGTAGGAGTACATGGTGGGTTGTTTCATTGGAATCGTCCTTAGGACCCGAGATCTGTATGTGTGGTTCAAGTTACAGCTACTACCACGCATTGGGATCCTTAATTGACCCTCTCGGCTTATGAATTACCCTTGATCTCTGTCCAGGATTTGCAACTAGTTTCTGGTGTTTATAGCTTACTGGAGGTCGTGCACAACCCTGACCCTTGGGGTGGGTTGTGATGCGACAGGTACGTGGCACGGTGTACCGGTTGCCCGTTTGGTGACTCGGGAACCCTGTACACATCGTTTGGGGCCGTGAGCGACACCCCTGCCGGATCTCCCCACGGATGGAACCCAAATAGGCGATAAACCTGGACGAGAGACTTGAGTAGTTAGTCAGGTCGTGGCCGACACCCTCGCTGGGCTTCCGCTTGAAGGTTGCCGAGTACACGCCGAGTAAACGGCGATAAGTTGTGAAAGCGTGTGTGAAGAAGTACACCCCTGCAGGGTTATCAAACTATTCGAATAGCCGTTGTTCGCGGTACGGACTACTTGGTTGCTCTTGCAGTTCATAGACAAGTTGATGGATACTACTAAAAGCCTCAAGATAAGTGTGAGTGCCGTGGATGGCCCTTCCGTAGGATGACAGAAGAGAATCCTCGGTAGTGTATTGATGTGGTGAGTAGAGGACTCGTGTTCGTAATAACATCTTGCAATCTGTTGAGAGTTGTAGTATAGGTTAGCCAAGGTCAAAGCTGGCATTCTGCTATGAACTCCACTACCCCCTTTGATAATGTTACATGTATGATAGGTTCTGTGGTAAGACTTGCTGAGTACCTTTGTACTCATGTTTGCTTAATACCTGTTGCAGAGGAGAATCCTGCCCCTGCTGATGGGTTCTACATAGACGTTGACGTCGACGAGTAGCTTGACACCCAGACGGAGATCTGGAGCTTGTGAAGGGCCTTGTAGATAGTCAGGCTACACCAAGCCTGTTTTATTTTCTAAGTTGTCTGTACTCAGACATGTAGCTTCCGCTTGTGCTTGTATGACTGTATGACTTGAGTGTTGGGTCATGTGACCCCTACCTGTATGGATATGTTATGTATGGCTCTTGGAGCCTTTCAAATAAAGTACTTTGAGTCATAGAGTTCTGTTGTGATGCAATGTTGTATTTGCACATATTGAGCATATTGCGTGTATGTTTGAAATGCTTGGTATGCGTGGGATCCGACACCTAGTTGTTTTCCTTTGGTAGCCTATCTTACAGGGAAATGCCTCCTAGTGATTCCAATGAGCCTTGGTAGCTTGCTACTTCTCGGAACACGTAGGCTGGCCGGCATGTGTCCTTCTTCGTTCCTGTGTCTGTCCCTTAGGGGAAATGTCACGCGTTGTTCCTTTAAGTCCATGTAGCTTGCTACGACTTGGGTTCATACGTTGATGACCGACACGTTCGTTGCTGGGTCATGGATGCCTATCTCTGTAATTTAGTGCCACTTTTGGTTTATAACTAGCCATGTCGGTCCGGGTTCTCTGTCATATGGATGCTAGCGACACTGTCATATACGTGTGCCAAAATGCGCAAACGGTCCCGGGCCAGGTAAGGTGGCACCCGTGGGGTTACCGTGCGTGAGGCCGCAAAGTGATATGACGTGTTACAGCTAGATCGGTGTGACTTAGGATCGGGGTCCTGACAGCGTTGGCATCAGAGCTGGACTGCCTGTAGGTTTCTCAAGCCAAACTGGTCGATGTTGAGTCTAGAAAAATTCTTAGTTATATGTAGGGGAATTGATAGTGGAAGGGAACGTAAGGCTCTTTTACTCCTTTACCTTATGCCTTGTGATCTGAGTCAGTCTATTCTTTCTACGGGGATTTAGGACTAGGCCTCTTATCCTTTCTAGGTTCACGTGTTACTAATCCGTAGACTCTTAGGATTGTTGGTTTCAAGCCTCAGTTCAGTTTCTATCCTTTTGAGTATGATGATTGTTGGACCGGAACCTTGATATGGATTGTTGAGTGGCTATGCTATCATTTGTATGATGTCTCAAATCTTTGTTTGAGCATTTACAGTTGTTATGCTGCCCGATTTCTTCCAGAAACACTAATGCCTTTGCATTATTCCGTGTTTCAGATGTCTGGCCGCATCCCTCACCAAGTGGTTCGTTTAACTCGGTGCATTAATGTGCCTGGTCACACGGCCATGCTAGTCCGTGTGATGACTGAGACCGGTTATCGCTGGTATCTTGAATACACTGTGGAGGAACAGTATCGGGATTTCAATCAGAGTCAGTATTTCTGCACAGTCCGGATATACCCCTCATATCCCGGAGCTAATGATCCCATCCATTGGTCTTATGGACTTGGGATTACCATCGAGATGGCAGTGCAGGATGCCGCTTATTCGATGATGACCATTCTCCGTGCTAGGCATGCCCTGTTGCTGAACACTGAGTTCTGTTACATGCCAGCCTCACTTCCCGGAGAGGAAGTCTACTACACTGGTCTGTATACTGATGCTGCTCATGAAGAGCCACTGCTTCAGACTACTGTTTAGATGTTGGAGGTTAGGGACCGTGAGGTCCGTGCCCTCCGAATGGAGCTGTATAACACTCGAGCTGCTCATTGGACTACTTTGACACGGCTTGCACCTGCTGTGCACGCCGGATATCTGTACATGCGGGATTTGTACCCCGTGCGGACTCGTCTGCCTGATCGCATGGATTGGCGTGACGTTGGGGGTATTACGCCTCCACGTGGGCGTCGGTTACCACCAGCATCGGGACCGAGACCACATCCATGTCCTTATGGTCCTCAGCCTTCGAGTGCTCGCGAGTTCCAAGATCCGTCTGTTCCACTTCCAGGCTACGGTGGTAATCTTTACGAGGATTACTACGCGAATGTCTGAGCTAGGCCGTGGTTGTAGTAGTATTGTAGTAGTTGTATTTCCACAGTCCTGCGCGTCTTGTGGAATACGACTTAGTGTGTACTGAGTTCCGGAGGTGTAGTTAAATAATGTATAGGAGCTTGGAATGCCTCTGATGGTATGTATCGTCCTTCACCGCAGTTGTACTTCAGCCTTGGCTTGTACTAAACTTTGTATGGTGTGTATGACCACTGGTGTATATATAGCAGTTCCTATATTACCATGTCGTACGGATGAACATCCTTGCATTCCGTGTCATCCATTACATTCTGCACTTCTATGTTAAATTTTGCCATCCTTGTCTAAACCGATGTTTTGTTTTCCTAGGATGGTCAACACTCGCAACACTCCTGCTGCTCAGGAGCAGGGTGAGGCTAGTGGGACTAGAGATGGGAATCTGCCCCAGCCACCCTCTTTGGCGGAAGTTATGCTTGAAGTAGAACGGAACAAGAGAGAGACCAACCGTCTGCTGGAACGCATAGAGCAGAACACTTGGTTCCGTCAGAGGAATGACGTGGTGTCAATCCACGATTTTATCAAGATGTGTCCACCAAAGTTCCATCACTCCACTGAACCTCTGGATGCTGATGACTGGCTACGTAGTATCACCCACAAGCTACACTCTGCCCGTGTGGCCGAAGCTGACAAGGTTATCTACGCCGCCTACCATCTTGAGGGCCCTGCCAGTCTTTGGTGGGAAAACTTTGAAGCTATGCGTCCTGCTGGCCAAGTCACTACCTGGGTTGAGTTCAGTGAGGCATTCCGTGAACATCACATTCCGGAAGGTCTCATGGATCGCAAGCGGGAGGAATTCTGCAATTTCACCCAGGGCCGTTTAACTGTGGATGGCTAGAGTCGTGAGTTTGGTAACCTGGCACGCTATGCACCTGAAGAAGTATCCACCGATGCCAAGAAGCAGGCGAGGTTCCGCAAGGGACTCAGCCCTGAACTCCGCCGAGATCTACGTCTGCACGAGTGCACTTCCTTCCAGAAGTTGGTAAACAAGGCTATCAGTGCTGAAACAGGCCAGACCGACTTCGAGGCCACACGCAAGCATACCCGAGACTTTGGTTCCTCATCCGGCTCTGGCTCTCACAAGCGCCGTGTGTGGGTTCCTAACACTGCTCTGCCACCCAAGTACACACCGAGGCCATCCTATGAGGCGCCTCGCCCAACTCAACGGTTTGCACCTGCCAAGACCTATGGAGGACCAACCTCCAACTTTGCTCCACGCACCACCACTGTGACATGTTTCAAGTGTGGAGAACCAGGGCACTACATGCGTGAGTGTCCTCAGAACCAGCCAGGAAAACTCGTTGGCCGTGGTAAGCCAACCGGCAAGGTGAACTATGTCAAGCCAATCCCCACTGCACGTGGTCATGTCAACTATGTCTCTGCCGAGGAAGCTTATGAGGATCCTAACGTCGTCCTTGGTACGCTTCTCGTAAACTGCCATCCGGCATCTGTTCTTTTCGATACTGGAGCATCCCATTCGTTCATATCTGAGAGCTATGCTCGATTGCACAACATGACTTTTTGTGACATGCCTACTTCCATGGTTATTCAAACTCCTGGTTCAAAGTGGCAAACCTCTAGGATAAGCCATGGAAATGAAATCCTTGTCGATAGACTTGTTTTCCTTGCATCTCTAATCGCTCTCAAGTCCTCGGACATAAACATCATTTTGGGTATGGATTGGATGACAACTCATTACGCCAAAATTGATTGCTATACAAGGACCGTTCAACTTACACATCCAACCGGCAAGATAGTCAATGTCTTGACCCGAATGGCTGAGCGTCAGCTCTACTCTCTTAATGCCAGCCCTCTACCAGAACTCGAAGATATCTCGGTAGTCCGTGACTTCCCGGATGTTTTTCCAGAAGAACTGCCAGGAATTCCACCTGACAGAGATGTCGAGTTTGTGATAGATCTTATCCCTGGAACTGTCCCAATCTCTAGGAGACCTTATAAGATGGCACCACTAGAATTAGCTGAGCTAAAGAAACAACTCGATGAGTCCTTGCAAAAAGGTTTCATCCGTCCTAGTTCTTCCCCTCGGGCTTGCCCCGTCCTCTTCGTCAAGAAGAAGGATGGAACGGAGCGGATGGTTGTTGATTACCGACCTGTCAATCTGGTCACCATAAAGAATAAGTATCCGCTCCCCAGGATCAACGACCTGTATGATCAGCTCGCTGGATCCTCAGTCTTCTCTAAGATGGATTTGAGGTTGGGCTACCATCAAATCAAAATCAAAAATGGGGACATTCCTAAAACGGCTTTCGTTACTCGTTATGGCCAATATGAGTACACCGTCATGTCCTTCGGATTAACCAATGCCCCAGCTACCTTTTCTCGGTTAATGAATTCTATATTCATGGAGTATTTGGATAAATTCGTCATGGTATACCTCGATGATATACTCATCTATTCCAAGAACAAGGAAGATCATGCCGAGAATTTAAGGCTGGTATTGACGAAACTTCGAGAGCACCGCCTTTATGCCAAATTCTCTAAATGTGAATTTTGGTTGCCAGAAGTAACCTATCTAGGTCATGTGATCTCTGGCAAGGGTATTGTTGTCAATCCCGAGCGAGCTCAAGCCGTACTTGATTGGACTCCCCCTGAATCGGTCAAGCAAGTTAGGAGTTTTCTTGGCTTAGAAAGCTATTGCCGACGCTTCGTCGACAATTTCTGCAAGGTTGCTAAACCTCTAACCGAACTCCTCAAGAAAGATAAAAAGTTTGAGTGGACCCCACAGTGCGAGTCCAGTTTTCAGGAACTGAAAAGACGCCTGACATCTGCACCTGTACTGGTACCACCAGATTTTTCCAAGGATTTTATAATCTACTGCGACGCCTCGCGACAAGGACTAGGTTGCATTCTCATGCAAGATCGTCAAATGATTGCATACGCATCTCGACAGTTGCGTCCACACGAGGATAACTATCCTACTCATGATCTAGAGCTTGCAGCTGTAGTCCATGCACTCAAAACATGGCGACATTATCTTCTTGGTAATCGCTGTGAAATCTTCACCGATCATCAAAGTTTGAAGTATATCTTCACCCAACCGGATCTAAATCTCAGGCAAAGACGTTGGGTTGAGTTGCTCACAGATTATGACTTAGGAATCACTTACACCCCTGGAAAGGCCAATGTCATGGCTGATGCACTAAGTCGTAAGTCATATTGTAACAATTTAATGTTACAACAAGGTCAACCACTTCTCCACGAGGAATTTCGTAAGCTTAACCTTCACATTGTTCCTCGAGGATTCCTTTCCACCTTGGTGGCTAAACCTACCCTTATGGATCAAATCATAGTTGCCCAGCGGTATGATAAAGGCATATCTCGGATCAAGGAGAACATTGCTAGCGGAGTTGCTAGAAGTTTCTCTATGGATGATCGAGGTGTAGTGTACTTCGAAAACCGCCTGGTGGTACCCAAGAAACCACAACTACGACAAATGATTCTTAAGGAGGGTCATGAATCTCCTCTCACGATTCATCCCGGTAGTACCAAAATGTATCAGGATCTACATCAGAGATTCTGGTGGACTAGGATGAAGAGAGAAATCGCTCAATTCATTGCTAACTGCGACGTTTGCCGTCGAGTCAAAGCGGAGCATCAACGGCCTACTGGCACCCTTCAACCTTTAGCTATTCCTGAATGGAAATGGGACAAAGTCGGTATGGACTTCATTACCGGGTTTCCCAGGTCCAGGAAAGGGAATAATGCTATCTTCGTCGTTATCGACCGTCTCTCTAAAGTAGCTCATTTCCTGCCTGTTCGAGAGAGTATTACCGCTAGCCAGCTAGCAGACTTATATATCTCTCGAATAGTATCACTTCATGGTGTGCCGTTGGAGATTAACTCGGACCGTGGAAGTCTTTTCACTTCACGATTTTGGGAAAGTTTCCAGAATGCTATGGGAACTCATCTCTCCTTCAGTACTGCCTTTCATCCGCAATCAAGTGGTCAAGTGGAACGAGTCAATCAAATTCTGGAAGACATGCTTCGAGCCTCTGTCGTCTCTTTCGGTATGGAATGGGAAAAGTGTCTTCCATTTGCCGAATTCGCTTATAACAATAGTTATCAAGCCAGCTTGGGCAAAGCTCCCTTCGAAGCTCTATATGGACGAAGGTGTCGAACACCTCTTAACTGGTCAGAGACCGAGGAAAGACAATTCTTTGGCCCGGATATGATTTAGGAAGCAGAAGAGCAAGTTCGCATCGTTCGTGAGAGATTGAAAATAGCCCAGTCTCGCCAAAAGAGCCAATATGATAGTCATCATAAGGCTGTGACTTTTGAAGTCGGCGATAAGGCTTACCTTCGGGTTACTCCTCTTAAGGGAACCCATCGCTTCGGTATCAAAGGCAAATTGGCCCCTCGTTTCATCGGTCCTTTTCGCATTCTGGCCAAACGAGGAGAAGTTGCCTACCAATTGGAACTACCTCCGCACCTCTCCAGAGTTCATGATGTTTTCCACGTTTCTCAACTCAGGCGTTGCTTCTCGGATCCTATCCGCGGAGTGGACCACGAAACTCTTGATCTCCAGGACAATCTCACATATCGAGAATACCCCGTTCGTATTCTTGATCAAACAGAGCGCACCACTCGACGCCACAATATCAAGTTTCTCAAGGTTCAATGGTCATATCATTCCGAGAGTGAAGCTACTTGGGAAAGGGAGGATCGTCTTCGACTTGAGTACCCCACCCTCTTTCCGGAGGAACCCGAATCTCGGGACGCGATTCTTTTAAGTGGGGGTGAGTTGTGACATCCCTAGTTAGAACTTGCATTAGGACCTAGCTAGAGTGTGCATCATGTCTACTTTCAAAGAAACTTGAAATGGGATTAACAGAAACCCTAGCACCCCTCTCCTAACAACTAGGGTTTGCTAAAATATTTTCCAATGTACCCAAAATGCCCTTCAAAAATGTTCATCATTTCTGCCTTGGTCTTAAACCTCTGCCAAAAATGGTGCACAATTTTCTAGGACACTCAAGGGCTTTGGATTAAATCATATGGTATTTGAATTTGGGCATTTAAATACTTAAAAATATTTTAAATGCTCAAATAATCATGAACTATAATGTTTCCTACTGTTCATATTATATACAGTGGGCATGACAAGTTTCATGAGTTATAAAAATGTTTAGGCATTTTTATTAATTGAACAAAGCTACAAAAGAAATGAAACAGAAAGAAAAAAATAGGAAGAACACTTACCTGAGCCCACTTACCTGCTGGCCCAGCTGGCCCGGCCCACCAGGGGCATCCCCGTCTTCTTCGCCGCGCCAGCGCGCGAAGCAGCTCCGTGGCGAGCGCCGCCGATGCGCCGGCCACCTCCTGCCTGCCTGGCTGGCCCTCGACCCTCTGGATGGACTAGGACGACGCCACGAAGCCCCCTCGACCATTTCCCCTCTTCCCCTTGTCTCTCCCCCTCCTCTCTCCCCTCCGCCGAGCTCCCCCGAGCGAGCTCGTCGCCGACGACCGCTGACACCGCGCTCTACGCCACTCCCTCGCCTCCCCGACGCACCACTAGCTCCGCCGCATCGCCCCAAAGCTCCCCACCGACGCACACGACGCCAGGAGCCCCGCAACGTCCTCCTCGCCGTCGTCTTCAACCTTCGGCACCGGAGATCGCCGCCGCCCGTACGCCGTCGTCCGACCGTCCCCGAGCTCACTTCGACGCCCTCTGCGACCGCTGTGAGCTCACGCTTCGAACCCCTCTCTCCACAGCCTCGATTATGCCTTGTTGCCGCCGCCCCCTTGCTGACCGACGATCACCGCCGCCAGCCAACTCACCGCCGTGGCCATAGGCACCGTACCTCGTGGCTGAGCACGCCATTAGCTTCAGTAGGTCACCAGCAAGCTAAAGCGAACCTTAGCTCCTCCTACCGTGCACTACAACTCCATTCCGACCAACTCCGTGCGAGCACCGCCGCGGACGAGCTCGTCGCCGTCGACTCCGGCGACCTCTCGACCAACCAGTGGCACCGTTAGATGCGGTGCATCACCAGGAGCACACCGAGCCCATCCGCGCGGCAAATGGCTGCCGGAATAAGGATTCCGACGAGTCACCACTGTGCGAAATGGTCGCCGCCGGCCAAACTCCGGCGGGCTGACGTGGCCTGTTATTTAGGAGCTAACAGTAGTTAGATTAATCACCACAGTCATTGACAGTGGGCCCCCTTTGTTAGTCAAACCCAGTCAACCCTGGTTAGGACCGGAATTAGTTCCTGTGACACTGACATGAGGGACCCACCAGTCAGGTTTGACTTGGACTGGCCCTGTTGACTGGCTGACGTCAGCATGATGTCATGCTGACGCAGTAAAGGATTTTCTGGGATTTTTAGATTTAAAATAATTCAGGAAATTCCAGGAAATACCAAAAACTTCTAAAAATCATATAAAATCAACCATAGCTCAGATGGAAAAGATTTATATATGAAAATTGATCAGAAAAATCCAATCTTTCTAATGGCACTGGTTTCATGCATGTTTGAACAAATTAACTTGCTGTATACATCAAAAACATGATAATGCACTTATTTAAATAATAGTTTGAACTTCAATTTGAATCTCTGATTCAAATAGGTTCAAACCCCTCTGGTTTTAGTTGCATTAGCCAACACACATGCATCTTGCCATGTCATGAACATGCATCATATTGTTGCATTTGTTTGTTAATGATTGTATCGCCGGTATTCTCTGTGTTAGGTCCTGCTCCCGAGGATATTGCTGCGTATCCAGTTGAAGAGCAGTACCCGACAACTACCTTGTCAGGCAAGCAATCATTGATCATTCCGATACAAACCCAATCTTCTCGCTCCTGCTCTCTTTTACTGCATTAAGGCAACAGCGTGTGAACTGCTACTTGCTGCGGTAGTTGAACCCTATCCCTTGCATGACCTGTCATTGCCACAGTAAATAGTTGAAACCCACTAGCATGTGTAGGAGTTGATTGAGCCATGTGATGTGTGATCCACCATGCTATTTGTTTATGTTGCCTGCTATGCTTAGAGTTGTGTCTGGTCTGGTTCATCTGGGTGATGGATCAGAGTGAAATGATCATACCGATAAAGAGAAGGAAGTGTGGAATACGCTTGGTAAAGGTATCGATGAAAGGCCATGTAGGAGTACATGGTGGGTTGTTTCATTGGAATCGTCCTTAGGACCCGAGATGTGTATGTGTGGTTCAAGTTACAGCTACTACCACGCATTGGGATCCTTAATTGACCCTCTCGGCTTATTAATTACCCTTGATCTCTGTCCAGGAGTTGAAACTAGTTTCTGGTGTTTATAGCTTACTGGAGGTCGTGCACAACGCTGACCCTTGGGGTGGGTTGTGATGCGACAGGTACGTGGCACGGTGTACCGGTTGCCCGTTTGGTGACTCGGGAACCCTGTACACATCGTTTGGGGCCGTGAGCGACACCCCGGCCGGATCTCCCCACGGATGTAACCCAAGTAGGCGATAAACCTGGACGAGAGACTTGAGTAGTTAGTCAGGTCGTGGCCGACACCCTCGCTGGGCTTCCGCTTGAAGGTTGCCGAGTACACGCCGAGTAAACGGCGATAAGTGGTGAAAGCGTGTGTGAAGAAGTACACCCCTGCAGGGTTATCAAACTATTCGAATAGCCGTTGTTCGCAGTACGGACTACTTGGTTGCTCTTGCAGTTCATAGACAAGTTGATGGATACTACTAAAAGCCTCAAGATAAGTGTGAGTGCCATGGATGGCCCTTCCTTAGGATGACGGAAGAGAATCCTCGGTAGTGTATTGATGTGGTGAGTAGAGGACTCGTGTTCGTAATAACATCTTGCAATCTGTTGAGAGTTGTAGTATAGGTTAGCCAAGGTCAAAGCTGGCATTCTGCTATGAACTCCACTACCCCCTTTGATAATGTTGCATGTATGATAGGTTCTGTGGTAAGACTTGCTGAGTACCTTTGTACTCATGTTTGCTTAATAACTGTTGCAGAGGAGAACCCTGCCCCTGCTGATGGGTTCTACATAGACGTTGACGTCGACGAGTAGCTTGACACCCAGACGGAGATCTGGAGCTTGTGAAGGGCCTTGTAGATAGTCAGGCTACACCAAGCCTGTTTTATTTTCTAAGTTGTCTGTACTCAGACATGTAGCTTCCGCTTGTGCTTGTATGACTGTATGACTTGAGTGTTGGGTCATGTGACCCCTACCTATATGGATATGTTATGTATGGCTCTTGGAGCCTTTCAAATAAAGTACTTTGAGTCATAGAGTTCTGTTGTGATGCAATGTTGTATTTGCACATATTGAGCATATTGCGTGTATGTTTGAAATGCTTGGTATGTGTGGGATCCGACACCTAGTTGTTTTCCTTTGGTAGCCTATCTTACAGGGAAATGCCTCCTAGTGATTCCAATGAGCCTTGGTAGCTTGCTACTGCTCGGAACACGTAGGCTGGCCGGCATGTGTCCTTCTTCGTTCCTGTGTCTGTCCCTTAGGGGAAATGTCACGCGTTGTTCCTTTAAGTCCATGTAGCTTGCTACGACTTGGGTTCATACGTTGATGACCGACACGTTCGTTGCTGGGTCATGGATCCCTGTCTCTGTAATTTAGTGCCACTTTTGGTTTATAACTAGCCATGTCGGCCCGGGTTCTCTGTCATATGGATGCTAGCGACACTGTCATATACGTGTGCCAAAATGCGCAAACGGTCCCGGGCCAGGTAAGGTGGCACCCGTGGGGTTACCGTGCGTGAGGCCGCAAAGTGATATGATGTGTTACAGCTAGATCGGTGTGACTTAGGATCGGGGTCCTGACAGTTTTCCCCGTCCGCTGTGTTCTTTCATTTTCCCACCCGCCCACCCTTTTGCTTCTCGGAGCCGAAGTCCTTAATCGAGTATCCATTCTACTCGTGTGAATCCTTTGCATTCTTTCCTCAAGTATTTCAACTGGTGAATTCTCGTCTAGCTCATCATCATTCTTTTCTTTTTCTTCTCCGATGAATTCTCCTCTTGTTTGTTATTCTTCACCTCGTCTTTTTTTCCGGTGGATTCAATTCAAGTATTCGGTGTTGTTCATATTCTTTTTCCTCGGCTCAATTGCTTCACCTTGCTCGTTCATCTCTCGCCATTTAATTATTACGGAGTTTTGAAGGAATCTCAGGATATTCGCTTGTCTTCCGATTAATTCGAGGTTGTCACCTCATTTGAGTCATTCTATCATTCCAGTGCATCATCTCCTTTCAATCCTTTTTCAACAGAGTTCTCCCTTCGGTGGGCCCATAACCCACAGGTCTTTTCCCAGGATCTTACCTAACTCTTTTATTTCCTGGAGTGTTCCGAAATTCTTTCCAAGTGTTACGTAAGTATGAATTTCATCAGTCATATGCCTTCTTCAAGTTCGTTGCAATTCTTTTCATCGTGGTTCAACCTTTCTTCTTTTCATTCGCCCGGAGCATTTCATCAATTATTTCTTTGTGTTCCTCCGAAGGCCATCATTTCAGAAGATTTCTTCGTTCTCAGTTTTCAACTTCGTCCTCCAAATATTCTTCATTGATGCCTCTTCGTTCGTCTCATATTCTTCCGGTGCTTCGTTCTAGTATTCTTTAATCAATTCATGATCTCGTTGCTCTCGTCTTTCTATTTGTCCTCAAGTGCTTTATTCTTCTCGGAGATTCATTCTTTTGTGTTCACTCAATCTCAATTCTTCCCGGTGGCTTGTCCTCTTGCGTCCTTCTATTTCATTCCTTACAGTGGTCATTCTCGTTCTTCACTCGATTGTAATTCTTCCCGGTGGTTTGTTATTTTCTTCACTCGGCTTCAATTCTTTACGGTGATCCACTCAAGAATTCTTTTCCGGTGTTATCATATCAATCCATACTCTTATTCCAATCCTACCGGTGTTTCATGAAGATTTTCGCAAGTTCGCGAGATTTCCCTCTTTAATCATTTCAACGAGAATAAGTAGTATGCAAATCCATTGCTCTCATCAATTTAAATTGGTGGAGGATAGCATAACATAATTCATATTCGTTTTTATCGAGTTGATTTAGTTCCTTCCTTCAGAGTTTATTCTTGATGAATAAATTCTAGTTCCAAGTCCTTTTATCTTTTCTTCCCGGAGTTCAAGTTTTCTCGGCTATTTCGTCGGAACCCCGTCTAATCATCGCAAGGCTTTATTCTTATTCTTTTTCATCCGTCATTTCTATTTCATCATCCTTTCATTTTACCGGAGTTCTTCATGGTGGTTCTTCATGATTTAATTCATTCTTCATATATTCATCTAATTCTTCCAGATCAGTTCTAGCATTATTCTTTTGCATCTCGAGTGCAAATAATTCTCCCTATTCTTTTGAAGTGGAGTTTTGCATTTCTTCCTTCATCTTAATTATTCCATCTTTTGGTTGCGGCATAATTCACCTCAAGTTTTGAGATGTTTAATAAATCCACAACAAGCTTATTCTTTTGTGTTGATTTTCTCAACAACTCTATTCAAACCTTTTTCTTCAAGATTCTCTTCCAACTGTCACTTGTGCTCAAGTTGTCATCTTCTTCTCCGTTCTTTTAGTTCCATTCTTTAATTCTTCCGGAGGAATTTCTTGTTCATCTCATCATGTTTTCGTTTCATCTTCTCAGGTTCTTGTCCTATTCCATTCTTGTTCAATCGGTGTGCTATTTCTTCCAGTTTCAGCCGGAGTGCTGCCCGAATACCGTCGTGGCGATTCCTTCTCTATCTCTTATTAACCGGAGTGATTTCGAATTTATTCTTATTCCTTCAATCGTGCTTCATATTCCTTCAACCTTTTGGATTCTCGTCGCATTTTCCTGTTCCTCTTGTTTAACGAAGTCCTTGCAGCTTCGTTCATCTCCTTTGTATTCTTTCTTTTGAAGTTATTCATCCTCTCAAGGTTCTTTGGTTTCACTTTTTTGTCCTCGAAGAACTTTATTCTTCCTTTTTTCTCTCCCGTCTCGTTCCTAAGATCTCGGGACGAGATCTCTTGTTAGTAGGGGAGTGTTGTGACACCCCAAGACCGGTGCGCCAGGTGTCAGCCAGTTATTCGTTGTCTGTGCCATGTCATCTGCTTGCGTGTTGCATCTTGCCATGTCATCTTGTGTGTTGCATCAGCATGTTTTCAAAACTTGCATCCGTCTGAGTCCCCTTGTCCTCTCCGTTGTCCGTTCTGAGCCCAGACACACTTGCACGCACCCGCGGTGCCTCCAAATTTTTATTTTGTGAGTGGCCGAAAAATGTTCTCGGAATGGGATGAAACTTGTCATGTGGTCTTATTATAGTGTAGACAGGCCGCCTGCCAAATTTCATCGCATTCGGAGCTCGTTTGATAGCCCAACGGATATATATAGCGGCACTAGTCGCCGGTTATTTCATCGGATGTTTTCGGTCTCCGAAAACCCCCGCAGGCCTCTTCTTCTCTCTCCTCCAAGCCCACCTAACACAGCCCACTAACCTCCTCTTGGCCCAACCTAACTCCCCTCGCGACCGGTGCCGCCGATCGGGATCTAACGGTCCAAAAACGGCCTCAAACCCCCTCCAAACCCTATCCCTAACCGCCCTTTCCTATTTAAGCAGCCTACCCCTGCCAAAAATGGCCTTCTTCCTCCTCCTCCTCATTTTCCGCGCGCAGCCAGCCCTCTCCCCTCAATTTCCGGCGCCTCCACCTCATCGCCGCCAAGTGGCAGCACACCATTGGCCTCAGCCGCCAGTTCAGCCTCCCTCGGCCAACCGCGGGCTGCCAAGTGGCGCCGCCATGTCGCCCCGCGCCCTGGCGCCTTCCGCCGCCGCAGGCCCAGGTCAGGCCCACCCCGGGCCGCGTCGGGCTCCGCGGGCCCGAGCCGCCCTGCGCCTCCCGCTTCGTCGCCCCTCCCCGAGCGCCTCGCACCGCCGACGGTCGCCACCCTTGATCGCCAAGGCCGACGCCTCCTCCTCCCGCGGCTAGGCCACGCCTCCCTCCGTCCCCTGCAACGCCGCTGCTCCCGCGGGCCGGCCAGGACCCGCCTCTTCCTCCATCTCCCGAGCCGGGGCTCTCCTCCGCCGCCGCCCCGGCTTCGCCTCGCAGGCCGGCCATCGGAGCCGCACCGTCCTCCAACGCCAGCCTCCAGCGCGCTGTCGAGCCCCGACGCGCCCCTCGTCCAGGTCGTCCATGCCTGGCTGCCTCCGCGCCAGGAGCCCCGCCTTCTCCAGCCTGCGCCGCCAGCGCCCCGTCCTCCAGCTCGCCAGGGCCACGCAGCAGCCGGCCTCCCCGTCCTCTAGACCGCAGCCGCGCGCCGTGGCCTCTCCTCGCCTCTGGTTCTCCTCCGCCCGAGGCCTGCAGGTCTCCAGCGACCCTGAGCGTCATCCTCCGCCCCTGCCGGCCGCCGCCGCGCCAAGGGCGCCCCTTCCTTGCCTCCAGGCCGGATCCCGCGACCCCTCCGGCCTCGAGCAGCCTCGCACCGGCTCCCTGCCTCCGTGCAGCCATATCCGGTCGTGGCTTCCTCTCCAGGCCCTTGCCTCGTCGGATGCCGGCCAGGAGCTGCGCCTCCAGCGTCGTTCCTCCCCTCCGCGCAAAGGCAGCAGCCCTGCGGCCACCGCAGCGCCCTCTTTCGCCAAGTACCTCGTCGCCCCGTGCTGCCCCTTTGTTTGCCCTTTTGGTGCTGTGATTGGAACCTCAAGTCCGGCAAGACCGAGACCACCATTGGTTGTTGCTGCTGTTTTTTTTCGCCAAGTGCCTCTACGAACATGTACATCTACAACGAGTAATGAGGGACCCCAAGATCTGTCAAGTTCATCTACATGTGTGTACGACTACATCCGAGGTTGTTTTCGGCAAGTACCTCGACACCGACCCGAACATCTACGAAGAAACGAGCTCCGTGAACGACTACTGTCGCCGAGTACCACTACCGTCGCCAAGACCCGCAAGTTCAACTACGACTCGAGACCGAGACCGGCAAGTCCCTCGACGGCCTTGAACATCTTCATAACGAGTACCTCTACGGAACGACTACTTCCACTACCGTTGGAACAACTACTTCCCTCTACGAATGTGTACCCCGACCCGTGTACCACTACTTCCACTATGATCTCGAACCGCCCCGAAACGCACGCTTCGAAGGTATACCGAGACGATGACCCGTGGTTGTTGCCTGTGGTTGTATGAGTTGTTTCATTTGTGTGCTCCGTGCCCGTATCATCTTTTGTCATGCTCTTCGGTTGCCTCGTCGTCGACTCGTGGGAACCCGATGACGGGATCACCCCACCTTTCATCTTGTTTCGCTCGCTCACGCCTCCGTCATCTTTTGCACCGGTCTCCCAACGAGTTACCGGAACTGAGATGTTGCCGTCGCATCATTGTCGGATCGTTGCCCTGGCACCTTTTCTTTCCACCACGGTGACAAAAGCTTCATATCTTGTTGATTGTCAACCTTTTTAATAAACTTGCACAAAACTTGATCATGTCATCCGCATCATGTTAACAACATTTAAAATGTGTGAATTGTTGTTTTGCTTTATAATTGCCAAACATGCTCATGGGGATTTTCCGGATTTGTTGTTGTTATTTTCCGGCCTCATTTAAAATGTCTAAATAGTGTAGTTTTTTTTATGCTTCACCTCTTGCCATGTTAACAAGCATTTAATCTTGTCTTGTAAATAACGAGAGTCAATTAAATAATTTAAATGTGTTGTTCGTCAATATGCAACTCGTTGCATACTGAGCTCCACTTAACTTGTAGTACTTGTTTGTGCACTTTGCCATGCCATGCATATTTAAACCGGACATGCATCATGCTTGCTTGTGCATCATGTCATGTTTATGCTTGTGTGTTTACCGTGTTGTTTGCTTCTTTCCGGTTGCTTCTCTTGTTAGCTTCGGTTTCGTTCCGGAGTTGTGAGGATTCGCTCGACTGTTGCTCCGTCTACTTCATGGATCCGTTCTTCTTCCTTGCGGAATCCCAGGCAAGATGACCATACCCTTGGATACCTTTACTATCATTGCCATGCTTAGTTGTCTCGATGTTATCGTTACATGTGGCGCTACCCATCTTTATTGTCAGCCTCTCCTTGTTGCCATGAAATCTCTAACCTTTGAAACCTTCCTAGCAAAACCACTGTTTGGCTATGTTACCCGCTTGCTCAGCCCCTCTTATAGCGTTGCTAGTTGCAGGTGAAGATGAAGATCGTTCCAGGAGGGAACTTGTTGTTGGAATATCACAATATCTATTATTATTATTAACACACCTATATACTGGGCATGGGTGGAAGGCTTGGCCTTTTGCTCGGTGTTTTGTTCCACTCATGCCACCTTAGGCGCCGATAAACCGGCATTATGTTCCTTGATTTTGCGTTCCTTACACGATGGGTGGATGGGGACCCCTTGACAGTTCGACTTTGAATAAAACTCCTCCAGCAAGGCCCAACATTGGTTTTAATTTGCTCATAATAACAACTTAATTAATTAATTAAATTGCATAGGGAGTTAGCGGTACCCGAGGATTCTTTCTACATAGCAGGGGGGCCAGTGCTGATGGTGTTGGTCCCAAACGGGGGTTCTGTGGGGTCACCACGAGGAAACTCGAGGATTGATATAAACCTGTAGAATTGCCCATCCGGTCGTGGCCTGAGACGAGATACGCGCGGCTACTATCAGGGTGTCGACACACCGGGAGGTCTTGCTGGACTTGTTTTACCATTGTCGAAATGTCTTGTGCACCGGGATGCCGAGCCTGATCGGATTTCCCTAAGATAAGGGGTGATGATATTATAATTATCACTTCAGCTAATCATGAGAGCTTGTGATGGGCTAAGTTGGGACACCCCTGCAGGGTTATAATCTTTCGAAAGCTGTGCCCGCGGTTATGTGGCAGAACACGGTGGGGTTATGTTTGATTCGTAAGTAGTTCAGGATCTTTAGCGATCACTACTAGTTGCGACCGTTTGCGTAGATTCTCATCTTATTCTGGTACTCGTAAGTTAGCCACCATATTATGCTTAGCCGCTGCTGCAACCTTCACCACTTTACCTCTTCCTACCCTCAAGCTTTGCTAGTCTTGATACCCATGGTTATGGGATTGCTGAGTCCTCGTGGCTCACAGATACTACAACACCAGATGCAGGTTCAGCCGAGAATGATGCAGGAGCTGGTTCAAGTACTTCACTGGGAGCTCGATGAAGAGAGTGGCCGTATGCTTGTGACGTTTTCGACGATCAGTAGTGGTTTCTACTAGGGGCGATTAGGACCTGTGGCTTTATGTTGTTTTGGTATCTTTCTTTTGGATCTTCGCCCGTAGTCGGGTTGTGATGTTTTGTATGATGTTTTGCTTATGTTATGTATTGTGTGAAGTGGCGAGTGTAAGCCGACTATCTCCTTTTGCATTTTAATCCCTCTTTTACATGAGTCGTGCAAAGATACCAAACTTGAGATCATTCCAGAATGGGCTTATACCTTTAAGTCGTGCCTCGACACGTAGGAGGTATAGTCCCATCCTGGGCATTATAGCAAGTCCATACAAGGAAGATGTATCAGTACACACACCCACACACCCTAAGATAGATAATGGGGCAAGTCATGTTACAGACTTGCCTCTGCATGAGACGCTGCGGCACGCCGCGTCGTCGTATGCTACGGTTCGTTCCTAGCTCGGCCTTGATGGGATGGGGAAGAGGGGGGGTCCCGACCCACTCTCCCCCCGGCTCGGCCTCGCGCTAACGCGACAGTGCGCTCGTTTGACAGGCGCAGTGCGGTTATTCTGTTTCCATCCCACATGCACCCACACACCCTAAGATAGATAATGGGTGCAAGTCCATACAAGGAAGATGTGTCAGTACAATTGTGCCCCTCGGTGCAGTGCTGGTTTTCCCCCTAAAAAAGCCCCTAAAAAGATAAGATAATGGGGGCAAGTCCATACAAGGAAGATGTGTCAGTACAACTATGCCCCTCGGTGCGGTGCTGGTTATTCCCCTAAAAAAAGCCCCATAAAAAAGATAAGATAATGGGGGCAAGTCATGTTGCAGACTCGCCTGCGCATCCGACGCTGCGGCACACCGCGTCATCGCCTACTACGGTTCGTTCCTGGCTCGGCCTCGCCGGAATGGGGGAGGGGGGTCCTTCCCCCCGGCTCGGCCTCGCGCTAACGCGGCAGTGCGCTCGTTTGACAGTCGCAGTGCGGTTATTCTGTTTGCCGCCACAGGCACCCACACACCTTATGATAGATAATGGGGGAAAGTCCATACAAAGAAGATGTGTCAGTACAACTATGCCCCTCGGTGCGGTGCTAGTTTTTCCCCTACAAAAGATAAGATAATGGGGGCAAGTCCATACAAGGAAGATGTGTCAGTACAACTATGCCCCTCGGTGCGGTGGTAGTTTCCCCCCTAGAAAAAGATAAGATAATCGGGGCAAGTCATGTTATGAACTCGCCTCCGCATGCGACACTGCATCGTCGCCTGCTATGGCTCGTTCCTGGCTCAGCCTCGCCGGGATGGGGGAGGGGGGATCCCGACTCGGTGTCGTCCCTATATATCTTACCCAGATATTCATTAAAAAATCCAAAAAATGCCAAAAAATAATGACAACAATGAGAAAGCGAGGGAAACACACTTTAAAAAATAGGGCAGTTCAAGTAGAGGACAAACATTCAGTACTAAAAAATGCTTATGTTAGTCAAAAAAATCATAAAAACAAGAAGGAAAAAATGCTAAGAATCAAAATTATTGATCAGCCCAAGGGACATGCCATCCCAACGCAGGTGGTTACTAGGACTCAAGCCAACAGAGAAACCACCGGCAAATCCATTGTAAACCAGACAGCGTGGGCCAACCCACCAGGGCCCACAGGTCATGACAGAGAGAGAGAGCACCGTGTATAAGCGCTCAGGTAAGTATTCGGACGAGTTCGACCAGTTAACCTCGACAGCGCTTATAAACTAGTAAAGAGCCCCCTCGACTAGCGAGGTGGGACTAAACATATAGCGCACACGCACGCCGCACTGCACAGCCGTGCAGACGAGCTATCTGGGTCGAAAACAATGACTCCGCGGATGGCCCAATACAGTAGTTCGCCCCATTACAAAATTCTAACCGATCACGCACGAACAAATAAAAGAAACAAATGCAGATAATTTTAAAAAAACCTCATAACAAATCAGTTCAAAACAAATAATGTAAAAAGTTCAAACACATGTTAATTGTAAGAACTAAAAAAATTTAAAAAACCTTTTTCTTGGAAAATTAAACGAAGAAGATTGTAATAAAAATTTAAGAAACAAATTTATAAAAAGTTCAACGGCTAAAATTCATAAGGTTCAAGTAAAAAAATACTAGAACTATCAATATTCAACTAAAAAAATAAAAACTGTGCTGTAAATTCATGTAAAAAAGTAAGAAGAAATGCTCTACAACAAACGAATACGATTGGCCCTTGACATCCTAAATAGTTCAGCACTATCATTAACAACACGTATGTTCAGCAAACCCAAAACCCCAAAAGGGGCCCTACAACCATCATCAACTCAACTTCAGATAAAACAAGAGTTGAAAAGTGCACATAATAAACAATGCAGATAAAACAACACATTCAGATGTAGACAGTTGAATTCATTGAGTCATTCAACCATCTTCTCCCTCACAACACAATCTTCAAAACATAAAAAATCAGTACTTCAGTCGTAATGATCAAAGAAACGATGCCATTTGGCCCTAGCCCAACTGATGATCTGAATATCGTTCCTTCCCCTGCCCTCTAGGAAAAGTAGCTCCAGTTCATTGCAGCTGCAAGTATCCATCACCTCGCGTGCAAGACGTCTGTTGAACTGTGCCTCCACTTCCTCCTCGGCTGCACGTCGTGCTCTCTGCCTGCGTCTGCGCCTCCTCCTCCTCCTCTCCTCCACTACTGCAGCCCTCACATCGACGTCATCCCCCTCATCCTCTGTGACCTCTCTCAGTTTAGGATCCATCTGGCTTTTCTTTGGTCGCATCTGATGGAATGAAAGTGACAGAGGGCTCGGGATTTATACTCAAAGTGCAGAGGTGTGGCTAGGCGGCCAGTAGAAAATACTTACTCCGATGTCAACGCACAGTAATACAACTTTGACACGAAGTAGACCAACTACACATACGACAACAATTCAAACAACACTGAAAGCACACAACTTAATTTACACAGTTTGACCAGATTACAAGAAAATTGCAGGCTACAGTCAGCCACCATACACCACCTCCGCCAGCGACCAAATAACATGGGAATCCGGGGTAGAAACAACACAAAGAAGCAAAATTGACAACACAAATATTTTCATACAAACCTCATCTCTCTCCTTGCAACGCCAATTCGAAAGTAAAACATCAGAAAAAGAAGAACAGATTGCATGGCAGACGTGGAAAACTACCAAGAACACCAAAAATTGTAATCAGAAATTACAGATGGAAAAAATCTCCAAAAACTCTAACACACCGATAATTCTCACATCCAGAACAACACATAAAACAACAGACCAGACGTAAAACTGACGACTACGAACACCACGGTAAACACCAACGCCCAAAACACATCCGCCGCCAAATGCCCATGCCGTCACCTCCGGTGACTTGAGATCACAAAACACGACCAGGTGAGCGCACACATGTGCGGAACTGGATACACGTCTCCTCTGGCAACGAATGGCCCGCATCACCGCGTCGGAGAACCCCCGGAAGCTCCCCGTTGCATCCCCAGTTTCCGTCCGCTGTAGATGCAGGAATATCAGTTCAAGGAAGAAATCCACGTCAGTCCAATCTGTAAAACTACGTCAGTTCAAGTGGGGTAACAGAATATTATTTTGTTACGCGAAACAGAGTAGCCCAGATGTATATATATATATATATATATATATATATATATATATATATATATATATATATGGCGTATATCACACACACCTTTATATAGTCCAAAATATTATTCTACACACAGAGTCGCACATGAATTAACTCCAGTAACCCTCTATGTTATATATTCTCATCCCAAACAGTTCTTCCGAGAGAGCTGATTGCCGCGTATCACACACGTCTTGTTTACACGAATCATTTGTGTTCTTTTGGCTCATCGCAAATAGTTCATCTATGCGAACTGTATGCCGCATATCACACACATCTCGTTAAGTTAAACCGTTTCTGTTCTGTTCCCTAATCAAACACAGTTCGTCTGAGTGAACCGTATGTCATATATCGCACACACCTTGATCTGGATAACCGTTTCTCTTGCATTCCCTAATAGTAAACAATTCATCCGAGCGAATTTAATGCCGTATATCACACACACCTTTATATAGTAGTCCGGATCTATTATTCTGCCTCATCGCAAATAGTTCTTATGGATTAACCATATGCCACTAAGTGCACACGCAACTATAATATGAACTGTGTTTGATGTATCCGCCATCGCAAATGTTTGGCATATTTTTTGATGATATTATTACATCACCATTTGTGATTAATGCATCGCACACTATTTCGTCGAAGGTTTTCTGATTGGACTATCGCGTTTGGACCACCCTATAGTAGTGGGGTATAGGTTCTCGAAGGTTAGATCCACTGTGATGCTTAGCCCAAACCTATGCAAGGCTGAGAGAAATCTCTTTATGTTTCGAATGATTACCTACAAGGAGTAGACGTTGTTCTTCGTGCTGCAGGAGATATCTTTCGAACTGATTAGTTAGCATTTCTTGCTATGCCAGGAATGTTACCGTTGTGCTCAATTTCCATCCGTTGGACTTGTGTCATTCAGCCATTGGCTGCTCCACATGTCCAATTTGGTCATTTTCCTTCAGGGAACGCTATGGCTATAAATAGCCATCCCGCTCCAACGTTGCCTGTTGGCTGCTCCGCTTAAGATTTCTAAGAAGATTGACTAAGCATCCCCTCTCTGAGTGATTTGAGTTTAAGATCCACCGAGAGTAAAATCAAGAGCCAAAACTTAGACAGTGGTTGAGCATCATAGTAGTTCTGAGTTAGGGTTCTTGTACCTATTACTCTTGAGAGCTGCGCACTCTCTAGATGGATAGGTGTCGGCTCGAGTGTTGAAGATTTGTTGTTTTCACCGAGCTAGATCTTCAGCAACCAAGAGTCATTCTGGTTTGCGAAGAGGTCTATCAAAGGTTTGGAGATCGGTGACAAGTATCTACCACGAGTGAAATCAAATAGAGTCTGATCAGCTCCGAGTTGAAGGAAAATAGGGCGAAGAGAGTTTATCTTCTGTGTCAAACCACAACCCCTCCAACCAGACGTAGTCCTTTGGCAGAAGGGCGAGCTGTTCTACCAAATTCATCTGTCGCCATTGAGCACCACAGGTTCAATCTATCTTACTGCAATTCCTCCAGAAGATTACTTTCGTGTTCTACAGTTTGCTCTCGTGCTCTGTGACGATAGTTTATCTGATCATTCTATCTTTGTTGCATATCATTCATAACTATCATTCACATCTGTTTTATTTCATTCCTAATCATTCTGTATTCTCGTCCTTCAGTTTAGTTAGTCTAGTTAAATTGTTTTCTCCACACACCTTTTCCCATCTAGACTAGAGTGATTACTTTGTGTTGTTACATTTACTTCGTCATAGTTCTTCTTCTTCGTTATTTCCCTTCGTAACTCATACCTTATCTTCTCTCATGATACTATTCATGTTAGCCTGCTGCATTGTCATCATCATTGTCAAGCCCGTGATACATTATACTCATGCAATCATTGCATCACACATCGATAGATTTGTTCCTTTATAACATGCTTGATTGAGTTATTTTCTACCGAACCTTATTTCCGCTACTATGATTGGGTTTAGATCAAAATATTCGCAAGAATTTTTGAATCTCCCATTCACACCCCTCTAGTCGATATACTCTTGGTCCTAACACCATTTGACTTGGTCAAAAGTTATTGAGTCGGCCCATGGAAAGCCTGTTAATGGCATGTTCCGGTATAGCTCGTTTATTACCCGTTAACTCACGGACTGTTATGGCCTTATTGAATTCGGCCCATTAGCATCATGTGGGCCATCCAATATAATTCTAGCCCGTTGTCACTTTTGGCCCATGTATGGCCCATGATGTCTTTCGGCCCATATGAGGCCTCTTGTATCTTTGGCCCCTTTGGTCCATATGAGGCCTGTGGTGACATTGTCCCATAATAAACCGTAAATTGTCTTATACCCATTAATGACACATGATTTAGTTGGGTTGTTTCTAGCCCGTGTTATCTTTCGGCCTTCTAAGGCCCATATATTCTCGAGCTCATTTCCGGCCCTCGATTACTTACCGCCGATTACTGGCCTGTTTTGCTAGTGGGCCAAATACGGACCATGGATACAGTCGGCCCGTTTGTATCCCATTAATACTTTGTGCCTTACTCACCCCGTCATGTATTAAGGCCCATTAACGACCCGTTATGCATATCGATAGAATTAAGCATGTACTGTCTTACAACATGTTAACGACCCTTTATGGAATGAACCAATAAACAGACGGTTCCGATTCTGGCCCGTTTACGACCCAAATTGTGTTCCGACTTTGGTCCATGATCAGTACGGCCCATCGATCCTACGGCCTGGAAGAGGCCCATGGATCGTAAGGCCCGTAGGAGGCCCATGGCTCATAAGGCCCCTAGTTGTCCTATGGATCGTACGGCCCGTAGGAGGCCCATGGATTGTAAGGACCGTAGGAGGACCATGGATCCAATGGTCCTTAGAAGGGCCATGGTCAATGGCCCATATGTGTACCATTGTTATTGCAGTCACTAGGAAACCGAGGAAAAAGAACTACAATACTACAAGCAAACAAAGAAACAAGACTATATAAGAAAAGAAATAAGAAAGCAACTTATGCTAGGATATTACGACGATTACATAGATTACATCCACTAGGCATCAAAGTTTGCCACTAGTACAAATATAGGGAACAAAGTAGAGCATATTACATAAACTGGGCGTCAATGTTGGCTACCAGTGCAAATAAATGCCACAACAAAACAAGTCCAGGACTAAACCACTTCAGAAGAGCTCAAGAAACAATATCCCGGGAACCCACCATGCTGGCAGGAAACTTAGCAAGCTTATTATATTTCTCTTGTTTGGCGCTTAAATCCTCCAACCCTTGCTGTTGCACCAGAAAGAATGCATTAGAATTTCGTAGGGACTTCCTCACTCCTTTGGCTTCTTATCGCAGCGCAACTGATAGATGTCTTTCAACTTGTAGTTGATACTCAAGATGCCAATCTGATTCAGGTAGCAAGTTCGAAGAGCTTATGCCAGCTGTAGTGGCCAGTAACTCGAACACTACATCAAGACATGACTTTTGGGTTGTCTCACTGTCTTCAAGATAGTTTTTATCTTCTTTCTCGGAGACCGACATGGATGTCTCGCTACCGGCGACGGGGAAGATGATCTGAGGTGGCAAAATACAATTGGGAGGGCGGATCCCTATTGTGGTGGACCCTTCCATCATTGGAGCGGCTGAGCTAGGGTGGATGATGGCACGACAGGAGCGGGACAAACCACACAGGGTTTTCTTTGACACCTATCTGTAACAGAAGTAATTCTGTAAGGGCTTGTTTGAATTGGAGGATTGTAACAACACGGTGATAGGGAATAAACATGAATAGGATAGGAATGTACGTGCAAAATAGAGCATTTCCAAACATAGGATTTCTGTCAATCTAGGTGTTTGGTTCATAGGAATTGGAAAATCGCTGGAATGTAAAGAAGGATGGTCAAATTAAGTCAAACCATAAGAAAATGTACTGTTATAATGCCATTATGCTACTATCACTTAGTCTTGTTCTTCATGAAGAGGTATTTGAAAAGGAGGGCCAAGTGGATATTAAAATTCCTATGGTTTTTCTTTGAAAGATACACTAAAGAAAAAAATCCTACAATTTTCCTTTGCTCCAATCCTTTGAACCAAATGCATGAATAGTAGTATGATGGGAAACTTTCAAATTCATATGTTTTTCCTTCAATTTTCCTTTCAACCACTGACGATTCTAGTAGGCAGGCTTGAACCTGCAAAAGTCTACACTCAAAAAATGTTTTTGTACTATTCCTACTACTTTGGACGCAGGCCACTACCCTACTAGATCAACTCCGAGGCCCATCTACACATGCACAGCTCCAGGGCACGGAAATAAATAATGATGGCTTTCGAGAGAGTCCATCATGGATAGTTAACTTGCTAGTGCCTCACTGCTTTTCATATAGGATAAACTAATCGTATTTCTCATTACTACGCGTACTCAGTGTACAATATATATAATATGTAGAGTAAAAAAGCGATGTGACAAGTGTACAACCTCTTTGGCGAATCCTTGTCGATATCAACATCACTGAGTTGGTCGCTGAGGATGGTGCGGCCGATGTGGCAGTCGGAGGCGGGGAAGAAGACTTAGGCGTTTGGAGATGGAGCCGAGGGTGCTGCTCTGTTGTGATGGACAGTTTTGTCGCTGCAGCAGCTCCGCTGTGGTGTACGACGACGAGGTTGAAGCCTGACAAGCGAGACAACGTTAACTTGAAGTGGTATTCGAATAGCGTCTCCAATAGATGATGTAAAATACATCACCAAGAAGTGCTAGATGTAAAATACATCAGCCACTCATCTATGATCTTAACTGTCAAAACTGAATTTAACTGTCGAAACTGAATTTTACTTTCGAAACTGAATGCACTAGCAGGAGAAAAGAGGTGCACTAATAGTTTTAGCTGCTCTTGCAGGGAACATACTACCAGAGAGCAGCCGGGGTAGCTAGTCGTGCAGTAGCACCAGCACCCAGAGCAGCAGCATGTAGCAGCATCTTGGGTAGCAGCAATGACGCGTCCTTGAGATGCGTCCGTATTTCCCCAAAGAGGAAGAGATGATGCAGCACAACGACGGTAAGTATTTCCCTCAGTTATGAATCCAAGGTTATCGAACCAATAGGAGAACCACACGACACAAAGAACAAATACTTGCAACCCGATGCGTTAAAGGGGTTGTCAGTCCCTTTCGCGTAACGGTGCCAGAAATTGACGAGTTAACGGGATAAAATTGTAGTAGATTGAAAGTTGCAAATGAAAGCAAATAAAACGCAGCAAGGTATTTTTTGTGTTTTTGATAATATAGATTCGAAAATAAAAGTTGCAAATAAAGGAAAAGGCAAATGACAATATAGATCTGAAAGTATATGATAGGAAAATAGACCCGGGGCCGTAGATTTCACTAGTGGCTTCTCTCAAGAAAATAGCATGCGACGGGTAGACAAATTACTGTTGGGCAATTGATAGAAAAGCAAATAATTATGACGATATCCAAGACAATTATCATATATATAGGAATCAGGTCCAAGACTAGTAGAATGACTCCGGCCTGCATCTACTACTATTACTCCACACATTGACCGCTATCCAGCATGCATCTAGTGTATTAAGTTCATGGAAAAACTGAGTAATGCAATAAGAACGATGACATGATGTAGACAAGATCTATTCATGTGGGAATAGACCCCATCTTTTTATCCTTAATAGCAACGATACATGTATGCCTTGGTGCCCATTCAGTCACTGAGAAAGGACATCGCAAGATCAAACCCATTACAATGCACCTCTTCCCATTGCAAGATAAATAGATCAAGTTGGCCAAACAAAACCGAAATATCGGAGAAGAAATACGAGGCTATAATAATAAAGAATGCATATTAAATCAAGGCAAATTTGAACATAAACTCACAATTCATCGGATCCCAACAAACTCACCGCAAAAATTCATTACATGAAATAGATCTCCAAGAGACCATTGTATTGAGATACAAAGAGAGAAGAAGCCATCTAGCTATTGTCTACGGAAACGTAGGTCTGTGGTAAACTACTCACGCATCATCGGAGAGGCACCAATGTGGATGATGAACCCCTCCGGCAGAGTGCCGGAAAAGGGCTCTAGCGAAGAGGCGGTGCGGGAGGCCACCGAGGTGGGCACAACCCACCTCGGCGCGCCTTAGGGCCCAGGCTTGCCCTAGTGGGTTGTGCACCCTGATATGTCTCTAATGTATCTATAATTTTTAATTGTTCCATGCTATTATATTATCTATTTTAGATGCTTTATATGCATTATTATGCTATTTTATATTATTTTTGGGACTAACCTATTAACCTAGAGCCCAGTGCCAGTTTCTGTTTTTTCCTTGTTTTTGAGTTTCACAAAAAAGAAATATCAAATGGAGTCCAAACGGAACGAAACTTTATGATGATTTTTCTTGGACCAGAAGACACCCCGGGGACTTGAGAAACAAGTCAGAATAGCCACGAGGCGAGGATCAGGGGGGCAGGGCACGCCCCCACCCTTGTGCCCCCATGACTCCACCGACCTATTTCTTTCACCTATATATTCACATATATTCCAGAAACCCTAGAGGAGGCATGAAAACCACTTCTCCACCACCGCAACCTTCTGTATTCGCGAGATCCCATCTGGAGGACTTTTCGGGTACTCTGCCGGAGGGGGATTCGACCACGGAGGGCATCTACATCAACCCTATTGCCCTACCGATGAAGCGTGAGTAGTTTACCACAGACCTATGGGTCCATAGCTAGAAGCTAGATGGCTTCTTCTCTCTCTTTGATTCTCAATACCATGTTCTCCTTGATGTTCTTGGAGATCTATCCGATGAAATCTTCTTTTGAGGTGTGTTTGCCAAGATCTGATGAATTGTGGATTTATGATCAGCTTATCTATGAATACTAATTGAATCTTCTCTGAATTCTTATATTGCATGATTTGATATCTTAGTAATTCTCTTCAAACTATCGGTTTGGTTTGGCCAACTAGATTGGTTTTTCTTGCAATGGGAGAACTGCTTTGTTGTGGCTTCAATCTTGCGGTGCTTTCACCCAGTGACAGAAGGGGACGAGACACGTATTGTATTGTTGCTATCGAGGATAACAAGATGGGGTTTTGATCATATTTCTTGAGTTAATTCCGCTACATCATGTCATCTTACATAGTGCATTACTCTATTCTTTATGAACTTAATACTCTAGATGCATGCAAGAGTCAGTCGATGTGTGGAGTAATAGTAGTAGATGCAGGCAGGAGTCGGTCTACTTGACATGGACGTGATGCCTATATTCATGATCATTGCCTTAGATATCATAATAATTATGCGCTCTTCTATCAATTGCTTCGCAGTAATTTGTTCACCCACCGTAATAATTTCTATCTTTGAGAGAAGCCTCTAGTGAAGCATATGCACCCTGGGTCTATTTTCCATCATATAAGTTTCCAATATACTATTTTGCAATCTATTACTTTCCAATCTATAAACCAAAAATACCAAAAATATTTACTTTACCATTTATCTATATCTATCAGGTCTCACTTTTGCAAGTAACTGTGAAGGGATTGACAACCCCTTTATCACATTGGGTGCAAGTTGTTTATTGTTTGTGCAGGTATTTGGCGACTTGCGCGTTGTCTCCTACTAGTTTGATACCTTGGTTCTCAAACTGAGGGAAATACTTACTCTACTTTCCTGCATCACCCTTTCCTCTTCAAGGAAAAAACCAACGCAAGCTCAAGAGGTAGCAGGAAGAATTCCTGGCTCCGTTCCCGGGGAGATTTACGCCATGTCAAGAGTCCAGATTTGTCTTCTGTCAACTCACCAATATCAGGTGCCATTGAGATCTACGTCAAGTCAAGACATACCAAGTACCCTTCATAGAACTCTCATCTCTTGCATTTACTTTATTTGCCATTTGCCTCTCGTTTTCCTCTCCCCCACTTCTAAAACTTTTTTAGAAAAATAAAAAAATATTTGCCTTCTTTCCGTTTGCCCTTTTCTCGTTCGATCTTATATTTGCTTGTGTTGCCATGCGCTATTTGCTTGCTTCTTCGCTTGCTAAAAATCTATTTATGGATCCTCATCCACTTGCTAATCTTTTTAAAAGATTGAATTATGATGAACCAATTGCTAGTGAGTCGAGTGCACTAGATTATCTTTATGAGGTTTTGCTTGAAATTCATGAATCTGAAATTTGGGAAGTGCTGAAAGAAGAAATTTATGAAGTGATTCACGATAGCTCTTGATGGAAAAACATGATTGCAATGATGTTATTATAAATTCTATTAATGTCAATTGTGCTAATGGTATGCAAAACCATAAGCTTAGGGATGCTTATTTTGTTGTGCCCGCTACCTTTTGCAATGATCATGATTGGGGTGAGCTTCTTATGATCTTGAAAATTTATTTAAACTGCATGATGAATGTGAGATTGATAATAATGATGGACATGATATTGAAAGTGGGTTTGAAAGAATGTCAACTTTTCATCCCACTACTTTGGATATTGATCAATCTTATGAAATTTTTGATAAAAGTTGGCTTGGAGAAGTAATGACTTTGTTCTATGTTAATCCTATGTGGATCATGTAGAGAATATTTTATGTGATAGCTATATTGTTGAATTTGATTATGATCCCACACGTAATTATTATGAGAGAGGGTAATATGGTTGTAGAAATTTTCATGTTGCTAAATTAAATCTCGTTATGTTGAGATCACTATTGTTTCTTTATTCTCCCTTGCATATGCTAGAAACTGATTGCCTTGATAATTTGTTTTCTTATAAAATGCCTATGCATAGGAAGTATGTTAGACTTAGATGTGTTTGTCGCATGTTTTATGATGCTCTCTTTGTGCTTCAATTCTTATCTTTCATGAGAGCATCATTGAAATCTCAAGCCGATCTTTATGGCTATAAAGAAAGAGCTTGTTAGGAGGCAACCCAATGAATAAAATTTATTTTTGACTTTCTTTCTGCTCTTGCGTTTTCAAACATTATTACTTATGTAGTAATTGTGTTTTGTTGTTTTAATTAGTGTTTGAGCCAAGTAAGACCTTTGGGATGGCTTACGGTGATCTTGATTTGATTTTGTTGAAAAACATAAATATTTGCGCCGAGTGCAGAAAATTCAAAACTTCTCTGGGACGTGAAAACGTTCTGAAATGTTTACACAGAATTGATATACAAATTCCCCATGCATTCCTAATTTTTCAGAATTTTTAGAGTTACATAAGTACGTGAAGTTTTCAGATTTCTACAGACTGTTCTATTTTTGACACGTTCTATTTTCTATGTGTTTTTTGCTTATTTTGACGAATCTATGGCTAGCATTGGGGGGGGGTATAAACAATGGAAAAGTTGGAATACAGTATATATTACGCGAATATAAAATAAGAATGAGATCACAACAGTTTTTGAGTGGTTATTTGCTTTGTTTTTACTAACGGAGCTCACGAGTTTTCTGTTGAGTTTCATGTTGTGAAGTTCTCAAGTTTTGGGTAAGGATATAGTGGACTATGGAAGGAGCGGCAAGAGTCTAAGATTTGGGATTCCCAAGACACCCCAAGGTAATATTCAAGTACAACGAAGAGCCTAATCTTGGGGATGCCCCGGGAAGGCATCCCCTCTTTAGTCTTCGTCTATCTGTAACTTTACTGGAGGCTATATTTTTATTCAGCACATCATATGTGTTTTGTTTGGAGCGTCTTGTATGATATGAGTATTTGATTTTTAGTCTGCCACAATAATCCTTGGTGGACACACCTTTTGAGAGGGACACACTTGAATCATGATTTATTAGAATACTCTATGTGCTTCACTTATATCTTTTGAGCTAGGCAATTCTGCTCTAGTCCTTCACTTATATCTTTTTAGAGCACGGCGGTGGTCTTATTTTATAGAAATTGTTGAACTCTCTTGCTTCACTTATATTATTTTGATAGTCTTTGAGAACAACATGGTAATTTGCTTGGGTTATGAACTTAGTCCTAATATGATAGGCATCCAAAGAAGATATAATAAAAAAAATCATATATAGAGCATTGAATACTATGAAAACTTTGACTCCTTATAACTGTTTTGAGATGTTAAGATGGTAATATTAGAGTCATGCTAGTGGTAGTTGGTGAAGTTAAAGAAATAGTTGTGTTAAGGTTTTTGATTCCCGTAGCATGCACGCATGGTATCCTAACTATGTAACCAAATTGGAGCGCATTGTATCTTGCTTGTTTATCTTTGAGTAAAGGTCGGGGGCACACGATGGTTAACTCCTACCAACCTCCCCCGTAGGGGCATGCGTCGAAGTACTTTACGTCGAGGGCTAATAATTTTTTTCGCAATAAGTATGTGAGTTCTTTATGACTAATGTTGAGTCCATGGATCATACACACTCTCACCCTTCCACCTTGGTAGCCACTCAAGTGCCGCACAACTTTCGCTGGTGCATCAAACCACCTAATACCCTTCCTCAAAACAGCCACCGTACCTACCTATTATGGCATTTCCATAGCCATTCCAAGATATATTGCCATGTACCGGAGAGATCTAAGCCAAGTCAAGAGTCAAGATTTGTCTTCTGTCAACTCCCCAATCTCTGGTGCCGTTGAGATCTACGTCAAATCAAGACATACCAAGTACCCTTCATAATACTCTCATCTCTTGCATTTACATTATTTGCCATTTGCCTCTCATTTTCCTCTCCCCCACTTCTAAAATGATTTTTGAAAAGATTTGCCTTTTCTTCGCCCTTTTTCCGTTTGTCTTTTTCACTTGTTTTTTGTGTGCTCGTGTGTTGGATTGCTTGCTTTGTCACGATGGCTCGATAGAATACCAAATTGTGTGATTTTTTCAACACCAATAATAATGATTTTATCAGTACTCCGATTGCTCCCATTACTAATGCGGAATTGATGCAGAGCATCCTATGGACATCACCATGCCAAGAGTCCATTTGGCAAGTGACACGTGTGACCTCTACTTGTCATACTTAAAGGTGAATCATCTCCTTTACTCGTGTTCACCTGACCCCTTCGAGGATGGTATACTACTTGACACTCCACGTGTGTGCACGCATAGGTATTGTCGGAGTTTCACGGATGATGAGGAGGAGTGCAAGCGCCAAGGATCACCTACACCATCCGCGAGGGAAGCGTGGAAGAGAAGACGGAAGAAACGGAGCTGCTGCAAGCTACAGGCTCCGGACGACCGGCGTTTACCGGACGTCCGACGCGTCCCAGGCGACCGGACGACCGGCAGCCACCGGACGTCCGTGACATCCTTCACAGAACCAAAATAGCGGAAGTCCGAGAGCTACCGGACGTCCGGTCCCTCCCGAGCCACCGGACGTCCGGTGCCCAGCGGACGTCCGCTCCCTGCCTGTGCGCAGCCGCGGGCCTTTTGGCCATGTACCCCTTTCGCCCCTCACTTACCCCTTCGTGGCCCTAGACTATATATATATTCCTCCACCTCCACCATTTTAGGGTTAGCAATGTGATAGCTCATTTAGACTAGAGCTTTGCTCATCTTAGTGGTTCTACTCCTAGGAGAGACTGTGGCCCCTCTACGGAGAAGATCCACGACGGATTCAAGACCCCTAAACGGGAAGATCCTTCATGGATTCAAGACCTCCTCTCGGAGATGAACTTTACCTTGTATCTTTCCCTTTGTTGTTCATGTACCTTGTGATCTTGTGTGATTGATTGTCCAGTGGATGTGTGATTGGACTTGTTCTTGAGTGTTTTCCCTCGAGATTCCCCTTTGTGTTCTTCGTGTTCATCGTGGGATCCCTCCATTTCGTGAAAGATCGGCCATCTAGGGTTCCACCCTACATCATTATGGTATCAAGAGCCACGGTTTATCACGAATTTGGAGCCCCCTCCACCGTTTTCTAGCCTTCTTTCGTGTGATTTTGTCCTAAATTTCGAAAATCCCCACCAAAAATAGCCCCAAAATTTATTGTGATCTGTTGGTTTGATGATATTTTGTTGATTTTGATCCGTGGATTTGCTTGTCTTCAAGTGGATCTAGCATTTCCCCAAGTTTCCCCATCTTCTATCCATGAAATCTCATCAATTTTGACCCCAAAATCACCATTTTCCGCCCAAAATCGCGTCCCGAAACTCAAATCTCGCGTTGACCCCGACCCACCGGACGACCGGCGTTTTACCGGACGTCCGGACCCTCACAAAGCACCGGACGTCCGCAACTCACCGGATGACCAGAACCACCTATACCGAAGAAAATACCGGATTTCCGGCCTTTACCGGACGTCCGGTACCTCCAAATTTTGAATTCGGCTGATTTTTGTTTTGTCCATAACTAATTCATACGAACTCCGATTTGGACGTTCTTTAGCTTGTTTCGAAGCTCTTGACATTCCCCATACCATAAAAATACTAGCATCATCATTTGACTCCATCAAATTTTGTCAAATTTGGCAAGTTTGTATAGGCCCTCCACCATATCATCCGCATAGCCACCTTAGCTTTCCGCAAGCTAACCCATTTTGTCCACTATAGCATTTGTGGTTGCTTGAGTAGTGATTTGAGTCTCCTAAAGTGTTTAGACTACTTAGGGACAATTGCTTCGTCATCAACCACCACCACCACTTCCGCATAGCTTAGTCCACTATACATTTCCGCCAACCCAACCTACCCCAATTTTGTTGAGCTTGTTGGAGTTGTGGCTTGTGCCTCCTAAGGTGTTTCGGCTACTTAGGGACCGTGACTTCAACTCCGACACCGTGTATAGCGCATCATACACTTCCACCACCATAACCCATTTTTACCGGGTTTCCACCAACTTTTTCGCAACCACCACCGGTTGTCCGCTACCACCATTTGACATTTGTCCTTGAGATTTTGAGTTGTGGTTTTTCCGTTTCCTAAGGTGTTTCGGCTAATTAGGAACGGGTCTACATCAAGAATACCGCCTCTCATCATCGACTCGGATGGTAACCTCGACGACATCATTGTATATTCCCCTTGCAATTGCATTGTTAACCTCTAGCCCATTTTGCGTCACTTGCCTATCGAGACTAGCCTTTGAGTATTGCCGGCAACGTTACTTGTGCACATTAGTGATCATCGATACACTCTTCCATTGCATATACATACCATATCATATTGGTATCATCATATCATCCATTGTTTCACAAGATTGTTCCCGCATATACACAATTGCTATCTTGGTTTGTGCATCGTGGCCATATACAAAAAAAAAGAATAAGCTTTTAAGCAAAAAGAGAAAGACAAAGAAGCTTGTAAGAAAGAGCCATATCATCGCATCATATCATATCATACATGATCATCTTGGATCATCTTGTGCTAAAAGCACCGGAACATCATACACATAGCATACTTGGGATAGAAAGTTCATACATTTTGCATCTTATAGGTTGTGCACAAGTGTCGTATCCGCCTATTGAGCAATCGTGCTAGCGTCTCTCTTGAGTTGTGCAACACGAGCGTTTTCCGTGGACTCCACATTTTGTGCTCATTCCTTGGTTGCACGACCCCATTTATCTATCCGTGTGTGTGTTTCCGTGTGCCACATTTTCCTATTGGTCTACTTGTTTCACTTGCGAATTTGTGAATCTCTTTCAACATTATTGACTCTTTCTAACATTTTGCATCAAATTTTTGTGCCACTATCCTCACCGAGCCACTCGATAAGCTTTACTTGATAGGTGTGAGCGAACAAGTCCGGTACCAATTCCACTATTCTTTCATTTCACATTGAGTGAAACGGGATACATCCTCAACGTTGGGAAAAGGTAACTTGGTATTGTTTATCTCATCTCCTACTCACCTTTGCTCGAGTCTTGTGATGGATAGGCAAAGCATTTCATCTACTTCGGTCTACAACAACAATGACAAGTTCGATGCCATGACGAACAACTTGTGTGCCAACATGGATGCTCAAATGGAGGAGCTCAAAGCCCTCATCAAGAACCGCAAGAGGTCTCCCTCATCTTCGAGAAGACGCTCTAGTGCACATCCTTCCGAGCTACCATCTTCGGCAAGATCACATCGGCATCGACAACATCAACGACAAGAACATGAAGGTCATGAGCTCAACACCAACAACCACTCAACGACTTCACCATGTACCTTGGCATCTTCACCAAGCGACTTCAAGGCATCTTCGCCTTTGGACATACGGCATCTTCGCCCACAAGCTCCTCAAGATTATGCTCAAGAGAAGCTTCCCAAGCTCAAGTCCGTGACTACCACGAGCTACTACGACCTCGACAGCGACTACGAGATTCCTTTCTATGGGACTCAAGACCCCGAGGAGTATCTCGAGTGGGAGCGCAAGATGGACGACTACCTCAAGCTACATCAAGTTCCCTACAAAGATCAAGTGAAGTGTGCCACAAGAAACTTCCACGACAATGCGTCAACATGGTGGCTTCACACACCTTCGACGAGCTTCAACGTGAATTGGCCCAAGATGAAGAAAGCTATGCGAAGAGAATTCGTGCCTCCCACCTACACGGAACAACTTCTACGCCAATTGGTGAAGACCATTCAAGGATCCAAGTCCATCGACAAGTACTTCAAGGAGATGTAGATGGCCTTGCAACGAGCCGGCGTGGACGACCCCATTTTGATGAAGCTCCACTTCATGATGGGATTGCATAACGACATCTACAAGACTATCTTCCTCGAGAAATACAAGTCCCTCGACGACAACTACATTGGTGCTCTCAAGGTGGAACAAGAACTCATGAAGGCCAAGGCTTTTCCACCACAAGCATACTTCTCGAAGACCAAGCTCCAAAATGGCGAGCATGAGGCTAGTACCACCGTGATGTCCAAGCCCAATGAGCTCCAATATGACGCTCGCAAGTTCGAATCCACCGCCATCCCTCTTTGTGGCATTGATGATGCCGAGTCTACTTCGACTCTTTTTCAAGACGGTGCGACGACGACTACGACTACAGAGCCATTCGAGGACCAAGCTTTGGAGGCGAACGACATGGTGACGAGCAAGGATGATGCTTCCATCTTAGGAGGCGAGAGTGATGATGTGCCATCTTCGGTCTTCATCCACGGCGACGATGACGAGATGATCGAGCATGGGATTTTCCCTTCGGTCATGGAGGAGAGTGCTGATGTGCCATCTTCGGCCTTCATCCACGGCGACGATGAGGAGATGGTTGAGAATGGGATTTTCCCTTCGACCACGGCGGCGTATGATGACTTGAGTGACTTGTGCCACCATATTGAGAGTGAGAGCGAGTTCACCACTAGCCCCATATATGATGAGCTGCCCAAATTCCCATGTGAGGAGATACACAACCCCCACCACTTGAGTGAGATAAGTGACTCCACCATATGTGAGTTTGAGTGCGCCTATTTTGAGGAAGTGAGTGAGCCACCACATAGAGAGAGTGAGATAGTTGATACGGCATGTGAGACCACTTCCTACATTAACAACTTGACCTCTGCCTCTATTGTGTCTTCTCATTTGGTGCTAGGTCCCATTTATGATGACGCGCCGATCCTCGATGACTTCGTCCTACCATTGGACAACACGATGGCCATGGTGGAATATGATGCACCACCCACATGGTTCCATCAAGTTGATGATGATGACCACCATTTGGTCTTTCCCACCTCACCTACACCACATGAGTGGAATGAAAAAGGTAACAAAGGTGAAGGTGATGCTCTCGTCCCACTAGTGGACTATGTTGACATTGATTGCATGCATGATGTTGATCCACCTATTACCATGTTGCATAGGATTTCTTGTGACAATTATCTCGGTCACATCATGTTTGATAATCAGCTTGACTTGTCGTATGCTATGCATGAGAACAACAATATGTCACATTTGCAATTTCATCGTAGTAACTATGCATATGCCATTAAGATAATTCGAATTTGCACTTATGGCATAGATGACAAGCCCATGGTTATTGGCATTTGTTTTTCTTGTGATTATATTGACATGCTTCCTTTGCATCATATCCATCATATGCCATGCCATGATTACCTAGCTTCGGACATGCATTGTTTTGGATGTTGTTCCACTTCTCCACATTATGCTTCCGATATTTCTCATGAGGAGACCCCCATAGTTCCCTCATACATTTTAGGAGATTTTGATCCATCCCATAAATTGCATGATCCACATACTTGTGTGCACAATATGCTCCCCATGAATGCCAATGCTATTGTTGTGCCACACACTTGCTCTAATTTGTGTCCCCATCATGCTATACATGACAAATATTCTTTCATGACGGATGACATATTTCTCTATCGTGCCTCAAATTTATTTGAGCGATGCCTATCTTGTGCTAACTCATACGTTCACATACACATCATGATGGATGATGTGTACATTTACCCCGCGCACAATTTCTTTGGTTTGTGTCTCTTTATTGTAGGTACCCATCCATACTCGTCAACTTCTCAAACGCATGAGTTGACGAAAAGAGCTCTAGAGAGCAATGATGACTTGAGATATCGTGAATTGTCTTTCCCACCGCTCCTTTTGCGCAAAGACTTCGCGCATTCCTTCTACATGGCACTCACATGGTTATGGGTTATTGTGCATTATATCTCTTACGCCTATCTTGCCATGTTCACTTTGCATGATATGCTCATTTATATGCCTTTGCCATGCATTCGTGACCCATGCTTTGCATTACACTTGATGATTAATTCTCATACTTGTAAGTGTATTTGCAAGCTTGGTGGAGATATTGCTTGTTATTACCATGATGCCTTTGTACCCCATGCCTATTATGATGCTTTGATCTTGATTTGTGATCGTGCTTGCGATATGTCATGTGCATTGCCTATATCCACTATTTGCTCACATGACATGATTGACATGCCTTCTCCTAGTGTGTTGCATCTTCGCTCCACTAGTTTGCACAATTTGATCACCATGCTTGCTTCATGTAGTGCATCACCCATGATACATACATGCTCATTTCATGCGGTTGATAGCCACCATTGCCATGCTTTGCACATGATTGATATTGCTTGTTGTCATATGTCTCCACATGTTGCCACTCTCATGCTATATGATTGTCCATGCATTGAGCGCAACCATGATTTTAGTCTTGCCAATGAGATTGCCCCCATTGCATTCTCGCATTTATTTAGAGATTTTGACAGAATTCTTGTGAAGCATGCTTGTCTTACCTCTTTGCACCATATGCCTAGTGACATGATTATAGCAATTGTTGCACCATATTATTCATGCACTTTTGCTTCTAATGGTTATGTGCAAGAGAAGAGAACCATCGTGATGGATGATGTGTTTATCTACCATGCGCATACATTCTTTGTTTTGTTGTGTGCATGTGTAGGATACTTGGACTTCGTGTCGACTTCCACTTCACGTGAGTTGACCATTCGAGCTCTTGAGAGCGAACCACTTTCTACCACGACGCTTCTACATCGCACTTGCTTGTGCTTCGGCATTGTGAATGATGCACAAGGCCACACTTTCGAGGTGATATCATTCTCTTTCGAGAAACCACAATCCATGAGCATGAACATTGTGGATCATACTAGTTGTGTTGCTTGCACCATGACTCTTTGCGCACATGCTAGAGATCTTTCTTCGACTTGCCATTGCCACATTGCCATGCTTCATGATATATATGCCTTGTGTGTTGCATCCGAATTGTGGATTACTTGCTCCTATCATGTGCTTGGTTGCAACAATATCATCTCTTCACATATGCCATGTCCCATTGCTTGTCACATGATTGACTTGTTTGCCTCACACATGATGAACAATTGTTATTTTTATTGTGTTGAGTGCCACTCGATTTTCACTACACCCTATGCGCATTATGCTTGGATTGTCTTGCACTTTACCCTTGTGTTCAGACACTTCATTTTCTTTGGTGTTGTGAATGATTCGTATGCCTACCATAGACCTTTCATTGAGCGCTTTATGCATGACCTTGCTTGTGCTCAATTGATGTGCTTAAATGCCATGCCACAACCCTTTGTCACACCCTATGCTATGCTTGATGACAACACTTGTTGGGTGAATCACCTCTTGAATGCTTGGTTTTGCACTAACGCTAACCAAATTTGTTTTTCCAAGTGTTTGTTTTCCTTGCTCCTCTTGAAGGAATCACTAGACGGTGCGACATTGGAGAGTGCACATGTAAAGCTTCAAGATGATGAGTACTTCGTGATCGTCCACATCTACACGACGACGCCATCTCTTTCCCATGGTGATTTGGTTTTCGATCCGAGGTCGGATCTTTCCGAAGGGGGAGGGGATGATGCGGAGCATCCTATGGACATCACCATGCCAAGAGTCCGTTTGGCAAGTGACACGTGTGACCTCTACTTGTCATACTTAAAGGTGAATTATCTCCTTTACACTTGTTCACCTGACCCCTTCGAGGATGGTATACTACTTGACACTCCACTTGTGTGCACGCATAGGTATTGTCGGAGCTTCACGGATGATGAGGAGGAGTGCAAGCGCCAAGGATCACCTACACCATCCGCGAGGGAAGCGTGGAAGAGAAGACGGAAGAAACGGAGCTGCTGCAAGCTACAGGCTCCGGACGACCGGCGCTTACCGGACGTCCGACGCGTCCCAGGCGACCGGACAACCGACAGCCACCGGACGTCCGTGATATCCTTCACAGAACCAAAATAGCGGAAGTCTGAGAGCTACCGGACGTCCGGTCCCTCCCGAGCCACCGGACGTCTGGTGCCCAGCGAACGTCCGCTCCCTGCCTGTGCGCAGCCGCGGGCCTTTTGGCCATGTACCTCTTTCGCCCCTCACTTACCCCTTCGTGGCCCTATACTATATATATTCCTCCACCTCCACCATTTTAGGGTTAGCAATGTGATAGCTCATTTAGACTAGAGCTTTGCTCATCTTAGTGGTTCTACTCCTAGGAGAGACTGCGGCCCCTCTACGGAGAAGATCCACGACGGATTCAAGACCCCTAAACGGGAAGATCCTTCACGGATTCAAGACCTCCTCTCGGAGATGAACTTTACCTTGTATCTTTCCCTTTGTTGTTCATGTACCTTGTGATCTTGTGTGTTTGATTGTCTAGTGGATGTTTGATTGGACTTGTTCTTGAGTGTTTTCCCTAGAGATTCCCCTTTGTGTTCTTCATGTTCATCGTGGGATCCCTCCATTTCGTGAAAGATCAGCCATCTAGGGTTGCACCCTACATCAGGAATCTTGTGAAATTAATGCCGATTTATTGAATCTCGTTATGAAAGATCAACTTTCTGGCCTTCCTAGTGAAGATGCCGCATCCTATCTAAAACAATTCATTGATTTGTGTGATATGCAAAAGAAAAGAGATGTGGATAATGATCTTGTTAAGTTAAAGCTATTTCCGTTTTCACAACGAGATCATGCTAAAACTTGGTTTGCATCTTTGCCTAAAAATAGTATTGATTCTTGGAATAAGTGTATGGTTGCTTTTATTTCCAAATATTTTCCTCCCGCTTAGATCATCTCCCTTAGGAATGATATTATGAATTTTAAACAACTTGATCATGAGCATGTCGCACATTCTTGGGAGAGGATGAAACTTATGATAAGAAATATCCCTACGCATGTTATGGTTTTATGGATGATTATACAATTTTTTATGCCAGATTGAACTTTGCTTCTAGAAATCTTTTATATTTGGCCGTGGGGGGTGGGGGGGATACTTTTATGGAAATCACTTTAGGAGAAGCTACTAAACAACTAGATAATATAATGGTTAATTATTCTCAATGGCATACCGAAATATCTTCCACTAGTAAAAAAGTGCATGCAATTGAAGAGATTAATGTTTTGAGTGTAAAGATGGATGAACTTATGAAATTATTTTCTAACAAGGGTACACATATTGATCCTAATGATATGCCCTTGTCTACTTTGATTGAGAATATCAATGAATCTATGGATCTGAATTTTGTTGGTAGCAACAATTTTGGTAACAACGCGTATAGAGGAAATTTTAATCCTAGGCCGTTCCCTAGTAATTTCTCTAATAATTATGGTAATTCCTACAATAATTCTTATGGAAATTATAATAAGATGCCCATTGATTTTGAAAATAGTGTCAAAGAATTTATGAGTGCGCAAAAGAATTTTAGTACTTTGATTGAAGAAAAATTGCTTAAGATTGATGATTTGGCTAGGAACGTGGATATAATTTCTCTTGAAGTTGATTCTTTGAAACTAAGATCTATTCCACCCAAGCATGTTATCAATGAGTCTCTCAAATCTATGAGAATTTCCATTGATGAGTGCAAAGAAAGAACCGCTGAGATGCGCGCTAAAAAAGATTGGTTTGTTAGAGCGTGTTCTTCTAGTTTTCGTGAAAATAATCATGAAGATCTTAAAGTGATTGATGTGAATCCTATCGAATCTTTGTTTTCCAATATAAATCTTAATTAAGATGGGACTGGAGATGAGTCAACTTTAGGCATTAGATCTTGATGCAAAAATTGATAAAAGTGTGATTGGAGAGGTCAAAACTTTAAGTAGTAATGAACCCACTATTCCGTATATCAAGGAATTTAATTATGGTAATGGTTCTTTAATAGATTTTATTTCATTGTTGCAATCCATGTTGAATTCTCCCAATGCTTATAATCAAAATAAAGCTTTTACTGAACATATCGTAGATGCTATGATGCAATCTTTTGAAGAAAAGCTTGAATTGGAAGTTTCTATTCCTAGAAAACTTTATGATGAGTGGGAACCTACTATTAAGATGAAGATTAAAGATTATGAGTGCCATGCTTTGTGCAATTTGGGTGCTAGCGTTTCTACGATTCAAAAAACTTTATGTGATGTGTTAGGTTTTCGTGAATTTGATGATTGTTGTTTAAATTTGCATCTTGCGGATTCCACTATTAAGAAACCTATGGGAAGGATTAATGATGTTCTTATTGTTGCAAATAGCAATTATGTGTCCGTATATTTCATTGTTCTTGATATAGATTGCAATCTTACATGTCCTATTATTCTTGGTAGACCTTTCCTTAGAACTATTGATGCAGTTATTGATATGAAAGAAGGAAACATTAGATTTCAATTTCCATTAAGTAAGGCATGGAACACTTTCCAAGAAATAAAATTAAATTGCCTTATGAATCAATTATGAGAGCTACTTATGGATTGAATACCAAAGATGACAATACCTAGATATATTCGTGTTTTATGCCTAGCTAAGGGCATTAAACAATAGCGCTTGTTGGGAGGCAACCCAATTTTATTTTTGCTTTTTGCTTTTTGGTTCTGTTTTTCAATTTTTACACATTGTTAATTCTGTAGTAATTGTGTTTTGGTGTTTTAATTAGTGTTTGAGCCAAGTTAGACCTTTGGGATGGCTTACGGTGATCATTGATATGCTTTTACTGAAAAACAGAAACTTTTGCGCCCAGTGGAGAAAATTCAATAATTCGCTGAAACGTGAAAACCTTATGAATTTTTTACACAAAATTGACATACAAATTCCCCATGTCTTCCTTATTTTTCAGAATTTTTAGAGTTACAGAAGTAAGTGAAGTTTTCAGATTGCTACAGACTGTTCTGTTTTTGACAGATTCTGTTTTCTATGTGTTATTTGCTTATTTTGATGAATCTATTGCTACTATCAGGGGGTTTGAACCATGGAAAAGTTGGAATACAGTAGATATTACACCAATATAAAATAAGAATGAGATCACAATAGTACCTTGAGTGGTTATTTGCTTTGTTTTACTAACGGAGCTCACGAGTTTTCTGTTGAGTTTTGTGTTGTGAAGTTTTCAAGTTTTGGGTAAGGATTTGATGGACTATGGAATAAGGAGTGACAGGAGCCTAAGCTTGGGTATGCCAAAGGCACCCCAAGGTAATATTCAAGGACAACCAAGAGCCTAAGCTTGGGGATGCCGAAGGCACCCCAATGTAATATGCAAAGACAACCAAGAGCCTAAGCTTGGGGATGCCCGGCGAAGGCATCCCCTCTTTCGTCTTCGTCTATCGGTAACTTTACTTGAGGCTATATTTTTTCACCACATGATATGTGTTTTGCTTGGAGTGTCTTGTATGATATAAGTCTTTGCTTTATAGTTTGCCACAATCATCCTTGCTGTACACACCTTTTGAGAGGGACACACTTGAATCATGATTTATTATAATACTCTTTGTGCTTCACTCATATCTTTTGAGCTAGGCAATTTTGTTCTAGTGCTTCAAGTATATCTTTTTAGAGCACGGTGGTGGTTTAATTTTATAGAAATTATTGAACTCTCTTGCTTCACTTATATTATTTTGGGAGTCTCTAAACATCATGGTATTTGTTTGGGTTATGAATTTAGTCATAATATCATAGGCATCCAAAGGAGATATAATAAAAACTTTCATATATAGAGCATTGAATACTATGAAAAGTTTGACTCCATATAATTGTTTTGAGATGTTAAGATGGTAATATTAGAGTCATGCTAGTGGTAGTTTGTGAGGTTAAATAAATAATTTTGTTAAGGTTGGTGATTCCCGTAGCATGCACATATGGTCTCCTAACTATGTAACCTAATTGGAGTGCATCGTATCTTGATTGTTTATCTTTCCATGAAGGCCGTGGCGCGCGATGGTTAACTCCTACCGACCTCCCCCCTAGGGGCATGCGTCGTAGTACTTTGCTTCGAGGGCTAATAATTTTTTTCGCAATAAGTATGTGAGTTCTTTGTGGCTATTGTTGAGTTCATGGATCATACGCACAAGCAAGAAGGAAAAGACAAAAAGAAGCGAGAAATAGTTTTGGGGTTTTCAAAGTTTTTCAAACTCACAAGAAGAAAGCGAGAAGAATAAACTAACATGTATGATACAATGAAAAAGTATGAACACCGACAATTGGAATGAATGTGTGAACATGGATGTAATGTCGGTGAGAAATATGTACTCCCCCAAGCTTAGGCCTTTGCCTAAGTTGGTCTAGGGCCACCACTGTCCAGGATGATATCCCGAATCATAGCGTGGGTTGTACTGTGCTGTGGCAGCTATTGCTTGGCGAGATGCTTCCTCGAGGCGAGCGGCCTCCACTATTCTCTCATACTCATTTGCCTCCTCTCTATTTATAAAATATACCCCTTTACCTGAAAGTTAAAGAAGGCAGGAGCAGGAAGGGTAACATGGACGACACACCGTCTGTCAAAGATTAATCAGTATTGGAGGTATTGTTCGTTCCTCTCAAGAAATTGGTAGCGTACCATAGCATCATAATCTAGAAAAGCAAGTGGCAACTCAATATCATTTCCTCATATGGGTACACCCAAATAATTAGCTAAACGAGTTGCATAAATCCCACCAAATAAATCTCCATCTTTAGCATTAAGATGTCACCTCTGCACAATAATAGCCCCAAGTTATAACGCTTATCACCTAACACCGCACACTTAAGGACACTAAGATCTGGAATGCAAAGGTGGCGATGCTCATGTTTTCCATTAATGCATCTTCCTATTAAGAGAGCAAAATAATGTAAAGCAAGAAAGTGAATGCTCCCTATGGTGGCTTGTGTGATATTTCTAGTTTCCCCCATGGTGATGCTAGCAAGGAAATCATTGTAATTAGATTTGTGAGGTTCACTAAGAATTGCCCACTTTGGAATTTTGCTTGCATCACAAAAATCTTCTAGGTCCATGGTATAAGATTCATTATAAAGATCAAACATGACAATATGAGTATTGCACTTAGATGAAAACTCAAACCTCTGCATGAAGGAGTCGGTGAGACGATAATATTGTAGGCACTTGTCCAACAAGAAGTCCTCAAGGCCGGCATTTTGTACGTATGCATAGGACTCATCCTTGAAACCTGCACAGACCATAAATTCATCTGACGACCGTTCACAGGGCCGCACTTGAGCTTCTCTTGGTGGTTCAAGTTCCGATTCACGTATAGCGAGCCTTGGGGCTTGCTTCGTTGATGCGCATCCTTGGTATATTTTCCTAGACATATTTCTTCCTCTGAAAAATTTCAGAAATTTTTTGTAACTCAAAATAAAGTGAACCAAACTCAACAAAATTGATAGAAACTACTCCTACAAGTGCATAGAGGCTATATCTTGCATCAAAACTACTTTGGACCATATAAATTTGACATCCAAGCTCAATAACAAGGTCACTACAGTAGGAAAAATTTGCAATAAATAAAGCACTAGAACAATAACTAATTGGACCATTGGAGGAGTCACATATCGAAGAACAAACCCCCAAAATAGTTTTGCGAATCATGATTTGAGCAAGGAGATTGAAAATGGCAGCAAGATGAGCTAGAACACGGGTTTGAGCAACGGGGTGATTTTTTCTGGAGGAAGACAAAGTGGATGGGTGCTGGAATAAGTGGAGGGGGCCTACGTGGGACCCACAAGGTAGGGGGGTGTGCCTAGGGGGTAGGGCGCGCCCTCCTCCATTGTGGCCCACTGGTGCATCCCCTTGGTCCATTCTCAGTGCTAGAAATTCTAAAATATTTTATAAAATATCATTGTCGGGGAAACTGACCGCCCACGAACACCTATGGGACCGGAGCCCCTTCTACGTTGCGGTAAGGGAGCGGAGGGAGCACGGAGAGCAGATCGAGGAGCACACGCGGGCAGTTTACCCAGGTTCGGGCCGCGAGGACGTGTAAAACCCTACTCCTGCTTTGGTTGTATTGAGTTCTGGGGTTCGGGAGCTTGAAGATCTACAGTACTAGCTACACCGAGCGAGGGAGTGAACTAGTTTCTGGAGTCGAACCCCCTCTACGTTGTGCATGGGCCTCCTTTTATAGCTCAAAGGGGTCACCGACAGGTGCCAGCGTAGAGGAGGGTAAAAATGGAAAATCGGTGGTAGTTGTAACAGTGCATGAACAGTGTGTGAACAGTGTATGAACAGTGGTCTTCACCTAACTTTGACGGTGGGGGACAAGGGCCTTGAATGCCCGTCGCCGTCGCCCCAAAAAGCGTCCGTCCATGCGCCTCCGTTCGCCACGACGATAGCCTTGTCACCGCGGCTTGCCACCGTGTACCCTAGGCTGCACAGCCATCTGCCACGTGCCCCTGGAAGGGCCCCAGGGCGGCGCGTGGCCAGATGAGCTGGAGCACAGGCACACAGTGTAGGCTTCCCCTTGGCAAGCACCTTGCCGGGGGCGCAACCTTGCCGGGCCCGGGAGCTTGTCGCTCTTCGGGTCCTGCCGGGGCGCATGCTGCGCCGCGATGCACCTTCTTGAGGTGCCGTTCTTTTGGCCTTCCTGGCAAGCTCCTCTTGCCAGGGTCTTGTGCTGGAATGACAACCTTGAGCCTGGTGCGGCCTTCCCGGCAAGCTCCTCTTGCCGGGGCCTTGTCTCTTAACTTGAATACTTTCTTCTTGAATGGCTTAAAGGGGTCAAGAGTGGGCTTTGGCGGGCACGTGGTGAGCCAGACCAAGGGACGCTGCTACTGCTCGTGCACAAGTCGGGATACTAAGGTACCCCTACTTTAGTACACCGACTGGAGCCCCCGGGCCTGGGCCACACATGGTGCCGAGCGCTGTTGGGCCAGGCCCAGAACAGTGCACGGGAACACGCGGCCCACGGCGCGCCGTTTCCCACTCCAGATTCGCCGCATCCCTCCCTAACGGCACGCGTCGATTGCGGCGTCGTTGGAGAGATCGTGGCCTGTTTCTTTAATGGGGAAATGCGGAACGTCCCCCACTTCCCCCTTGAAAGCAGAGGAAGCAGGGGCAGTTTTCCCCCATTGCTTTCATTGCGCCTTGAATCTTCAGAAACCCCCGCCGCTCCCTGCTTTTGCCCTTCCTCCGCCGTCTTCCCCGCCCGCAGCTCCGTCGTCCTCCCTCGCCGTCCCTGCCATGGCCCCCAAGAGCGACAAGGCGAAGAGCGACAAGGCGAAGAAGGAGAAGTCTGAGCAGGCGGCGAAGCTGGCAGCCATGCGGAGAAGAATGGTGGTCTTCCCGCCGAGGCTTGGCCCGAGGGAGCTGCGGGACAAGTACTACTTGTTCTGGGCGAGGGAGACGAAGGATCTCCCGCCCACCAGAGTCCTCCCCGCCGTGGCCGTCGACATGTTCCCGGGAGGTTACCACTTCTTCGCTTCGTTCTTCTATTGTGGTCTCTGCCCTCCGTATTCGGAGTTCTTCTGTGATGTGATGAACACGTATGGCCTCCACCTCTTAGATTTCACCCCAAATGCCGTTCTCACCTTGGCCGTTTTCGCACATCTGTGCGAAAACTATGTCGGGGTCCACCCAAATGTAGCTCTTTTCCGCCACTTCTTCACGCCTAGAGTAGAATCTGGATCCCCACTCTCCGGCGGTATCTCCTGGATCTTTAGGCTGGACAAGAAGGAGGCGTACTTGAAAGGAGAGCTTCGCGGCAAGTGGGAGGAGTGGAGGATGAGCCCGAGCAGTTTACCTTGCCGCGCCAGACTGCAGTAGTGCGCGACAAGGATTGGAGCGACTTGGCCCCGGAAGACGACAAGCTGCAGATCGCCCTTACTAGGATCCTCCGTCTCCGGGCTGCCAATCTTACTGTAGGCGAAGTCGGGGCCGATTTCCTCCGCCGCCGCATTGCCCCCCTGCAGGAAAGGAAGAGGCCTGCCTGGGAGTTTGGCAACGCGGCAGACCGTATGAGGCTGCGCCCCGGGCTGAACTATAATTTCACCGTCTTGGAGCTAAAGGGGATGGTCCGGAGCTGTTCAAGCACGACCCCAAGCACCCGGAGTGGTTCAAACCGTTGGTCGGAGTAGTTCCTTTGTGCAACAATACTGCCCTCAGTGCCATCCGCGTGGCAATGCCTGAGTGCGACTCCCACGGGGTCGTCCCCACTTGGCTGATGCCTTTGGCGGAGACCGTGCAGGCCTTCTTCGACAACCTGGTTGAAAATCCACGCAACGCCGAGGAGAAGAAGGGGCTCACCCGGGAGACCACCGAGCGAGATGTGGTGTACATTGCCTCCAGGATGGAGGAGGCCGCTGCGGCTGCGGCGGCAGGTGAATTTGGATACACTATGGATGAAGCGGAGGCGGCGGAAGCGGTGAGTCAGGCCGAGGAGGAGGAAATCCTCAAGTTGTTGAAGCTCGCGCCCGAGGAGTTTGCCGGGGAGCCTACCGGGGAGCCTGCCGGGATGGGCGAGGCTGCCGGGCAGGGTACTGAGTCCAGCGGGCCCGCCGAGGAGGAGGAGGACGCCGAGTCCTGCGATTCCGACGAAGACTCTGGCGGGTCTCTGAATCTTGACGACGACGCCTCTTCATCCTCGGAGAACTCTCCGCCACCACCAAGTCCTCCGGCACAGCAGAAGAAACGCCTCCGCAAGGCAGCTGAGGCGACGAGACCACAGGCGCCTCGACAGCAGCCGAAGCGCTGTGCGACGCGTGCCACCACGACGAGCGAGGTCGTCAAGGAGGCGCCCCGTGCCCGAGCGACAAGCGGAGGGGGATCCTCCCGGAGCGGCTCAGGCGCCCATTCTGCCCCTCGGTCCTCGGCGACGACCGGCGCTGGGTCTTCACAGCCCGCAGCCCCGGAGCCCGCCAAGCGCCGGAGGGAGCCTTCTCCTCCAGCTCCTCGCGCTGGAGCACGCGAGGCGGGGTTTGACTTCTCCGCCCTCAGCTCCAATGAAGAGGAGGAAGAGTAAGTACTTGCAGTTTTCATTTCCTTTGATTTTGTCTTGATTTCTCTTGCTTGGTTCTGATCTTGTTTCGGCTTCCAGGACCTTGACCCAGCGGATGACGAAGAGGGCCAAGATCCCTGTGGTCGATCTCGTGGAAGACGAGCCCGTCGCAGCGACAGGCTTGCCGGACCAGCCTGCTGCTCCGGGGAGCAGCCCCCAGCGTAAGTCCTTTGCTCACTTTTCTGTTTTGTCGGGCGCGCTTGAGGTAGTTATCCTTATTAATGTTTTGTTGTTTTGTGCAGAAGTGGAGCCGCAGCCGCAGGAGCACCAAGAGGTCGCCCCCGACGAACCGCTCGTTCCACCCTCCCCGCCAAGGATGAGCTCCCCGGCGAGGGACAGTGCTCCGCCGAGGACGGGTACTCCGCCAAGGGCGAGTACCCCGCCAAGGGCAAGCACCCTGCCAAGGGTGGACTCCCCGCCAAGGGAAGGCGCCAGCGGCCCTCCGCCGGCGGGGGCTTCTTCTACGCCGCCAAGGGTGAACTCCCCGGCGAGGGACCCCATTGTCGAAGAGGCCCGCGAAGGTAACTCTTGTAATTTCTTCTTCTTGGATTCTTCTTTTTTGGATATTTGCTTGACGATTCTTTCTTTTCTTTTTCTTCTGTTGTCAGACCCGCCCGCCCCGGAGCCGATGGAGACGGAAACCATCACCGAGGAGGAGGTGCGCGGCGATGCTGGCGATGCCACCGCCGCAAAGGGAACGGCTGGCGTCGATGAGCCAGCCGCTGAGGAGACCGCCCCGACCGCTGACGCCGCGGCTGGGGAAGGGACCGGCGACCGCACTGCTGGCCCGGAGGCCGCAGGACCGTCTGACGCTGCACCGGCCGCCGATCCTTCCGCCTCTGCGGCTGGGTCGGGCGTCTATCTGGAGGCCGCCAACGGGGTCTTTATCGAAGTCCCGTGGGCGTCCTCATCAAGGGCACCCGCGGAGGGGGAGACGTTTGACGGAGAAGTCCTTGCCTCCGCCGGGTTGAAGGTTGTCGATGCGCCCGGCAGCAGCGACGAGCCCCAAGAGGAGCAACTCCTACATCGACTCCTGGCCTTGTACCGGGCCAGGCAGGCGAAGTTGGAGTCTCGGGAGGCTCTGGCTGCCAAGGCTGGTGCTGATTTGGAGAAGTGCGCCGCGGAGCTCCGTGCCGCCAACCAGGCGGCCCTCCGAAACTTGGCGGAGGAGCGCGAAGAGCTTGCCGGAGCACACCAAGCATTCCTCCTCGAGAAGGCCGAGGTGGAGGAGCAGCAGCGTCTGGCCGCCGAGGAGCTGTCTCGGCGGGAGGGAGAGCTCAACCAGCGGAAGGTCGACCTCGACAGTCACGAGGACGACCTCACCGCTTGTGAGCAGGCCATTGGCGGGGCTCTGCAGGAGGCGAGGGATGCCGCTGCTGCTGCAGAGACCGCCAAGAGGGATCTGGAGGCCAGGGTAGCGCATATGGAGTCGAACTTGAAGGCGAGTGAAGACAGGGTCGCCGCGATCAATGTGGCGCGGGAGAGGGACGCCCACACCAACTCGGAGCTGCAAATCCGCCTCTCCGAGAAGGGCAAAGAGCTCACTAACGCCAGGGACTCCATCGCAGACTTGGAGCTGAAAGTTTCCACCCTCACCGACTTGCTTGACGCCGCCCGGGACCGCGAGACGAAGCTGAAGGACGATCTCCGTACTGAGAGGGCCTTGCTGGAGAGCGCCACCGTCTCGCAAAATCACTTCCAGCAGATGGTGGAGCAGTGGACCGAGGAGCTCGTCACCTCCGCCGCCAACATCGATATGGAGATGGTGGCGCTGAGGGCAGAGCACCTCGCGTACTCCCCCGACGAGAATCTCCCCCATAGCGCCAAGCTGAGCTTGTTCCTCAGAGGAGTGGCGCCGGCTCTCGCGCGGCTACGGGAGAAGATCCCCACGCAGCTGGCTGACGAGGCGCGCCGGCTTTGCATGGGTACCATGGAGCGGGTGTTGTCGAAGATCGTCTACCGCAACCCCGGGATCAACCTCGTCAACGTCCTCCGGACCCTGCCGCCCGAAGCTGACCAGGAGGCGTTGAAGGCCCAAGTTGCCCACATTGTAGCCAAGGTGGGCAAGATCCAGAGGATTGACGGAGACCGAAGAGACTAAGCACCTTGCTTCCCTCGCCGCTGTCGATTAAGTCATAGGTAGTAGTTGTTTAGAACAGCGGCAAGTTATCTCTGTAATATATACTTTTATTTTGGGTAATCAATGCAATGTTATCTCCCTTGCTTTAGTCCCTTCACTTTGTATGCTTTCCACCCCACGCTTTTAGGGAAACTTGCCGGCAAAGGGACCCTTGCCGCGAGCGCTGAGTGCGGGACTCTTAGCAGCCTGCTAGCAAAGCCCTCGCCGGCAAGAAACCTTGCCGCAGGTAGTCGCAGCACACTTAGATTGCTGAGCGAACTCGAAAACGAAGTAAGGGCGCGACACTTGTCGCAGCTCACTTAAGCCGTTGAGCGTGCTCGAAACAAAGTAAGGGCGCGGCTAGCCACGGGTAGGTTCCTCCGCGCACAGGTTTTCCATACAAAGTGTGGTTGTTCAAGGAAGATAACTAAAATTTTAAAAATTTGAATTGCTCAAATTCTGGCAACTTAGCTTTTATGGATTGTTTGCTTCCCGACAAGGCTTCCCTTTCTTGAACAGCACTTGGTCCATACTTCTATCTCCTTCCCCCCTGGCAAACTTGTGCGCGAGGAACACTCCTTCTGTTTCAGAGAGAAAGGCGAAAGAGGGAGAAATACAAGTACGGAGCCTTGCGGCTTGTTATTGCTTACCGGGGATGTGTGCTGCACAAAATGTCAGATGATACATGCAAGTAAAAGGAAAGGCACGAAATGACAAATGGTGCGAAGCACAAAAGTTTTACTGATGCACGGGGTCTGCGCCCGGCTCTGTACAAAGGTTTACATGCAACAGCGACAAGACTTGTACAAAAGGTGGTTGCCGGAGCGGATCTCGGCAACCGCGCCTTATGGGTGAAACTTGCGAAGATGCTCTATGTTCCAGGAGTTGCTCACCGGTAAGCCTTCTTCGGTCTCAAGGCGGACAGCGCCGGGCCTTGTGACTTGTCTCACCCGATAAGGGCCTTCCCACTTCGGCGTCAACTTGTTGGAATTCTTGGCGGACTGAACGCGCCGAAGAACAAGGACGCCTTCCTCGAGACTCCTGGCCTTGACCTTGCGGCTATGATAGCGGCGCAAGGCCTGCTGGTATCGAGCAGCTCGTACAGCAGCTTGGATACGTTCCTCCTCAAGGAGCAATGCATCATCTTGTCGCAGTTGCTCTTGCTCGAGCTCGTCGTAAGCGAGTACTCGAGGAGACCCGTATACGAGTTCCGTGGGGAGAACTGCCTCTGCTCTATAGACAAGAGCAAAGGGTGTCTGTCCGGTGGCTCGATTTGGTGTCGTTCTGATTGACCAAAGAGCCGCCGGCAACTCCTCTATCCAGTTTCTTCCACACTTGTGCAGCGTGTCGAAAGTTCTTGTCTTAAGCCCGCGCAGCACTTCAGCATTGGCCCTCTCCGCTTGACCGTTGATCCTTGGGTGAGCAACAGAAGCAAAGCAGACCTTGGCGCCAAGGTCTTGGACGTATTGCATGAAGGTGCGACTTGTAAACTGTGTTCTGTTGTCGGTGATTATTCTGTTAGGGATCCCAAAACGGCAAACTATTGATCTGAAGAACCTGACTGCTGACTGTGTCGTCACCTTTCTCACTGGTTCCACTTCTGGCCACTTTGTGAACTTGTCGATTGCGACGTACAAGTACTCAAAGCCCCCGATGGAGCGGGGAAAGGGTCCGAGGATATCGAGCCCCCATACCGAGAAGGGCCAGGACAAAGGGATCGTCTGGAGAGCTTGAGCTGGCTGGTGAATTTGCTTGGCATGGAACTGACATGCTTCACACTTGGTTACTTGTGCAGTTTCATCTTGGAGGGCTTTTGGCCAAAAGAAACCTTGCCGGAACGCCTTCCCGGCAAGCGCTCTCGCGCCAATGTGGTGGCCACATATGCCTCCATGTATCTCTGCCAACAGCTTCTGTCCATCTTCCCAGGAAATGCACTTCAATCTGACACCATTGAGTCTTCTTCTGTACAGTTCGTTGCCAACGAACTGGTACATACTTGACTGCCTGGTTATCCTCTCTATCTCTTCTGGTTCTTCGGGAAGTTCTCCAGTCTGAAGAAAATGGACGGTTTGCTGTGCCCATGCTGGAGCTTGAGGCTCAGCAACAAGGTCTAAAGGCATCAAGGCTGCTGCGGGAACCTCAGCTTCTACGGCAAGAACCTGCGTCTCTGCCGGAGCTGAAGGTTCCCCGGCAAGCCTGCCGGGGCAAGGCTTGTCGGGAACGCCTGCTTCAACTGTACAGACCCTTGGGTCTGCAGGAGCAGACTGTTCCTCAGCATTTTGGTTGCTGATCTTGGGGACCTTGGCGGCGGCTTCGGGAAGATCCGCCGGCAAGTAGTCGCCGGAGACTAACTTCCTCTTCTTGTTTTGCCCAACTGACGGTGTAACGGATGGTTGAGTTAGCTTGAGCACGAAGGTTCCTGGTTCCACAGGTAACTTCATTGCAGCACACTTTGAGAGGCCATCTGCGATATCATTCTGAGCTCTTGGAACGTGCTCCATCTGCAAGCCTTCAAAGTGTTCTTCAAGCTTCCTCACTTCATCGACATAAGCTTCCATCAAGGGACTCTGATAACTCTTGTTCACTTGTCGGACCACCAACTGTGAGTCTCCCCGCACAATCAGCTTCTTGATCCCAAGTTCGGCCGCAATTCTGAGACCGGCAAGCAAACCTTCATACTCGGCAGTATTGTTTGTCGCTTGCTCCTTGGGAAAGTGCATTTGAACAACATACTTGAGGTGCTCTCCGGTGGGCGCTATGAGTAACACGCCAGCGCCGGCGACTTGCAGCGAGAAGGCACCATCGAAGTACATTATCCACTCCTTGCTTGCTTCATGGACGGGGATGCTTGTCTCTGGAACTTCTTCATCTGGTGTTGGGGTCCATTCCGCTATGAACTCTGCCAAAGCTCTGCTCTGTATGGTTGAAGTACTCTCAAACTTGAGACCAAAGCTTGACAGCTCCAGTGCCCACTCGACGATCCTGCCTGTTGCTTCTGGATTTTGCAATATCCTCTTCAACGGAAAGCGAGTGACCACTGTTATCTCGTGTGCTTGGAAGTAATGGTGCAGTTTTCTTGAGGCCATGAGGAGGCCGAAAAGTAACTTCTGTACTCCAGAGTATCTTGATCTAGCCCCTGCAAGAGGGAACTTACAAAATAAACTGGGCGCTGCACCATCTTCTTTCGCACTTCTCCTTGTTCCTGCGCAGACTTGTCCTTGTCGGGGCCAGAGCTTGTCGGGGAAGCCCCCTGCTTGTTGCTGGATGCGCTCGCCGGGGACGTGGGTTCGTCATCCGCCTCCCTCTCCGCTACTAACGCAGCACTAACCACTTGATTGGTTGCCGCTAGGTACAGCAGCAACTTCTCTTGTGGCCTAGGTGCGACATGTATTGGAGTGGAGGATAGGTATCCTTTCAAGTCTTGCAGCGCAGCCTCCACTTCCGGAGTCCATTTCATAGGACCTGCCTTTTTCAAGATTTTGAAGAAAGGCAGGGCGCGTTCTGCAGACTTCGAAATGAACCTGCTGAGGGCAGCCACACAACCAGCAAGTCTCCGTACGTCCTTGACGCGCTTCGGGGCTTCAATCTGCTCGATGGCTTTAATCTTGTCGGGATTGGCTTCAATCCCCCTCTGGGACACGAAGAACCCGAGAAGCTTGCCGGAGGGGACCCCGAAGACGCACTTCTCGGGGTTCAACTTGAGTTGTATCTTGCGCAGGTTCTCAAATGTCTCTCCTAGGTCTTGAATCAGGGTATCTTTGCTCTTGCTCTTGGCCACTATATCATCCATGTAGGCTTCTACATTTCTGTGGATCTGTGGCTCAAAAGCAGTGTGGACCACCCTTACAAATGTTGAGCCCGCATTCTTCAATCCAAAGGGCATGCGTATAAAGCAATATGTGCCACATGGAGTGATGAGTGCAGTCTTCTCTTCATCTTCCTCAGCCATGAATATCTGGTGGTAACCTGAGTATGCATCGAGAAATGAAAGCAACTCACATCCAGCCGTGGAGTCAACAATCTGGTCGATGCGCGGCAAGGGCAAAGGATTCTTTGGACAAGCTTTATTCACATCAGTGAAGTCTATACAAAGTCTCCATTTCCCATTAGCCTTTCGCACGACAACTGGATTGGCTAACCACGTAGGATGGAGTACGCCTCTAACCAGGCCTGCTGCTTCCAACTTCTTTATCTCTTCGGCAATGAATTCTTGGCGCTCCACAGCTTGCTTCCTGACCTTCTGCTTGACGGGCCGCGCGTGAGGACAAACAGCAAGCTTGTGCTCAATTACCTTCCTGGGAACGCCGGGGATGTCAGACGGTTGCCACGCAAACACGTCAACATTCGCCCGCAGGAAGGCAATGAGCGCGCTTTCCTATTTGGGGTCGAGTGTAGCACTGATGGTGAAGGTACCACCAGTGCCGTCCTCCTTGGCGGGCACCTTCTTGGTTGCCGGTGGTGCTACCATTCCCTTCTTGCACTTGCCGGTGGAGCTCGATGGTGCATCCTCGACGGCAGCGCAGCACTCCGAAGAGGTGCGTTTGCCGGAGTGGGCCCAGAGCTGGTGCCGGACTTGGTCTTGGTCTTCCCCCCGGGAGCTTCAGCGGCAAGTGCCTTGCTGTCTGCCGCAGCTGCTGCATCCCGGTAGATCTTGTCGGCGCAGATAAGCGCATCCTTCTTGTCGCCGGGGACAGAGATGACGCTTATTGGCCCTGGCATCTTGAGCATGTTGTATGCGTAGTGGGAAGCTGCCATGAACTTGGCGAGCGCAGGACGGCCAAGTATCCCATTGTATGGCAATGGGATATCGGCAACGTCGAACGTGATCCTCTCCGTCTTGAAGTTGAGCTCTCCACCAAAGGTCACTGGCAGCGTGATCTTCCCCTTCGGCTTGCTCCTTCCCGGGTTGATTCCTTGGAACGTCCCGGTTTCCTCGAGCTCGCTGTCGGGGATCTGCAGTTTCTTGATCACAGCTGAGGAGATCAAGTTGAGGCCGGCCCTGCCGTCAACCAACATCTTGGTGACCTTGAGGTTGCGGATAGTTGGTGAAACCAACATCGGCAAACACCCGACCGCAGTTGTCCGGTCAGGGTGGTCCTCAAGGTCGAAGATGATGGGCGTGCCGGACCATTTCAGCAGCCTGCGTGACTCGACGGGTGGCTCAGCTGCATTCACCTCCCGCACCCATTGTTTGAGTTGGCGGTGGGGAGTGTGCAGAGAGGCACCTCCGTCGACACACAGGACCTCTGTGGCCTTCTAGAACTCCTGCTCGTTGTTGTCTCCTTCATCCATGTCCTCATCGTCGTCTTCGTCTTCATCCTTGTCGCGGCCCTGGGGAGGTCTGTCTCCTTGCCACTGCTTGGCCTTGCCGCGTCGTCCTCCCCGGCCATTGAACGGCCGCTTCTTGCTGGGCTCTCCTCCGCCTCCTTGGGCATTCTCCTTGTCGCGACGCTCGTATTCAGCCTTCTGCTGCTCCACGAGGTACTCTACCCGCTTGCAGTTCTGGAGATCGTGGCCCTTGGTGCGGTGGATCTTGCAGTACTGCTTGTCGGAGCCATCCTGCTTGTCGGCTGCCGCTACAGGGGCGGCCTCCTTGCCGGAGCCACCAGCCTGTGTCTTCTTGGCGGGAGCCTCCTTGCCGGACTGCTCGACAACCAGTACCTCCTTGTTCTTCTTCTTCTTGTTCCGCTGCCGGTTTTTCCTTGCCGGGGCGGCATCCTCGCTGTCGCTTCCTCCTGCACCGGCATCCTCTCCAGGGAGTCTCCTCCCCTCTTCAGCACGTGCACATTTGTCATCTAGAGCGTAAAGCTCGCTGACGTCCCGGATCTTGGTCATTGCCATCTCCTCCCTCATCCGGCGGATACGCACGTTCTGGTGAAACGAGCTAATAACCGCGGCAAGGTGGACATCGGGGATATTGTGCTGAACGCAGCTGAACCTTTGGATGTATTTGCGCAGGGACTCTCCCTCCTTCTGGGGAAGGATGTGGAGATCGCTCTCTTGGCCGTGGGGTTTGTGGCCGCCCATGAAGGCGCCAACAAACTGGTGGCAGAAATCCGCCCAAGAAGATATGGAGTTCTCCGGCAAGTGCATAAGCCAAGACCTGACGTTTGGCTTAAGCACGAGCGGGAAGTAGTTGGCTAAAATCTTCTCGTCGCATCCCCCGGCAGCCTGCACCGCAATGGTGTAGATGCTGAGGAACTCTGAGGGGTGTGTCTTGCCGTCGTACTTCTCGGGTACGTCGGGCTTGAAGTTCTTCATGCTGGGCCACTGGACTTGCCGCAGCTCTCGGGTGAACGCAGGACAACCTGCCGCGTACGGCAAGTCGCCCGGTTCGCCGGGCGCGTGCATGTCGACAGCAGTCCCAGCGCGCTGATCGGACTGTCTTCGGGTTTCTCTTCGACGCTCGATACGAGTTCGAGCGTCCTCTTATCGCCTGTCGTCGAGGACTTGGCGCTGATCGCGACGAGCCCACGGATCCGACGACGCCGTGGAGTCGTCGTCGACGTTGATCCGGCGGGGTGGCGATTTCTACCTCCGCGGCGGGGAGTGCACGGTAGTCGCACCCCCGGCGGTCTTGTCACCGTCGGCCTTCGCTTGGTCGAGTTGCCGTGGCCGTGATGTCGCCGGCTGCTGCGGCGTGTCGTTGTTGGCGAAGGCGATGAGGCTCTGGATCGTAGCCCTCCAGTCTTCGGCCTTGTCTGCCGCTGGAGGGAAATCGAGGAGCAGCTGAGCCCTGGCTAAGGCTTCTGCTGGAGAGGAGGGAAACGGTGGCGAACGGTGCGAGGAGCGGGATACGCTCGGACTTCTAACCGCGTTAGAAGGAGCATGTTCCCGTCCCGGCGACCGCGCCTTGCTCGTGCCAGGACGTTGGCCTTGAGCGTCCCGTGACCCGCCGGCCTGGCCACGTCCCAGCAAGCGTATGGTACCTCCGGTACCACATCGCGGCTGGTCTGGCACCTCCTCAGAGGGACGTGGTGCGTGCATGGACACCGAGGCCTTGGAGTTAGCCCGGTCGTCCGTTCTGTCCTTGGACTTGGTGGCGCCGTGAGTCTCCCCACCGGTGTTCACCCTTCCGCCGGCGTCTTCCCCACCAACCGTTGGCTCTGGTGGTGGTGGGATCGACGCGGACGGGCCTCCGACCTCCGAAGCCTTCTTTTTCGGAGGCATGTTGATGTAGTCGATGAGGTTGATGAAGCTGGAGAGGTTGCTGAAGGTTGCGTCCGCGTGAGCGCCGGATCAGGTTCGCACAACCTCGACGCCCCCTACCTGGCGCGCCAAAGATGTCGGGGAAACTGACCGCCCACGAACACCTATGGGACCGGAGCCCCTTCTACGTTTCGGTAAGGGAGCGGAGGGAGCACGGAGAGCAGATCGAGGAGCACACGCGGGCAGTTTACCCAGGTTCGGGCCACGAGGACGCGTAAAACCCTACTCCTGCTTTGGTTGTATTGAGTTCTGCGGCTCGGGAGCTTGAAGATCTACAGTACTAGCTACACCGAGCGAGGGAGTGAACTAGTTTCTGGAGTCGAACCCCCTCTACGTTGTGCATGGGCCTCCTTTTATAGCTCAAAGGGGTCACCGACAGGTGCCAGCGTAGAGGAGGGTAAAAATGTAAAATCGGTGGTAGTTGTAACAGTGCATGAACAGTGTATGAACAGTGTATGAACAGTGGTCTTCACCTAACTTTGACGGTGGGGGACAAGGGCCTTGAATGCCCGTCGCCGTCGCCCCAAAAAGCGTCCGTCCATGCGCCTCCATTTGCCACGGCGATAGCCTTGTCACCGCGGCTTGCCACCGTGTACCCCAGGCTGCACAGCCATCTGCCACGTGCCCCTGGAAGGGCCCCAGGGCGACGCGTGGCCAGATGAGCTGGAGCGCAGGCACACAGTGTAGGCTTCCCCCCGGCAAGCACCTTGCCGGGGGCGCAACCTTGCCGGGCCCGGGAGCTTGTCGCTCTCCGGGTCCTGCCGGGGCGCATGCTGCGCCGCGATGCACCTTCTTGAGGTGCCGTTCTTTTGGCCTTCCTGGCAGGCTCCTCTTGCCAGGGTCTTGTGCTGGAATGACAACCTTGAGCCTGGTGCGGCCTTCCAGGCAAGCTCCTCTTGCCGGGGCCTTGTCTCTTAACTTGAATACTTTGTTCTTGAATGGCTTAAACGGGTCTAGAGTGGGCTTTGGCGGGCGCGTGGTGAGCCAGACCAAGGGACGCTGCTACTGCCCGTGCACAAGTCGGGATACTAAGGTACCCCTACTTTAGTACACCGACAATCATACTAAATTTTCCGGGCATTTGGAGAACTTCTATTTTTGGGACATATTTTTTATTGCATGGATAATTCAGAAAAGAGACAAATAATCCTGTTTTTGCTTTATTCAATCTAAATGACAGAAAGTAAAAAGTGGGTAGAGAAAGTGGTGCTCTCTAAATTCATCCATCTCATGCTCATCAAAAGGAATCCGAACAAGGTTGATCAAGTCTTATTAACAAACCTCTTTCGAATAACATAAAACAGGAGAATTTTCTAACAACGCTAGGTTACCTCAATGGCGATATGCATGTCCCTACAATAGGAATATCATATTTCTTTTTGACAGTAGGAATAGGGAATTCAAAACCTCCAATAGCAATTGTTGAAAATTTCCAATAGAATTGATGCTATTAACTTGAGGTTGTTTCTTTGGAAAGTGAACCGTCTGCTCCTTAACATTAACATAAAAAGTGACATTGCCTTTGTTGCAATCAATAACAGTCCTTGCAGTATTCAAAAAGGGTCTACCGAGGATGAACGAAATATTGTCGTCCTCGGGGATATCAAGAATAACAAAGTCCGTTAGGATAGTAATGTTTGCAACCACAACAGGCACATCCTCATAAATACCAATGGGTATGGCAGTAGATTTATCGGCCATTTGAAAAAAGATTTCAATAAGTGTCCTTATTCAAATGAAGTCTACGATACAAAGAGAAATGCATAACACTAACACCGGCTCCAAGATCACACAAATCAGTTTTAAAATAGTTTCTTTTAACTGAGCATGGTATAGTTGGTACTCATGGATCTCGTAGTTTCTTTGGTATTCCACCTTTAAATGTATAATTAGCAAACATGGTGGAAATTTCAGCCTCCGATATATTTCTTTTGTTAGTAACAATTTCTTTCATATACTTAGCATAAGGATACATTTTTAGCATATCAGTCAAACGCATACGCAAAAAGATAGGTCTAATAATATCACAAAAGCGTTCAAATTCCTCATCATCCTTTTTCTTGGATGGTTTGGGAGGAATGGTCATGGGTTTATGAACCCATGGTTCTCTTTCTTTACCATGTTTCCTAGCAACAATGTCTCTCTTATCATAACATTGATTCTTTCATTGTGCGTTATCAAGATCAACAGCAGGTTCAATTTCTACATCATTATCATTGCTAGGTTGAGCATCAGTATGAACATCATTATTAACATTATCACTAGGTTCACGTTCATCACCAGCTTGTTTCTCACCATCAAAAATAGAAATATCATTGGTATTCTCAGGTGTGTCTATAACAGGTTCACTAGAAGCATGCAAAGTCCTATCAGTTTTGTTTTTGTTTTTATTACAAGGACTTGGTTTATCAGTATTAATTCTATGAGAATCTTGCTCAACTCTTTTAGGAAGGCCATCAGGATACAAAGGTTCATGAGTCATTTTACCACCTCCAGTCACAACTCTAACATCATTATCTTTGTTCTTATTATTCAAATCATTAAGCAAGTCATTTTGTGCCTTAAGTACTTGTTCTAGTTGGGTTGTAACCATGGAAGCATGTTTACTAATAAGCTTAAGACCATTAAAAGTTCTACTCATATAATAGCCCAAGCATTCTAATGTATTAGCATTACGTTTTAGTTGTCTACTAACATAAGCATTAAAGTTTTCTTGTTTAACAATAAAATTATCAAACTCATCCAACCATTGACTAGCAGACTTATTATGAGGAATATCACCTTCATCAAATCTATAGAGAGAATTTACCTCTACTACCTATGTCGGGTTATCAAGACCATGTATTTCTTCAATAGGTGGTAAATTCTTAACATCTTCAGCTTTAATACCTTTTTCTTTCATAAATTTCTTTGCCTCTTGCATATCTTCGGGACTGAGAAATAGAATACCACTTTTCTTCAGAGTTGGCTTTGGAGTTGGTTCGGAAAGAGTCCAATCATTATCGTTACTCAATATATTATTCAACAGTTTTTCAGCTTGGTCTACAGTTCGTTCCTTGAAAACACAACCAGCACAATTATCTAGGTGGTCCCTAGAAGCATCGGTTAGTCCATTATAAAAGATATCAAGTATTTCCTTTTTCTTGAGAGGATGATCAGGCAAATTATTAAGTAATTGGAGAAGCCTCTCCCAAGCTTGTGGGAGACACTCTTCTTCAATTTGCACAAAGTTAAATATTACCTATAAGGCAGCTTGCTTCTTATGAGCAGGAAAATATTTTGTAGAGAAGTTGTATATCATATCCTGGGGACTACACACACAACCAGGAGCAAGAGAATTAAACCATAACATAGCATCACCCTTTAATGAGAAAGGAAACAACTTAAGAATATAATAATAGCGAAATTCTTCCTCATGAGCAAATAGGGTGGCTATATCATTTTATTTAGTAAGATGTGCCACAACACTTTCAGATTCATAACCATGGAATGGATCAGATTCATAATCTTTATCGATAACACGGATAGGTGAAGTACCAAACTCAGGATCATATTGCATTCTAGCATTCAAAGATTTTTCTTTCCACTTGCATAATAATTTCTTCAGATCATTCCTATCCTTACAAGCAAGAAAATCTCTAGCGACCTCTCCTTCCATAACATATCCCTCAGCTATAACATGCAATTCATATCTAGGAGAGCTAGGTCTAATAGGTGTTTCAAAGTTTTTAGTTTCAATAATTTCATCATTTTCAGAAATATCATCATCTTCAGCATATTCAGTATTTCTTACTCTAGGAAGATGTTTATCAAGAAATTCACCCAATGGCACAATTTTATCAAGCAGAGTAGTAGCATCATTAGCATCATTCATAGTAGAAGTGGACTCATCAATAACACACGACATATCAGAATCCATAGCAGGTGTACGTGTAGCAAGCTTACTCAAAACAGATGGTGAATCAAGTGCGGGGCTAGATGGCAGGTCCTTACCTCCCCTTGTTCTAGAGCGAATGATTTTGGTTCTATCATCCTTTAGTGGCCTCATAGTCACCAATAGATATAAATCCCAAGTAACTCAGGAAGCGAGCTATGCTCCCCAGCAACGGCGCAAGAAAAAGGTCTTGATAGCCCACAAGTATAGGGGATCATAATAGTTTTCGAGGGTAAAGTATTCAACCCAAATTTATTAATTCGACACAAGAGAAGCCAAAGAATATTGTCAAGTATTAGCAGCTGAGTTGACAATTCAACGACACTTGAAAGAATTAATATCTCCAGCAAAGTATTTAGTAGCAAAGTAGTATGGAAGTAACGGTAACATAACGATGGCAAAGTAACAGTAGCAATTTTGTAGTGATAATAACATCAGTAGTAACGAAAGTAATGAAGCAAGTATCAATATGAAACGAACTCGTAGGCAATGGATCGGTAATGATAGGTATCAGATAATATTCATCATGTAGCAGTTATAACCTATGGGGACACAGAACTAGCTCCAATTCATCAATATAATGTTGGCATGTATTACGTATATAGTCATACGTGCTTATGGAAAAGAACTTGCATGACATCTTTTGTCCTACCCCCCCCCCATGGCAGCGGGGTCCTAATGGAAACTAATGGATATTAATGCCTCCTTTTAATAGAGTACCAGACCAAAGCATTAGTACTTAGTGAATACATGAACTCCTCAAACTACGGTAATCACCAGAAAGAATCCCAATTATTGTCACATTGGAGTATGCGGATCATAAATCCTAATAGGTGTCTACAACTTGCAAGATAGGATCAAGAACACATGTATATTCATGAAAACATAATAGGTTCAGATCTGAAATCATGACACTCGGGCCCTAGTGACAAGCATTAAGCATAGCAAAGTCATAGCAACATCAATCTCAGAACATAATGGATACTAGGGATCAAACCCTAACAAAACTAACTCGATTACATGATAAATCTCATCCAACCCATCACCGTCCAGAAAGCCTACGATGGAATTACTCACACATGACGGTGGGCATCATGGAATTGGTGATGGAGGAAGGTTGATGATGACGACGACGATCTCCACTTTCCGGAGCCCTCAACGGACTCCAGATCTGGCCTCCCGAGGAAGAACAGGAGGTGGCGGTGGCTCCGTACCGTAAATGCAATGAATCCTTCTCTCTGATTTTTTCCTCCCCGAACGTGAATATATGGAGTTGGAGTTGAGGTCAGTGGAGCTGCAGCGGACCCTCTAGGCAGGGGGCGCGCCTAGGGGGGTAGGGCGCGCCCTCCACCCTTGTGGATAGCCGGTGGGTCCCCTCTGGTAGATTCTTTCGCCAATATTTTTTATATTTTCCAGAAATATTCTCCATGTATTTTCAGGTCATTCCAAGAACTTTTATTTCTGCGCAAAAATAACACCAAGGAAATTATGCTGAAAACAGCGTCAGTCCGGGTTAGTTCCATTCAAATCATGCAAATTAGAGTCCAAAATAAGGGCAAAAGAGTTTGGAAAAGTAGATATGATGGAGACTTATGAACTGAAAAAAGTCTTGATAACCCACAATAGTTTTCAAGGGTAAAGTATTCAACCAAAATTTATTGATTCGATACAAGGGGAGCCAAAGAATATGCTCAAGTATTAGCAGCTGAGTTGTCAATTCAACCACACCTGAAAGACTTAATATCCGCAGCAAAGTAGTATGGAAGTAACGGTAACGATGGCAAAAGTAATAGTAGCAGTATTGTAGTTATGGTGACAGCAGCAGTAACGAAAGTAATGAAGCAAGTATCAATATGAAATGAACTCATAGGCAATGTCTCGGTGCAATAAACCCTGAGTTTGTTGCCCTGACTATGCACATGCACGGGAGCAAGATTGAGGCACCAATCCAAGTTAGAGTACAAGAAACCAAGAGGTTCAAGGAACGAGCAAGCAGATCAGAGAGACCAAGGCCAAGCCAGAGAAGCAATACATCGTCAAGAGAAAGGCCTCCCTTGCCGGGCATGTGAGCCCGGCAAAGATCGAGGCCACCACCAGAGAAAGATAACCAAATCATCCCAGCAGAGCCTGGCGGGACTCGCGGACGCTAAACCACCTCACCAACCACTCCTCCATGACTCACGTCATTGATCAGTGCGGTGTCAAGCCGCAAAGTGACTAAGTGGCAGCCTCTACCTACATGAAGAACCCATAGATGACACCCGTCTTGGGACGTGTCAAGCAAGCAGGTGTGGAGCTGGCATGATAGTCTGGCAAGCCTTGCCGAGCAACCAGTAATGTGACATTAAGAGGTGCATTTAATGTGCCATGTCCGCCCGCATAGTTAGGTATGATAGCACTGTTGCTATGATATTAGTGCATAATGACTACTTTTCCACTGTGGTGACCCCTTAATCTATAAAAGGAGGCCCATGGCAACCATAGACAGGGTTAGAAGATTGGAGAACTCACACCCTCATACGTGCGTAGTCGCTGCTGCCCTGAGGCAACCCTTGCCGGCCAAGTGTACTATGCTCCACCACCTCATTTCCACCATCAATCCACCAAAGTAGGAGCAGGGCCTTACACCACAATGGCAGCCCGCACCAGGGTAAAACTGCCCGCGTGATCTCTGCTGTGCTGTCCCACGCTCGTCTGCTCTTTGTGCAACACGGTGTCCCCCCGCCAAACCAGCAAGGGACCTCTTGGTCCCATTGGTGGTCGCGGTTTTCCCTGACATCTTTGGAGCGCTAGGTAGGGGGATCACTTGCGTGAACCTGAAGGCATGTGTAGCACATCATCTTCATAACCATCTTCATCTTCAACGGTGCCATGAACCATGGCGCCCAAGAAGAAACTAGCTTCTTCGGTGCGTCAGTCTACCTCAAAGGCTCCGTAGCCCGTGGCCTCTAATGTTGTGGGAGGTCCAGAGGCATGCGAGGATGCAGACGCTGTTGGGGATGTGGTAAGAGCAGGCGGCACTGTCACCACTTTCCACGAGGCCGATGTCGGAGTAGGAGGCACCAGAGCAGAGTAGCATGAGCAACACCCCGACGACGATGCTCCCCAAGGCCCGGGCGAAGGGGTTAATCCATCGGCGCCCTTTCTGCCCACCGACAAACACAGCCACATCAACGCCGCTTGGGTCAGGGCGAATCACCGTCCTTCGACTATTCCTACCACAGGTGTGTTCGTAGCACGTGCGCCTCCCAGGGACGGGTCGACCAAGCCGTTGCGCTTGACGGAGCCGCTGGCCCTCGTGCGCCTTCGCCGCACCACCCTGCCTTCCAGGTGTTCGCCCCACAGCAGCGGGGGCGCAGTGCTGCCGTCACCGGCACCGTAAGGAGCCGGGAAACAGTACGATCGACTTCTTCAGCACCCATGCCGAGTACAGCTTTGGAGGCCATGGCACAGTTTCAGCTGCTGCTGAGATTTCTGCCAGTGGCCGAGCAGACGGACGAATGGAAGCCACCATCCAAAGTCTGCTCGGTTTCGCCAAAGCTGGGGGCTCATGGCAAGCTAACCCGCCACAGCCTCCCCAAGCGATGGCAACATCTTGTGTTGCTGGCTGTACGGAGGGAGCCGTCCCCACGGTGCAGTCCCCGCCACGGCAGCCAGCATGATCACAATAGAATGAAGACCTCGACAACGTTTCGATGGCTTCTTCTAAACCTCGAGCACGTCCAGGCCAGCGTCGAGCCCCGGAGGATAGGCGGAGAGGAGATGCGTGCGTCACTGTCGAGCAACGCCTCGGCAACCTCCACCAGCCTGACGGATGCGATGGCCCCGACGTCGATGAGCCCGCAGTCGGTATCGGCGGGTGCCTACGTTTCGAGGTTGGTTCCCTACCTTTACTCGTGAGCCGCGACAAGTCCGTTGGCCATCCGTTCGCACGTTCGCGCTGGGGAGGGAGTGTTCTTCGTGCGCACCCCAGAGTTCGAATCTTTCAAGGGTTTGCGTAACTCGAAATCCGACATTTGGCGCATCAGGTAGGGGTGTGCTGAAGCCTCTCTCTCATCTTGACTCTCCGCCGCCCCATGACCCTGATGGCCGATGTTGCGAGGGCTCAAGCCGACCGCTGGGCGGCCTGGCCCATCCAAGCAGCCCCGACTGCCCAGGAGGACCTCAACTCCGCCCTCCAGGTGGCTCGCACTCCACCTGGCATCGCCGGACATGGGCGGCGTGGATAGGCACCTCGCGCTCGTCGAGCTCCACTACGGCGACGACGCCATACACACGGCGGGATTAGGCGAACACACGGGCCGCGCTCATCATGGCCCGGGAACTGCTACGGTGTAGGTTGGCTGAAGGTGGCCGCGATGTGCTGCTGGAATTCGTCGCCGAGCTACTGGACGCAGCCTGTAGGGGTGCACCGCCTTTCTGTTCTATGCCCACACCTCAAGTTGTGGTGGAACCTCGCACGAGGGCCCAGCAAGCACGCGCGTTCCCCGGAGCTCTCGGG